>CM076926.1:4609486-5809486 GCA_039566165.1 Maruca vitrata
ACACCTATTCGCGTGTATCAGTAAAGTAATTACATAAACTATCATTACGCCATAATATGGGGTTTCCACTATAGCGAATTATACCAAATGTCGCGAAAGCTGAGATTACGAAATTACTCTAATTGACAATTGTTATTAAAGATCTTAATTATATGTAGTTGGCTTTGAGCCAAGGATTGACCTTAAAAAAAAGTAATTGACATTAAACATTTGGTTTTTATTAATGTGTAGGAAGTATATATGTACAAGGCACTCGCTCGCATATTTGAGGCCAGTAAGTAAATAGACATAAATCAAGGTAATAAACTGTTACAATTTCCTAATGCATGAAACGCTTATCACCACAATTAATTAGGCATAAACATGTCCAAACATGGGTATGGAGGCATTGCACATATCTTATAATGTAGTTGAACTGCTCTCGCCCCACAGCCACTATGTTTACCAAATACGTTTTGTAACAGCGTTACGCGACGAGATTCTTTCAAAAGTTTGTTGATTACAAGCCGTCCTACTCAGTGCTCAGTCTAATATCTTAAAAGTAGACTACCTAGTAGCCCCCTTAAGATATTTCATTCACCATTTCGCCAGACACTGGTTGCTGGTGTGCAAATCGAATTTTCACTTGTTCTTTAAAAGTGAAAATTCGATTTGATCCTGTCGAACCAAAACTAAGAGCATTAGCATAAATAATATGTACATACTTATATATAACTAGCTGACCCGGCGAACTTCGTACCGCCTTAACGTAGCTTTGATGCACTACTTTATTTTGTTAACCAACTTCACAAAAAAAGGAGGGGGTCTCTCAATTCGACCGTTTATATGCTTTTTATAGTTGACAGTCGTCCCATATTAGGTATGCCGTATGAGTAAACTAAGTAGGTACATATTCAATTTGAACTGGAATCCATAATATCCTCCATATAAAATTTAATCCTTATTTCCCTGGTCTCGCCATAACTGAGAACTTTACTATCTCATATTTTTACTCATACATATCCAGAAATACAATAATTGCTTTCAAATGACTTCATTTGGCGTAACAAAATTTATTCGAGCCAGTTTTTTGCCTACTCTCAAGGTAAATAAGGATAATGGCAAAAACTATGAGTTAAATTTCAGAACGCATATACAAACTTAGCATAGCTTATTTAGTGATCTGTGGTAATTTAACCGCGCCAATAATAATTTTATTAACGTTTTTGATTAAATTTGTTTGTTTGTCGATTTTTGATAACTCTTCTACCCAATATTACAATAGGCCTGTTTAGCTGGCTGCTGGATGAAGAAGGTATACTAATAAAATAATGGTTTGATATTTGAAAAACTCTCCGAGATATTACAGTTTCAATAGCACATCATTTGGGCGAGCTCAAAACGTTTCATACAAATGTCGCAGCACACTATGACGTCACAACGTGTAATACTGTATGCATATCGTAAGAACTTTGTTCAGCAGCTATATCAAACGTTGCTTATACGAATATATTTTCATAGTGAAAGTTACTACTAATTTTGTATTTTATACGATGACATAGCATTTTTAAATTCGCACGTTGAAATGGACTTTCCCACCCAACTTCAAATGTCTATTATTGTCTCAAATCCTAAGAAATTTTAATTTCGATTTGACTAATGTTATTAATTTACCTATATCTTAATATTAATTGTGAAATCGCATGCAAAATTTGACTTAGGAAACTACCCTATTCTGTCAGTCGATGGAAAAATGTGTGAAGTTGTTCGACAATCGATCTTTACCAAATTGTTGTGCAAACGCTGATCAACTTCTTTTGCTGAATTACCCATAAAATAAATTTGCAAAAATTTCGTGTGTAGAGATTTAATATCTACTTATCCGTTTGACTTATCCTTTAACTCAAACAAATAACTTACACACACAACAACAACACTTACCTAAAGTTTCGAGACATTTAAAAAAAAATATTTCTGGACGCACACATGAATAGTTGTTACAGTATTTGACAGGATTGGACAATTATACTCTATTTCAAATATGAAGTCTTTTTTGACAGATGTGAATTTAACACTACCAGGGAAGTACCCCTTAGAAATCGATACTCAGCGGCAACGATTCTCGATTTGTAACTAATTTTATCGAATTAACTTTCAAAAACTAAGGTTAATAGAAATTGTCGAAAGAAAAATTTAAGACATGCAATCTTGTTTTTTGTCGAAAAAAGAAATACACGATTGCATGTTTAGTATAATAATTATATAGATATAGAATGACGTGAATAATGATAGTCGAGTTTTTAAAAATTTACACTGTATTTAAAGGACCATAACAGTTATACTCCCGTGTAAAAAACTCGTCAATGAAGCAGCCCTATTGAGGAATATTTGAGGCATGTCACTATGTTTAAAAGAAAAACATAGTACGTAACTGCATTCGCGCAAAAAAATATTATTATATTTTGAAGTTCAGATTTAGAAACAATAGTTTGATCAAAAACAATAAGTTAATTTTGCTTGTGAATTAATTGTAGAGTGTTTTGTACAATTGTAAATTTTTCAAATGACGATTTACGACCAAACACAAAAAAAGATAATTACATTGCATTTAAATGAAATGTGCAGAGTTACGTTCTTCGAAATGTCAAAAAAGACTTCATAAATGGAATAATGTTTAACATAATGACTGACGTTTCATGTCAAGTCCCACGGGAACTCTGTAAAACGGGATAAAAAGTTTCCTATGTCCTTCTCCTGGCTCTAAACTACCTCCCTACCAAT
Organism: Maruca vitrata; assembly: GCA_039566165.1. Lineage (NCBI taxonomy): Eukaryota > Metazoa > Arthropoda > Insecta > Lepidoptera > Crambidae > Maruca > Maruca vitrata. The sequence continues at coordinate 4,612,247 of CM076926.1, forward strand.
TTTCAGCCAAATCTGTTCTTCCGATCTCGAGTTATAAGTGGTGTAACTAACACGACTTCCTTTTATATATATAGATGTATATAATGTATCTAATGTATCACAGATAATTACTAATCAGGAAGAAGAACAGAATAGAACATCTCATCCCTAATTCCCTAGCAAATTGATAGTACGCAGTATCGGACCTCATCAGTCCACTCCTACGGAATTAATGCATCACCGAGAACAATTTTATTTTCTTCCGCGTAATCGACCATTAGGAAGCTCCCTATAAGGGCCGAAAAGTGACATTCCGTCTTCCTAAAGAGGTCTTAAGTGTCCATTGTGAGCCCAATAATGAAGCGGGGACCAATAATTACGATTTAACTGCGACCGTTGATAATGGGAAGCTTGTTTTGTATACAGTTTCAAGGGCGTAAGGACGATTGCAGCGGAGTCGTGGAATGTGCGGAGAAAATGTTATTCGGCACGGATCTTAGACATTTTATTCCGGACGCGACCTCGGGTCGAGTGCTGTTATCGCCGTATGCCGTTTTATTATTTCGGAAGGGAAACAATGTATTTTAGATGTCTGAAACGAATTTCTAGCGAATTACATTGTATAGTAATTGCCTTCTCAGCGCAGTTTTGGAAGATGATTTATACTTAATATACGTACTTTTAGGAATCAAATATTGAATGATTGATTTTAGGAATACATTTTACTTGGTTTTCGTGGAATATTACGTTCTTACGTTACGTACAGTTTTCTTACGTTCTCTTTGATTAAACATCTTGTAGGGACAGGGTTGTATACAATATAATATGTATGTTCCTACAGAAATAAGTCTACTTAATATAACAAGGAAGTTATACCTAAATTATACCAAGTTATTAACAATATAATAAACAGTTGCCATAGTTACCGAGGAGTTCGCAAATTGGCAATTGCTGATGGATGACACTTCGCCTCCCCAAGGTCCACCTGAACTACTGTTTCCGAACAATACGTTCAGAATCGCAGAATAAGCGGTCCCATCGTAATTACGGGCATTAATCAGACACTGCGTCGCTGATTCAGGGTTTGTTATACTATAGTCAGAGTTTGCTATATACTTACGGAGTCTACTAATGCTGGTCAGTAATTGAACTGCGATTAAACGAAAGCTTCGGCCATAAAATCGACTTCCGGAATACCTTTCAAACTTTTAACCGTCCTGAAATGAAGATACAGCCTTTTGTGTGTCATTTATTAAGGGGAACTGGACAGTGATGTTAAACGGAATAAATACAGACTGGTATCAGGTATCGACATTTTATTGATAGGGAAGGGACTCTATTATTTACTCTATGGAGTACGGAATCCTAAAAATGTATTGTGGTTATCTAGTTCATATTGTTTAAGACTTGTGGTGCTCAAATTTTAAAGATAAGGAGCTTTGAGATACGAAATATTCCAGTGTCACCACCGGCTAACATTCATCAAGTCGCGAATATGACATTACAAACACTCTAAACAAAGATATACACATAAAACGGATACTTGGCTGTAACCACGACCTGTAACACAGTCGTTACACGTCATACCTTAAATTACGTAATATCAACGGAGCCTTTATACAGCAAACGAGGATTCATGCTGTGAAGTTTTCGCATAATGCCAGCCATAAGTTCAATTTGAGTTTGAGAACATAGAACCGTTAGTAAAATAAAGGCTCAAACACACGTGACATGATTGTTTGGAAAAATAAAAAAGATGGAGCCGATCATGTTACTAAATATATCAGTGGATGAATATGATTTGGTTTCTAATTGCAAATCCCATCCCATGCCTTATTTGCGAAAGTTGTTATTGCTGAGTAATTCTTTATAATAAGAAAAGCTATTACATCGAAGGGTAGAGCTTAATACCCACAACCAGGAAATGGCAAAGCGTATCAACCAAAGCAAATCATTAGAAAAATTTAAAAGTTATATAAAATTCTAACGACATAGTATTGTCTATTATTTGCGCGAACACTACACATTGGAAATAAAACGGGGTTTCACGGATACGGGTTACTATCGCTTGTATTGTTATTCTGAACATATTATTTAAAGACCCGCCTCTTGGAGCTTTTTCAAATTTCAAATCTAATGACATGTAAATTATGACTTAAACTGACTTTGAATAATATACGTGATCTAACAATATTAATTTTGAATTATTAACATTTTGAATCCCGTTCACATGTACAAGTATGAGTAATCAGAAAAAGGTTAAAAGAAAAGACAAGGTTTCATCTTTACCGTGACATTGAAATATATCCATGAAAATATGGATCCCAACTACCAAGGCTATTAATTCAAGTTTGGGTAATTTAAAACCAGTTTTGACTCGCAAATTACTTTTACACTCACAAATTCATTTAAATATTATTGGAAGTAGGTAATAAATAAGCCGTTTGAATATTTTAGAAGCAATTGGTAAGCGGTCAATTTTATTCCGGGCCATAGAAATGTTTGACTACGTAATAATGTTTTTGTCATCGATATTTTGTTACATAACGTACATAATAGTGTGTAAAATACCAAGTATTAGGTAACCTGGTCATAAGAACTCGAAAGGAAGTTGCGAAGGCAAACCTAAGTATGGATATTAGAAGCTAATAGATTGAATAAATTTTATTAGTCTTATTTTTCATAATTAAATTAGTCTAATTCGTTGGACTTTAACAGAAAACAGAATAGTTTTGGCACAATTTATTATAATAGATTATCCCACCTAATGGCGGTAGTTCACTTGTCGATAACACGAGCACTGTAAAGAGCTCGAAACGTCCTAGGTCTCTAAAATGCTTAGAAACGTAACACATACAAGTTTAAACCGTAAAATTTGTTTTATTTCATACAATTTATTTTTAAAAAACCCCGCCACTTACAGTGTGTTTTAAATTAATTTTTAATTCATATGTAAAATTATTCGACGCTTTAACGGTGAAAGAAAACTTCGTGAGGAAACCTGCACACCTACGAAGAAATTCTTAGGTAGTGTTGTCAACCAACCCGAACTTGGCCAGCGTGGTTGACGAAGGCCTTATCGCCCTAGTTTAGGGTGGGCCCGTGCCCCAGCAGTGGGGACGTATATGGGCTGATGATGATGATAAAAAAACTAAATTAATGCGCGTTCATGCTCGCATGAACGGGACTTGAACCCACGATCTTGAGCTAACACGGCCCATATAATTAATTTTTAATCCAACTTGTTTTGTGTAGAATCAAGTTTGTCCTTGGAAACAGTGATCAGAAATTTTACGAAATATTCACATGATCGATATGACATAAACTTTCACGATACATTTAAATTGTTAAATTTTTATTAACAGGTTAATTGTCGTGCAGGTCATTCGAATGAGGTTTTTAATAAATATTTTTATGGCTTCTCTGCAGTAAAAGGCTTAACCGAATTATGTAAGCACAGTTTTATTATAATACGTTGTCTCCGTTTGGATATTACGGTTAACATTACCCTTTGGAAGGCTTGCATAAGGGAAAGCATTGCCAAAATATACGTAAAGTGGACTCTACGTATATTTTGGCGTTTTTCCTTAGGTTTTTTTGATAAAACGGCATTTACATCGTTCAACCTGAGTTAAGTTATCAGTTTAACCTGAGTTTCAATGGAACCTCTTAGTTTCGATTATTAAAATAATAAAACATATTTTTAACCTCTTGACTTAAAAAAAAACAATGTAATGTCCACTCTATTACATTTTCACAATTAATTTGGTCATATAATATTAGGTATAAATAAATGTATCTGGATAAAATTATATAAATAATCTCTAATGAAAAAAATGTTCTAAAGATTTACTCAATACGGGGATACAATGTGTTTTTTATTATTATTATTAACCTTCCTTATATTTAATTAATTTAGATATGATGGGTTTAATTTATGGCGTTGATGTGTTATGTAAGAAATGTTTTAAAGCGTGTTACGTATTACTTATGTTTTGAAAGTTTGATGGCAAATTATAGTGTTTTATCTACGTTTATCTCATAAATGGCGCGTGTCATTTCTGTCATATTAGCATTTCTACTGCTTATTTTTCCTTTCGTTACTAAATGTTTTGTTTTATCACATCTTTTATATCAAACACAAAAATACCTGCTACCATAGAAAACTGAAAATGTCCGGGATATTTATTTTAGCTCCGGATATTTTGGCACTGTTGCAAGCGCCACTGTTGATCATCATTACATTTTTCTACTGTGTGTAACCATGACAGTTTAAAAGTATATACCTTCTACCTTGTAAAAGATGTTGTATGTACAGTTTAAGAACATAATATGTACGTATTCTTATTGTAATATTAATTACTGTGAGCTCACCGGCGACGGAAAACATCTCTTGAGAAACTTATCAAAACATAGAGACTAATCAACTTCGGTCACTCTTTAATTAGGATGCAAAAATTACCCACATCGATATCTTTCTACTTTATTTTATAAACTTCCTTGAAGCATGTATCATGTTATAAAGTGGCATCAAAGTAACATCGGTGGAAGGCGTCTAACTTTGTTTCCTCATACACCCGTGTAAAAGGCAGAAGACCGCAACAAAACATTAGCACCATAAACCGTGCCTGAGACAGCCCGGTGATATAACTTAACTATCATAACATAATCATTTTAATATAAGATCGACGGCCAACTGGATCGATTACACAATGCATTTCCCAATCGATGCAAACTAACACCTATTCCGATCAAATTAGAGTCCTGTTTCAGATGAGCTGTGGAAGATGTCAGTGAATAATCGTACAAGGGGATTAATTCTTTATGTCTTGGTGGGTAGAGTTTAGATTAGTTTGCATAGTTAGTTCGGAAGTTAAGCAATTGGCGAAAGTGTTTGCGCTCGGCGCGCGCGCGAATGCGCCGGCGCATTTTTTACTCTCACTGTTGCCTCGGTCACGGTCGTCTGTGCGTCGCCTATCAGTGCAGGAACGCCTCTTGAACGCAAACTATCTTCTTATCTAGAGAAAGGTGTAGCGCCTCTGGCGGTGGAAGTACCGATTTAGTCTATTAGAAATTACGTTTTGGAGTGAGCGATGTGCGCTGATAGGATAGGAATCGAGGAGTAATAATAGCATGTTCTTATAGAGTTTGATGCTTTAAATCTTTATGTTAGATGTAAGCATAACTTTGTCAACAGTTCAGCGTTGAAGAAAATTAAAATAATTAATTGAATATATCAAATTATATCCAAGGATCTAAGAAATACAGTAATTAACATTTTATATGGAAATCGTGATGCGTTAAATGCGAAAACCATAGTAATTTGGAAGATACTTTATAAAAAAATATTGTTGGATCGTAATTATTACGTCTTTTTTTTATCGCGGAAACCTCAAATCCAAACGGATAAAATACACACATATTATCTTTATCACGCCAAGACAAACGTTTATAACGGACTTTGTTTGATGTCTGTCTATCATCACATTAGATACATTGTGATCCTTCAGAAATACTTCATAAAAAGTAAAACTTAATTTTAATGTATTTTAGTGTCAATTACATAATTATTTATTAACCGTATCATATAAATGTAGTAATTTAAAACTTATATCTCTTCATCAGTTATCGCTCTTTTCTGAAAATAAATCATACGATAATAGACAAATACCCGGAGAGGCTTTGTCATAGGCACAGTACACACATAATGCATTCATTCAGAATGTCATCCAACATTCGGACAATAGGCGTTAGTTAAACCGGGTTCTCACGCAGAATGTGCCATTATGGTCGTAGAAATGCCGTGAAAATCTTTAATGACCACGTGCGTAATGTTCTGTGAGCGTTCATACGTCACTTTGACGTGTTAATGGCAGACTAAAATGGGCTTTATCGTGTACAAAACCATTTGCAGCTCTGTGGTTATTGATTTAGTAAATAAAAGCTTCGTCAGATGTTTTCTTCTTGTCAGAGAAAACATGATTGATTTTACTAGCTCAGTAAGAGGATGCTCTGGCAGTGCAGGCAACAAATATTATCAAAACTTTGCGTTTCTTCAGGAAGTTGTGCATTAATACAAGTTCATTTTCCATTCCTTCAGTCTTTGTCAGTGGAATCAGCAGCATAATTTGCAAACAGTTTCCTGTCTTTGCAGCGGAAAGAACTTTTAGTCAAACTAGAGTTTTCTTAAAAGCTTTCCATAACCATCGAGGCCACTGTTTATTTGTTTGGTCTGACAATATACCCGTTTTTTTTTTCTATTATATTTAGGAGTTAACTTAAATGCACCTAAAAATATTTTGAGAACCCCTTAATAGTCATAAACCTTTTCGAGATGTTAGAATGACTTCTACTCGGCCCAATACTGGTACTCGTACATGAAATTAGAATCTTCTCTATCAGAAGAAGACATCTATTCAATTACAGTTCAGCATTCAGCCTCGACATGAGTCATAATATTGCTTATTTTTTATTTTGACCATTATCCTTTTCACATTTCTCGCTGGGAACGTTAGATCCATACAAATCGAGTAACGTCCTGATTTATGTACATAATAATGTGGTCACATTCGGGCCACGTGACCACTACCGGTTGTGGCCAAACAGGTGTCAAGGTCACAGTGAACTGACCCCATAGCCGGTATTTATGTAATTCGTTGAAGAAACGGACGATGCTCTGAGAATATGACATTTCACTGTGTTTACGAAGACAGCGAATGTTGTGGAGATGTTAATGCAGTGTTTGTTTATTTGTCAACGCTTTTTTTTATAACAATTTCAAAATTATTTCAAATAGATTTTCTAACTATTGTTTAAATTACTACGTACGTACTGCTGAGGCACGGGTCTACCCTAACTATGTCTATACTAGATATAACGTGTACGTACATACATTATTAGATTATATTACTGAAAAAAATATTTTTACATTTAAAAAAAAATTGAGTCACGTTTACGTCTAACCAAATTAGTTTTTTGAAAACCTTTAAGTAATTCTACCTTGTCTTAAGCTTGCATTCTCGTTTCAGCTATTCCCTGATTTAATTTAATTGCTCATGCAGATATTCTAAGGTACTTTAATTAAATGTGAAGTTGTTTATGTGACATCAGTGAGCCAGTTGAATCTACGGTTTACCAAGTCTGGGCGGGCGGGATTGGTTATGCGTTTAGTTAATTTACGTTCAGTTCCACAAGGTTCGGGTACGGGAAAACCATTCAGTTTCTATAACTTTATATACCAGATAATGTTCCGAATCCGAAGTTATTTGCTTAAGTACATACTTGTGTTACTGATATTAAAAGCAACAGTACCGAAACATAATTTAAAAAATAAATAATTCACCCAGAAAATATTGAATAAATTTTAATTTAAATATTACACCACATCAAATACATTGATCTGATCCCGTGGTAAGTATCTTTAGCACTTGTGTTACGAATATCAGAATCAACACTGGATACACAAATACTATACTTACTTAATATTTATATTAAAATATTTACTTAATATAATTAAATATTTTAACAACACACTCAGATACGGAACAAACACTGATGTTCATCACACAAATATTTGTCCTGGGTTTGAATCAAACCAACGACTCTTGGAACCGTAAGTAGTGAACCTGGGTCACTAACAACTTTTCCACCGAACTAGCCCTTGAAGTTCATTACACAATTATTTGTCCCGAATGGGAATCGAACCTACGGCACTTGATGCAAGAGACAGGGGCGCTATCCAGTGCTCTATCGAGGCAGTCAAATTAAACGTAGAGTGGTTTATGGGACATCCGTGAGCCAGTTGGCTCTACGGTTTACCGAGTCTGGGCGGGCGGGATTGATTATGTACCCATTCAATTTAGTGTTCCACAGATTTATGTAGCACGGGAAAATAAATCGGTACATATTAATTTGTAAGAGGTACGCCTTAGAGATGTAAACGGGTATTGTTTTATTTTTTTTATTTAATTTTATTATGTTACATAGGCATATCTTACCACACACAGGTGGTTTCAGGTGGGAGACATTTTGTCGACCGGTTGCTGTTACCACCATACAGTTGTGTAAAACCCGCCAAGTGACTCTGACCTTTCTCGGTCAGGTCGCGTTCCGGGATCAGCACTGTACGAACCGGAGCCAGGGGGGACCATTGTTGCGGCAAGCGCCGGACCAGTGGAGTCTTAGCGGCGGTATTGTGCGGGCGGAGCGGGTCAGCCCGCCGGTGCGGGGGCCCTTCCGTCCGGCGGACTGGCCAACTCCGACACGCACAGCTCAATACCAATGCGAGACTCCACGCCTTGTCTCGTTGTTGCCGCAGCAGTGGTCCTTTTTCACGGCTTTCAGGGTGAGTGCGACAGGCTCAATATGGTCTATTGTGCCTGTCGACCTCATATTTGGATCTCACTACCGCTTACCATCAGGTGGAGTGAGGTCATCTTGTTAGCCTCTTTATAAAAAAAAAAAAAAAAAAAAAAAACACACATTAAGGTACCATGTAGTTAGGGAATGGCAGCATATGGGCAATTATGTATGACACGAAATATTGTTAAACATTAAATTTAAAACTAAAGAAACTGGATGAACTTACTCTCGCTGTGAAGGGTGGAAAGTGAGAAGCGATTACAGAAAAAGAGAATAAATCTAAACGAAATTTTTATTGAATTGAAAATAGATGCAACGAATACCTTAGGATTTTTATTATTATATTTCGTAGATGCAACGAATACCTTAGGATTTTTATTAGTATATTTTTTTGTAATTAACTATAAAAATTAAAACAGGAAAACTACACGTGATTCAAAGTAAATATATTAATACATAATTTGTATTTTTACCACATTTGCTGCCAAATTAACAAGTCCTCTATCATGTTAATATATTCGATGGTAATAGCAATAAAAATCAGTACCTACCTGTATCTATGTGAAGTTAACAGAATACAAGATCTGATCAAAGAAAAATAATCGCCCTATCCGAACAGGTGTTCTTGATTTGCATAATAGGTTTTTATTGTGTGTAGCATATGGCTGCTTGCTGGAATTGAATAAATTTATCTTCTTGTGCTTGTGGGTACCATAACACATCCATCGTTTTTATAGTTCATGATTAATATGCTAATATTGTACTGCAAAGTTTTTAAATAAGTAATTTGTACTAAAGCTTAAAGAAATCTGTGATGAATTGCTTTTGTAGTTTCTGCTGACATTATGTATTATAAAGCTAACTTAAAAAGAGAGGTATTGACTGCAAATTATTTAAGTAAATGCAAATATCATAAAAAGAAATGGCTTCCATATAATTTTCGTAATCGTAAGATTTCTTATAAAACCTATAAAACGCCGTTCTCGCTATTCCAGTTAGATCATTATAAATAATAGATTTCCTCGGACAGGAAAATAAAAAACCATTCGTTTGACTACGCTGCTATACGGTGCAAATAAACCAATGCTTCTCGGATTACTCGCTAGCAATATAGTACTTTCACAAGGAGTCCGTTGACTTAGGAGAAGTGTCAATTTCCACCAGAATAGTGCTTATTTGAAGTCATAAAAAGGTTTAATATGTTAACATCATCTTTGATTGGCTCGATTCTCGATCTCGATTCCGCATTGGATCTCCTGACTTATCAGCCAACACTCATCATCATCATCATCAGCCCATATACGTCCCCACTGCTGGGGCACGGGCCTACCCTTAACTAGGGCGATAAGGCCTTAGTCGACCAAGCTGGCCAAGTGCGGGTTAGTCGACTACGCAACCCTAGAATTTCTTCGTAGGCGTGCAGGTTTCCTCACGATGTTTTCCTTCACCGTTAAAGCGTCGTTCAGCCAACACTCGTGGGTTAGATATTCACTCGACTCGAGATGGAAAATTTGTGTGATGAATCAACCAGCATCGGTGTTTGTTTCATATCTGGGTTTGTTATTTATATATTTAGGTTTATTTGTTTATACCATTGTTGTTTCTGATATCCGTAATGCAAGTGCTTAAGTGACTCATTTCAGGATCGGAAGAATATATGTGATATAAGCGGCCGCCCACTACTTCGTCCGCGTGGGAATGGTTAAGGAAGCAATGATTTATTAAAATAGCTTTTATTATACTTTGTACGATTAGCTATTTATTTGTGAAAGTCCCGTCGAAATTGGTCCATCCGTGCCAAAGATTAGCAAGAACAAAAACACAGACACACAAAAAATAAAATCGGTAGTGCTTTTGTTATTGTTATACACACGATATAGATTCATACCCAATTAATATAAAGTTGTTATTTTGATATAACAAACAGACACTTCAATTTTATTTAGTTGTATAGATAATTAGTATTGTCCAATATATGCGTGAAATTATACATTTTGTGTTGTGTGTATGTTGTGTAATATTCTTTTCTAAATCTACATCAAATAAGATACAATATAACAGAATTTAATATCCGGAGATCTCAGTCCTTACGCAGCGCTTGCCAACAATAGACCGCCGAGTCAGTCAGACACCACAACATATTACGTCTATTAAGTCCCAATATCACGGTTTCCTTCGCACCCTTTATGTCCAATTAAAGGGTTTATTTTATACCTCTAGTATGAACATATATCCGATTTAAATATTCACGTGGGTACCCTTTGTAGCTGTATTTTGGGGCGAGCGATGAAAATAAATTTCACCCATGTCTAGGGATGAGTAAAGTCAACTCATTGAGTTAAAATATTTCACTGGTTTGAGTGACATAAAAAATGTCTCAATGCTCAATTTTTGGAGCCTTTTTGATGCAAACAATCAGATGATCAAAACATTTCACCTTTTGAATTAGAAGCATAGACAACCACATATGTCAATCATAGAAATATACTTCTAAATGTTGTTAATAAATATTGATTATAGCGAAGTTAACTATTAAGAGCTCGTCAAATGCCTCATGACGACGCAAATTTGGATAAACACATAGAGCCAGCGCTTTTTCCTGCTCTTGAGTTATTAGGTTACCCAACCCTACCCAAAACGACAAAGCTTGTTTGTAAATACTGGATTTGTTGACCAGAGTATAGTAGTTTCAGACAGTAAATAAAATGGGACGCAAACCGCTTTTAATCAATGGCAGGGAAATAACTTTGATTGGAAATAGGTACAGTCACGTGCATTAAAATGTAAACACCGTGTGTTTGTTTATATTATTGTTTGCAATATTTACTGGCTCAAAGACTCTTTGGGTAGTACCCCTGTCTCTTGCTCCAAGAAACATGGGATTCACATTCCCACTCGGGACAAATATTTGTGGTTTGAGCATCGGTGATTCATTGAAGTATATTTGTAGCAGTTTTATACACAGTTATTTCTTATATCCGTAACACAAGTGCTTAATCAGCTTACCTTATTTCTAACTACGGCAATAATGTAGGTGCCTATGGGAGCCTTGGTGTGATACTTATTAATTATTATGCAATTTTAAACTGTCATGATTACACACATTATAAAACTGGAAATGTCCGTAATATTTACCATGTTGTTTTGTTTTCGAGAGTGAAATATCGGGAGCTCATTAAAACAAAACAACATGGTAAATATCCCCGACATTTTCAGCATTTATTTATTATTATTTATGACTAGTGACCCGCCCTCGCTTTGCATCGGGTAATCCTTTCTTAGCGGATGCCTTCGTCGTAACATCTACCTGCATGCCAAATTTCAGACCGATGTCAGTCATGATATTTAGAAGATACAAAAGGCTTTCTTAGATACATATTTCAGCTTATGACTGTACTAGGAGCTGTTGGTAAGGCAAAAGCTAGTTTATATGTAATCGAGTGTAGCGGAGACACGCAACGCTCTGTGATGTGTGTCACAGTGGTTACGTGGCATGCGGTCAGTGTATTAGCGGGTTCGAAGACAGATTTTATCGGATCGACCAGTGCAAGGGAGAGGAATTGGCGATTGTTGATAGTTTTACACACAGTGTATAAAGTTTTGGAAAACTAGATTGGTAGGAAAATCAAAATATTTGTACCATTACGGAAGTTAGCTAAAATGATTGAAACTATTATGCACTTAGGTAAGCAGTATATAAGTACTATAGTAGATGATCGGTATGTGGTTAGTAAAATAGTATTTATTTAAGTAGTTATTTGCTCTGTACCTGAACACATGCCAACACCAAATTAAAAAAAAACATAAGGCAAAGCGAATAAATTTATTAAAATTATGAATTTTGGGGTGATGTCACTAAACGTACACAAATTTCCTTGTAGTAAATGGTTGAGGTGAAAATATTTAGGTTTTTTAAGAAAACAAATAAACGCATCTATTTACATGTTCTAGCTTGGAACGCTTTGGAAAAACTATGTTTATTATATGAGTCACAACCGTAAAACCCATTACTTTGAGCATCTTCCGCCTCATATTCCGTCTATCACTTGAACTGAGGTAATCGCACAAAAGAAAGGCAAATAATGTGCGCACGCGCTCAACGTAATATCGCTTTTCCTCACAACAAATAGTGTAGTTTGCGTGGCGTAAGCGGCCGAGATTGTAGACGTGAACGAATGCGGTATGATTGGAAATACGCATTAGAGATTGCGATGACGGAATTAATTGAGTATAAGTTTGTTATGTTAGGCATATAATAATGTGAAGTTTAAAAAAAATAACGATTTTTTTGATTAAACATCTGACAGAATATGCGACGTACCGACAGCTTATGAAATACGAGTACAATAAGGTAAATTCTACCTCACATTCTCGTACGCATAATATAAATCAAGACAGATTGTTTCTTTCATTTTCAAGATAGGTACATATTTTATTATCATATTATACATACATATCGAAACCCGAAACCGAAACGAAACACCGAATCACCTAATGTTCAATTACGTATACATAATTGTATTCCCATTGATTAAAATTATTGATTGAGCTAGAACTTCCAATTGACCATTAAACTATCATCATCACAACAATGTGTACAAAAAAATAAGAATGAAACATACTTTGTATTTAGCTCAAACTATTCTGTAATGGCCCCAATACTATCCAACATTTTAAACGTCTTCACATTATAATTACATGGTCCTGTATTTTTGCAAGGGGTTCGCAAAATGGCGTTTTGTATAACACCTTACGCTAAACCAATAAGCTCTAATAAAACTAGTTTCGATGAAAAGCTGCCTGTGTCACAAATTAGCTTAGACACACATTAAGACATGCTAGACAGACATATAAATTCTGTTTTGTATTTTAATTTCCAAATTGACATGACATGGTCCATACATTTTCATAATAAACTAATCTAACTCGATTGTCCGCTTTTACGTTGAACTAGAAGTTTAAAATGATAAAAGCCATATTGAAAAATGGCATACAAAAACTTTCCGCGGGAACTAATATCTATAGAGCAGCTCAGTCGGAATGAAAGTTGTGATATCGATCACGTTGATTTACCAACTTTGAAATTGAACAAGAGAGTTACAAAAGAAAATGTGAAGAGTACGAAGTGTTTGAGATTTCAATTTGGAAATTACTTTCTGATACAAAGTTGTAGAGATAGAGCATCTTTTGTGTCCTTACTGGGAACCCTTTTGTTATCGTGACCTCCACTTTAATCTCATATTATTTCACAGGCGTTGAGGTTCAAAATAATTGTACTAGGCCAGACTTCTTCACCTTTTTCAAAGTAATCGTTTGAAATTAAACATTATAATGTTAATGTGTTTCTGTACTAAAATCCTATGGAGCTGTGTGATAGGATTAAGAATGCTGATTATAAGTCTTGTAAAAGAAGGAAAAGTACCAAAATTTATCCATGAACTGGTTTTACGCAAGCTCACTCTTTCGATCCTGTTTAGTTTTAAACAGTTTTTCATATCTTATACTTATTCATGTATATAATGTAATACTTGGGAACATTTTGTTTACTATCGTTTCATGTCGGCGTTTACAGTACTCTAGAATACATTATAGATTTCTATATTGTTCTTAGTTCATCGTAACTTATACGGTTCCCTTTGCAAACACGGATTTCAATCTTTAGTTACGAAACAATAATTCCGAGTCAACGCCTTCTTGTGTTTATTTTAGCGATCTGTGTAATTTGACACTTGGTCGCTAGTTAACAGCAATAAAGTTCGGTGTAAACGATACGCGAAAACCAATGAATGTTGGACCGTTTAAATAAAAGACTTTATTATTAAATTGTTTGATTAGTAGATAACAATCAAATGAACACAATTGTTATGCGAATTCAAGTACATGATTCAAAGTAGTCTTACGAAATCCATAGTTCTACCACAAATCCATAGTTCATAGATTATGATGCACAAAGGTGTTGGTTACGGCGACCAGCTTTTAACATCCAACAAGTGACAAGTGTCAATAATAACGGCTGTTTTTTTCATGAAACTTCTACTTAAACCTTCCAAAGTGCCAAAAACCTAAATGTATATTCAAAATATCAAATGGCTTGAAGGAGTTTGAACCAGGTCGAAGGTTTCAGCGAATTTGATTGCTTTCGTATTTATGATACAGCACCTGAGTATTTGTTATGTCTTCTTTGCTTCAAAATTAATTGGAGCCGAACATTTTCTTCAGTTACTTGATAACTGATAAATTTTCAAGCAGCCATCTGTCAAAATGAATGGGTGTATTCCTGCTGCTTCGAAAATGTTATCACGCTGTTATCACCATAATTTGTCTCTTTAATCCCTTTATACTTTGTAGCCTTGAATACAAAGCGATTATGATTCTTAGTAAGTTATTCTGGTTTTCACTAAATAAAAGTTTTCTTTCTTTCTATCTTTCTTTCTATCTTACTTTCTTTGTTTTATTGGCCTTGGCCGCCTTTCAAATGCGTATTTTATTTAACACAATAAACCTGGAGAATTTTGTACTGCATAACAAGAAACGTTCTTATTTTCCGAGCACCACAAAAATAATTAGTATTGTCTGACGGGCATACACGCGTGATATAGTGCCTAGGGGAAATAGGGATTAATTTAATTTAAATAACAAAAACAAAGACAACCCGTAACTCATTAGAAAAACTAATTAAACGGAAAGGGGAACCTAAACTACCTTACAAGATTATAGAATTAAGTCTGCTGAAACTGAAAAAACTATAGATTAGTTTTGTCAGTTTCAGCAGAGTTAAAGCTTAATAAACTATTGGACTGGATAGGAAAATTGGACTAGATAAAGTCGTGCTATCAATATGTTCTTGATTGTGTTGTTCATCTTTGTTTTTTTGCTTGAAAACCTTGATCACATTATCTTCAACATTTGTCGAAAAAAATCCTATCGATCAAAAAAATATAATTACTATTAATGATACAAGCTTCAAGTAATAATAGGTAAATGGATTCAAATAATAATAGGCAAAGTAAAAAAGTCGTTTCAGATTTTTAGGTAAAAGATTAGTCATTTTTTTGTTTATAAATCCGGTCGTGGATAGAGCAGGTTACGAGAAAATGATATAATATGGCACGTGCCGATGATGACTTTCAAACATCCGTGATCAGAAGATAGCATAAAAAATAAAAGATACTTGATCGATATGGTTATATCGGTGTGATTTGATAAAGAGCACACTTCAAAAGGGGAAATAGAGTAATGTTTTAACACACTAAGTTTTCAAAGTAATTACCTAATTACCTGATAGTATTGGTATTATTTCTTAAACTATTATTGTGTGTAAACTAATTTGAACAAATATACTTTCCAATCAAATATTTCACAATCTTTTATTAAATTGTAAGTTTTAGGAAAAAAAAGAAAGAAAATAAATTTATTCAGAGCATTAAGGTAAAAACAGTACAATTACATTTACATTTTATTCAAATGTAAATGTATATTGTATTAAAATGAGAAGTTATCACTAATTTTTGATTAAAAAAAATCCTTATTTGACATCATTATTATCATACTAGTTTGAAGATTATGGAAGTAGGTATATAGGTCAAATTATTAATTTTACGGTAGCGGACATTTCCTTGAGATTACTTGAAAGTTTACATCCGGTCGACCTCTCTGTTTCGGACAGATTAAAGTTGGTTTCGCATTACTACATGCTAATATGCATATGATGTGATCCGAGCTTTGTGCAATTATGACTCTTATTACATAAACGCAACAATGTTACCTGGTTATTAGGTGATTCTTTGAGCTTCGGCAAAGACGTTAGACCTGATCAGAAATTAAGGTAGTTAGTTAGTATCGGAGTTCTGCCTGCGTACAAAAAGAAACAAAAGGCTACTCTTAACTCAGAAAAACTAATTATTGGGAAAGAAAACCAAAACTACCTTACAGGATACAAGGTTAAATAACAAGCTGTAATGGACTCGTAACTGACACATTTTGTCTTTCTCTGTAATTTGATTTAAGTAAAGTCCTGGAACATCGATTGTGGGATCTTTGGTCACATTACAATTTTTGTCTTACAAATTTTTGCGATAATACTTGCTGCTTACGACAACCCATATTTTTTTGCATAAGTCGGAGCTATGGCGGGAATTATTATTATTTTATAATCAAATCATATTTCTTTAAAAGTTCCGCAATTTCCTGCTCTCTGAGAAATTTTGCAAGCTTACCGCTACTTTCGTCAATTGACTCGACTAGCAAGTTAAGGATCACAACATTAAGCAATATTGTGGGCAGCATGATTCTCAGGGCATAGTGTAGGTACCACAAGGGATCGATGCTGCTACATTAAAGGGAGAATATTCGTGCAACTATCTTATAAAAGACGTATCCTGACAGGGGCAAAAACGAAAATCTTCGCAGTCGCTAATGTAGCCTCGTGGCACGATGAGTGATGCGCACTCACAAGGCATTCTCCAGGGTAGCGGTTAGCACCATACATTATTCTATAGCAGAGTGTCACTTATTGAGGTGACCTTGTCATGGTTGAGTGAAAGAATGAGGTGGTTACAATTTGGAATTGGAAGACTCTCGGATGTATACACATTGTTTGGTTAACATTTACTAACAAATCTTGAATAATTAGTCTGCAGGATGCGGTATGGACATTATTTTGCTTGTATTATGACTTTTTGCACAAATATATTCTTTTAAAAGAACTTAAATAATATCCTGAGAATTTTAATTTTATAATTTTGATAAAATTTATATTCTTATACGTAACACAAAGTTGTCAGGTACATGTGAACTTCATTATCATCAGCCCATATACCTCACTACCGAAGGCCTAGATCTTACCCTGAGATAGTTCTGACATCTGTGCCCTGAGTTAGGGCGATCAGGCTAACCACGCTTGCCTACTGCTAATTGGTGGATTAATTAAAATCTTAATACTAATTGTATGTCCACAATAATAAAGGAGAAAGGCTACGCTGGCTATTAACAACGTTTAATATCCTACATCCATTAGGTTAGGTTTGCCCTTGGCTCTGTTTAAGTTAAGTTCGAGAACCGTTCTCAACTCAAACTTGAGATTATGTTCAGAGTTGCTAGATTAGTTAAGCCTGAGTTGAACACTGTTTGGATTTAACGGACAGTAATTTATACCTTTTTTGGTAGACTTATGTAATAGGGATGAATTTTTTACGGATTTAAAAAGTCAAATGGATCCCTAACATCTGTTATCGGCCTGTCCGATCAGACTTTAAGGATTTTCAGTATAATATAGAAACTCTCATTATGCGTAGTAATGCTTAAAGTATTAACCATCCAGTGGCTTAATTACTTATTTCCGAGCCTGTCCTTATAAATAGGCTTTCTATTTATTAGGTCGTCTATTCACAGGGCTAAGTGGATCTAAATACAGGTCGTTGCTTTAAGAAAGTGACGTAACTATCACGTAACGCTGTTGTAGGAAGATACCAGTTCGTCGGCCAATAAATTGTTATGCAAACTAAACTCGCTAACGCCCTTTATATGGAAACAAGCTTCTGTACGCGGTTTACGCCACTCTCTTGTCATTTGGTTGAAATAATGATCATTATCAATTTACTTTACGAACGTAGGGTAAATGCAAAGTTATCTAGGCACTAGAACTAGGTTTGAAATGAATAAGAAAATACCATTATGTCGTTAAGTATTATATGTGTGTTTATACATTTATGTAAGTAGAGTCCTTGCACTGGTAGGTCATCGCTCTAGTTTGGGGTAGACTCGAGCCCCATGTTGGGAGTATCATCAGCATCATTATCATCAACAATCCATCGCAACAACCAATCGCAGTCCACTCCTGGACATTGGTATCCCCAATGCTCGATACTCGAACAGAACGGCTGATAGGAAGAGGACGCGAGTAGCCAAAATTATAAGGGATAATCTGATGTACCTACATGGGCTATAATGTAACCTATAAAAAATATTTCAAAATTAAAGAGTTTCACATAAACTAATATTACTTAGGTACCTGATTGTGATCATAAATGGATTGGGAAACTACTTCGTAACACGGATCTAAGTCCAGCAAACCACTTAGCAGGACTTCGGGCCAGATCGGGATAAACATTAGTCTCCAAGTTAGAACTAAACTACTTAGGTACTTGCTAACATATTTTAACAGGTTCTAAGCTAATTACTTCAAGGAGTTTATTGAGGGATCTAAATATACCTACATTAAAAAGTGTTCTAAAATTAAACTAAGTTAAAAGCCTATAAGTCCGAAAAATGTTGACTATTTATTTGCTAAAGTGTAGTGGCCTCTTAGAGTGGATATTTATGAAAGCATATTTTTTATTAAGCTTCCTTCAAATCTGTAATAACATTACTTACCGTACTCCCACAGATTAAAGAATACTTAAGTACTTCTCCTTAATAACTCTGAGAGTAACACGAGTCTGTACGTTATATTTAAAAAAGTTTGTCCAGATGTATGGATTTAAAACTGTCATTACACACATTGAAAAACTATTCAACTCAGTTAACCAGCGGTGATGGCGCTTGCTACAACAGTGCCGAAATATGGGGAACTCGATAATTATGAGGAAACATGGTGGTGAATATCCACCATGTTCCTAGAGACACAGGACATATTCAGTTTTCTAGTGTACTTTTTGCTATCGTCCTAGATAACGAAGCCTAAGAGCTTAATTCATTAGAATCTTCATTCATTTTAAATTGACGTGAGCGTTAGCTGTAATTCGTGTCAACCTCAGCAAGTCATTATGACGCCTTTGTTACTATTATCAGGCTAATAAATTAATAATGCCATGTTTTTGGCAATTACTTTGCTCTTGCGGGTATGAAATACCTACTTATTGATATTGTCTGCACCGACAAAGTCACGTTAAAAGTATTCTTTTACATCGCAAGAAAAAAAGAAATAGACCTATTCGTAAATATGTAGCCGGAGTACACGTGTGACACGTGCGTTCATTAAAATAAGTATGCTTATAAAGACGATTTAACGAAGGGTTAAATATTTAATTTATATAATTACCGTCGAACCAATAGCTAATATTGAATGTCAAATCAAATACCTACTGGTCGCACCACTGAACACAGAATTTGGAGCAAAACTTGTTTCGCGTATGCAAAAATCTTTATTATTTATTCAAGTACTTATTATTTGATTACCGTGATTTGCATAGCTATGTTAAATTATGAACGAGTTTTGTGCAAACAAATAACAAGTTGTTGCTATGAGTGCTATGTTTTTTAAAAAGCCTTTTGAAATTTCTTTGCTCTCCGTCTGACTTTGTATACATATAGTATGAATTAAGCATACAATTTTACATTCTTAATATATATATGGGGATATGGGTTAATTAGGAACATGTCAAGTGCGAGTCGCATTTGCGCATTCCGTTTTTCCTTATCAGGCCTGGAACTCTCAAGTGAGATAATTTAAGCGAAAAAGGGCTAGAGTATGAGGAAGATACGATCCCGAACCCAATATAACATTTTTCATCCCTTGCTAGAGGTAAATGTTAGCCATAGAGCAAAGCCAATACCTAGATTCTTTTTACTCATGTATCCCTGACCAACATGATCACACTTTTCAGCAATTTTTTTACCTATCCATATTTCAAACTCATTGTTATGCATTGGTTTTAAAAAAAATGTCGTTTGAATATGGGAAGTAATTGTTATGGCAGCATAACATCCACATTGATGATGGTATCTAGAGTGTTCCCCATATTGGGTGCTTGAGTTTTAAAACTCTATAAATAACTCTTCTTGACGGTTGTATTTAAAAATGTTGTGATAACTCTTGATACCGGACATTTTAGTTTTCAACGTTTACTAAGCCTGTCAAGATGGCGTGTTTTTACTAGCGCATATTGGAATCGCGCGATGGTAAGGTACTAGTGGTTCATAAGTTCCGTCTAGATTCAGTATTGCTAGTATATCATAAACGCGCGAGGTAGTACGCGATATCTTGCCAAGGTATAGCTCATCGATAACGCGCTGTGTGAAGGGCCTGGAGAGGGTTATTACCCAAACGCTAAGCTACCTATCTTAGCCTTGACTGGCTCGGTGGAACAGTGGTTAGTGACCCTGGCTGGCGGTTCCGAGAGTCGTGGGTTCGATTCCCACTCGGGACAAATATTTGTGTGATGAACATCGGTGTTTGTTCCGTGTCTGGGTGTGATTATGTATATAAGTATGTATTTATAAATATATATGTATGTTTATCAGTCTCTGACGCCCATAGTACAAGCTCTGCTTAGTTTGGGGTCAGATGACCGTGTGTGAAAATGTCCCAGATATTTATTTATTTAGTTTAGCTTAGCTTGGCCAGCGGATGCAGATTTTTACACTTATTGCATAGATTTCTGTCTACACACAAATATAAAAACAGCATTAATTGTAAGAACTCAACTAAACTAACTAAGTCTATCTCTTGGGCTGAATTACACCCTATGTAAAACACTTGTTGTCTCATTAATGTGTCACCTTTTATAATACGGAACTTTTTGCTAACCTCGAACCTTGAAAACTTGTTAAGGTTGAACTTTTTACTCAAAATATCGTTTACACGACAGAATGTAATTTAATCGTCACTCCTTATACGGTTTTGATATTGGTGGCGTAATTTTTTTGGCAACGTAAAAACTTTCATGTAGAAATTGCACGAGTATTTTACTAATTATATCATAACTGATTTTGTAAATGATAAATTGATTTTGAAATGTTATTGACAGGACAAGGAAAATTGTCTTAAAATGTGCAAGGTGAAGTAACACTTCTCAGAAATAACTTTTAGCTGTATTAAATAATAAGTATGATTATCTTTGAATGAATTATAAAGTTTTGATCGGGAAATGTAAAGCAGATTTTCCTTTTTGCGTAATATTAAGAATTTAAAAAACGTCGATGGCCGAATGGTTAAGGTCGTTGCTTGTCATGCAAGAGGTTTCCAGTTCAATCCCCGCCACGTATCACTGAGTTTTCAAATTTGAAATTCATATGAACGATTATTCGACGCTTTAACGGTAAAGGAAAACATCGTGAGGGAACCTGTACACCCACAAAATTCTACGGTTGTGTAGTCGACCAACCCGCACTTGGTTATCGTGGTTGACTAAGGCCTGACGTCCTAATTTAGGGCAGGCTCGTTCCCCAGCAGTGGGGACATATATGGGCTTATAAATAAATATAAATATTACACAACATCACATACATTGATCTGATCCCGTGGTAAGTAGCTTAAGCACTTGTGTTACGGAAATCAGGATCAACAGTGGATACACAAATAAACTTAAATATATTTAATAATACGCCCAGACACGGAACAAACACCGATGTTCGTCACACAAATATTTGTCCCGAGTGGGAATCGAACCCACGACTCTTGGAACCGTAGGTTTTGAACCTGAGTCACTAACCACTGTTCCACCGAGCCAGTCTCAGAGGGCTTATGATATAATATATAAGATAGTCGCCGGATCTGCTGATGCTGACTTAGTTAAAAAAGCTATACCGGATTGCATCTTTGAATCATTTATCCTTACTAATATTCTCATGCAAAAGTAAATGAGTTGTAGTAGGCTCAACTACCTACTCGTATTACTGTTCTTTAGATCACAAGACTTGAACTCTCGTAATTCAATGAACCTCATTTATAAAGAAGTTAAGAGTCAACCAGCAAAAGACATCTTAGGGCAGCAAAAAACAATGCTGGAAATTTAAATTCTTTTGTCTGATTGCAAATTAGTTAGGTTTTTACATTCCCTTAGACTTTAAAGTCCGCTTCGTCCAAGATGAATTAATTTCAGTAATTAATTTTTCTACTTCTCTCTTTGTATGGGAACTGAGAAAAGTGCACGAAAATTTAATTCCAGTGGTATGATACGATTGAGCTTGCTAGAATTGAAAAGTTTAAGTCAGTACGAAGTGTGTACGAACGAGTAGAATGATTTTAACTCTCTGGCAGAGTTCAATAGCGCTACCATGAGTTTAAAAGTTACGAACTCGATATCGCCTACGTAAATATGTCTATGAAAAACTTGTACAGCGCCCCTGGTGGTCACGCTAAGAACTAAAATCGGTCGTATGAAAAAAAACAACTCGATAGGTTTTTAACGTACGTAAGTTTTCGATAGCCAACTCATGGTACCGCTACAGAAGAGTCTACGGCTAATAGCGAAGTTCTAAGATAAGATTAGATAAGACTTATTAGAATACTTTCTAGGATAGCTAACACGCAACTAAAATTATTACTAAGCTTTTGAAAAACCTGTTAACTGTACTGTACCTAGTGACCTTCAAATTTACGACTAAGCTTGTTCTTTACTCTGAGATCATTGCTCTTGTATTTGTTTATCTTATCCATTGTAGACCGCAACTTATAACTTCCTTTGTTTTCTCTGGAAAAGTTTCGTTATTATATTGAAGGAATTACAGGGCTTATCGAGGAAAATTTACCCTCTTGTTACCATTTCACAGCTCCATAAAGTACCAGTGAAATATTTTATCAATATTTATCGCTATGCCACGAGAGCTTGTCTGCAAATTGCGATTTTTTTTTGCGAACAAGATGGTTGTTCGAGATCGTCAGGTCATTTAGGTCTTTGGTTTTATCTCTGACCTTTACCATTCGTTCTGTTGGATTTTTGGTTGTCTATTCTTTGTGCAGACTTGGACCTTGTTTGCTTACAATCATATTTGAAATGAAGTTTCAACATTAAAGGACTTACCAGGCTTTTTAGATAATATATATCCTAGATATATAAAATAACACCTGCTAAGTAGTTAAAGGTGAAATAAATAACTAACGTAGTCACTTAGCTACTGGGAGGTGTTGTTAGACACGTCGTAAGATTGATGAGGGCCAAGCCATTACGGACAGAAGTTGTCTCTGATTAGGTGACATTTATCCTTGTGGCTTTTACTACGAAAGTCTTTAATAGATATTAATCTCCTTTTTTTCTCACTAAGTAATCCTGATCCATTTGAGTATCTGTTAAAATGTATGAAACATTAGTTAACGTTAATGATTGTTGATAAAGTTATTATTATTTTGGTTATGTGTAGTACATAATAAGCCCCATGTAGGTGACACAAATCGCCCTCGTAAATGTCACTGTTCATTTATGTTAATTTTTCTGGCTCGGTGGAACAGTGGTTAGTGTAGAGTCAGCAGACTCAGCCCTAAATTCATGCGAAGCGTAATAAATTTATTGCATATTGTTGGATTATCGGTGACAAGACCTTGAATGCTAAGGTTGTGTAGTCGACCAACCCGCACTTGGCCAGCGTGGTCGACTAAGGCCTTATCGCCCTAGTTTAGGGTAAGCCCGTGCCCCAGCAGTGGGGACGTATATGGGCTGATGATGATGATGATGATGGTCCTGAGAAATACCAATAGTATCGACTGGCTCGGTGGAACAGTGGTTAGTGACCCTGCCTGACGGTTCTAAGAGTCGTGGGTTCGATTCTCACTCGGAACAAATACTTTTGAGACAAACATCTGTTTGTCCGTGTCTGGGTGTGATTATGTATTTAAGTATTTATTTATAAATATATATGTATGTATATCAGTCTCTGAGGCCTTAGTATAAGCTCTTCTTAGTTTGGGGTCATATGACCGTGTGTGGAAATGTCTCAGATATTTAATTTATTTAGATATTTAATTTTACAATAGTAAGTTAGCTTTATTGCATATGATTTGTTGTTCATTGTAGAGCGACTCGCTCTCGCTATGTTTCGGGTAAATTATGCATAATTACTTTCTCTTTGCATCACTCATCCCGTTGCATAGTTTAAAGATGTAAAAGCACACAGGGACAGACAGCATGAACGACTTTGTTTTATACTAATGAATGATTAATGAGTATCGTAATTAATTTCAATGAAAACTTACATTGCTAGAGTTGAGTCTACCAGTTATAATATCTCTGGCATTAGCCGATACAGTAATCTACCATCATATTGCGTTGCAGAAATCGGTGCAAGGACATTTTTTATATTCAAGTTATTCGGTGACCATTCTGCTGTCTCGTGGAGTCTGCTGTAAGTTTCAGCCTTTTCTTTTCATCGCATAATTGGTGGTTAAACAAAATTACCTAAAGTGAAGTCAGTGTCACAGGTGAGCGGTAAAATGAGGATGACTTATTGCATCGTCTGCTGATGCAACGTCGAAGTACAATAACTATTGTAATACCTCTCTAAGTGTCCACTGCTCGTCATGGAACAAATTTTCATATAAATAGGGTTCAACTTCTCTATAAGTATTGTTTTGATCGTACAAAGACGATTAACATCTAAATGTCCTGCGTAGTTCTAGACAGACGATCATAATACCAACCTTTTTTGGGCAGACCACCGTCTAACAAACACGTTTTGTATTAGAAGGGTTACATTAAGCACGTGTTTGGTTTGTTTACTAATATTTCTGTTATGTTGGTACATTGGCATGCATTTGAATATATTTTTCAGTAGTGGCTATCCCTATTGTCGATTAGTTTATTTGATAAAATTTACAATAAAAAAGTGGGTGTTTAAAGTTATTTTTCGTATGTTATTAATGTAGAGAAAGGCTTCGGATAGCTATCAGTTCTAAAGCAACGATTTGTAGTTGCTAGTTATTTGTAACTTGACCCTGGATGCAGGCACACAGATGATATACATGCCAACGTTAATTATCTTTGATCTCTAAATAAACTTATTATTGCTTTAACGAAAAATTAGGTTCACCGAATTTACACCCAAATATATTAAAAGTGAATAAGTTAAGTTAATACGTAGAGCTTGCATCTCATTAAATAATTATTTGAATTTCCCGAGCAACTACGGTACGGTATTGAAATCCCCATCTAATATTAAAACTGGATTCAACGCGCCTTTTTTATATTATTTTTTCGGGAAATAATAAAGTTCAGATAATTTGCATGACACGATGTCGTTTAAGGAAATATTCTTGGGCAATAATATTATCCTGTCATTACCTATTATATAGATATTTGAATATTCCGTGAAAAATAAATTCGTATTTAAATGATAGATCAAACGTATATTTGGTATTTTGTTGTTAGTGTTTTTACTTAGAAAATGAATAATGAACGTAATAAATTATAGATATGTAATAAATTATAAATAATAGTTGAGCTAGTAATGAGTTTCTAATTTTAACCTCACTCCATATTTAAAAACAAAATAAACTGATAAATGCGGCGCTAAAACGCTCTCTGACATTTGAAGTTTAATTTTAATATCTTGAATTTTTTGAAATAAATATATTTGTAATTGTCTATATTGTATATGTTAATTCATTTATTATTCAAAAGTAGCTAAGGTAGTAAACTAATCTCAGTGGCGGCTAATCAACGGTTTCTGAGAGCTCAATGTTATGATCCCGTATGATTTAATAATGAGGTTTTCCTTATCATTAGGTGTATTCTGGTGACATGTGGAGTAATTACAGCGATTATGCTCTATACTATAACACAATTGCTCATTTTGACATGTAGGCCCTACTGCACGTGACTAGTGTGGTAAGTGTCATGCGCGGTGTTTTTAAGGTTAACAGTAGCGGTACCATGAGTTGGCTATCGAAAACTTACGTACGTTAAAAACCTATCGAGTTGTTTTTTTCATAGGACCGATTTTAGTTCTTAGTGTAACCACCAGGGGCGCTGTATAAGTTTTTCATAGACAAATTTACGTAGGCGATATCGAGTCCGTAACTTTTAAACTCATGGTAGCGCTACTAAGGGGGAAAAACGGTACTGATCCTATTTCACTGTCTGTTTTTTGACTTCGATAGCTTGACACTAGTAAACATTCACATAAAGTACATAATTTTGTTGCTGTAGAGGGACAAATACTAAACAAGAAACAATTAAATGGGGTCTCCCCTTTCCAAAGTGTATTTTTTCTATAAAATAGTACAGGAGTGCGAATCGTACTTTTTTATAAGTCATCGGTTCTCTCCTTTCTAGAATTGGAATAAAAGTTTGTGACTAAGTGTTTCTAACTTTGGAAGTTCTTCTTGTCCATTTGGTGCGGAAACTTTTGGGACAATTTCATCTGTTTCAAGGACAAAAAGAAAGGGGGAAGTAAGGGGGGACCTATAAAGGAATGTCTTATTTATTCATTACATTTTAAATAAGGTTTATAAATATGTTAATAAGTCACTTGTCTGATAGTAGATACAATTTGCTGTAGCATTCACTAAATAAATTTACTAAGTAAATAACAATATAGACATTTGGGTAATAAAGAGCGGCTTTATTTAGAGGAATAACGTAATTAGGATAAAATATTTATTCACATATCCCTTGAGGAATTATGATTAGGTACAAGGGAAAACTAACGAAAGACCCAATTATTAAGCACTGTTATGAAATATACCTTAATTATATTTACCTTATGCGACAGTCTAGGTAAGGGCGAGGTTTATAAACTCGACAAGACAACAGTACAAGACAAATAAGGGCTTCCGTAAGGTCTACAATATGTAGAAGAAAGAGATGTATGTATACACATTTTTGCACATAATTACATTTTATTATAATTTGGAGATGTGGTTCCACAAAATAAAAGAGAACGCATTAGATGATATCGCTACTAGTACCGTGTGAATAAATACAATTATGATGATATATTATGTGTAGTACCTTAGAAAACTAAAAATGTCTGTATCACGGGTAAACCCGTGATCATGGCGCTTGCACCAGTGCCGAAATATCGGGAGCTCATTTTAAACAAAACAACATGGTCAATAATCCCGGTAATTTTCATTTTCTAATGTGTTTAACTATGACTGTTTAAATTCTTGTTATTCTTGGTATTCTTGACTGTTGACTCGTTTGATTCTTATACCTGCTAGTATTTTTAAAAAAATCCAAAAAATATTTAATTTTTTTGGAAATGTTTCTACTCCAGTGATGGCATATGACCTATCAACGTACAATTTACAAGGAAATAAATTTCATTTGAAGTAAATATTCTACTTAAATTATAAACACGTTAATTAAATTATTTCGATAATATAAACGTAGAGAGATAATTGAAATTTTCCTTGAAAAGTCAAGTTTAGTTGAGAACTATCTATGTAAGATCAAAAGTTTTAATGAAAAATACTTACGGAGAAAACATAAGTTTGCCTCGCCGCCGTTAACGCAAAAGTGCAAAGGCGATCTCAATATACTTACTCGTAGATAACGACCACTTAAGAAGGCCATCACCGAGTTTTATAGCTTGTAGAGTCTGTCGAATAACCGCCAGAATTAGCCGTCGCGTCGCAAAATAGGTTCAGGCGTGAATACGAATTTAGATTAAAGTATAGATCCATTTTAAGGTAATACAAATGACAAATGAATTGCCGTTTATGCTGTGTATAATTTTCGATCAATCATATCAATCAAATCAGAAGAATCATCAAATCAAGTGCAGTGCAAACCTACGTACTGCACTTAATTTGATGATTATTTCCTTCTATGAGTATGTTATTAGGACAAGGAAAATAATAAGACATGAAGTTCGCCGGTTCAGCTGGTTTATTAGATAAGAAGACCCTAAATTATTTCCAAGTATTTATTTGATTTTCCGATCGGGAAACATCAATTAATATGTTCAACGAAACATATTATATTTGTTCCTAGTATTAATTTGATATTTCTCAGTAATGTTCAATTTTAACGAATTTAGTTTTGCCGACCAATCGAATCACAGCATTGTTCGTTGAAAATTGAATCTAAGTTACTTTATTCTTATAGGTACTGCTCATACACTCATATCATTAGAAATAGCACGATTATACCGAGAAGACACCGACAAGGAACTCGACTCTGTATCATCTAACAAATTGTAATCAGCAGTAGTACACAGTAAAGTATGGCTTTTTAACCGACTTTAAAATAAAAAGGAGGAGATTTTTAATTTATTCGGAATCTGTTTTGTTGTTGTAGTAATCCTACTAACATTATGAATGCGGATGTTTGTTACTCTTTCACGCAAATACTACTGAACCGATTACTATGAAATTGGTTTATAAATAGTTGAAGTCCCAGAATAACGAATAGGCTACTTTTTATGCCAGAGCTCCCGCGGGATCGTTTCCTAATATTGATCATAAGGTTTCCACGCGGACGAAGTCGCGGACGGCCTCTAATATATATACCCATATCAAATTCAAATTCAAATTCAAATTCAAATCATTTATTGCTTATCATGATGGGTTACAGATAAGCAATAATAGCTGTAATATCAAATGTAAATAGCACGATTCTACCAAGAAAACACCCGCAAAGAACTCGTACTGCAATGTCCTTCTTTTCAGGTTGGGTCCAGATGGCCCATCATCTGCCTTCCGATCCTGCTGGCTGCCTCGGTCTGCGGGAGCAACATTCTGATGATCACACTCGGGGGCACCAAGTCTCACAAGATGCCTTTTTGGGAGCTTTCAAGAGGGCTGATTAGGAAGTGAGTTCTTTCAAAAGCTTTTAGAAAAACGTTTCTACATATACGTCCCCACTGCGGCACGGACCTACCCTAAACTAGGGCGATGTGGCCTTTGTCAACCTCTGGCGAAGTGCGGGTGGGTTGACTACACAACCTAAGAATTTCTCGGATGGTGTGCACTTTGTAGGTTTCCTCACGATCATTTTTTCCTTTCCCCTTAAAACGTCGAATGAATTTCAAATTTGAAAAACACAGTGGTACGTGGCGGGGTTTGAACTGACATGGTTCACATGGCAAGCAACGACCTTAACCACTCTGCCATAGACGTTTTTATGTGATGTACATCATATCTCTTCATGATTTGATGATGTTTACAGGGATAAAGCTGTAGGGGCCGCTTATATTAACATTACGAGTATAACCTACTATAACTGCCTTGTGGATACTGGTAGCAAACGCTGCGTAAGGACCGAGAGGTCCCCGGTTCAAGTTCGGGGTCGGGCAAAATTTGTGTGAGTTTTTCTATAAAGAAAGTACTCAGCCCGAAGTTAGGAAGTTGGCGGTTGCACGCTCTCGCCTCGGAAAGCACGTTAAGCTGGTGGTCCGATAATAATTAATTGTCAAAGTAAAATAACAAAAATTCCATCTGCTGAATTTATTAATTAAACTTACCAAGACTCAATTTCAAAAGGCTAATTAAATCAACGGATTATTTTATTACTGAGGCGAATGTGAATATTAGGGGTAAGATCTATCGCTACCCCGCATGTCCGGTGATGATGATAAAGTATACTGCAAACCATCTTCGTAATGAGTTAGAAAAAATTGGAAACAAGACCCAAAATAATGCAAAAAAAGTACATTTATATCTGGGGGCACGGCAGTGCCCCCGCCAAGTCGAGCGCGAAGCAAACACTGCCGTACCATCCTTTACTGGAACCATTTCGCCGCATTTTCAGGCCCCTATTTGAGAACCTCTGGATAAGACCAGAACGCTGAAATTTTTATCATCCAGTAACCTATGATAACATACTTAAAATCCAAAATTTCAAGTCTGTGAGACTTATAGTTCCGAAGTTAAGCGAAAGCAAAGTTTCGCATTTATGTAACACACTCACACACTCACCTACTCATGATCATCAAAATAGAACTGGTACTTCCCATTAACTCAGAGCGCTGAAATTTGGTACAGAGTTAGGGTTTAATAGCCACATAAAGGGAAAATTATAAAAACTACGATAATCGAAGATCTGGCGTACCTGGTAACCCTGATTAGAAAACAACAGCCCAATATTATAAAGTCGTCTAAAAATATTAAAAAACGACATACCGCCTTTACAAAAAATATTAAATTTGGTTAGCTGCTTCTACAAAAAGAAGTGAGATCCCATCAAAAACATCCTGTAAAAAAACTAGCCAAGTCTCGATGGAGCAGATTGCTCATCTCTAAAAAGTAATGAAATCTAGACAAAATCGTGCCAAGCCTAAGGTTCCTTACTGCGATTTCTTCATTATTATAGTTAGTGTTGTGTGACTTGGCCGTTGAAGGGTACTCAAGGGTACAAAACCAGTATCAAGCCTTAATTTTCACTTGTTATTCATTCAACGTGGTCCAATTGGCAATTTTTCATCGTCAATAGGTAGCGGTTCTGGCGACAGATTGGTATAATATTGTTACGGAGAACCTGGTTATATACCCTTGTGTTCCCTTCAACGGCCAAGTCACACAACACTAACTATAATAATGAAGAAATCGCAGAAAGGAACCTTAGGCTTGGCACGATTTTGTCTAGATTTCATTACTTTTTAGAGATGAGCAATCTGCTCCATCGAGACTTGGCTAGTTTTTTTACAGGATGTTTTTGATGGGATGTCCTTTTACTTTGACAAAGTAATTTATACAATAGAGTCCTAACCGTATTTCAATTCAGACCTGTAGCAGACCTTAGCTCCTGTGATTGGCTCGATGATGTATTTTCTCCTGTTTCTCACGCCGAAAGACAGGAGAAAATACATCATCGATCACGGGTTTGATTCCCACCCGGGGCAACTATTTGTGTGAAATGCGGTGATTATCCCACTCGTCTGGCAGTATTAATTATTTATTGAAGTCTATTTGTATATTCCACTTTGACACATAATTAAACACCACGAATAAATCAATGAATGTGATGCTGTATGATCTTTAGCTTCATCATTATCAGCCCATCGCAGTCCACTCATGGACATAGGCTTCTCCAAATTCCCGCCTCTCCCGCTCGCCTTATTTACCTTACGTAGCATATTATTATTTATACCAAATCAATATCTATATTCCAGGGGCCACAACATCACGTTCTTCAGCGCGTTCCCCCCCGACTTCCACATTGAGGGTCTGGAGGAGATAGCTCCAGACGGGCTGGTCTCCTACGTGCGAGGGTATATGTCCTGGGACCTGGTGGGAGCCAGAATGAGGGGGGAAGAACCGTTGCCCCCAGCCGATATTCTGAGATACGGATATGAGGTAAAAGGTTGGAGTCGATGTGACTCGCTTCTTTTGTTCTGTAGCGCTACCATAAGTTTAAAAGTGACGGACTCGATATCGTCTATGTAAAAAATGTCAATGAAAAAATGTACAGCGCCCCTAGCGGTAACGCTAAGAACTAAAATCGGTAATATGAAAAAAACAATTCGATAGGTTTTTAACATAGGTATTTAAGTTTTCGATAGCTCATGGTAGCACTACTGATTCGAACAATATGTTTTTCTTTAACAATAAGTAGAAGGAATTATTTGTAAAAAAAATACGAATGAAAACCTTAATTTATAGTTTTTGTAAGGAATAATGTAAAATATTATGCAATCATTGTTAAAGTAGATAATTTACATCGGAAACAATGTTTTTATTAGTAACTGGGTCAATAGTACGAGTACTTTAAATTATTGTAAATTATATTTTAATTATGACCTTTTTGAAATGAAACATGCAAAGGTACAATACTCATTTTAGATCTAAAACCGAATAACAAACAGCCTTTGTGATGATTATGAGAATAGATAGGTAGGTACTGGAAATAATGAGATTAAAAATTTTGCCAAAAATGTTATTTTCGAGATTAGCAATTCATGCAGCCATACTTTAAGGCCTATGTTCAGCAGTGGACGAAAGTGTGCTGATAATGATGATGATGATTATATTTTAACAGTTTCTATTTAATTTCAGGCGTGCGACGCTTTTTATAGCGACATCGAGACGCGATCCTTCCTGCGATCAGGAAAGAGCTACGATCTCATCGTCTTGGACGGCGCTTACCCTGAGTGCGCCATGGGCGTCGTCTACCGCCTCAAGCTTCCCTTCATCTTCATCAACACCGTCGGCTTCTACACCAACGCGTTCAGCAACTCCGGGAGCCCCACCCCCTTCTCCGTGACCCCATTCTTCTCCAAAGGCTTCACTGACAACATGAGCATCGTCGAAAGAACCGTCAACGCCTTCTGGCACGTCACCGCAAACACGGCGCACGCTCTAACCATGATGATCCTCCAAGGCGTTCTGAGGAGGCACTTTGGATCGCAGATTCCGAACGTGTACGATATGACGAGGAATGTCAGTTTTATTCTTCAGAATGGACATTATTCAGTGTCTTACCCGAGACCGTATCTCCCTAATGTTGCTGAGGTGGCGTGCATACACTGCAAAGTAGCAAAGCGGCTGAATCCAGTAAGTGTTCCTTTAGAAATGTATTTATTTGCTTGAAATGTGGTAATTATAATGTTATATTTATTTACTCTGTATAAATATAACACTCTTTCCCCATTGACTATTTTTGGCAAGTAAAATTTATGTAGAGACGGTATCTACCATCAGAGAGTAGGTACCACCACTATGTAATTTACCTACCTACCTACTAACTACCCTGTACCTACTCTGTAGGTATCTCGTGCTCCTCGTAGTTACTCCTGTACAAAATACCTAATAATAGAAATTATTGAAAAACATCATATCATTGGCATAATATCACTGTAAATCTCAAACTCATCACAAATATATTTCGAAAACGAATAGATAAAGATATGATATATATTTTTATTCAACAAATTCAATTCATCTAAAAAGATTGATAATACTTTATACATGATATGGTAAAACTGATCAAACAAAACCATACCTACCAACTCCTTTCCGGACCCAAGAAAGATTGAAATGTGAAATCCAATTCCAAATAATAAAAGTTTTACGTGAAATTGAAAGATGCAGATTGTAAGTAATGCACCTGAAGCAACGACGCGGCATAAATGATTTAGTTTCTGGCCACATGTGAACTTGGCCAAAGCCATAAAGGATTTATCAGTGCGAAAGAGCTTTTGCATTTTGCAATTCTAGCAATGCCTTTGGCGATTGCGCCGTATTATTGCTATCGCATAGAATGCTTTCAATATCCGGACCCTGTCTGTTAGGAATAATATAAGAGATGTAAATAGGAATATTCTCTGCAAAATTTTGCCTAACTAATGGTTCAGCTAACAACAGAATGCTGTGTTTGCTTATATTTTGATATACAAAGGCAATTAGATTCCGCAGTGAGCAAATATTGGGGAAGTGATTGGGATTTTTCGACACCAATCAAATTTTAGTCCAACACAGATATTTTGTTTGGAAAATGTACAAACATTGTTTGAATAAATAATTGCAGTTAGCGAAACAGTATAGGTACATACCTGCCAA
The DNA here is from genome assembly GCA_039566165.1 of Maruca vitrata. Lineage (NCBI taxonomy): Eukaryota > Metazoa > Arthropoda > Insecta > Lepidoptera > Crambidae > Maruca > Maruca vitrata. Next base: position 4,645,740 of record CM076926.1, read on the forward strand.
CAAGCAAATAAAGAATCAGAAAAAAATAAGTTCGAAATCTGCAGTTTTAATTACAAAAAAAGATTGCACTTTGATACGGTGGGTCCACCATTTTCATTCGAAAAATGAGCATGAAATTGTCGTTTATTCCATTGGAAGGATTAAAATGGAAATTAATTGGAAAACTAGAAAAGCAATAAGCAAGCTGTTTGGTCTTTAACTGGCATGCGCCGAGCAAAGTAATTTAGAAAGTTCATCTCCTAAATGAGTCGATTCGGTACCCGGGATCGGTGGATTTGGCAGAGTTGGACAATTCCTGGGTCATGTCGGTTTTAGTTGCCAGATTTTTACTAAAATAACACTTAAAGGTCTATTTATGTCACACTTATGAGATTAAATCATTGAAACCGGAATTGGTTGATGTGATCCCTGATATTTCTTAATATTCGATTCTGCATGATGCAGTGGGGACGTATATGGGCTGATGATGATGAAATATACATATAAAATTTAAAACATTGCATCTTCTGTACGTGTTGAGAATAAATCAGACGCATTAGTTAAGATAACCGATGCAGTTTAATTAGCAACTTCCTTGGCTTGATTAAAATGTAGCATTTAAAAAAATGTCAACATAGAACAGTTATGAAATCTTAGTCTAGGAATAAAAACAAAAATCATGTTTGTTTATCTATACCAGTAATGACTCTAGAGTAAGCTGTTTTTGTTAAAAGAACACCTAAATGTAATTTGTCAAAAATCAGTACCAGAAATATCCGCAAATTACTGAATATCCTTGTACAGAAAACTGCAAAAGCCAATAAGCTTTTATATTAATTAATCTTACAGTAAGAACATTTATTGTGTCTTGCTGTTTTGTTTGTATAGTTTAAGATTTTGACCGGAACTTATGGTATTTTTCAGGACATTGAAGAGTGGATCTCCGGGGCAGGCGAAGCAGGCTTCGTGTATGTGTCCATGGGGTCTTCTGTGAGGACTTCAAGCATGCCCTTGTCAGCTCACAGGCTGTTCGTAGAGGCACTGGGAAGACTTCCTCATAGAGTACTCTGGAAACAGGACGCTGAGCAAAACATGACTGACGTGCCTTCTAATGTGAGGCTGTACAAATGGCTGCCACAGCAAGACTTGCTTGGTAAGTATTTAGTAACATGCATATAATAAATATCATATTATTATCTTTGTTAGGAAATAACAGACTGGTACGGAAAAACAAAATTTCGTACGATGGACTCACTTCGATCATGCAGATTTAACTATACCATAACGATACACATTGTTGATTAACCTACATATTTCTGATATGATCTGTTTATGATGTAGCAAAACAATTGCGAATTTAATAACTCAAGCATCAATTATCTGCTACACTCGGTATATTTGTTTTTCTTTCATGAAGAAAAGCCCAAGTAAAATTCCAAGAATAACATTAAAACACAGATTAAAAATGCAATGCTACAATTGTTTCCTGCTTTCTTCCTTCCTTACGCTGACGACACCGGTAATGTTTTCTTTCAAATTTTAATAAGCTTTTGTTCCACCGCAGCGTGGAATTAACGGAAGATTACACGTTTTCCGACCATTTAAATTCAGTAAAACTTTTCTACTTAAACTTGAGGAAAGAAGCCCCTTAATGTTGTATTAACGTGGAATGTGTGCGTTAGGAATTATGTCGTAATACACGAAAATTAGGTTTCCGCTCACTTGGAATGGAAATTAGGTGCAATATAATCCATTTTAATTCGATACTTAATCTAAAAAATGTAATTGACTTTAATCAAAGTTTAATAAAAGCGATCTCATTAATGAAATTTTGAATTAGTTGACGGACACTTTTCTACATAACTGTCTTGGAGGCATCATTAATATCTGCCATCTGAAACTGTATCCCTCAGTGTTTTTCGTAGTGCTTTTGTTGTAGTGTTTGAATCACATTATCTAAAGTAAAACAATGCTACTAGAAGTTTTGTAATCTATAATGACCACCACATTTTTGTTCTTTACAGGTCACCCAAAGATAAAAGCCTTCATCACTCACGGGGGCCTCCTCAGCATGTTTGAGACGGTCTACCACGGCGTGCCCATCGTGACCATCCCGGTCTTCTGCGACCACGACTCCAATGCTGCCAAGGCCGAAGTCGACGGGTACGCGAAGAAGCTAGAACTCCAGCACCTCACATCGGACAAACTGTACAGAGCCATCATGGAAGTCATCAACGAACCCAGATATAAGGAAGAGGTTAAGAAACGACAGTTCCTTCTTAGAGACCAGAAGGAGACGCCTCTTGAGAGAGCGATCTATTGGACCGAATACGTTATCAGACACAAAGGCGCCTACCACCTGCAGTCCCCAGCTAAAGACCTCAACTTCTTCCAGTACTACATGATTGATGTAATCGTCGTCCTAACGTTGTTGTTCGTCACAATTTGTGCAGTGTTCTCATACATTACGCGATTCGCGTTCACAAAATTAGTGAAGTACGTACAAAGCAAGCAATTGATGGACAAATCGAATGTCCTGTTGCAAAGGTCGAAAATTTTAATAGACCAATCGGCAATATCGAAGAAGGATTTGTAAGTTACCAAATTTTTTATAATTTAAAGTTACCATTTGAGTTACCAGAAGAGATTGAATGAGATACAAATTGTGAAAAAGTGATTTTTATTGTAAATATTAGAGTAAGGTAGATGTAGTATTTTGTGAAAGTATAAAATGTCGAACAAACTTTTGCTCACGGTAGTACTGTAGGTATTTAATTTTAAATGTATATGGTGATACTATGGTAAGTCTTTTTAAATATATTTCTTATTTAATCTTTTTTTGTCTGTTTTAATAAATGCCATCCTCTCCTCTTTTCCTAGTATTACTTCTTTAATTTTAGAGTATCACTAACAACTACCCAAATAGGTAGGTATCTGGGTTAGGTAGGTTTACCTAGGTTACCGGATTAGGAATATCTATTGAATTGTTTAGGCCCATTGTTCTGTTTATCCCGAAATTCAGAGCTAAACAGTGCAAATCCATCCATAGTGTTTGTGCACTAATTTACAGCAACTCTCAATACGCCAGAAATGCAGTGTGATCAGTAGACAAATATTCGTTGAAACAAAGAAATTCAGATAAGGATTTTCAAACGTAATATAAAGAACAATATTATTTTGATTATGTTACCCATTTTCCTTGCAAGCTAAGTCCATTAACCGATATGGAAGTTGCATTTTATAGACTGTAATAACGAGCATTTCTTTTTATGTAACGGACGTACGCTGACTTTCTCGAAAATTACAAAAGGAACCCAAATCACGCTATACCGACTTGGGAAACAATACTCTGGGATCAAAACGATTTTTCCTTCATCCCGGTTAAGTTACCCTCAGAGCTTAACTGGGCTAAGCTACCTATGTTTATGGGATAACCTTCGCGGTTTATGCAAAACAAAACAATTGTCCGCAACTTTTACAGTAAAAGACACAAACAACATAACCGATCCCTGGAATATGCAACTTAAAGAGGACAAGCTCTAAACAAAGGCGAAAACATTTACAAAGACTGCTCTTAGATTGAAATATTCAGGAAAGTGATATTGTTGTATGATAATAAAATTCCATAATTCTATTGTTCCATAATGTGCTTTCTAATAACTTTTTCATCCTTCACCCTATACCCTTTTCCACTATTTACTGTGATTGGTCACTTTTCATAAGACATCACAAATCTGCTAAATAGTACCTAATTTTAAAGACGGTAATAACAGGAATTACTTTTTTGACATTACTTATAAAATATCCAACAAAATATATAATCCAGTAATATCTAATGATATCTTACGTTGGTGCACGTTTTAAATACCAGTTCACTGTTATTTTTGGAGTGAGAGTCATGTGACCCCCTTAAGTCCGGTGATGATTACATGGCAGCCATCATCGTAGTCAATCAGGAAAGAAGAAATCGAAGTGTTATTTTTAAAAACAACTTAAGAAATTAGTCCAAGAAAAAAGGACATCAGCACCAGTTCTTTAAAAGTTAATGAACGATATAGACATTTTATCGTTACAGTTCACAACGGCAAAACGTTCAGGCAACCAATTGGAAATTACGACCAGCAACTGACATCGTTATTCTCGGGGTTAGTTCCTTAAGTCCTTTTATTTTACTTTCCCTTTACTTCTATTTTTTTTATTCGTTCTTTACTTCTCTTTTATTCGTCGGTAGAAAGAAATAAACGGTTGAGTGAGTGATTAATTATTTCGTAGTTAGTGCGAGAAAAGTTCTAGCGCTAAGTTATTTATGTAAACAGAAATCAGTTTTCTAAAGAGCTGTTCCATGCTAAATTACACAACAGAAAAATTTCATTTGCAAAATAATTTTCGGCCTTTTGTTAAGACATCAAACCAAACTACTTAAATGTAAAACCGTATTGGACAACAAAATAATGTTTATTTTAAACTTACGAATAATCTGAACGTGACACAATTATGTAGTTACGTAGAACTAACAGATAATAATATTTAGTCGTTATCTTGTTGATATTAAAATATTTTGTGTTACATTTTGAGAGTTCTGAGAAGTACACAACGCCTTCAGAAAGGGTCCATTATCTCTACGTTTTCGGCGCCCTAAATTTATTTATAGAAACTTTTAAACTCGGACATCTTTACTTATAATATTTATTAGGCAATATTTTTAATGAACCGAATATATTAAGAATTTGCTACGGGATCAGAAGTAGGCACACTAATAAAAACAAAATATAAGTACCTATAATTTATTTCATCAAAGTTAACCTTTATTATTTAATTGCTAACAATCTACCTAATTATTTCATCTAACTATTAAGATATTCCGTGTTTTAAATGCATTTTAAGACTCTTTAAACAAATAAAAACATTAAAAGTGCATTTTATAAAGTAATTACAAACATATAAAAGATAATCATAATATTAGTGCTTAAAGTTATCTATGACAGTTTAAAAAAGTCCGTCTCTATAATAATAATCTTTAAATGTATCACAAACGTAATGCATATCTACTAGAAACTAATAAATTGTGTAATTTGTAACTCCTACTTACATGCTAAGTCTAAACTAACGCATCCATTTGTGCTAAATATTGTAATAAAAACTAAAATATTAGTAAGTTACTAGCATCAGGGTTTGTGTAAATTATCGAATAGGAAATAAAAATCTACCGTGCGTTTCTCCTAAGACGTGTAGCAACGAATCGGAAGGTCCGATTCCATAATGGAGTAGCAAAGCTGTTGATGCCATAGCGACGACTCCAAGCCAGGTAGAAGGCGAAGAGTCGTCTCATTGAAGATTACATGTCCACTTTAGGAGGGTTTTGGGGCTCTCCGATGACGCTGATATCTTTAGGTTGATTCTGGTTATTCTCTGGATTCACCTTTGTCACCGTTGCCGAGTTAGATGATAGTGCGAAGCCGGCTATGTTTCCTGGAACACGTAATATTGATACGATTTTAGACTCGCGTTCCATTACAATAAATACTATGTTTATGGATCTGCATACGATAAAAAGAGTAGCAAATACATAGCTTCATACTGCCCTGTTTCGACTGGGTTACACCAATCATGGTCGCGAGCGAACTAGCGCCGCCCGTCTCCCTCATTGGCTATGTATTTGCTACTCTTTTTATCGCGTGTTGACCCATAATATATAGTTTCTTGACGTAATATTGATGTTGCTAGGAGGAAATCGACTACATGCATATTTCCCTCATTAGCGCAGTAGTGAAGATAACATATGATGTAAGGTCTATGTCATGGTTGCTATGTTGCATTTGGCCTGACTCATGCACTAGTGTGCAGTGCCTTCAATCTTCAAACTTTGTACAAGTTAAGCATAGCGAATAGGCGATATGTTGTGTAGGCAATGACGGTAAACTGCACCTTTATATTATGCGTATGAAACATAGGTATGCAGTATAAAAGTAAGCTTGCCTAATTAACTTTTTTAATTGGATTTTTGACACTTATTAGACAGGGGGATAAAAGCCAGCCATACAATGCATGACTAAAAATATTTTTTTATGACTCTTCAATATTTTCGAAATATTTCAACAATTTTCTGTATACTGTATCCATTAATAGACGTCAATCATTTTCAATATCATGAATTTAATTATGTATTTTGTAATTTTGTACAAACAAGGAAACGTTGGAATTAAATGTTCATTAGATATCAAAGACAAGGGAAATGAGATCTGGTATCTACAAAGTTTTCAAGGTAAGATTTAAAATCCCTTTACATTTTTATGTCGATAAAAGTAGGGCATTTACGTGGAAGGAATAAATCGCTGAGCCGCTTAAGTTCTCATAAAGGACGCTTAAGTTGTGAGGAGTGGAAGGCGGATATCTATACTTTGCCGTTTTTTATAAGAACCCTTAACAAGAAAGTCCCACAAAGGAGATTCGATAGGAGATTTTAGCACAAACATCTAACAAGTACAGGTATTTATGTCCCCAACCCATTTGTAATGGCTAACATCATATTGTAGTTAAATAACGTTATGTTTACAAAATTCGTAGAAAAGAAGGTAACATTAACGTTATTCAATATTATTTTTACGTTATGTATTTTGATGTGCAAAGAAGGTCTGATTAATACCAAAATTGCTGACACTTACACAACATCGCATAAGGTGTTACTCCAATCGCAACTACAAGTATAACGATCGATGTAAATTATCTGAATTTCTACAAAAACACAACTATGTAATACCTATTTTACCTTGTATTTTCATTAAAACTTGTTTTGTTTCCTTTGGAGAAAATATTTACTGCACAAGATTGTGACTCACAACACAATATTTATCTTAAACGCATAATGTAGTATAATGTTTGCTAACATTATGCAACAAAAAACTGAATATGCAAGTATGCAAAAAGGCGTAAGATCCTAAACGGAAATTCTCGTACGTTAAAAGCGACGTATATTAAAACATGTTAGCCCCGTCGTGCGATCTAGAAATAGCTAGATGTAAACTTCTACGATAGACTGTTATGTACTACATTACTAATGAAGGAGGCCTTTTTTTTAAAAACACTCTAAGTATGACCTCACTCCACCTGAGCAGTCGTGAGGCCCACGTTATGAGGTCGACAGATGATCTTTCTAAATATACAGAACTCGAAGTACTCTGACTGACATAGTGATCTATCAACGCACAGCCCAAACCACTGGACGGATCGGGCTGAAATTTGGCAAGGATTAACCGAAACGAAGCAAGGGCGGGTCACTTGTATCATATAAAGCAGGTTTTGTTTTGCATTTTATTCATCTACCGTTTTTAACATACTTGCAAAAACACTCAGCAAATATACTTTGAAATAAATCACAATTAATCTATTTCAACTGATGTTAGTGATTGTAGAGTTTCTATCTCGAATAGTCCTTTAATAAATTCGGATGTATTTTTATTTCAAAAGCTTAGTAATATACAGTTCCCTTTTTCTGTATCTTTTTTTTCTATTTCCACATTGTCAGCTAGGGATTTCATGTTGCCACGTCTAAAGAATATATTATTGAGTTTCCAGTCCTGCGTCTGATATTCTTCGTACTTAGATAATGTTTTTCAGAAATACGTAGGTAACGTACAGAGGTTACATCTGTCTACACCATCTATTATGTAAGTTAAAATAAGCCTTATACTATTATCACAGCGCCTGGAAAAGGCAGCTCATACTGTTAAGACCTATATACCTGACCTGTCTTCAGGGGATACAAGTCACAATTACTGTCCGTTGGTTGGTGAACGGTATACGGGTAAGCGACCCCGGCTCCTCGAGCTACTATCAACTCAGTCTAAATTATCCGAGGCGATAGTATCCTTCCTCCCCTTTCCTTTCCCCCGTCATATATCCTTGCTACTCGTGGGAACGCAATGACCTTGTTAAAACAATGCACAAGGCAGAATGGCGGCGACGTGGTCCACAACCCGTCACGTCACGTTTCCCACAGAGGTGAAAAGTGGATCGCTGAAAGTGATCTCTGCCTACCCCTCTGGGAAAAGGCGTGATTTTATGTATGTATGTATGTTAAGACCTAAAATGTAAACTTTGTTCGCAATAAAGACTTAGACTTTGAATTGTATGTTACATGCTAAAGTAACTCTATCTGTCAGTAGCGCTTTCATGTAGGTACAAAATACTAAACCAGCTTTAATTAATTTATACGTACGTTGTACACACGTAGTACAGAGCTTGAGTAAGGATATAGGAGTATACTAGTTTTTAACCACCTTGATGTGTATCTTGATGTTTTTATGATATAAACTTCACGCCGATTGAGTCGTTCGATGCAAAAAGTAAAATATATTTTAATTGTAGCTTCAGTTTCCTAAACAGTTTTTTCCGGTCAGTTTATATGCAGGCATCGGTAGCTATATTATTATGGTAGAAAGCTGTTATTACTACACTTATTTTTAGAATTTACATAGTCAATGGAGGGGTTATATCAGTCTGTATAATTTCACAACCATAGTGCATAACTAAGTGTATCAGAAACAAGAGGTAAGTCGATGCCCATTCTTATACTGACTGGAATTAAGAGATCATAATACACCCCCTGTTCCTTTAAAAAAATCTTTCAATCAAATTATGTATACCAAGAACTAATTATGAAACGTACCTATGAATACGTTATGGTCAGACAAGTTTATTACACGGTAAATAAAGCGTCCGACCGATTTCAGCCATGGCGGCCGATCTCAATTGAGATCAGCCAAGTGCGCAGGACATATTATAGTGCACAAATGTGCGCGCAAACACAAGTGCACTCTCTATTCCCTTACTCTCATAATTCGGTGAGACGGCAATCCGACATGACCGATGAGAGATCGGGCGCAGGACCACCGGCTTAACGTGCTTTCCGAGGCACGGGCGTTCAACCGCCAACTTCCTAACTCCGGGCTGAGTACTTTCATTACAGAAAAACTCACACAAATTTTGCCCGACCCCGGATTCGAACCGGGGACCTCTTGGTCCTAACGCAGCGCTTGCTACCAATAGACCAACGAGGCAGTTAAAACACGTTATTACACGGTATATTTATATTAGATAGTGCGGTTGGCATACCATATATAAATTACTATCTAAGATTGATACGTGCAGTGCCACGGGGGTATGCAATCTGCATTCGAGAAGTTTATACATATTTTAGTCAAATGCCAACCTCCAATGCAAGCCAGATCATATCGGATATCGGGTCTGGCAACCAGTCAGACACTTATCAAAGTTTAAATGAATTATGGCGGCGATAGCTTTCAGATATGATATAATTAAATCAGAGAAGAAATGTAGGCAGTTATAAATGATAATTTTACCTTCTCAAGTCTTTACTTAGAAAACGGTTCAAACTTTAGTACATTTCCATGATGTTATACACCGTGAATTTTTTGTGGTTGTTTTCCCGTGGCAGAATGATTTGTCTTTAGCAATACTATCGAATCATGCATTACTCGAAAATAAAAATCTTTTTTCAAATTTTCAAAATAATAATTTTCCAACTCGAAAACGATAGAAGCTATCGTTTTTTTATAAGATGTGACGTAATCAGGTACTGCTTGCCGCATGAAATTGATTCTTAAAGCTGAAGAAGCTCAACACCCTAAGTCATAATGCGGTTCGAACATGCTTTTGAGTTTCGGTTAAACCTTTCGTAAAACCGGTATTTATTGTTTTGAATAAAAAAAGAACTGCGCAAATAATTATATTTTTCTACTTAGCAAGAATCATTTTACAGTGGGAAAACAACCACCGAAATTTCACGGTGTATAGTTATAATATTGTAATTATGTTGCACATGTAGTGCAAATGTATTAAGGGCGTAGCATTTAGATAATTTAAAAAACTCTGATGTGTTTGTTCATAATATTGACACTATTAGTGCATGTCTGAAAGATACTTATTTTACTTCAGCTTATTTTACTTCAAGTTTGAAGTGATATGAGAGTAAAAAAATTATAAATTATTAAATAATACTATTTCTTAAAAATAAAATGTTAAATTTGCTATTGTATTTTTAAGGCCTTATAAACACTAGGTATGTCTTTCAACACTTATCTATCTTGTTAAACCAAACGAGTGTTTTCTTTGTGCAATAAGTAGTACCAATCTATCTCAGTGCAAATTGAACCAAACATGCAGTAGTGAGATTGAATAGATTTATGGCGCGATTAGTCGCGTCGCTAGGTCCGGATCTGGTGATCGTGATAGATGAAAGCGGATTTTAACATTTCAGCTCTACATTTATAAAGCTTGATTTCATTTGTCCCGATATATTGCCTGAAGTCACCATATCACTTGATTTCATTTGTTACTGTCCGTCTTTTTTTTCTCTAACTGACATACGATGATGGCTTGGAGTAGCTTCGTCATCATTACCGGACTTGAGGGCTCCTAAAGTGGATGGCTTTCATCCGTATGTTGTCGCCTCTGTTACTGTACAGTTCTGTACTCTGTTAATTCGCTGTCTCGAGAGACAATATCATGAGATAATTATGTCTAATCGATATTAAACTTTTCTTGTGAAGTATGTGAATATATTGCACACAATTAGTCCATACATTAAATTTAAATTACATTACGTTCATTTTTTTTTCTTATGAGGCTTACAAGATGACCTCACTCCACCTGATGGTAAGCGGATGTTTAGAAATCTGTTGAATTCTGATTTGAACTTAGGAATGACTCTGGCATTTAACTTTAAATAAACTTAATATTAAAAATGTGTTCAAGTACACCGTTAAGATGTATTAACAGTCGTTTGTACGCACGGGTAGTTTTGCACCCTGTTATCTCGCTAAAAATGACGTTTCAAAGTAAATACTTATATTGCATAGAGTTCCCGGATTAGATTTCAAGGTCATAACTACCTACCTATTAAGGGAACTTCATGCATCGCGTCGCATATCGCTTCAGCATACGCATGGCTGGGCGGAAGAGGCGTTAGGGTGCAATCTAGGCGTACGCTGAGAGCTTTATTATATACTAGCTTTCCGCCCGTGACTTCGTCCACGTGCAGACATTTATGGTGGAAAATAATACATACTCGGTTAAAATATCCTTTCTCAGGCTCTAGAATAACTGTCTACAATTTTTTTATTTAAATCAGTTCGGTAGTTTTGGCGTGAGAGCGCGACAGACAAATCTCACACATTTCTAATATTAGGAAGAATTTTGCGTAACTTTTGTCTTGAAAGATTTCAAACCATCGTGCACACTTACATTGAAATATAAATTCGTTAATTGTGATGTAGGCTACGATACCAGAAGTGTTATTTATAACAAGGCACACCTACAGAACATATACAAAACATAAAATTTGGTTTAACCCAGTCGGACCGCCGGGCAGTGAGTAGATACTTATATGGAATATGTTTCCTTTCAAACCTTTTAGTTAATAACCAGAATGGTTCAAAGGTAATTTTAGTAAACTATCACAAGTGACGTTAAAAAAATGATAAGTTATTATGATTTTAATGCTATATCAATAGACTAAAGGGGCCCAGATCACTCGGGCCACCCTTATTAAGCTCATTTAACTTGGGCCACTCTGGTATTATAATACCAAAAATCACGAAACCTATATTATAAAAAGAATATGAAACATTCGTCAGCCATCCGATGATGTGTTCATCGTAACTTATAACTGGGTATAAGTAGACGCCAACTAAGTTTACCTACCTTAAGTTGATAAGAAAACGGCTAGGAATCTGACACGGATAAAAGTAATACGCAGATATCGTTGCTTTATTATGAATCTCAGGAAATTGTCAACAAAACCACTGAATAATTTCGCTATCTTATTAGGTAATCGAAATATAGTTAATAGATTTAGATACTATATTTCTAACTAGGTCGAACTTTGAAAAGACTATTATAGGAGGTTTGATTTCGTTCTTGCTTATTTGGGTGCTCAAATATCTAATTAATGTTTCAGTATTCGTACTACCAGGTTTCCAAATTCTGGTAAGTCTGTCAGAATACCTTTTCATTCCGTACATTAACTTTTTATGCAAGAACAAACAGAAACATGAGACAATATCTGAGGATGAATAAACATCTACTTATTTTAACAACTTAATCAATTGCGTTTTATCTCCGATAAATGCACAATGCAATCTGCAACACTATCCGCCAGCTGCTTCGTAATTTAGATATAAAATTAAACAGCGTTAAATTGCCCGTCCCACCCGTTTGCAGCAGGATAGATATCAAACAGACTTCATTTATCCCGGGAAATTGCTTTTGATTAACTACACTGTTTATCTACTTTATCTACCTACTGATATCTTTTTGCTGTTCATCTGAGAGGGTAAGCAAGAAGGTTGAAGAATGTTTTCAATAACGTAATAACTTGATGAATTGTTGGACTAGCTAAGTAAACTTTGTTGTATGAGCTGATTATGATGTATTTTCGAAATAGTTCACTCGTTAACTCGACTTAAACAATCTATATTTTGTATAATGATCCAATATTGAAACTGTATTATACGTTTGTCACTAAGTATCTATTAGGTACAAGGTAGGTACATAATGGAAAAACAATGACCAAAGTTGAGTATTTCAATCAAATATGTAGGTACCACGTAAAGTATATTTTCTGTTTCGCAAAATATGTAAGTAATGTGTTTGCGTTTTGCAAAGTCGTTTCTAATGTGCTTGTATGAAGCATCTACTTCTACTGAAATACCTATATTAAAATCCAGGTGCGATGAGGCTACAACAGCTTACTTGAAAGTCGGCATACCTGGTAGGAAATGATATAAGACGATACAAATAGCTGGCCTGTTTGAATAGTTTATTTTTGAACAGAATATATAGGTAGTATTTCAAGTCTACCAGTACTCGCTTTAGATATTGACTTGTAAAATCGGAAAAAATCATGTTTGTTGTTATATTTAAAGGAGTCTCTTAAATTATAAAACTGAAATTGTCCGGAATATTTAACACGTTTCCTTTCACTTATACATTAAGGAAACATAGTAAATATCCCGAACATATTCAGTTTTCTGTGTGTGCAACCATGACAGTTCGGAGTCTCTTATATTATATTTTAAGAATACACATACATACATATATCATCAGAAACAGAAATACATCTTCAGTTTAAAAAAAACATTTATCAATCTACGATTCATGAGATATAGCCACAAAAAGCCTTGTGTCCAAAGTCTTAGGGCCATATCACTTTTTTTTTAAATTGAAAGACTCTCAAGATGACATTCCATCTTATGGTAAACGGTCGTGAGGTCGACATATGAGGTCGTCAGGCACAACAGACCCTATTGAGCCTGTTGACCTCACTCTGAAAGAGGGAAAACACGAAGAGATGGAAGGGTGGGCCATGCCTTAATGGCACGGGGCAAAAAATAAATAATAAATATTTCACAACATCACATACATCGATCTGATCCCGTGGTAAGTAGCTTAAGCACTTGTGTTACGGAAATCAGAAACGACAGTGGATACACAAATATACTTAAATATATTTAATAACACACCCAGACACGGAACAAACACCGATGTTCGTCACACAAATATTTGTCCCGAGTGGGAATCGAACCCACGACTCTTGGAACCGTGGGTAGTGAACCTGGGTTACTAACCACTGTTCCACCGAGCCAGTCAAAAAGTGGAACTGAACATCTTTTCTCTTTGAATCCGGTACCTTAACTTAAGTTACCTTTAAAGTGGTAGAGCAGGGACCCCATAAGGCCCACTAGTCCCACAGCCACGAGTAGCCATCGGATCACTCCAACTGCCCTCTTCGGGATGAAAAGCTGATTTTTCAGCATCTTCACAAACGTTTTGTTTAGAGCCAGCCCCTGAAATCATGATTCCGTATTAACTTAAAACAAATGCACATCATACACATTGACCTGATTCCGAGGTAAGGGGTTTATTTATTTATTTAAGACGTCCGACCGATTTCAGCCTTGGCGGCCGATCTTAATTGAGATCAGCCAAGTGTGCGGGAATTATAGTGCACAAGTGTGCGCGCAAACACAAGTGCACTCTCTATTTTCTTACTCTCATAATTGGGTGAGAAGGCAATCCGATATGACCGATGAGAGATCGGGCGCAGGACCACCGACTTAACGTGCTTTGCCCTCGCAACGGCGGCAAACGGCACGGACGTTCAACCGCAAATTTCTTAACTCCAGGCTGAGTAATTTCATTACAGAAATACTCACGCAGATTTTGTCCGACCCCGGACTCGAACCGGGGACCTCTCGGTCTTTACGCAGCGCTTGTTACAAAATAGACTAACGAGGCATTTATTTATTGATTGCACTCTCCACAAATACTAATTTGTATAGTTTATCTAAGTCTATAAGAATACTGAACTGATATAAATAATGTTTGTTACACAGTTAAAAGCCTGAAAAAAGATCATAAGTTACTTTAACCGACTGTGCGATCAGGGTTATGTTTTACTCGACAAACAGCGGAAAGCTGGTTTTTAATAATAAAAAAACGTGTTATTCGCTCGATTGAGTCGGGTCTAGGCTAAACTGATTATAGTTCAATGCAAGTCGCCATGTGGTTGGATTCCCACAGCCTATGCATATCGCATTAACTTATTTTCCGCGTTTTTTATCGAATAGGTCAAGGCTCATTATAGATGTTACTAGCCCCGGTAATATTATGATGAAAATTTTATGACAATTTCATGGAACTACTTTGAATATGATTAAAATATTATTTCGATTAAATTGAACAAAAAAAAAAACTGAAAAGTTTTAGTATATTGCTTGTTCGAATTTATCTATATCTTATCATTATTAGAAGTCATTAAGGTTTAGCTAAACAACTTATTCCTTAACTAAAAACTGAACTGATAATAAAATATTGACTGTCACTTTAGCGATTAAGTAGGTTCTCATTTAACTCTTATACAAATTTAAATGTCCTTTGAATATTTAGGCGAGAAGTTTCGTTTTGTATGCATAAGTAATAGAAATTTGTTATTTCTACATTTACTTCTTCGTAAGTTATCGAATCACAGATTTCTGTCTTGAATAAATCCCTTTTAGACGGCCATTTAAGTGGTGGCAAAAAATGTGTACATTCCACAAATAACCTAGCTTTTTCTATATAAAAATGATTTAACCACTAAAAGGGTCGCCAGATTGACTGATCCAAAAAGTGTTTTGAGTAAGCTTAATGGGACATTTGTTATTGATCATAATTTCTGTTTCTGGAAGAACACGCGAAATATTTAATCAAATTTATTTATCCGCGTTGGATAAAGATGACTGCTGTATAAACGACAAACAGAAAATACCCCCGGGGCTCCTTTGATGGACATGTGGAAAACATGTTTAGATTGATTAACGCAGAGCTAGGATTTGCAGAATTAAAATGTCAGAATAACTTCATGAAGGTTCAGTAATCAAGTTGAACCAAAATCGCTGAAATCATATTTAGGTCGCTAAATAACTCTCATAATATAGGGCAGTCGTTAAAAAGTTGGCTTTATCCTTTCTAAGGCTATAGTTTTAATCGGTACAATAATTAGGATGTGAAACCGCGACAAACCGACAGAGTTATAACTTCCATTAATGATATGAGCAAGAATTCTGGATATAATTATTCTTACATATTAACTAACCTCTTCGATCCAAAATAGTGGAGCCATAGTATTAGGCAGGTCTTTGATGAGATCCAACTTCTCTGCTTGTAGAAGAAGCATGTTGAACTGGACTCTTTGTTTTGCTACCATTGGAGTTCCAGATATCTGTAACAAAGTTGATTTAAATTGGGCGCGATTCCCGGAAGGACGGGTGTTGAAATCCCCGTTTAACAGAGGAACAATTGAATTTTTTCCGTAAGTTTCATTGATATTTAGTTGAATCATATTGCACTTAAATGTGTCAATGTGTATACATTTTGGGACATAATTTCAAGCAGGCTTTTAAGTATACTTATACGTGTTTTCCTTCCTTTTGGGATTTCCTTACTTATCGCATGGCATTAATAAATAATGATGAGTCAAGGGTTAATGCACTTATAAAATTTCATGACAACATAATTTAATATTTTTTCTACAGATAATATAAAAATATACACCGTGAAATTTTAGTGGTTGTTTTCCCGTGGCAGAACGATTTGCCTTTAGTAATACTATCGAATCATGCAAATAATTCCACGAAAAAAAAATTTTTTTTTTCAAATTATCAAAATAAATATTTTCCAACTCGAAAACGAGAGAAGCTATCGTTCTTTTATAAGTTGTGACGTAATCAGGTACTGCTTGCCGCATGAAATCGATGCTTAAAGCTGAAGAAGCTTAACACCCTAAGTCATAAAGAGGTTCGAACGTGCTTTCGAGTTTCGGTTAAACCTTTCGTAAAACCGGCTATTATTGATTTTAACAAAAAAGAACTGCACAAATCTATTGTACTACTAAGATATAATCATTATACTGCGGGAAAACAACCACTAAAATTTCACGGTGTATATGATGTCGTGTAATGTAATTCGTCGTTTTAGCTTAAAGACCACTTATCATGTTTGTGCAGAGTAAAAATGAATCAGACTTAACAGACTCAACATCTCGGCTGCTGTTACTATATTGTACTGTAAGGTTTTACTCATTCAAATTGTTTATTACCAAGAATCATCAAGACAAAAACTAAGCTTACCGGTTCGAAATCGATTTCTATTCCATGCTCGTTGGGGTCTGGATTGAGGCCTTTGATATTCTTCAGGAGTGCCGGGTCGCTGTCCAGGTAATGAGGCAGGGAGGCATACATGGGCGCCTAAGAATATAATAATACTATTCAGATATTATAGGATAAGTGAGGATAGTGGCGAAGCATAGATTATGACTGGCTCGGTGGAACAGTGGTAAGTGACTCAGGTTCAAAACCTACGGTTCCAAGAGTCGTGGGTTCGATTCCCACTCGGGACAAATATTTGTGTGACGAACATCGGTGTTTGTTCCGTGTCTGGGTGTATTATTAAATATATTTAAGTTTATTTGTGTATCCACTGTTGATCCTGATTTCCGTAACACAAGTGCTTAAGCTACTTACCACGGGATCAGATCAATGTATGTGATGTTGTGTAATATTTATTATTATTATTATAGATTAGACTTGCCATGGGATGAATGTAAAATCTCCAATGTAAACTCACACCAGACTACATTGGAGTTTCTCCACGTTGATACTGTACTAACAATACATAAAATAATCACTAATTCTTAGTGCTAAGTAGTGTGTAGCCTCAGCGTTTAGGTATGCCACTGAGTAAGGATGATAATTTTTACGCAAAAATGTGTTCCATGTTATTATTTCTAATTCCAATTATTTGTGTGGTGACAGAGTAGTGTATGAGAAAAGAGTAGTCTGGTGGATGCAATTGTATAAATAAAAAAAAAACGAATAGCTTAAGAATTTAAAAACATTCAGTAGGTAAATAGGTATGTAATATCGGTATCCGAGAGAACATGTGTATATAAAAGAACATGTGTATTATATAAAAATGTGTATATTACGGATACTATACAAGGAGACATGATTGCAAAATCGAGATATTAAGAAACACGAACAGCATAGAGTATTCAATTCTTTCAATATTGAGGTGTAATATGGTGATCCGTGATTTCCCATGTACATAATATTATAATAAAGAGTATTTAAGTCAGGGGATACCAGTCACAACTATCTGTCCGATGGTTGGTGAACGGTATACGGGTAAGCGACCCCGGCTCCTCGAGCTACTATCGAATCAGTCCAAATCATCCGAGGCGATAGTATCCTTCCTCCCCTTTCCTTCCCCCGTCATATATCCTTGCTTCTCTTGGGAACTCAATGACCTTGTTAAAACAATGCACAAGGCAGAATGGCGGCGACGTGGTTCACAACCCGTCACGTCACGTTTCCCACAGAGGTGAAAAGTGGATCGCTGAAAGTGATATCTGCCTACCCCTCTGGGAAAAAGGCGTGATTGTATGTATGTATGTACGTATGTAGTATTTCTATTAGCACTTACCTTCATACATTTCAGTAAGTCCATAAGGCCTTTCGGAGGGCACGAGTCAGGGGTTTCGCAATAGCAAGTTTTGTCTTTTTCGTTAGCGAAGTCACCGATATTCGCAATGTAACGATTCGTCTTGATGCCACGGTAGGAAGTCTTCTTCTGATACCATGGTTTGAACGACCTGCATAAAAAAAAAAGTGAAATATAAATGTCTACATTGTAATGTGTATTTATTGCCCATAAGAAAATAAGCCATAAACTAAGATATCAAAAAAAGTTGGTAAAACCATGAAAATGTTAACATAGATCAACAAAAATTGCAAAACCTTACCTGCATAAATCACCCGAGAACGATTCGAGATTATCCTTCTCCGTCAAAAAAGGAGGAAATACGGTCCCATCTGTTCCCTCATACTCATTGCATTTATCCTTCCACACGGTCTGCTCCGTCTGTCCGTCGATCGCGACCACTTTACCAACATCCATTACGTTTTTTATTCCTCTTTTCACAGTCACCACATGGGGATCGATAGTACCGTTGCGCTGAAAAACCATCATTACTTTAATTCAATATGCGAACTAGCAAGGAACTAACAGTAACATTAGATAGAGCAACTTAAATGAAATGAAATGAAATGATATGTCAATGATAAATCACAAAATATAAAATGAATCTTTGAAACTACACAACGGATTTTGATGCGTTTTTTTTATTAGATAGAGGGATTTAAGAGGAAGGTTTTTATATCCGAAGCGATCACTATTTAGTTATAATTTTGAACTGTCATGTTTACACAAAATAGAAAACTGAATATGTCCGGGATATTTGCACAGTTCACCCGTGATCATGGTGCTTGTGCCGTGAACAGTGCCAAAATATCGGGAGCTCATTTAAACAAAACAACATGGTATATCCTGGATATTTTCAGTTTTCAAGTAAGTTATTTAAAAATCAGGCTCATAGGGGTTGGAGGATTCGGAGACAGAATAAGCTAGCTGATTTTGCGACGGATGAAATTCAGGATACACTCAGCGATTGATTTAAGAAGAATAGAGATAGTTAAGATATCGGACCACCTTATAACTAACTTCACATACACAGCACAATTGCCGTCGAAATGTGATAAAATTTAGAATTGATTTTATATGTGGACCGCGTTTACAACAGTTTCGAAGTCTGCGTTCATTAAAACATGGTAAATAACATGGACATATTCAGTTATCTAATGTGTTTTCGGTTTCAACTTACCGTTCCAAACAGTGACAGTCTGTACTGATTGTTTGCCTCAAAGGTCAGTCCATTGGCAGCCTCCTTCTTCAGAGCGGTGCATACAGCCTTAGGCGCGAACTCAGTCCTCTGGCAGTTGATCATAACTCCTCCAAACAGGAGGTCCAGGACTTTGGCTCTCAGGAAGATGTCTTTCGGCTCATCGAAGATCCCGTTGAAAGCTTTCCCGAGCATATTTAACATAGCAGGCTTGTCTTTGTGCACTACTGTTGCTATTCCCTTCAAACGCAAAAAAATTATTAACTGATCAATTTTGTGACCAGGTATCACGACAAATATTTGTCTTTATGGGTCTACACGCGTTATTAAAGACTAATATTTAGTGTAATGGAACGCGAAAGTCTATAATCTTACAGGTATGACAATAATCAGATTAAATAGAGAACAAATTTTCAGCTACGTGGACCTGTTTGTGATGATTTTCTACCTATAACCTAGTCAGACCACTTGAAAAAAATATAAGCGCTGTATACACACATCGATACACTCTAGCAAAACGAGCCCATTTTAATTTCCTTGACTTCAATTAGGTATCTCTATTCAATGTATTGATCTTTAATTGTTCCAAAATGTCCTTCTGGGCTCTCGTCAGCGAAACGAATATTAAACGATAACAAAACACAACGCAATCTGTGATTTTTTCTTGTCTATTGGCATATTAATATCTAAATCCATAAAATAGTTCGCGAGCGACCATGATTGGCGTATCCCAGCCGAAACGTCAGGCAGTAAGTAGCTATGTATTTGCTACTCCTAATAACGCGTGTAGACCCATAAAGACTAATATTTAGTGTAATGGAACGAGAAAGTCTAAAATCATATTATTATCTAATTTCATAATTATTTTACTTACCAACATAAGAAGATGTGGGATGACAATGATCTCCTCGCCAGTCAGTCCTGGGCCTGATAGGTCAGGCCTGAAGTAGAAATAGTCTCGTTTTTTGTAAGTGATGGTGTCATCTTCTTCATGATCTTCTATTTCCACTTTCTCTTTCCATTCACTATGGGAAAAGAAATACATTATCTACCTCAGAAAAAGAGAACATTACATTATTCCTTATCCTTATATTTATAAATGCGTAAGTGAATCTGCGTGTCTGTCTATCACGCTTTTGACACCGACACTATTGAACCTATTTGAATGAAATAGTTTAGCCCACAGTGCAGTGTAGAGCCTGAGAAAGGATATAGAAAAGAATAAAATAAAATGTAATAGAATAACCGTTCATTTGGCAGTCTTTACATATATAATTCTGCTGTACGTGTGTATGTCATTGAATTCCTCCTAAACGGCTTGAGCGATTTAAATTATTTTTTTCTGCATGCGTTTAAGTAGCGCTCTGGCTGGATGGTTTAGATTTACAAATCGCTGTAATTTGATATGTGGGGGTTTTCGGAGACGAGAAATCGATCTAGCTCAGTCGGGTCCGCTACTATTTTAAAATAAATGTTAAATTGAAATTCACTTTCAAACTAATCTACCTAGTAAGACTACTTATGAGGGAGCATTGTTTACGCGAGAAATGAAACGCAAGAAAAGCTAGTATTACTATTGCATACTTGTACTCGTAAGTCAGTAGAAATGACTACGCAAAGACTAATAATATAACTTACGACACGTCATCTGTGATTCTTCGAACCATATTAATATTATTGTTTCTTAGTAAACACGGGACCAATGAACGGTAAAATATACTTGAGAGAACAAGAATCCACATCCTATGTAATGGTGAGATTGAATATTCGTGATTAATTTTAGTGAGTAATAATGTACTAAGTAAGTAAGTACTAAGGTATCGGCACCGTATCGCTTCGCGTCTCAAGGCGCAGCGATTATGTTACGTTTCCGGCCCCGTAGACAAAATAACAATATCGAAACGATAACGAAGTTCGAAAAAAATAAAATGTATGTGATTGACATTAGACGCGATAAATAACGTGGTTAATCCCATACATTCTGTTCTTTTCGAACTTCGTTATCGTTTCGATATTGTTACTTTGTCTAAGCCCCCCGATTAGGCTGGCGTTGCAGTAGGAAGTTTCGTACAAAACTGAAAACCAGTACCGGTACCATGAGTTGGCTATCGAAAACTTACGTACGTTAAAAACCTATCGAGTTGTTTTTTTCATAAAACCGATTTTAGTTCTTAAACGTCCCTACCGCTGAGGCACGGGCCTACCCTAATAGGGCGATAAGGCCTTTGTCAACACACAACCTTAGAATTTCTTCCGTGGTATGCAGGTTTACTCACGATGTTTTCCTTCACCGTTAAAGCATCAAATAGACATATTTTTTAATTGCAAATTTGTAAACAAAGTGATACGTGGCGGGGTTTGAACTGGCGACCTCTCGCATTGCAAGCACATTAACCACTCGGCCATCGACGCTTTTTTTTTACTCTTCTGGGATTACTTACTCAAAATGGTAGGGCCCAACTTCCTTCACAATTGGTATGGCTCCTTTCTGCACTTCCTCAGCGTTGGTGTAGTTGAACAGGTATACTTTGAAGTCTAGAGGGAACGGGATCTTCTCCCACATCTGTCGAACATCCGTCTTCTTCGATAACGCCATTTCCTGTGGAATTCGATTGTTATAGCCTTTTCTTTTTCCTAAATGTCATACGATGATGGCTTAGAGTAGCCTCTTCACCATCTTCGGACTTGCGGGGGAGCGGATGGCTCTTAACCCTAAATTGTTACAGCTTAACCAACCACTCTATTTTATAGGAATGTTCTGCACAACACTTGTGGAAAAGCAGTCATTACGGGTTGTATTTGATAATTTGTGGAAGTCAAAGTTTTTTAAAGTAAACGCTAAT
The DNA here is from genome assembly GCA_039566165.1 of Maruca vitrata. Taxonomy (NCBI): domain Eukaryota; kingdom Metazoa; phylum Arthropoda; class Insecta; order Lepidoptera; family Crambidae; genus Maruca; species Maruca vitrata. Next base: position 4,667,859 of record CM076926.1, read on the forward strand.
GAGGGCTAAAACTAACGATTCACTATCAAGGCTGTATTATGTGGATGTAATATATGAAAAGGGTAGATAGAGAAAACCAAATCCGAAATAGCGTACCAAACCGGTGATGCTTGTAGTTAACAATTTTTAGGGGTACATAAATCAACAATATACCTATTATTATAGTCATGTTAATATGTTTGTGCAGAATTCGATAAATTTTTTTTCGTGATCATATATCAGGCGTTGATTGGTCAATTTGGAACTCTCGTTATCTTTTATGATGGCTACTTCAGAACATGATGCCAGATTTTGTTGATAAAATGTCAAGCTTTACCTATCCGATTTCATAGGTTGTGTTTACATAACAAAATAACGTATATATCTCGAGTTTGGGTTGGGGAAACTTCATGCAGAAAGGTTAATACCTACGAGTAGGTAAGCATCCCGTATTGGGGTATAGTAAGTAACTACTAACTATCATCATCATATTTGATTATGACATTAATTTTGCTATTTCGAGCTATTATTAGAATAAAATCTTATTTCAAAATTATAGATATACTTAACACCATTCGAAATTGTTTAAGGAAAGTCCATGATAGATAAAAAAAAATCTTAATATCTTCAATTAGATGATCGTATTGCATACTCTATTAGAACGGAGGCTTGCTTATTTGAATGGCGACGCAAAGATTGTCCGCGCGTCTCCATAGGCGTAAATTAGAAGTTTTCTAAGAGAGACATCCTGACGGTTCGAAATTATTTTATGTCTATTCCTATATCTGACTTATTACTACTTATTAATAAATATATTTTCTGTGACAAATGTTGCACCGAAAAACCGTCAGTACTTATCGTTCTTAGACAACATAATTTTTTTGTCACTAGATGCGCTACATTAGTAGCGCATCTAGTCTCTAATCATCTAGTCTCTAAGTCATCTAATCTTTGATCTTCTCACTTTTTGACTTTTGGATTCAGTAATAGTCCAGTCAAATTAGGAAAAAATCTCGGAATTCGAGATACCCAGCTGTAAGTCTGTAAATACTTGTATATTGACGTCCTAAAAGTTGTCTCAAAACCTACAAATTGTAGGGTGTACGCAACTATTAAATTTTCAAGGTCAAATGTCACAAATATCAGTTTTATGAACTTTTGAGCGAAACGGGAAGTTTTATCATAAAAGTGTGTAGGAGAAAATTACTTATCTTCTATTTATCTATAAAAATTGTTTGTACGTTTTATTCTTAAGATTCACCATTTCAGAGATACAGCGATGCAAATAGTTGAAAAAGTTGTATTTTCAAAAGCTTCCAGACCCCTGTGCGATTGTGCTAGACAGTTAAAATTTTCACGATGATGTATTTTAGTAGCCTCTATAACATCTTATACTAGAAAAAGCTTAAAACCAATGTTTAGGTGGGTTCTCATACAAAAACTATGGTTTTTTTTTTTAACACTTGGCCGGTTTTTAACGTGGTTACCCCAGTAATCCTATTCCAGACGACACCTTTTATACATGAAGAACACGTTGTTTATAAGGAAGCCTAGTTAAATAATTGTTTTGTGTTGTTTTCAGTATTCAGAAGATTTAAGATTTCTGCGTTTCATTAAATTAAATTTGGTTAATATGGATCTTCACGTTCATAAAAGAGTTAGATGGACAGTTATCATTTTTAAAATTTATTTTTTTTCAGTTATACTTCAAACAGAAATTCTAATAATTGGTTATTTCGTACTTTTTGACCCATAATAAGCGGTTTAAATGTACTGAAACGTATAATTATGTATAGTACTAAAAACAACATAAAACAATTATTTAACTAGGCTTCCATATATACAACGTGTTCTTCACGTATAAAAGGTGTCGTCTGGAAAAGGTTTACTGGGGTAACCACGTTAAAACCGGCCAAGTGTGAGAAAAAAAAACCATAGTTTTTGTATGAGAACCCACTTATCCATTGGTTTTAAGCTTTTTCTAGTATTAGATGTTATAGAGGCTACTGAAATACATCATTCGTGAAAATTTTAACTGTCTAGCACAATCGCACGGGGGTCTGGAAGCTTTTGAAAATACAACTTTTTCAACTAATTGCATCGCTGTATCTCTGAAATGGTGAATCTTAGGAATAAAACGTAGAGACAATTTTTATAGATAATTAGATGATAAGCAATTTTCTCCTACACACTTTTATGATAAAACTTCCCGTTTCGCTCAAAAGTTCTTAAAACTGATATTTGTGACATTTGACTTTGAAAATTTAATAGTTGCGTACACCCTACCATATGTAGGTTTTGAGACTACTTTTAGGGTGTCAATATCTAAGTATATACAGACTTACAGCTGGGTATCTCGAATTCCGAGATTCTTACCTAATTTAAGCTTAAATGACTGGACTAAAATATGTCACAGTCAATAGTGTAAGTTACAATAGAGACAGAGCAATGATTCTAAATTCGAATACGTTACGTATTAGGTACGTTGTGAATAAGGGTATATTGGGTCTACATTAGGCATACAGTGAGCGGCTGACAGTTAGCTTCCTGTTTACCTTCGTATAATCTTTAAACTGCGTATCGACCAGCACATTTGCGTAACAGGCGCATACAAAATGAGTCGGCAAGCGAATTGTCGCAAATTGCGTAATTTACACTCCATTCAAAAGGGATAGGGACGCAAAAGGGATGAAACTGTCTGCCGCCCACTGTCCGCCTAATGGGGACGAGCTGCAACGGGGTCGGCAGGCGGGTCTTAGTCGTGAATTCCTCCAATAAATTGCAGGAAGGTCATCTTTGACGGGAAGCTCGCATTCAAACCAGAGCCTGAAGCATTAAGTACGTGAGCCTATTCATGAGGTTTGCGGTGACTTTCAACCTCGCTCCGATGAATCGTTAAGAGCTATGCCTTGTCCTCTTATTGATATGAATTTTGGAAATGAAACAGTTTTTATAATAGCTCGGTGGCGCATTTGAAAGATGTTCAAGAAACACGTTCATTCTATACTTCATTCAAAACCTTTAATATTATATAGCTGAAGAGTTTGTTTGTCTCAGGAACTACTGGTTAAAATTGAAAACAAAATGATTGTGTTGGATAGACTATTTATCGAGGAAGGCTTTTGGCTATATAACGTTATGCTACGACCAATGGGAGCAAAGATACAATGGAAAATGTGTAAAAAATGGGGGAAAACGCGGATGAAGTCGCTAGGACAGCTAGCTGTAAATAAAATAGAAACACATCTATGCAACTGAAAAGTAGTTCCCTTGACTCTCGCGAGTCGTAGGTTCAGTTATCAATGGTGTTTGTTCAGTCTGTATACCTACCACTGTTGTAACTGTTAACTGGTTGAGGTAAGACAAGAAACTTTACACGTAATCAGAACAATTTACATCACATTTTGTGTTTGAATAGTAAATAAAATCATTTATTCACAATCATTCGAAAATGTTTCATGAACGGGTTGGTCAAACAAATATTATTGCAGTTGGGTCACAATGCCGCTTATCAAGGAAACCTAACGTTGAAATTGAATTTTACGAATGACAAGTACCTACTTACTTACTTAAGGAAAATATCCTGTACCTAAGTAAGAAATAATTTAATCTTTGTACCTAATACATTCTGGTGTAAAATTAATACGATTGAACTCAAAATGATGCGTTAATGTGTTGTAATAATTAATCATAATATTTCTGTTGCTAACTATGTTTAGGTACCCAATTACCTATCAGTAACGTAAAACTGGTCAACTTAGTCATGTGTAATGTGTATTGATTAAATAGGTAATTACTTCGTATATAATATGTAAATGAATCATTTTTCTACAACACTAAAACCTTTATAATGCTACAATCCCATAATCGAAATAATAAGCTAAAGAAAGAACAAGAACGTTCCGTATTCGTAAATAATAAAGATTTTTATGAGCCCCTATCACGATGGAAGGCCAATATTTTTATTCAACCCTTTCATTATCCGCTAGAAACAAAGTGGAATAAAAAATGAATCAATTGATGTCTTAAACAAATGTCGTCTCTCACGGCAATTGTGTACAAATTGGCAGTAATGGCATGGTGTGTAATACCCCTTTTTGACTCAGACGAAGGAAAACAAACATTTACTAATTAAGACATATGAGGTACAACCATAACTCGCACAGTCATTGGAAACTAAACAAGGTTAAGTAATAATTACATAATTATGTTGCGGAATATTTTCATGACTTTGACTTGCCGCACGGATGACACGGATTTTAAAGAAATTTTTTTTTCCTATCTGACATACGATGATGGCTTGGAGTATCCTCGTCATCATCACTGGACTTGCGGGGGAGCGGATGGCTCTCAGAGAACATAATAAAGTTTTAGCGTTGTATTGGACATCTTGTACACGTCGTTTTGTAAACGCGTAGTCGCGCTCAGATGAAGCGCGTACTCGATTAAATGTAACCTAAGCACACAATGCTGTAGTGAAACGCGCTTCTACTGCGCGTATACGAGTTTTTGTCCCTCGTAGCCTTTGCGTTTTGATCAGACACTCCTCTCTCCAGTTGTACAATAGCTCAATTTTTCACGCGTGTATACGCGCGTATACGTATCATCATTACAAACGCAACAATTCTAATACGTGTGTCGCCTGCGCGTATTAAAAACGTCATGTGCTATGGGCCTAAGCACATAGAACATGCATCGAGAAACTCGCGTCTACTGCGTGTAGGGATACGTGCAGATACAGTGATACAGACCCGCTGTATCCTCTCGCACCTTTTAGGGGTGAGAGCCATCCGCTCCCCCGCAAGTACAGTGATGATGACACGGCTACTTCATTCAAGCCATCATTGTAGTCAGTTAAAAAAAGCCGCTCATATCCCATTCGTTTTGAACATCAGAGACTCTCCCCATCATCATAATCTTATCAGCTGATCGCAGTCCACTCCTGGATTTTTCACAAGGGCTCTTAAATACTTATCCACATTTTGTTTAATATTTAAAAAGCTCTTGTATGTGACGCGTTTTTTTAACCCACTATACGTGTTAACTGGCGCGGAAATCTGAAGCCGTTTACTTTAACACTGTCAACAGTGCTGCTTATCAAAAAAATAAGCCGTACATTCTCATAAGTGGAGAAACAAGAAGCGTTATACATTATATAAAACTTTTAAAAAGTTCGTGACACTTTTTTCTCCTTTGTTACACTTTGGCTGCTAAAAAGAAGTTGAGTCTCCCTCACCTTTTTCAATTGACTCTTCAAGATGACAGGGAACAGAACCCAGCCGAAGATGACCCCGAAGATGCCAGCACCGAAGGTCCCAAGACCGATCTTCATATGCTTCTGAAGCTGCATCTTGGAAGATGAAGTAGCACTTGTCTTTCACTACAAAAACAAAAGACAGTCATATTTAATTTCTTCGTTTAGTGTCAAATTGAGCGCTAGCAATTATAAACTGGAAAAACGATAAAAAAACTACTATTCATTACAATATCCTAAAAATAGTAGGTATTCTGTATTCCCAAACACGTTTTCACGTTATTTTTTATTTTAGTTGTTCCTAGCAAACCTTTTTATTGATACACATTAGGACTGAAAAATGTCCGCCATCTTGTATCTAACGTACTTACATCAGTCGTTAAAAAAGCTTTCCAATCCGGGAATAGACGTGATCGAGGACCGCGGTAGACCACAGCGACCTCTTTGCCAGGATTCGTTTGAACACAGCCAGGAATGTGCCTTTTAGCAATTTATCCATCCACCGTTAACATGGGGAGATACAGGCAATTAAAATCTCATGACATCATTGAGCTCCCTAATTTTTTGCGTATGTCGCAAGCAAATAGTATTTTTCGTCCAATAACGAACTTCGCCGTCTGTTAATAAACGTTTGTCGTTTTTTCAAAATGCCGTACGCGGTCTGTGAAATGTCGTTTTTTTTAAACTTTTCCTAATTTCGCTTTAAAAAAATTGATATATAAATATTGATATAGTTGTCACGAGCAACACGTTCTAAAGGTTTTTGAAACTTTATTTTTGACAATTTCAGTATAAAAACTGTAAAAGTTTCTAGTAGTATCAAACGTTTGATGCTATGATGAAATTTTACTTCACATTTAAAAAAACAAAAGATATGATTCATATGACTGACGACACAAACTGCTATACCAGACGAAGTACCATATTAAAGTAAAAAGTAGGATATAGGTATTTTTCATTCGTGCACATAAAATATTAATCATCTACTTAATTATACATTTACCCTAGGTGTGTCCACATGAATGCTATTGAAAGTTTTATGTTTCATATTTTCAATTTATAATACAATGTATAAAGTTGCTTGTTTGTTGGTCAGTAAATAGGTAGGGGCGTAGTCACCGACAGCTTTTGTATTGCATTAAAATTAAATGGTAGCTTTTAATTTTATTATGACAAGTTTACAGATAAATAGCGATTCGTGGTGAGATACTAATACTCAATACATTATTGCTTCTATAAGTGTTAATATAATAAATACTTATTTCGCAGTGTGGACGACGAAATCAAGAATGCTGTACCTCAGTACTTGAGTTTTGCTTTTAAATTACGTGAAATGAATACAGAAACTTATTTCGTGGTTTAAAGAAAATAAAAGTTAACTTACTTATGTAATTAAAACCATAGCAATAAATATAAACAGGGCCTTTTGGTAAGCTGATATAAAGGTTGTTTGCTCTTAGAAGCCTAGTTGAGAGTCGAAGGGAGACAATAAACTAGTTTAACATAAAACTGCAAATGTCTTTTTTAATCAAATGACAACAACGCGCAAGGAATGTCACGGGCAGAAGACACCATAGCAAGGAATAGGTACATAAGTTTACCGACTCATTATTATAAATAAAAACACAACGATATACTTATTATAATAATATAGGAGTCGGTATGAATAAAAGCTATAATCGCTAATTGCCTGTTCCGGGCACAGTCATGGCTACTCATTAGAACAATCGATGCATATGGCGTAAACTGATGCGTAGTGATGCTATATATGTATTAAAGAGTCCGAGGAAAACAATGAGGGCTTTCGCTTATGGGAAATTCACTAGATAGCAATACGTAGGCGTGAGGTCCAACTGAAACATGATTGGTTATTTTTGACGTGACATTGTTGGGCATGTCAATATTCACCAATCACAAAGCAGTTAGACCTTATCCTCGTGTTGCTATCTAGTGGATTTCTCATACGCGAAAACCCTCATTGGTTGATTTTTATAAAAGTCGATATCTATATTAAACAATTTTTTTTGAACTCCGACGCAAAAAGTATGTTGTTTAAGTTTTACCACTCAGCTGTTTTTTTTTTCAAATATCTATTCAGTTTGCCGTATCGTTTTATGAAGTCCAAAGATTTCTACCGTTTAAAATCATTACTGGCTGGTAAGTGAACAACACACTATAAATTTCGTAATTAAGTTAAATGATTTTTTTTTTAAAAAGGCTTTTTTTATCGATGACGGCCCCATCACCAGCAACATCGGTTGTGCAGTTCTCAGGCCGGGTCCTAGGTCACTGCTAAGACCTCGCAAATTGATTTTTAAATTATCTACCAATCACGCTAACCCTTAAGTAGGTAATGGCTGGTAATCGCAATGGATGACCTTTCGTAGAAATTGTAAATGTATTTTCAAATGCTAGTAAGATTAAACATTGTGTTGTTTTCATGAACTGCCTCGTTGGTCTTGAAAAGACCGAGGGGTCCGGGATTTGAATCACAGGTCAGTGCTTTTGTTACGAAGGGCCTCGAAAAGCACTATTAACTGGTGGTTATGTCAGATTGCCGTCTCAGCGAACTATGAGAGTGAGGTAATAAATAGTGCAACTGTGATTGCAATTTTGGCTATAGCAGCCGATCACAATGGATACCAGCCAACTGGATGTCTATTGCGATTGCCAAAATTGGTTGGACAACTCATTTGACTTAGGTTGAAATACATTTTGAAAGCGTTTTTGGTGGCGTTGCTATGTTAAAAGAGCAGATAATATACTTCTTCTTCTTCTTATCGTGTGGTTGATGAACAACCTAGTGTCAGAGTTTTTAAGCCGCCCGTAGGCCTCATGACATGGCTTAGATAATATACGGGTATCCGCCATTTTACTTAGTTTAAAATTAATTTTAGAACCGTTTTGATGGTGCTGCCGTGTAAAAAGTGTACGACGATCCTTTTCCACCAAGACTACCAACGTTTATTACGTACATCCATGTTTATTACATTTCATATACAGATCCAAAGTGAAATTTTGCAATCAATTACGAGTAAACACAACATTTTCCTAGTTTAATACTTAATTTTCGTGAAAACGAAGCATCTGCCACTCAAAACATTTACATACCGACATCATTTAGAAGCGGGATTATCTATTATATGAAAACTTCTTATTTAGGAGTATATAAAACCACCCTTCTGACGTTGTCAGATAAAAAAGAAATAGGTACTTGAAATCGGCTGTTGTGCAGGCTCAAACTTTATCTTTATCTTAAACCTTTAGGATCCGAAAATACTTCTATGTAGCTCTATCTCTCTAACTTTAGAGTTATGTCGGACAGAAATCAGACGCAAGACCAACAGACAGCTTTCTTATGGTTGGGTGTGGAAAACCTGAAGCCTGATTTTTTATTTTCCGACCATAAATCCAGACACTTTTTTTGAGGAATGCAGGTTGTGATCCCATTTTATACCAAAAAGTTGACAGGACTCTACATACGGTATATATGTATAATATATTTTATTTTTTTTCCTAACTGACATACGCTGATGGCTTGGAGTAGCCTCGTCATCATCACCGGACTTGCTGGGGAGCGGATGGCTCTCACCCCTATCTGTAAATATTATTATTGCCATTTATTCCATTTATACTAATATGTATAATACGTCGTAAATCATGAGGGTTGAATATCTATGAGGCCTGTGTATTTATGAATTGCCTTTGAGAGGTTTTCTTGCCTATTGTGTGGTATCTTGAAAAACGGCGAATATAATATTGAACCTATACTACCCGCCGAAAGGTTGGTTGGACATTGTACCTCAAACCTGAAAACAATTTTTATGTATTTAGAAGCAACCTACGTTCAAATACTGAAACAGATACCTATTTAAACGTTGGTTCGCCGAATAATAAAGTGTATGCCAACTTCCCATACAAATGGGAATTTAAGAAGTAGCTTGAATTGGTAAATATACTTTCTTTTCAATAGATTTTCGCGTTGCATTCCGTTAAACCTTGTTAACTTTGGTCTAATCTCGATAAAAGGTAACAAATACATACCAACGTATTGCCCGACTTACTTTCTTGCCAATAGCGGCAATATCCCTGATATTAAGAACTGCACGCATAATTGACGGCTTATTTAGCTAGTTAAACTAACAGTCACTAGTAAACCACCTACTGGTCAAAAGTGCCTGTCTCCTCGGATATTAATCGGAAAACTTAAATAGCAATGCATAGAAATTTCCATCCAAGTTCATTTCAATTAAATCCATAAAAGTGATTAATGTGTTCTATCGATGTGCTTATATATTATATATTATCCAATACATACGTGAGTGTGCTTGCGAGGTGTTTCCGTCTCGGCGGTCGCCTTAATACTTACCACCAATGCATTGCTTTAATTCATGGGCGTTACGGTGTACAGACGCAGGGGATACTTGCTTGTCATGTAGAATTGATATTTTGGACTTATTTTACTACTTTTTAAAATAAAATAAAAAACTCGTGAAGTATTTTTCTACAGTTTTACTTGCAAGTTTATTATTTGTAGTATTTTTCTGTAGTTTTCTTTTGAATCAAAATTTATGTTTCATGTATAACTATTTCAACTGGTACTATTTCGAATACTCATACAGTATACGATGGGTTTATTTATTAAAAAATAGTGACCCGTATAGAATATACCCTCGCTTCGCTTTGGGTATATTACATAAGAAAACCTTTCTCCGGAATCCTTCTATCTATTTAAAAAATACCTCGAAATCCTTCGCGTAGTTTTGAAGATTTAAGCATACATACAGACAGACGCGGGAAGCGACTTTGCTTTAAACTACATAGTGATAATATTATAGCAGAAAATAAAAAATCGAGATCCACTCTCGCTTCCCAGTGTACCGGTAACGCCTTTTGAATGATACACCAGGCACAATACGTCATTGATCGAAATGCCAAGAAATTGCCTTAGAATTTATTATGGGGGTGTCTAGCTTATGTCTTACTTTTAATATGACGTGAAAATGCATTTAGTTTTCTTTTCACTCGCTATTTCCATCGTTAATACAATTTCCTTCTGATTTTTTTTTATAAATAAACTCTCGGGATGACCTCACTCCACTTGATGGTAAGCGGTGGTGAGGTCCACATATGATGTCAACAGGTACAATAGACCTTATTGAGCCTGTCGACTGTTGATTTTGCAATAATATACGATAGAATAGAATGGAAATCGTTTATTGACCACATAACATAAACAAATAGGTAAACAACAAATTATATCAATAAAAAACACCAAACTCTAATATATCAAAGCAAAAACACACATATATGACAGACAAAAGAAGTACAAAGAATTAACACGAACAGATAAGGACAGGATGTGGTCAACGAGGTACAGGCCTCAGCATGTGCTACATCAGCCTGAGGGCAGCTGCAGCGCTGGTATTGGTATAGATAGTATGAGCAGATTATAAAATGAAGCCTACAGTCCAGCCTCAATGTATAGTAGTTAATAATGTAATAAAATCGGCTTATCTCATTAAATTAGCAGAGTATGATAAATTATCGGATTCAACCGTATTATCTCTAGATCCGACCAGTGCTGAAATATTTAAACGATACAACCACATTGAATGAAATGATACGAATTTAAAGTAATGAATGTAGTTCTATCATGTATTATTTGACATATTTATTGCATATTATATAATTTGATCTGCCATAAGTAGTAATAATTTTTTGCTCGTACATACATAAATAAATAAATATGTCGGACATTTCCACACATGGTTAATTGACCACAAACTAAGCAGAGCTCAAACTATGTGTGTTAGAGACTGATAAACATACATAGATATTTATAAATACCTACACACTTAAATACATAATCACACCCAGACCCAGGAACAAACACCGATGTTCATCACACAAATATTTTGTCCAAAGTGGGAATCGAACCCACGACTCTTGGAACCCCAATCAGGGTCACTAACCACTGTTCCAACGAGCCAGTCAAAATCATAATTTAACTTTAACTTTTTGATAAATCTATATTTATGAAAAATTTTTGAACACCCTTTACTGCTTTTTTGTCCTATAACTTTTTTCAAGATCATGCATGATGCACTGTATATTTAATAAAGTGATGACACACTTTTAAAATGGCTTTAAATATTTAATTTATTCTGCAAAGTAAAAAAGACTTCATACACCTATACCTAATATGTCAGTTAAAAGCATAATTGTATATTTTTTCAACACACCTACTAATTCACTTTGCATTTTTTATTCCGCCTTTGAAGTAAGTTATCAATTTCGTGACCTACAAAGGGTTGGATTGAAAGTTTTAAAGCTATTTTACGATGGAAGTTTTATAATAATAATGGTGTCGTATTTTGTGTCAATGTTGAGTTGTTGATATGTATAAAATAAATAATAAATGTAGCTCAAAGTAACGGTTAATAAAAAGTTAACTGTCTCGTTGGTCCATTGGTAGCAAGCGCTGCGTTAGGACCGAGAGGTCCCCGGTTCAAATCCGGGGTCGGGCAAAATTTGTGTGAGTTTTTCTGTAATGAAATTACTCAGCCCGGAGTTAGGAAGTTGGCGGTTGAACGCCCGTGCCTCGGAAAGCACGTTAAGCCGGTGGTCCTGCGCCCGATCTCTCATCGGTCATATCGGATTGCCGTCTCACCGAATTATGAGAGTAAGGGAATAGAGAGTGCACTTGTGTTTGCGCGCACACTTGTGCACTATAATATGTCCTGCGCACTTGGCTGATCTCAATTGAGATCGGCCGCCATGGCTGAAATCAGTCGGACGCCTATTTTTTATATTTTTTTATTAAAGTAATGATCCACAAAAGTCTATTCTCCATTGACAGATGTTTTTACATCGAATTCGTTCCAACGATTTTATTTTATCAGTTTGCATCGGTCAGTTTACATGGCAATCTATTTTTTCCATTGTAGTTATCACAGATATAAACTCTTTGCCAATATTCATCCACATAGTTAAAGTTTATGACCATATTCTTAAGACGTTATTACTGTAATTTGATAAGTTATACCTTCTTAAATAGAGGAACAAATTGAACTGTAAAAGCACACCTTGCAAATTTTTACTGAAAATATAATTTAAATTGTTCAGCAAAACTATTATACGGGATGAGCGCATAATACTATGAAAACGAGGAATGTTTACTTAAATCATTGGGATCGTGAAATTTTCATTCGTTGCTTTTATAAATATTTTACCTTGAAACTGTTTGTTTATTTATTTATGAAATAATTCAAAACAATATGTTTATGTATATTTTGGTCTCTTTGTATATTTCGAATATAATAACAACAACAGTACAAATATTAATATCACAAAGAGGGTCTGATATGTTTTGTTTAAGATGTTACTAAATGTGTAAATGTTGATTGAATTATGGTTTTAGTTTTGTAATATTTTTGTTCTTTGTTTAACAGGATTTTAAATACTTTGTTCTTAAAAGGGATAATAAAAAATTAAGGTAAAAAAATCTTTAAAAACAAGCTTTTATTTAAATGCGCTAAAAAGAAAAAAATAAACTTTTACACTATAACTTTACTGTCAACTTATAACATTTCAAATTCAACATATTTGACACAATTTATATGTTTTAAAAGCTTGTCGCGAGATTTAAGTACCTACTCGTAATTTTAAAAGCAAGTTTTAAAATACCTGCCTATTAAAAATTTTAAACTAAGAAAGTAAATACGAGTACTTAAATCTCGCGACAAGCTTTTAAAACATATAAATTGTGTCAAATATGTTGAATTTGAAATGTTATAAGTTGACAGTAAAGTTATAGTGTAAAAGTTTATTTTTTTCTTTTTAGCGCATTTAAATAAAAGCTTGTTTTTAAAGATTTTTTTACCTTAATTTATTTTATACTTTTTAGTTCGTTTGGCTGTCTTCCGGCTCCATCATCAGACCCTGGTTACCATCTAGATCCAAAGTACTCATCTAGGCGAATCAAACGAGCCCAAACTCGATGGGGTTGTGTCGTTTAAGTACTGAGTTCGTTTGGCTATCTTCCGGCTCCACCATCGAACCCTGGTTACCATCTAGCTCCAAAGTACTCATCTAGGCGAATCAAACGAGCCCAAACTCGATGGGGTTGTGTCGTTTAAGTACTGAGTTCCTTTGGCTGTCTTCCGGCTCCATCATCAGACCCTGGTTACCATCTAGCATCTAAGTACTCATCTAGGCGAATCAAACGAGCCCAAACTCGATGGGGTTGTGTCGTTTAAGTACTGAGTTCCTTTGGCTGTCTTCCGGCTCCATCATCAGACCCTGGTTACCATCTAGCATCTAAGTACTCATCTAGGCGAATCAAACGAGCCCAAACTCGATTTGGTTGTGTCGTTTAAGTACTGAGTTCCTTTGGCTGTCTTCCGGCTCCATCATCAGACCTTGGTTACTATCTAGCACCAAAGTACTCATCTAGTCGAATGAAATGAGCCCAAACTCGATGTGGTTATGTTATTTAATTACTGAGTTGCTATGGCTATCTTCCGACTTCATCATTAGATCAGCTCCATGTCATAATAATATTGCATTGTCATCGGATATACACGTGCATGCAAAATTTCAGCTCAATCGGTTGAGGGCAAGTGCCTTAAAATTGAGTTATAAAATTCCACCCGAACACACAAACATACATACATTGCAAGTTAAATAAAAGCTTGTAAAAACAAATGACATTTGGTTTACTGGTTGCTTTTTAATTGGCTGTAGGTATCATAAAATACAATGTTTGAATAAGGTAAAATATTTTTAAAATTTGCGAATAATTTCATTCAACAAACAAACACTAAATTATTAAAAGTATCTTTCAACATAATAAATGTAGACAGTGCTAATATTCATACAGAATGATTTATTATGCAATCAAGTTTACAAAACCGTTGTAGAATTAAAGATAAATGGCATTATGATGGCAATTAGCAATGAAATAACTATTTGTAGCAAATTTTATAGGCTGCGTCAAAAAGATTAATTTGACATCCTCGTAGTTGAGCCGTTTTTATGTCTCGACATGCCTAATTTAGTCTTGAAATACTAACAACCGATGTTTTATTTCAGCTTGAAATGTTCCAATTTGTGCCCAACTGCCGTGAAGATGTTTTCCACTGTGCAAGGATTTTCTGCGGACAAAAAAATATCGTGAGTATTTTAAGAACTTTGTTGAATGAAGCAATCATTCAATCATTGACTTGATCGGTGGAACAGTGGTTAGTGACCCAGGTTTACTACCTACGGTTCCAAGAGTCGTGGGTTCAATTCCCACTCGGGTCAAATATTTGTGTGACGAAGATCGGTGTTCGTTCCGTGTCTTTGTGTATTATTAAATATATTTAAGTATATTTGTGTATCTGTTACCGGAAATGTATGAAATCAAGGAATTGTATACAATTCCTAGGAAATGTGTACAATTCCTAAACTATTTAGGAAATGTATAAAATATTGTTTGAAAAACTATTCAATGCATAGATATCCTAGGAAATGTGTACATTTCCTCGGAATTGTATAAAATTCCTATATCGTATTAGGAAATGTGTAAAGTAAATGCTTTCTATAGTAAAACACGTTATTAATAAAAAAAATCCCGCTTTCATTAGGTTGACCTGTATGTATGTAAGACTATAAATTTAAACATCTTCTTGAGATCGGAGGGTTATGAAAATTTACAGTCGTGTGTGTTTTTGATGACAATACAATAATATGGTACTGTCGAGCTGATCTAATAATGGGGCCGAAAGATATGAACTGGAACTTTAAGATGGATGATCGCATCATAGCCTTATTTGGTTGGAAAGGTAGAGGTAGTAATAAAATTACTGTGAGCAAATACTATAAAGTGTTAAATAAATTAAGTTTAAAAAACACTATATAATTGGTGCACGTAAAAATAAATTACGAGACGTTCAAGTTGTGTCTATTCTGGGCTGGGGTGTAAACTATGTGCTTTTAATTATAATTTTTGATTGTAAAAGCAGGAAATACTTTCTTGTAAACAAATACACAAATAAGAACTCTACATTTTGCCACTCTTAACTGGTATTTTGAACAGATTGTTTAATGTAGAGCCTCCTACTAGTCGTGCTGCAACTCTAGTTAAAGCACCGATCTCTGTAACCTGCTTCCTGAAACATCGCTTAGCTTGATTTCTCAGCAAGGTATACTAAAAATCCTACCTGTTCCAGCGCCCCGCGCTTTTGCAATCAAATATAATAATTAAAAGCACATAGTTTACACCTCAGCTCAGAAATAGAGACAACTTGAACGACCCTTTATTTATTTTTGACTTTTACGTGCACCAATAGAAGCGTGGTTAAGTGTCTTTTGTTAAACACAGATATCATGCTGTAGAACAGCTTGTATTGCAAAGGTACTTCTTAAATCCCTGGCCGGTTCCAGTGTATTACAAGTTGGCAACTGACCGTAGTGCAATCTCGGTACTCGGTACATCGTTTGCATCAAGAAGAACTTTGAACACTCATTATTCTGAGATCGAGAATATAGTTGTTTTAAGATACCGTTCTTGGTACCAATCCCATAGAGTCCATCATCGGTTTTAGTCCAAACTTCACCAATAAGTAAAAAAAATAAGTAGAGGCAATTTACAAGGAACTTTGCGAACCCCTGATCAGGCGAAGCAATACCTTCCCCTCGTCCTGCTGTCGCTTACTCACTAATATCCTATTTTTTTTACATTTCCTATTGCTATTTAGGAAATGTATAGATTTCCTAGGAAATGTGTAATGTGTAATTTATTTCACACATTTCCGTGCGATTTTAGGAATTACATACATTTCCTAGGAATTGTATACAATGACGGATTACATACATTTCCGGTAACATATCCACTGTTGATTCTGATACCCGTAACACAAGTGCTTAAGCTACTTACCTCGGAATCAGATCAATGTATGTGAAGTTGTGCAATCTTTATTTATTTAAAAAAATAATAATGTATAAAAAATGCCCGACATTTCGACTGGGTTGCACCAATTATGACCATGATTGGTGCAACCCAGTCGAAACGTCGGGCAGTAAGTAGCCATGTAATTTGCTACTCCTAATAACGCGTGTAGACCCATAAAAACTAATATTTAGTGTAATGGAACGCGAAAGTCTAAAAACTTACATATTTAAAAAAATCTTCGGAACCAAGGTCATATAGTCAACAGACAGTACCTAGACGTATTTGATTTTCCGTTTCTTTTTTACCTAATAGATAGCCAAAAAACCGAATAATAAAAAAGTCGAACAAAATTTAACGCAGACGCAAAAAAAAAACAAGCCAAATTTTAGATTTCCTGCGATGATTCTCGGATTTCAGTACTATTAAGTGTCAGGGATCTCTTTGAAAGACTTTATCCTTTTTCAAAGACGCATTCCGAACAATGGCTTGGCGACTGGGATAAAACGGTTTTACGCGATCTTCCCGAGACGAACATTGTGGGAATGGTGGGAATTGAGTACGACATTCCACATTCTGCTACTCCGTCGAACAAATCGTCTAGGGAACTTTGAGTGGCCTCCGTTTGCTCCGATTTTCTCTATTATTTACGGCAAAGCGTTTTTAAGAGTAAGTCAACTCAAGTCGTTAGGTTAATACTTTTTAGTTTCCAATATTTTTCTTATGGATCTCATTCTTCAACTTATAATTTTTAATTTATAATACTTACAACGTGACTTGCTTATGACGCTTATTATTTAATATTTATTACTAGCTTTCCGCCCGAGACTTCGTCCGCGTAGAGACGTTTAACGGGTAATACATTACTTCCTTATAGCGCAGTATAGACTATATCTGTACCAAATTTCATTTAAATCGGTCCAGTACTCTATACGTGAAAGCGTAACAGACAGACAGACAGACAGACAGAGTTACTTTCGGATTTATAATATTAGTAAGGATTAATTTGGAATCGAGTTAAATCGAAGTTTGGTTAGAATTTAAACAAACAGTGCGTTCCAATCGATTTTGTAGTTTTTTTTTATATCTTCAACAATCTAAACCTCTCTGACTCCAATCTGTAAAGCTGCTTACTTATGTCGACCCACTGATCTTCGTAGCCTGCATCCAGCCGGGCTGCCCGCACCGCCTCGCGAAGGGCGTGCGTTATAACCACCGCCAGACATAGAGCTGGCTCTCCAGTTGCTGAAACACACATTAAAGAAACATAAACAAATTTATGGGCAACATTATAACGGGAAGCCCCGTGAATAATCACAACATTTCTTAAAGCATTGTATGTTATTTTAAAATGTCATGGTTACACACATTAGAAAACTGAAACTGTCCGGAATATTTACCATGTTGTTTTGTATGGCGCTTGCAAAAGTGTCGAAATATCGGGAGCTCATAAAAATCAAAACAACATGGTAAAATATATCCCGGACAGTTTCAGTTTTCCATTGTATGTTACTTTCGTAATTACTATGTTGGAAAATTTAAATTACCATTTTTATTACATTGTTTTTGATTTGTTTTAACTTAAAACAATATTTATTTGGTAATAATAAAAATTAAGTTGTACGTTGATGAAAAGATTATGTAGACACTTTAGTGACAGCAATCTCCTATCATAGGAGCTTTTTAATGCTTAAATCAATGTGCTTTTCTGTTGGTTTTATTTAAAACAAAACAATTGTACCTTTAGATTGCAGAACCCCGTATGGATTCTTTGAATTCCGCCGAAAATAGATTCTGAAATCAGCTGGGATGTCTTTTATTCCCGGCGGCTTATATGTCCATGTGCGGTCTGTTAGAAGTCTTCCATCTTTTGGATCGTACATGTTGTTCTCGGAAGTCCAATAACCAAGGCCCATGACAAAGGCTCCTTCAATCTATAAAATAGATAAAAAATATTGTAAGAAGTACTTGAGCTACTTAAAAATTATGTCAATGACCATTTATTAGTAACATTAAAGAAGTCCTTATTCAAGCTTGTCAATTTAAAATTAGAATAAAGACACGAAAATTACTAATTGTCTTTATGCTTCTTGTCTGGAAAAGAATGTATGTATGTGTACGCAATTAGGTTGTTATATGCTTACCTGTGCTACATCGATTTGTGGGCTCAAACTTCTTCCAGTATCTTCGAGTAAGTCTACTCGTCTTATATCATGGTTCCCAGTTAGAATATCGAGTTCAACTTCCATTGCTATAACACCACAAATATCATAAGGTTTCACTTCCTCCTTCGTGGTAGAAAACATGTAAGACGCCTGAAGTTCTACTCCAGCATTATAAGACTCTTTAACAACTGTTTCCCACGTGGGTTGTTCCAACTTTTCTCTGATAGGTTTCATTCTTTCTAAGAGGATTTCGCAGGCTTTCATAGTTGCAAACGATACACATTCACTTCCGATACTTGCTCCAGTGGCCATAGAGTTCGGGGAAGTAAAGTTGGAGCTTGGTTTTATGCTTACTTTCTCTAAGGGTATCCCAAAAGTGTATGCGCAGACTTGAGCAACTTTTGTATTGAGACCTTGACCCATTTCTATACCGGCATGTGTAATAGCAACCGAGCCGTCAGCGTGGAATATCGATACCAGAGAATTGTAAGGGCCGAGGTAAAATAATTCGTATGTCATCGGAAGCAATTTCATCGCCCTTTTTCTCCAACGGTTGGCATTATTGAATTCTTTGATTTCGGTCATTCGTTCATTGTAATTGCAATCTTTTTTTATTTGTTCAAATAGTTCAGGTATTGGGTTATCTTCTTTAGTCATGTTTAACGCTCTCACTTCAAGTGGATCCTTGCCAGTGTTATAAGCAATCCGTTCCATGATATACTCAATCATTGCGATACCTTCAGTTGAAGCTGCAAAAAAGTATTTTTTTTATCATCCATTGTAATAAGGTGGTTTACAAATGTGTTTTTTTCCGCCGCGGTGCCTAGACGCTGACGCTGAAGTATTTTTCGTTTCGCTTTTATGGAGTTGTCATATGTGATCACATCCAAAATAACTAATACAGAGTCACCGCTACGGTACCTAGCGGCGCCGATTCCATTGCCGGTCAAGTTTAATTAGCCTAACCGCACTTTGTGAGCTAATTCGAATGGTTTATTGGAAATATAAGTCTTCATTTGCATAAATGATAACTGTTGTATTAAAACGTAAATTGTTATTAATTATCTTTCCTTATAACTGTATGGGTCATCAATATGTGCTCTTGTTTTGTTATACTTACATGGAGCCCTGCACCAGGTATTGGAAGGTGTGTCTGTATGAACACTATTTGCTTCTATGTACCAACGTTTGGCGTTGTAACAATTTTGAAAATGTATTGACGTAATTGGACTTATCGTCTCGTTTATCGAACAGCCGTTGTCTTGATAAAACTTTTGCTTTAAATATTGTATTTCTCCTTCCTTGTTGACCGCAACCTAAAATATTTTTTACATCAATGTAGAATAAATGCTATCGTTGTAGTACTTTTTATTCTAGAGTTAAGTTTCAGAACTGTATTATGAGATGCGTATTGAAATTGAAATCGATTCCCTTCTGGGATCAATAATGTGTTACGAACATCAGTGTTTGTTCCGTGTCTGGGTGTGTTATTAAATAAATATATTATATTTAGCAAACGCTGAAGCCACTTACCACAGAATCAAATAAACGTATGTGATGTTGAGTAAAAAAAAACACCAACCTCAAAATTGCAACTTGTAGGCAATCGTTTACCGATGATTTTAAGGCAGACTTCCAAAGGCAAAACAAATCTGCATGTCTTTCCTTGTAGATGCGTCACGATTGCTGCCGCACAGGCGATCTGGCAGGACCGGGAGATCTTGCCCCCATATCCACCACCGACACGTCGAATGATCACATTCACACTGAAACCATGAAGTTCTAATTTTAGTTTAAGATGTAAAACCAGTTAATAAGTGTGTTTCTTGCATGCTTCAGATAGAGTAGATCAGAACATGTTTTATATTGAACACAAATATATACCACCGTATCATACAAATTTTTTAACTTAAAGATAACATATTATATGCATTAGCATTTCGTGACAAGTTCGGGTGGTATATAATCTTACTATTAGCGGTTAGCTTTTTGTCACTATTATCATTAGATAAGAATTTTATGATGAACCTCATCCATGATGAAGATGTTTAAAAAAAAATGGCAAATTGAACCAAAAATAAGCTATGCATGGAAAGACTTCTTAATAATATATTAAATATTTAGCGGTTAGCCTTTTGTCACTATTATCATTAGATAAGAATTTTATGATGAACCTCATAAATGATGAAGATGTTTAAAAAAAATGGCAAATTCAAACAAACAATATGCCATGCATGGAAATACTTCTTAATACTATATTAAATATTTAGCGGTTAGCCTTTGGTCACTATTATAATTAGATAAGAATTCTATGATGAACATCCTCCTCATCCATGATGAAATGTTAAAAAAATAACAATGGCAAATTCAAACAAACAATATGCCATGCATGGAAAGACTTCTTAATAATATATTAAATATTTGAGTTTGTAAATTTTAGAAAATAAATTTATGTATTTTGTATCTACCTGTTCACTGGGACATTAATGCATTGTGCGATTGCAATATTTGGTAAATCAAGCCATTGACATGCTGAGTAAACTTCCATTCCATTTTCAGTCAGCCTTGTTACACAAGTTTGAGGCTCAATGTAGAAGTGATGTTGTGTTCCAACATCGTATTCACCATAAATTATACATTTTACATCATTGCCCCTTTCACTTGGCTCAACAGTGCTATTATTCGTTATTCTTTTATCTTTCTCTGAAGATTTCTTAACATCTTGTATTGTTAGTAGTGGTTTATTTTTATTTTCATAAGAATATATTATTTTTACTAATTTAGCTGCTTTTTTCGCGGTCTTTTCATTATCTGCAACTAAGATACCAGCTGGCTCGCCGTAGTATTTAACTGTTGAGGAACATAATATTTCTTCTTCCATACGCATAAGTGGAACATTCAGTGGAGTAAAAGTGTTATTTCCGGGTATATCTTTGGCGGAGTAAAATGCGATTACTCCTGGTATTTTCTGTAAATATTGTTTATATAAAATGTATCATTTTTTTATCCATCATAAATTCATCGTGTTAAGCATCTACTCACCAATGCATCATTGGGATTGAAACCGGTTATGATACTACCGGCTGTGACGTCAGCAGTTACGAATGCTCCAAACACTTCATCAGTTTGGGTTGGTAGATCATTGGAGAACGTAGCCTCTCCGGCACACTGCACCAATGCTTCCAATTTAGGGATAGGCTGATTTAGAGGCCACACACTTTTATCAGTGTCGAAAGATTGAGCTCCTTGTGACACGTGCCTTTTCATAGCCTCACCCCCAGAACGGTATTTCTTATTGAGCTTATCATCTGGGCACAAGTATAGAATAGCCTGCAATCGAATCTTAAGTTATTACTGTCCAAGACCTTATTCTGTATATAAATATTGAGGAATAGGAACCTTATAAAATAAAGCGACAGCTAACATTCTCCTAAAACTTGCAGATGGTTCAGGTGGCATTTCTTCTGGTACAATTTCATCGAATAATGTTTTTAATGCCAATTGTAGAGTATCTTCCGTATAAGGATCTTTTCCTGCTAATACTGCTTCCGTTTTAGATGCGTGAATGAAACTCGGTGAAATACTGCCAAACACGAGTGATGCTTTTTCGAGCACATTTGTATTGTTCTTGAATTTGAATAAGAATCCAGCGTTGACTACTGCGTGAGCGTTTTGCGACCGAGGCATTATCTTAAAAAAAGTTTCATTATAAAAATACCATCTTACACAGCGCACAAAAAGTAAGAGATACTTATAAATTAAATTATTTGTTTTTTACCTTGTAAGATCTGAAAGAACAGCAATGGGATAATGGAGGTAATAGAATATTTTTAATTATCTTTCCCTTCATGTTTGTCTTTAAATACTCTGTCAGCGTTATAACATTTGTTTTGCTTGGAGATTCAGCTAAAATAATTAAATTTTATTCTTAGATGAAGGAGCACATTGAAACGGATACGCCAGGATGTATAATATCAATGAAACTTACCAATAGTCAACATAGCTCCTACTGTTTCAAAAAGAAGGAAAACATCTGATTGAAATTCGTTATTACTATGTTTTAACGATAAATTTCCACCAATCGTTCCAATCTACAAATAATAGAATGTTCAATGGGAAAATAATTAAAATTAATAAAACAATCATTCAAAGAACAGAAAAGTGTACCAACATTTCTCACAGGAATGTGTGCTACTAGATCCATGTGTTCATGAAACTCTTTCAAATAAGAAAATTCCTCGTTTCTCGATAATGTCAAAAACAATTCCATCATTTCCGACAGTGGCATACCAGCTCCGATAATTAAGTTCACATCCCATGTGTAGCCCTTAATCTCGGCTACGTTGAAAATATCAATCACTGTCGAGGGGTAATCCGTTACGTGATATACACCTGAAATTAAAAATATATCCAAATCAATCTCAGGTACGATGATGACGAAACTACGGTACATTTGTACCATTATGCATATTGCACAGAGAAACCAAGGTATAAGACTCATAATAAAATATGGGTTAATGTATACTCACTTAGAGGTTTTAGTCAAAAAGTAAATTTTGACAATTTTCAATCAAAATAATTAAAAATAATAATGCTAATATAGCTTGCACGAGCTATTTAAATATTTCGAGAAATAGAAAAAAACATTCAATTGCCCCTCTGCGGCTCAGGGTTTCGAACACCCGCCCTTCCGGGAATCGCTCCCAAAAGTGCATTCCTCACACCAAGCTATGAAATATTTAAAAAAATACGATATTTTTAGTTAATTACCTTGTCCTGTATTTCCAGCTATTAACTTATAGTCTACAGAATCGGCCATAGCTTTAAAGACATGTTCCAGACTGTAAGTTTTATACCATTTATGACTTCCACAATCAATAACAATCATATCATTTGTATCTTTCTCTAAAACACACCAGCCATTTCCATGTAAATCTGTATCGGATTTTTGGCAAGAGTCCTTTTCATTTATTCTAGGACATTTTGATTTACAATGAACGCCGCAACGTTTGAATAATGCTAAGTCTTCTATGTCATTTAACTTTTCTCTGAGCTTATCGTCAATGTCTAATGCGAAACTTTTGAAGGCATCTGCGATTGGCCTGTATCCTGTGCAGCGACAGATATTACTGGCAAACGAGTTTTCCACTTCTTTCATTGTTAGTTTCTTGTTTTTGGACTCATAAAGGCTGAAAGTAAGAGAAAGAAGTTTTTAATTTTCAAAAGGCAAGGTGGTAGGAGCCTACCACCTGCATGGGATCTTATCATTAATACCATAATATCCCAGGCTCGTCAAAAACCACAACATATTGCATGATCCAAGGATTTTGTGCGTGAACCGAAACGCACAAAATATCTCACAAAATGGCGGTAGTGATTAAAATTATTTTAGACTTTCGCGTTCCATTACACTAAATATTTGTCTTTATGGGACCACGACTGGTGTAACCCAGTCGAAACGTCGGGCAGTAAGTAGCTATGTAATTTGCTACTCCTATTAACGCGTGTAGACCCATAAAGACAAATATTTAGTGATTAAAATTTCTTATAAAATCAACTGTCACCTTTAGTCTTGCTATCATGCTTTCATGCCAAAACGACTGACCCGATTAGTACAGTCTAAACCTGAGAAAGGACATCTTCTTCATTTTAATCGATTACGCTACTAGGGAGTTATGTTTAGTGGTCGTAGTCACGGGCAGAAAGCCGGTCTATCTATGTACTATAAAGCAATATTATAATTTGTACAGATTAAAGAGCGCTATATCAGACTGTTAATCTAAATATATATGTATAACTCAAAGGTGACTGACTGACATAGTGATCTATCAACGCACAGCCCGAACCACTGGACGGATAAGGCTGATATTTGGCATGAAGTTAGATATTACGACGTACGCATTCGATAAGAAATGATTACCCGAAGCGAGGGCGAGTCACTAGTCTCACAAAAAAATGTTTGCTCACCTATACATACTCATTATCCACCCTGGTGTGCAGTATCCACACTGAGTGCCATTGAACTTGGCAAGACGGGTCTGGATATCATGATAGCCAATGGTTTTGTTGCCAATACCTTCCACTGTGAGCACTTCCCATCCATGGCATGATAAGACCGACACAAGGCACTGAAAATGATTCAACAGCGTATGTTTTACAATTATGTTGGTAATTATCCTTAATCACTATATAGTATAAAGCAAAGTCGCTTTCCGCGTCTGTATCCCTATGTATACTTTAATCTTAAAAGCACACAACAGATTATATGATGCGGTTTAATAGATAGAGGGATATAAGAGATTTCTTATGTATCTATACTAATATTATAAAGCTGAAGAGTTTGTTTGTTTGTTTGTTTGTTAAACGGGGGAAACGCGTACGAAGTCGCTGGCACAGCTAGTAATATAATATACCCGAAGCAAAGCGAAGGCGGGTCACTAGTATATTATAACTGTTGTTTTCTGATGTTTAATTAAGAAAGCTAATTCAAACAAAGAAATAAAACACGTCTAAACAATAAAGAAAATTTACTTATTGAGCATAAAGTTCCATTGTTCATATTTGAAATGAGGTGGATCGAGTCCAAAAGTAATAATTGCAATAAATAAAGCTGATTTGTAAATAAACTAACTTAAATTGAAATATTTTATTTTCTACATTTTAAGCCGTTTTTATCATTTCATAAAAAATACTAAATCTTAAAATATACGGAATAGAAGTAATTATTCACAATGACACGTACCTATACGAGACTGTATAATAAGTCCACCTTGCAAAATAACGCAAATCATCTTAATACAGTTAACACTTTATTTGCGGTTAATTACACATTCATCATGACATGTGATGGAACCAATGACAGACAAGGCTAAACGTATTTTCTAATGGAAAAATTTCCATTCTGATTCCATTTCTGTGAATATGGTACATATGTAGAGATCTCATGTATAGAGTCGCACTTGTATTATTGTTTGATCGATTTTGGACAGAAATTGAAACATAAACATTTTTTTGCTCTCCTGAAAAGTTGTGTTTTGGTGGTTACGCCATTTGAGATTTAAGGTATCGATATGTAACGAAACGTGACGTAAGGCGTCCGACCGATTTCGGCCATGGCGGCCGATCTCAAGAGATCAGTCAAGTGCGCAGGACATATAGTGCGCAAGTGTGCGCGCACACACACAGTTCACACTCTGTTCCCTAACTCTCATAATTCGGTGAGAAGATAATCCGGCATGACCATGCTTTCCGAAATGCAACACCAACAACTTCCTTACTCCGGATTGTAATTTAATAGTATTTTTTTTAACATAAAAACTCACACAAATTTTTCAAAACCCTGGACTCGAACCGGGGTTCCTCGGTCCTTACGCAGCGCTATCAATGAAAAAAAGCAAAGCTTGCTATCAATATACCTACCAATGAGGCAGGCCAACATACTGCATTATTTAAATTTCTTATAAGGAAATTAATTAGAGTAGACACCTGAAAAATACATACTATTTCGTTCAGATTTAATTATTATTTAGTCTTTTATTTGCGCAAACCCTACACACTTGAAATTTAAATTAATTTTACGGATTCAACTCGCGTGTATTGTTTTTCTAAACATATTGATTTAGGGGATGTGAATATTTTTAAATATTTTCTTGTAATGACGCAGTTTTAAAAAAAGATAGTCACATGTTTTTGTTGCCTAAATGTCCAACCAAACCAAAGGAGTTAGATGGAAACCGTCCGAATATGGAAAGCAAACATCATTATAACGAAAACTAACGGTTGCTTGAACAAATTGCGTTTGCTTTCATGTAATTATTACAGCGGAATTCTTGAAACGGTGTACTGAAATCATGTATCTTTTGCTATGTTTCTTCAAATACATAGTTATGGACATATATGTATTGACAGTCCAGACTTTAATTTATGAGATCAACCGTATTATGATCTCACCACTACATAGTGTAAAACAAAGTCGCTTTCTATGTCCCTATTTCCTTAAATATTGAAAACTATAAATTAAAAAGTCTTGAACATTCATAGTGGAATGGGTATTTAAGTATTCTAAATCGTCTTCTTTGCTAAATCATTTATTATCAGCCCATATACGTCATCAATGCTGGGGCCCCTAACCCTAAACTAGGGCGACAAGGCCTTAATCAACCATGCTGGCCAAGTGCGGGTTGGTCGACTACACAACATAGAAATTTCTTCGTAGGCGTGCAGGTTTCCTCATGATGTTTTCCTTTACCGTTAAAGCGTCGAATAGTCGTACATATGAATTCAAATTTGAAAAAAACAGTGGTACATGGTGGGCTCATTAAATATTGAAAATATAACGAAACCATTGCAGTTTAATAACGCAATTCGTTAAAAAAAATTTATTAAATGTGTTACTGAGTGATCTGATTTTCTATCATACCGTTTTCTATTGTAAGAAGCCGTGAATTTAAAAAGCTTATCTTTGTGAAATCCTTGTTTCTTTAATTTAACGTGTTTTGTAGATTTATTATTTATATTATATGATACAATTGGTATATAAATTAGATGTACAAAAAGATTAACGAACATCATTGTTTATATTTTATGAGTCAGTACTAGAGTTGGAGAAGTTACGACTATTATAAAGTCCCGGGACTTCCCAAGGAAAAATCTACTTTTTTATCTATTTATTATATGTAAAATCACCATTTTATCATAAAACGGATATGGTATCTTTTAGAGAGATGCCAGGTAAGTAATCAAAAACCTTCACAATATTTCTGGTTAAATTCATTACAGTAAAGCATTATAAATGGTTTGATAATAAAAATCAATTACATTATCTGATAATTATAGTGTCTCGTTTCCAGTCGAAAGAGTGTTTTTATTATACTTCCGATTTTAGATCTTAGCGTTACCGCTATAGCGGCACTGTATAAGTTTTCCATAGACATATTTACATAGGCGATATCGAGTGTGTCACTTTTAAACTCATGGTAGCGCTACAGGACGCTCTAAACAATAACACTGGAATCACTGCGCTGTAAATAATGCGGGGCAAGCCCATAAAATGAGTCAATAATAAACTTCATATGAGTCAATAATAACAGTCAGGGGATACCAGTCACAACTATCTGTTCGGTTGTTGGTAAACGGTATACGGGTAAGCGACCCCGGCTCCTCGAGCTACTATAGACTGAGTCCAAATCATCCGAGGCGATAGTATCCTTCCTCCCCTTTTCCTTCCCCCGTCATATATCCTTGCTACTCGTGGGAACGCAATGACCTTGTTAAAACAATGCACAAGGCAGAATGGCGGCGACGTGATCCACAACCCGTCACGTCACGTTTCCCACAGAGGTGAAAAGTGGATCGCTGGAAGTGATCTCTGCCTACCCCTCTGGGAAAAAGGCGTGATTGTATGTATGTATGTATGTATAATAAACTTATTGGATAATATACATATGAGTATTACTCACACTAAAATGTAACAATGAATAACACTGAACAAGCAAAAACAAACGTTAATGTTCAAGTTTTCACTTCTGTTTTCCTTACTGACTACGATGATGGCTTGGCCTTGTCATCATCACCGGACTTGCAGGGGAGCGTTTGGCTCTCACCCCTAAAGCGATAGCTCTTACCGCTAAAGTTTTCACTTCTGTTTTCGTTTCTAACTACGATGATGGCTTGGCCTTGTCATCATCACCGGACTTGCGGGGGAGCGGGTGGCTCTCACCCCTATAGTTTTCACTTCTGTTTTCCTTACTGACTACGATGATGGCTTGGTCTTGTCATCATCACCGGACATGCGGGGGAGAGGATGGCTCTCACCCCTAAAGTTTTCTGTTGTTCTAAACTTCTGTTTTCCTTACCGACTACGATGGATGTAAGGCCGAGCCTTGTCATCATCACTGGACTTGCTTGGACACTGGACTCTTTTATACTTACAGAGTTGACAGAGAACGTTTTGACCTCGTAAGTGGGGGGCAGGGAGGCCCTCACAGCCACAATGCAGGCGCCGCACCCCCCCTCATGGCACATCACCTTGGTCCCCCTCAAATCGGCGACGGTCCGGATAAAGTCGTTCAAGGATACCTCCGGACCATATTTTCCATCAGCTGTGGAGTGAGAAAAGTAAATCCAATTTATTATTGCGGTGTGCGTCATTTTTAAAACCAAAGTACAAGGGTTGCGTACCAATTATGTTAGAAAGACATTTAAAATTTGAAAAAAAAGGCGGGGTCTCGAATGCGAATTTTTTCACATTTTAAATTTACATTGGGCTTTAATAGCATTAAAAACAACAAATAACAAAAAAAACATGTATATTGTATGGGGACCCTCCTTGATATTTTATCTTTTTAATTTTTTTGTGTAGGCTGTAGTTTGTTGTTATAGCGGCAACGTAAATACATCATTTGTAAAAATATCAGCTTTCTAGCTGTCACGGTTTATGAGACATAGTTTTGAGACAGACAGACGGACAGAAGGACGGTGGAGGCATAGTATAGGGCCCCGTTTTTACCTTTTAGGTACGGAGTCCTAAAAATTATTTACAATACGTATGGCATTCGAATCATTATGGAATCTGATGTTCGGGCAATTAAAATTATGTCATTTGTATTTTATGGCAAACATAACATTCGGGCAAATGAAATTATGGCAAATGAAATTCGGGCATATGAATATTATGGCAAATAAAATTCGGGCAAATGAAATTATGGCCTCCCACCAGATGGGCAAGCGATATAAAGAAAACTTTTGTTCATAATTTCATTAAAAAAAAAAAAAAAAATTCCTTGGTTATCCTAATAAAATAAATGAAACATAAGGGCTCAGTGCCTTCATATTTTTTTTCTCTATTTTTAGTAGGTGTTTATTAAAAAAGCGTCGATGGCCGAGTGGTTAAGGTCGTTGCTTGCCATGCGAGAGGTCGCCAGTTCAAACCCCGCCAGGTACCAATGTGTTTTTCAAATTTGAAATTCATATGTACCATCATTCGACGCTTTAACGGTGAAGGAAAACATCGTGAGGAAACCAGCACACCT
The DNA here is from genome assembly GCA_039566165.1 of Maruca vitrata. Taxonomy (NCBI): domain Eukaryota; kingdom Metazoa; phylum Arthropoda; class Insecta; order Lepidoptera; family Crambidae; genus Maruca; species Maruca vitrata. The sequence continues at coordinate 4,697,223 of CM076926.1, forward strand.
GAGAGATTATTCAACGGTGTGTGAAGCCATGTCAGAGGCCTATGGGCGGTTTAAAAACTCTGACACCAGGTTGTTCATCAACCATACGATAAGAAGAAGATTAAAAGAAAGAAAGAAAAGATATTTATTTGTTATCTAAATACATGAAATGACAAAATAATAAGATTAATTACATCATTAATTAAAAACTACACAAATAAAATAACTCACTATCACAGATCTTGAGATACAACCTGGTGACAGACAGATGGACAGGGAGAGGTGAGGACTCGAGTTTTATCCTTTGGACGGAACCTCTCAATAGTATTGAAAATATGAGTAATATTTACCTTCGTACTGTTTTCCATTAATCTTAAATGTAATCTTCGACATATTGCTCTACTAATTTCTGGAACAAAATAATCGTTATATATAAATCTTACGCAACAATCAAAAGCATGTTTAGCATTGATTTTTACGAGTATATTACATTTTTTTTATCACATCCGAGTGTAGGGGTTTAATTTGACACTGTATTGGAATAGCTAGCTTATCACATACAAAGCGCTGGTACCAAACGCGGTATGCTTTCGTAACAGCTAAAATACAACTGGTGCGTTGAATGTCGTCTGGCAATACGTGACAATGATAGAGGCAATTCCCTCAAATTAAGGATTTGACGATTTGTCAACCTACTCATTTCAGATCATTACCGATAATGATCTAGCGCAAATAATGGTTTTCGGGTAATGAATGCTTCGTTGGATGCAAGCGTTTAATTAAGTTAGGCATCCTGCAGGTAATGGAAAAATGTGGCGCACATTCATTGGCATGTTTAGTTTAGGGCTCCGTAACGAAGTAAGGCAATCCTTATAGATTCGTCACGTCTGAATGTCTGTGCGTCCATTTGTCTCAGACATTTCTTCCAGTTTATAATATATTAATAATAATATAATAATCATTTATTTGTCAAGATTACACAGATCAATTTTGTGTTAAGTAGTGAAATCCTTACTAATATTATAAATCCGAAAGTAACTCTGTCTGTCTGTTACGCTTTCACGCATAGAGTACCAAACCGATTTAAATGAAATTTGGTACAGATATAGTCCAGAGCTTGAGAAAGGACATAGGCTACTTTTTAACCGACTGCGCTATAAAAAAGTAATGTTTTACCCGTTAAATGTCTCTCTCTACGCGGACGAAGTCGCGGGCGGAAAGCTAGTCTTACATATTATAAATAAAATTCAAAGAAAATACTAAAACAATGCTAAGGTATGTAGTGTAATGAGGCGAGGTAAGGATTTTACGGAATTCTCAGCAAAATACCGAAAACTGAAAAGTCAATTAGTAAAAGGGCCGAAATCTAATATTAGTAAGATATTTTTAATATCGACTTGGTATTTCTCAATGTCATTTTATTTCCCGGTGTTAATGGCACGAAACAGGAAAACTTGATATCAGCTATTTATGGACTTGTCACCGGATAAATTATTTTTAGTTACATTATGAAGACTCATCACAGTAGAAGGTTAACTTATTGAAGCAAAGGAATAAAATATTTAAAACGTAAGCGAGCTGAAGGATCAAATTGGTGTTTTATTTTGTTTAAAACTTTATCTTATCGCATAACACTACAATAACTTATGACATATGGTTCATAAGTTGGGTTCAGGGTGCCGAGAGGTGTACACTGCTTTCTATTCAGTGGCGCAACGTCACTGTGCCAACTCACGACATAAACATCTTTTACTTCCACCCAGCAAGCATGTAGCTCTGACGCCCCCTCTGGCCGTCTGGAAGGCAAAGCAGAGGTGAGAGTCCTGCGGCCCCCGCAGGTCGCAAGCTTAGTCCCGGGATCCACTCTTACCGGCCAACTAAGGCAAGCGGAGAGGGGTCTGGTCGACTCTCGGAGGCACGGGTCCCAAAGGGAGTCAATTCCATTCAGCTCGCCACAACCTGCCCTGAGGAGACTGGTTGTACTGGTTCAGACTCACTGATTTTCATGGTGCAAAAATAAGCGACTCTGACCAGGGGGCGGTGGGGTCGTCACATCCCTACGCCTTTATTATTAAACTTAAAGTATGACACTTATTGTATATGTATTGTCACACAGTCCATATACACGAATCAGTTCCTTATCTGTTGGGCAAATCCAACACTGGAATTACTACGTAGGTAATTATAATAATCTCCTATTGGCCCAAAGTGTGTATGCAGTGTCGCAATAATGACACATGTAGCATACATTTTCGGCCTAAGGCTGTTTAAGATTTTTTTCATCTCCTCTGAACAAACTATGCAGAGCTTTTACTAACTGATAAACAAAATTACATATTACAGCCAAATACGGAACAAACACAAATTATAAAACAATAATGAATAGGATAGAACGATTTTTGTAGACTTGCCACCTGCCTAGTTATGTGTTTTATTTGAATAATTATTTTAGAATTATATATTCTAATGGAAATCGATTTCAAATTTTTCGTTATAAATAATGTATTCATCTTTTTTTTATTTTTTTTTATTTTATACTTTTACTTTACTTTGAGCTATTGTATTCAATGAACTTCCTGAAAATATTAAAATTCTACCTATTAAACGATTCAAAAATGGCCTACAGTCGTGGCTAATGTCATATTGTTTTTATTCTGTATAGGAATTACGTGGAATGAGATAAAATATGGTTCTAACTGTAATGTTGCTATTGATTGAAGCTAATAATAATTATAAAATATGTTTTTATTTAGCAGCTACTAAATACCGAAGATAAATATTACATTAGATAAACATTTGCATACCAATTATTGTTAAGAGCGCGATCTCATTATTTTTAAGACCTAGTACAAGTAACCACATTTTAGCAAATAAATATTTTGCTTTTACTTTGTTAATTATTCTTTATAACTGCCCAACTGGGTGCTAGAGAGAGATTATAATACAGCAAAGCGGGATATCCAAAGAATCATATCAATATGTTGAGTTTGTTCTTTGCCTGAGGGTAGAAGAAAGTAAGGAGAGAAAGGTAAACTTGATTTTAACCTTGAAGTTATTATTTGTAGACTTACCTCATCTAATTTTATCATTTTCTTCAATTACGTATGCGTTAAAATTAATTGGAATTCATGAAAGGGCAGGTTAGGTGGCTACTTAATTTTGAAGTTATGTCAGTTTGATTAATAGACACACATAAAAGCAGAATAGATAATTTATTTAGACATTACTTAAATTTACATCGCTTAACCAATAGCTGAGCTTTTTCCATCATTTCACATGTTTTAAAAGTCAATTTTGTCCAATATCCGATTATAATTTTCCAGCGCTCATGAACTCTTCAATCCTACAGTGATTTATACCTCGAGCTATCTTGAAGAATCCTTTGTCCCCCCACTCAGAGTTCCACGTGTTAGCTGCGATCCAGTATTTGGTTTGAGACACTTTATCTACACCCCACCCCACTATTTTAACGGAATGATTGCCAATATGTACGTTATTGATATTTGTTTTCTCGTATATACCCTCCTTATAATTAATGAAGTCTATATACACACTCATTATAGCCAAAATAGGTCCATAGTTATATATTTCACACAAAGCTTCTTGCTCATTTCGGATTCTGTAAACGTTGCTAAATCGTTTCATATCTTCTTTATAACTAATATCACGGTTCGTCGTGCACTCTTGAACACACTTTTTTTTTCTGGGTTCTCTCTCGCAGTTCACTCTGCGATACGACCATGGACGGTTACTGAATGTGTGATCGCACGGTTTGAAAGTGTATGCTTTACATCCTCCAGTTGTTCTGTAGGGCCCGCCGGATACGACCCCCCTGCTCCTTGCGAACGCCCAAGCTCTCTCGACGGAGCCTCCTGCGCACACCGAGGATTTGTACCTCAAACAATCAACACAGCAGGTCATAATGTCTTCGTCGGAGAAGTAGAGGGTCTCAGTGCGCGTGGTCATAGTGCAGACGCGGTCGGTCATGACGGAGGCGACCACGACCGCCCAGCAGCTGCCGCAGCTGCCTTGGTCCCGGACTTCCCTGATCGAGTCGCAGTACGGCCAATGTTCTCTCGCGTCAAAGTACTCCGGCAGAGTAGATGAACAGCACCAATCGCTGGGCGTATCGTCGATCCGGTATTGCAGGTCATCCTCCTCAGACTCGTCGATGTACGTTCCCATCAGTCCCTTGAGGTACGATATGTTCGTGCTTTTGTCGAAATTGGTTCCAGCTTTCCAAAGTTTTTGATCATTGTTGATGGAAGCGATGAACTTGTCGCCGAGAAACTCATCCAATGCAGCACTGCTTAGCACGATGGTTATTGAAGCTATTGCGATTGCACTTAGGGACGCCATTGTCCCGCTATAATATGTCTAAACACTTTGAAGTGCGGTACGCATCTGGATCAGTAAAGTAAATGCATGATAATATGTATACTGCAACTTGCTATGAATATGACGAATGTAATGTAATTTACTAATCGGATATTTTAGTAAATTACATCATGCTACTACGTAGCTGCGTAATATTTGTATAAATATATTGATGGGTATGTGTAATTTGTACAACAAGAGTGTAGGTGACCACAGTATCATTTGTTTTGAATATTATAGAGTGAAAATATTTTTGTTTTATTTTATAATTAATTAATTTCTGTAAAACTTACATTTGGGTTTCCCGTAAAAGCCAGACGTGAAAACATATTATTGTAAAACAATTATGGGGGGAAAAATAACATGCGAATGATAGATGTTCCGGAAAAAATACATTTAGTACTTCCAATTGCGTAGTAAATATTGTATTGCATAATATACTCGTAACATTAATAAGTTGCTTTAAATATTCGGTGTTCTATGTACAGTAAATATAATGAGTTACTAAATGTAAGACTACATTGCATACATTGACCTGATTGCGTGTTTAAGTTGCATAAGCACTTTTATAAGACGAATTCCAAAAAATACACTGGTAAGCTTAAAAAAACTAGTTAAAACGGGCCCGCCGGGCTGAGCGAAGGCGGAAAACTAGGAAGTGAAATAATACTAATTCTGGATTTAAAGTGCTTAATTTTCTTATTCCACTAAGTTCATCACGAACGATTAGTGTCATTTTGATAGTGTCCGGTATATGGTCTCATGATTTTTTTGTCGAAACTACTATTTACAGACAAAATTATTAAAACGATTTATCGGAAGAAAATGCAATAATCGAATTTTATATCATTGAATGAAGAGGTATTATTTTTTGTGATGAATAAATTTATAACTAAACTTACTTTTATTTTTTATTAAATATTAATATATTATATTAATTTTTAAAAATTTTAGGTAAAAAAAAACAAAACAAACAAAAAATTGTGTGCCATTTACATGCACTTAAAAATCGGTATATAAGTACTTTTAAGATTTTTCTAAATATTAAAACAGCTAGTGCAAGCATTAGCACGTAAAAATGTTTAACTTACAATAAGTTATAAGATTCTACCACACCGATTCGGAACACGAATTCAACCGAGAAGACTCCGAAAAGAAACTCGATAGTTACACTTTTTAAGCGAAAATCATGTTAAATATAGTAAATGAGTAATACTCATTTTGTACTAATTGTAGTTTCAAGTTCCCCGACCTTTGGCCTATACCTACAATTTTAACTTTGTTGTCATACGTTATTTGTTTGTCTGTCTGTTGACAAATCAAAAAGGTTGTTTATCAACAGGGTAACACGTAGTGAGTAATTATTCGAGGAAATAAAATTACATGTATTGAATAATTATGTAAGTAGCAAGTATATTTGTTTATTAGTGTGTATTTCCCTGTATTTTCAATGTTGCTCTTTCCCCGGGATAGTCCCGTACCTACTCCTGTAAAAAGGATAAACAACAAGTCATAAGATGGATCAATAACCTTTGCCGACTATGTAAGTAAGTAGTAATTATAAGTTCCCGTTAAAACAAATTATCGAATATAACGCCTTTTTCCTAGTCAGGCCTTCAAAGTGAGTGCGACAGGCTCAATATGATCTATTGTGCCTGTCGACCTCATATTTGGATCTCACTACCGCTTACCATCAGGTGTGAGGTAAGCGGTAGTGAGTGAGTAGCGGTTGTTAGTATAATAATATAAAAAAAAATTAGCATTATAATCATACCGCGCGCCATATGTAAAAGGCTTAAATCGGATAACAATGCAATAATTTCTTGACCTGCGACCGTATTACGACCTCTTCATTTCAGTCAGTTTAAGTGGCCTCATCGTAGAATGGCCCATTTCATTAAATAACCGGCCATTTAATGGAGGTTGCAAGTTACTAACCAGTTTTTACATAGACATTTCAAATTAAAGTACTAATATACTAAAAACTGAAAAATGATTAATAGACAAGTTTTTTCCGAACGAACTTATGTCATCATCATCATCTTCGCGTTTTCCCGGTTGCATCCTTGCGGAGCCCGGGATCCGCTTTCCTACTCCTATCTCTCCACTTCGCACGGTCTTCGGCATCCTTCACGGAGAGTTTGTTGGCACGCATGTCATCCACTACGACGTCAAGCCAGGCCTTCTTGGGCCTTCCCCTTCTTCCCGGTACCCGGCGGTAGCGACATAGCTAGAAGACACTTGTTCCCTACGTAGTTTGCCGGTTTCCGTAAAACATGACCGTACCAACGTAGGCGGCACTCTTGCAATTTATCAGCAATGTCTAGGACATGAAGGCTGCCGCGAATACGGGAGTTCTTTATGCGATCTGCTCGCGTAACTCCCGACATCCAGCGCAGCATCTTCATCTCCGTGACCCGCAGTTCCTGCTTGTGCCGCTCAAGTAATGGCCATGCTTCACTACCATATAAGAGAACCGCTTCTGCATGTATGTATGTGTGCTTAAATTAAATTTTTTTTAATAGATAGAGGGATTTAACAGGAAGTTTTTTATGTATAATATAGGTACCCGAAGCAAAGCGTGGGGATGGGAGAGCTTGATTGTTCATGATCCTCCATCTTAGGTAGTGAGGTTGATATTTCTCGAAATAAACTCGCAGATTGATCACATATAAGTCCATTAATAAATTTACGTAGCAGATTACAAATAATGTTACAACACTAGTGCGATGTAAACGGATTGCAAAAGAAACGCGGAGAGTTCTACACTGGCGTCCGTTCAGTATGGCCGCTACAACGTTAATGCCAATTTTGAAACCAAGCATAGACCACCCCCAAGCAATGACAGCGGTCAATGTCATAGCTTGACGTTTCGTTGACGTTGACAGCTGACGTTTCGATCGAAGCGCCAACTCGCCGACATAGGTTTTCTTTATTATACAACCATACTATAAATTCAATAAGTTCGAAACAAACTTGTTGACAATGTTCATTGATTACAAACTGGTTATTATAAATGAAACTAGTGACCCGCTTTCGCTTCGCTTTGGGTAATTATGCATAAAAACCTTTTTGTTGAATCCCCCTATTTATTAAAAAAAACTGCACCGAAATCCATTGCATAGTTTTCTGTAGTTTACATTTCTGTAAAGAAACCTACGGCTGTCAGTGTGTATCACAGATAGCAGATGGCGCCACCTGTGGCTAACAGTAGCGCTACCATGAGTTTAAAAGTTACGGACTCGCCTACGTAAATATGTCTATGAAAAACTTTTTCAGCTCCCCTTGTGGTTACGCTAAGAACTAAAATCAGTCGTATGAAAAAAACAACTCGATAGGTTTTGTAACGTACGTAAGTTTTCGATAGCCAACTCATGGTACCGCTACAGGTCATATACGGGAAAAATTCGACGGCTTCAATGAATAGCTGCTGATCTGGTGTGATGGTAATGCACGTCTGGGCACGATTCCTAGAAGGAAGGGTGTTCGAGACCCCGGGCCGCGGTGAGGCAGTTGATTTTTTTCCGTTTTTCTAAATATTAGAACAGCTAGTGCAAGCTTTAGCACTTAAAATTTTTAAATTTACATAGTTTTAAAGTTTTAAGCATACACATAGAAGGGCAGACAGCTACATTGATGCATCAATACTCTGTATAATTTAATAGACATTATTGACGCAATTTCGTTTGTGATTCAAAACTAGTGTTATGAAACTGAAGAAGAAGAAGAATTGGCCAAGTGGGTTAAGATTCAGTTTATTTACTGTATTTTAAATTATCACTTTAATAAATCTACAGAATTTTAATGCAATCCCAAATGGCAATACAATAGCATTGCCCTCAAATTTTTTTTAGTTGTAATTGTTTCGTTTTGTGTGCAAAAGGCTAAAAACATTATTCGATTGGGTTATTTTAAGACTATCTTATGTTTCAGCTTGGCTAACTTTGTAAAAGGTAGCAATGATAGTTTTGGTAGGTAGAAAAAATAAGAAATAAAATCAATTATATTTAATCAACATAGGAACAAGGCTTATTTCTTAAAATTCTACATAAAGTTACCGAATAACTAAAAAAATACAAAAAAAAGAACCGCCTGCAAAAACCTGACACACAAAAAATTACAAAAGGATGTAATAAGAACATTCGTTTTGATGGTGGTAGGTATCTACAACGTAAATATTTTCCAATAGTATAAAAATGACTACTTTTTACAATAACAATAAAGATATTTTCTTCAATATTAGGTATACTTTTAAGTATGATATATGAGCAAATACATAAAACACCCTTATAAAGATCTTTTTACTAGTACCTACTACTCGATCTAACAATAATGATTTCTTGCATTCATATCTATCTACGCAGAACATTGCTAGGAACAGATTAATTTTAAAGAATTTCACTGCTAATTCAAACTTTGTTACAGATTGTCTGAAGTAGTTGGAAATCAAATCATAATTTTCCAGCGGTCATACGACCCTCAATGCCACAGTGATTTTCACCTCTGACTATTTTGAAGAAACCCCCATCGCCCCAGTCCGACCCCCATGAATTCGCCACAAGCCAGTACTTGGTTTGGGATTCTTCCTCCACCCCCCAACCCAAAATCTTAACTGTATGATTACCTAACATTGGCATAGGCATTTCATACTTTGTATCTACGTGCCGGTAAACACCACTCTTATAGTGGACAAAATCTGTATAAACAATCATCACCGCTGCGATAGGCCCGTACTCATATATCTCACACATAGGGTTCACGTGATCACGGACGAAATAGACATCACTGAAGTATTTTTGATCTGCTTCATAATTAATGTCCAAATTAGATGTACATTTATCTAAACAAGCGCGTCTTCCAGTTTCAGACGTGCATTGACCCTTCCTGCCGTAATACTTGTGGTCGCAGGGCTTGAATCCATAAGCTTTGCATCCTCCCGTAGTCTTGTAATCCCCGCCGGACACGACGCCGCTGTGCCGAGCGAACGACCAGGCCATTGCTACGGAACCACCGTCGCACACAGATATGTTATACATTAAGCAATCGTTACAGCATGTGAGGATGTCTTCATCCGAGAACCAAACCGTTTCTGTTTGTGTTGTCAAGGTGCAGATGCGGTCTGTCATGACTGAGGCCACTCCCACCGCCCAGCAACTGCCGCACCCTCCTTGATCTCTTATTTTGTTAATAGAACTGCAGTATGGCCAGTTTTCCCTTGCATCAAAGTTCAAAGGCATGACTTCTGGATCACATTGCGACGCCTTACCCGTTGCAAGTCCGTGATTCTTCGTGTGGTCGACCACTGTTCCCATAAGTCCTTTTATGACTGTCAATGGGATATCCTCGTCGAAATTTCGCCCGGCCGTCCACAGATTTTGTTGGGAGTTGATAGAGTTGATGAATGCATCGGAAAGGAAGTGACTGCGCCGATGATAATGATGACTATGACGACTGTGATGCTGATGATGTTGATGACGTATTGTTAACACACAATGGATTAACACTGCAACTAGCACTAAGGTAAAACAAACATACACAACTTTCTTTATCGTAGAGTAGCTATCGCGGTTATTAGTTGTCTCCGTCATTGCTGGAAGCAAATGACCTTTTCTACTACCGATCGAATAGAGTTCTTGCATCGTACTAATGTTTTCTGGTCCATATTATGTGTTATAATAATATGTGCATACAACGAGGAAAACTTTAAAATAACTTCATGTTTATTTTCCGTCGTGTTATAAACCCTTCTTGATTTCTATTCCGCTTTCCGCGTCTGTCTGTTTGTATGTATGCTTAAACCTTTAAAACTACGCGATGGGTTTTTATTAGATAGAGGGATTCAAGACGAAGGTTTTAATGTATAACTAGCTGACCCGACAGATTTCGTCCTGTCAAAAAAATGTGAAAAAGAAAAGGGCTGTTTTTAGGTTTTTACCGGCAATTATTCGATTTTTTTTTGGCGTAAGAACCATCCTTGGACTTCAACGAACATTTTAAAAAAATAATTGGCCAAATTGGTTCAGGCGTTGTTGAGTTATGCGCTTACCTAACACATTTTGAGATTCATTTTTATTTTATAGATAGACCCGAAGCAAAGTGAGGACGGGTAACTAGTTAGGTCACGTTAATTAATTATATTAAATAAATTTATGTGTATTAAAAACCAATAAACCATTAGTGCCAAGTATATACTACATGTACAAGTACTTGTTGAAAATAGTTTTAGGGTTGTTATCATAAATCAATAATTTTTTTTATCAAACAACGTTTACGGGTATAATTATAATACAATGTATAAATACAAGTCCCTAAATATGAATTATTATTAAAAGTTAGTATCTTCTAATCCATGTTTACTACCTATATTACACATATTATTTAACAATGGGTTATGATGCTAATTATTTACTTATCACTACGTACAACTTCAATAGACGTTTTTAAAAAATTGAAGCGAAGTACATAATATTATTTGTTTTGTTTTTCAGTACATTTTTGTACACAACACACTACACACTGTGTTGTGAGACTTTGCCATCATCAACGACAAGTTCTGTCATTAGAATTTACTAAAGAATAGAGTATATTTTAAATGGCGTGGTAACCGCCGGGCGCCGTGAAATTATGCCACAGTTTACGTCAAGAAGCTCTCGTAGCATAAAACACTGGTAAATGTAGTAATTGTAACCGTAGATTGCATGGCGATAAATGTCTGTATATGTGGAGGACCTGTCTTGGCGCGAGATTATAGTAGAGACGCTGGAAGTGTCAACTTCGATTGACACATGTCAGACTGACTGCACTAGTGAGGGACAACGGTAAAATTGCCGAAGCATATAAGTGACAGTTATTTTCACTTTATAATTAAGCAAGGGCTAATTAAAACATTTTTTATTAAAACATTTATTCACATCCAGAAGGTTGAATTGAAGTTTCTCATTTTAAAATATATTTATTTTTAATATAAAATTCTTATGAAATCCTTCATCCTATTTTTAAAAATACCTGGTGAGTATTACCCACTACGTCACTATGAAAACGTGTCAAACGGCGTAACCTTGTAAAAGCGTAATACAGAGTGGAAATTTTACATTTTCATTTTATAATTCAATTATTTTAGGTAATAAAAGACAAATAAATTAGATAATTAGGTGCATTTGACATTTTGAAATAACGTCTTATTTTTAAAAGTTGTTCTTTATGATTCGCTAAATATGTTCCTCTTAACAAGGATAAATGCAAAATATAAAATAAAAAGTGTCAAATCAGTCACCTAAAAGCGGCTCCGGTATAATGAAACAACATTAATTTGACTATTTATTACATGTGACATGAAACCGAGTTATTCTAAACATCGATGATACAATACAGAGTTCACACCGGAGTACATTGATTTAATTACTTCAATTAATATTTAATTTAAAAGAAAGCGTCATTCGTTTCTAACCGACTTTTTAAAAAAGGAGGAGATTCTCAAGTCGACTCTTGTTTATGTTTGTCATCTCCGATTGGGTCAACTGATGGATAATTCTTTATGATTGGAAAGCTCGTGCTTATCGTGTGGTTCCCTTAACTTGATCCTGTTTAAACAATGGCAAAGACAAGGAAAAATACCAAATGGCAGTGAGCTAGCTACATCAGCAGTAGAACTGACAACCGCTAGGGTAGAGGAGTTCTGGAGCGAATACCGCGTCTCGACAAATTCAATGTGGGACGCCCTGGGACCAGGTAGAGTGACGCAGTATGGCTGGTGGGAGTAGGATGCGGGTAGCTGAAAATAGGCGAGAGTGGCGAGCATTTGAGAGGGCTATTTTCAGCAGGGAAACGATAGGGTGATACAAGATAAATAGACGGATAACTCAATAGCGCCTAAGACGCGATTTTTATAAAGACAACTGTCATCATTAGTCTTGCCCGTGACCACAAGCACTTTAAAGAGCTCGAAACCTCGGGTCTCTAAATAATATGTTTAGAATAGCAACACACGCGATTACAATCCGAAAACTTAGTTTTTTTTCTTAGATGATTCTTTTAAAAATATCCATTTTTATATTTAAAGACACGTACTTTTTTAAGGGCATGCATGTTTAGTTATTCAATAACATACTGATATGAGTGATTCAACATACTCCCACGTCAAACGACTTACTGCCTCAGGTTCATACATGACATAATTAAACATCATGTGTTTATTTCCTGTAGTTTGTTTTGTATTTATTATTAAATCGTCTACTAACGTCATATAAATTCATGATAGGACACTCATTTGCGCTCCATTTTTGAAGGAAACTATAATTTTGCCGCGGTCATGTAAGACTCAATTTTGCATTCATTGGTCCCTCGGGCAATTTTGAAAAATCCTTTGTCTCCCCATCTTTTATTCCATGAGTTCGCTGCAACCCAGTACTTCTTTCCAGTACGATCTTCCACACCCCACCCCATGATCTTAATAGTGTGGTTACCAATAAATTTGTTAGAATCAGCAAAAACTCTCTCGTAAACACCGCCTTTATAATTTAAAAAGTCTTCATAAACGGTCATTGTAGCTGCTATCGGTCCATAGTCGTAGATTTCACACATTGGATTGAGGACTCTGTAACCTTTGGAGAAACGTTTCTTGTCTTCTTTATATCTAATTTCAGAGTTAGAAGTACACTTTATTTCACATTTTCTTCTTTTGCTTTCAGTTTTGCATTTCTTCGGGCCAATGTTAGGTTTAGTGTGATCGCAAGGCTCGAATTCGTAGGATTTACAGCCTCCAGTTGTTCTGTAAGTACCGCCAGACACGACGCCCGTGTTATGGGAAAATACCCAGGCATTTAAAATGTTGCCTCCTGCACAGAGGTCGTTGGAGTAAACTAAACAGTTCGGGCAGCAGGTCAAGATGTCTTCGTCGGAGAAGTAGATGTTCTCCGTCTGGGTAGTCATGGTGCAGATGCGGTCGGTCATGACGGAGGCAACGCCCACGGCCCAGCAGCTCCCGCAGCCACCTTGGTCTCTGATCACATTCATAGACTCGCAGTACGGCCAAGTCTCTCGAGCGTCAAAGCTATCCGGCAAGGTACTACTGTCGCACTCGGGTTGTTCACTGTCTTCTATATCGAATTTCCAAGTTTCGTCGATGATAGTCCCCATCAAACTTTTTATGTATGATAAATGCGTGGTCCTGTGGAAGTTCCGTCCGGCCGTCCATCCGTCTTGTCGTGAGTTGATCAAGTCTATGAATTCGTCCGAAAGTGGATGCATACGCCGGTGGTTATAGTCATAGCGGTAATGATGATGATGTCTCGACAAAACACAGTTATATAATAAAATCGTCACTAATATTGAAATGACTTTCATTTTTAATTTTCACTGGTTGTTTTAACAAATGATGCGCGTTATTTCAATAACATCACAGTGTAGACTGAGTTACCGTTGATATGTATGGAGTATTTATATTTCGGCCTAAACATGAAAGAGGATAAACAAAGATAATATGTACTATTTATTTATATCAATATTAATGGTATTTTCCAAGCGTAAAAAATAGAAATTGATATATTATAACATGTAATTTTTTGTAGAAAGAAAGAAATTTGATAATTTTGTAAAGCTTAAATAAGCAATTTATTTAAATATATGAATAAATATTACACAACATCACATACATTGATCTGATCCCGTGGTAAGTAACTAAATCACTGATGTTAAAGGTATCAGAATCAACAGTAGTACACAAATATAATTAAAATTGTCCAGGGTTTATCAATGTGCCAGGATGATATTTTAAATAGAATTCGTATTTGTGTTCCACGAATACACGGTCGGAGAACTATCAATTTTTTTTTCGAAAATACGTCCTCACAGGACTAATCTGGGTATGCACGCGCCAATTAATAGATTAACTTCCACTTATAACGAGTGGCATAAACTGTTTGAACTTGACATTTTTCACGACCACCGCCAAGGCTTTTAAGAAAAAAACTTTTGCATAAATAACGTTTTAATGTTTATAAATATGAAAACGAAGTCTGTGTATCTACTTTGTTTTGAACTGCTATAAATTTTTAGAATACCTACCTAACTAAAATGTTAACTGTAACCATGTTGTGCATATCTGTAATAGATGTAAGCACTAGAATTTTTATATTGCATGTTTAATTTAACAATGTTTGTGTTTACATTGTTGATGTGCCTTAAAAATAAATAAATAAATACACACCCAAAGAAACCGATGTTCGTTACACAAATATTTTTTCCCGGGTGAAAATCGAACCCACGACTCTTGGAACAGTAGGTAGTGAACCTCGTTTACTAACCACTGTTCCACCGAGCCAGTCAAATATTCAATCAATCAAGACAATTTGTACGTATAAAGCAAGGTCTTGGAACCACTGGAAATAAAATTGGAATGTAACTCAGGAAAAAGTAAAATATTACCCAAGAATAATTGAATTTATCCTACAAGTATAGTGACTTGAAAAAAAATTATATAGGTACCTGTAATATCTACATAGTCCCTTAGTAAGTAACTAAATCGTAAGGTCCATAAATACATATTATAAGGGAAAAAATATTCATGAACTATTCTGCTATGTAGTACCTATTTACGGGCAGGACAATTGGGACGCAAATATAATAGCAAAACAAAATACGTAAGCAATGACATGTCTATCCTCATGCCTATTGTTTCATATGAATATTTCATAGATATTATATTTAGCATAATTAACTTTTACCCAATGTTAGAAGCTATATTTACAAATCGATTAATTAGTTGGGTTTTCCTTAACCCATACAGGTAATTAGTTGCATTTTGATATACCTAGGTGAATTAAACTAGTTCTATGTAGCGTAAAAATAGAAATTTAAAAAAAACATAGATTTTACAACGCGTAAATTTTGGACTGAAATTTAGCTTCTACGGAATGATTCACTGATCGCTTCTGTGTGCCAAGTTTCAAGCTACATTTTTCTTTTTGTCTTTTACATAGGTATGTGCTCTAATTCTGGTGGTACTCATATATTTTGAGAGTATTTTTTTACCTAACATAACTACATTTACATAATATACTTAATATTACTATTTTCTAATTTTAAAACATTGCTAACGAAACGTCCTCAAAATGTATACCAAAAATAATGTATTATCTATTATAAAAGATATAAGAGTTATAATATTATTTAAAAAAATTAACTCACCAAGATAAAATTCCAAGAGTACAATCTCACATATTCCTTGCTACTTCGACTCACTCTCATAGAATGTTCATATGTCGCAGAATGGTATGACGTATTTATAACGCATCTGATTATAATTCTCCGTTGATTACATATTATTTTGCTTTGCATGACAAAGTAATACTAACACTACGATTAGGTATATTAGCGTGGCAGGGGTAGCAAGAAATCATACTTGTTTCTTGTATAAATATATTTTAAAACATTATTTTTCAAATGTATTTAAAACCTTTCCAATTTTTTTTACTTAACTGACATAGATCATTGGAATAGCCTCGCCATCATCACCGGACTTGTGGGGGAGCGGATGACTCTCACTACTAAATTTTCCAATGCAAATCGAACATACAATTGCACTGGAATGGTTTTTACACTGAACCGTTCCAACAGCAACATTAGAGAGTTGACTCTAAACAAAGAGTAATAATCTTAAGACTAAGGCTACATTAGGGATACGTTGCTCATTACGCTGATTTTAGAGTCGCTGACTGTCAACGCTGAAGGTCCAGTAGGTATGCATAGAGATATAGGGACCGTTTTTAAGTAACGCTGACCGGTCGGCGCCGACGCCCGATACAAAAATCTATCGGCACCAAAGATCAGTGCGACTCTAAAATTAGTCTTAAAACATATTCATTTTACATTTAACCGATCTTTCTCTTATTCATGTCCATGACTCCTTTTTTCTTATAGAAGTGACGTTCTTCTTCTTATCGTATGGTTGATGAACAACCTGGTGTCAGAGTTTAAACCGCTGGTAGTCCTCGGACATGGCTTCACGTACCGTTGAAAAGTCTCTCAGGTGTGCTGGTTTCCTCACGATGTTTTCCTTCACCGTTTATGGTTTTATAACGAAACTAGGGCCAAAAATCTTGAATCCCTCTATCTATTAAAAAAACCGCATCAAAATCCGTTGCGTAGTTTTAAAGATTTAAGCATACATAGGGATAAAGGGACAGATAAAGCTACTTTGTTTTATACTATGTAGTGATATAAGTATTGCACCAATCAAACTCTAGAGTTGGTAAACTCAATAAGATTTCTCTTTGTATGCGCGTATTGTCGCCGGCCCGGGCCAAATTTAATAAAAGGATTGGGAAAACTGTTGTTCAGCAACCCCTACGAAAGGGTATTTCCGACCCTGTTTTAATATAAGACGTTTTCCATGAAGGTGCTTCTATGGTTTCTAGATTCAATTCGAGTTGTTTGAAAGTAGTTCTAGCTATTGCAGATCCTGGAAGATTAAAATATTGCGTATTTACCTTTTTAATTCAACTGTCTAAAAAAAATAATATTTTTTTTAGACTTTTATACTTTGCGAAAGCTTTAATATGATTGTTTTTTTATTTATACATTACAAAACTTTTATGAATTAAATTTGGTATTAAGTTTGTAATTTCGGCAACTAATTGAAAAGAAAAAACATACTAGAATAATCCTAAACCCTCCCATGTGATAAAAAAGCCAAAACATTAATGTTTGTCCCTGAAATTCTAAACATGAAGTGAGGGTTAACCCCGACTCCCGTTGTTCCAAATTAGTGAGCACAGACCAAACTTGATCCATTCTACATTCTAATTACAGGCTTGTCAGAAGTAGGTTACGTTCAAACGTAGGTACGCTAGACGAAAACTAGATTAACTTTCAATTGGAAATAAGTGTACGAATTAGCTTTCAGCAATATTTTCAAATGATTGTGGTGTATATTTCAATTAATTATAAAAAATAATATAAAGAACTTTAAATTCTACGGCAACAGATTATTTTTCTTCTTGCGCGATTCATTGTGTTCTAGTTCGACTGTTATAGGTATGTAAGCAAAATACCGGTTTTTCCCAAATCCCGTAATTGTATTCGGGATGAAAGGTACCTTACATGACGTGAAATAAAAACAAATACACTTTCACATTTTTTAACATGGATATCACCATCGGCCCATATACGTCCCCACTGCTGGGGCACGGGCCTACCCTAAACTACTCACCGTTAAAGCACCGAATAATTGTATGAATTTCAAACTTGAAAAACACAGTGGTATGTGGCGGGGTTGGAACTGGCGACCTCTAGCATGGCAAGCAACGACCTTAACCACTCGGCCATCGACGCTTTTCAACAAGGACATCTAAAGGTATAATGATTGTGTCAAGTGGCTGTAGGTACTAATAATGTGAGGAATTTCTTAAAATCCTACCGATTCAGCACCAGAGAACATTGTTCAATTTCAACGAAGTAAATAGAAAACAGGTTTCAGGCGCGGCAAGCGGAATAAACAAGCGGGGAAGGCATGTACGCAATCTAGTTCTCTTTAAATCCAGAATACAGAGTGAAATTCGCGGGTGTTCACAAGCTAGCGAACAAATTAAACTTTTTTATAGTTATGTAATAGCCAGGCTGTGTAGTTTTGTATTTAACTCAAGTGGTGGCAAGCGCTGTAAGGACCGCCGAAGAAATTGCGTGTTCTTCTGTTTCTGTCCAGAAATTACTTAGCCCAGGGTCAGGCAATTGGTGAAGGAGTAAGTGGTACCCGTTCCTCGTAAAGCACGTTAAGCCCGTCGTCTTGCGCCTGATCCTTAATTGGTACGTCAGATGGCTGACTTATTGAAATATGAGAGTTATGGAATTGAGAGTAATATTTTAATTGCGCACATTTATGCACTATACGTATATATCCTGCGCAGTTAGATGATCCTGATTGATTGCTACAGGCTCCAGTGGCGGTAATCGTTCAGAAAACTTACACGTTTTAATTGTACCGGTAATAACATCTCCCTTTGTGAAACGGCTTTCAAATTTGCTGTTATTTCGGCGTGCGATCGTGTTTTGTAATACATGTTGCAGCAATTGTATGGCTCGCGTATGACAAAGGCGTGAAGGAAAAAAAATACCAATGCTACGAACACATTTGTTTCCGACTCGGTATTGTGTCGAACAAAAGACTGTTGATAGACTTTGAGATGCAGTCATTTGTTTTCAACTGCGCTGTACCGCAGCTTGCCGTTCACAGAAAGCTAATCTCATTCAAAATGCATTGCGTTCTGATACGAATTCAACTTAGCCGGCGTATGTCAGACTCATGCCGTCTTGCAACAAGCGGCTCGGAAAATGCACGGTATCGATATGATTCGATTTTCAAAAGTACATTGGACCATTTAAGGCATGTAATTAAATAGAGCTAACGGAAAGCTGAACTTGATACATCCTGGACTATCCAAGATTTTAATTAATTAAAGTTTGCGATGTTATTTTTACAAGTTTCATAAACACGATTTCGGATAATCATGTGCGTTAAATTTGTGTTTAGTATATTTAAAATAAATTATAGCGAAGTGGTACTAATCATGATATTATTACTAATTAGATAAGTGAAAATGGTTTCATTGAACAATGATTACGATAAGGTTCATTTTATTGGGATGGAAATACCAACTCCTTCATCTGTCTAATCTATATATATAAAAATCAATGCCACTTTTCGTTGTAATTCCATAACTCAAGAACGGGCTCACCTATCCAAACCAAATGCTTAGGATTTGGTCGGCATATTTAGTAGATGGTTTATGTGAAGTTTGCATAAAATCGGTCGAGCCGTTCCTCATTTGTCACATTTTTTGTAATAAATGAATTCAATAGAAACTTTTTTCACAGAAACTTTTTTGAAGTTTTGTTGACAGGACAAGCACGTTGTTATGTCATTCATGCCGTCAGTTCATTTTGGACGTGGTTCGATTAAAGCATATTATCAGCGATAAATTTCTTTGTGTTTATTATTTTAGTCGAGCGGTTCCTCATTTGTCACATTTTTTGTCATAAATGAATTCAATAGAAAGTTTTTTCACAGAAACTTTTTTGAAGTTTTGTTGACAGGACAAGCACGTTGTTATGTCATTCATGCCGTCAATTCATTTTGGACGTGGTTTGATTAAATCATATTATCAGCGATAAATTTCTTTTCACATAATTGCATTTGCAGTGCATTCATACAAACGGTGAGTCCTGAATTTATGTGTACTTTTCTAAGTTGCCGTATATGATTTCACATGGCATCATATGCGACAGCTTCTTGGGAATTTGTTTTTTTTACATATGTGCATACGGGAAAAATGCCACCAGCCAGACGAGCAAATATAGGTCGGCGAACGCGTAATGCAAATGATGTGGCATTACTAAGACGATCACAGACTGCAGATGAACGCGCACAAGCTAATGCATCGCAGCGTGAACGTTTTTAAGCGAAAACATATGTGCATACGGGAAAAATGCCACCAGCCAGACGAGCAAATATAGGTCGGCGAACGCGTAATGCAAATGATGTGGCATTACTAAGACGATCACAGACTGCAGATGAACGCGCACAAGCTAATGCATCGCAGCGTGAACGTAATGCACGCAATGGATTTGTTAACCCAGTACCTGTACTGAATCTTGCACGGCCATCACGAATACGTCGTGCTGTTTTGGCTGAAATGATGCGTGCTGCTTTTAATTACAACAGTCAGATTGTTGATTATAGTATGTATGGATACATTGGAATGATGGACGCAATATGTCCACATTGTGATGCGGCTAACTTTCCAGGTGAAACGCCCGGCATGTGTTGTGCTAATGGCAAAGTGAGATTGCCAGCATTAGAAACTCCACCCGGACCATTGTATTCATTTATTTTTGGGAACATTTCCCATGCATGATTTGTTTGATCGTGAATTGCAACGTGAGCAGGAATTCAACTGTAATGATTTGCGTTTATTTGTACAATCGAATATAACCAAATTAAATATTCAGCAAAAACATGTATATGATACAATCATGCAAGCCGTTTCCAATAATGCAGGTGGATTATATTTTTTGGATGCACCTGGTGGCACAGGTAAAACGTTCGTTATATCATTGATTTTAGCGACTATTCGATCAGATCAGAAAATTGCACTAGCACTTGCATCTTCGGGAATTGCTGCTACATTATTAGAAGGTGGTCGGACCGCACACTCTGCATTAAAATTGCCATTGAATGTACAGGTGATTGAAACTCCAACTTGCAATATATCGAGAAATTCTGCTATGGCAAAAGTTCTGCGATTAACGTCAATTATTTTATGGGATGAGTGTACAATGGCGAATAAAAAATCACTAGAAGCATTCAATCGAACAATGCAAGATTTACGTGGTAATCAACAGCTTTTTGGTGGTGCTTTGATATTACTTTCAGGGGATTTTCGTCAAACATTGCCTGTCATTCCTCGATCAACTCCTGCTGATGAAATAAATGCCTGCTTGAAGTCATCAGTTCTTTGGAGATATCTACAAAAATTGACACTAAACATTAATATGCGTGTTCACCTACAAAATGATCCAGCTGCCCATGAGTTCTCAAAACAATTGTTAGAAATTGGTGACGGCAAAATACAAATCGACAGAACCAACGGATTGATCGCTGTACCGAACAATTTTTGTACAATTGCGCAATCGATAGATGAATTGATTGAATGTGTTTTTCCGAATATTGTTCAGAATTACAGAAATCATGATTGGTTGACAGAACGCGCCATTTTAGCACCGAAAAACATTCATGTCAATGCAATTAATTTTTCAAATTCAAGCGAAACTGCCAGGCGTAGTCACGAAATATAAATCAATTGACAGTGTTATGAATCAAGATGAGGCAATGAATTATCCAATTGAATTTTTAAATTCATTGGAGCCGGCTGGTATGCCACCGCATTGCTTGAATCTGAAAGTTGGTTCTTCGATTATATTATTGCGAAATATTAATCCACCAAAACTGTGTAACGGAACAAGATTGGCAGTGAAAAAGTTATTGCCAAATTTGATTGAAGCTACGATCTTAACTGGTAAATCAAAAGGAGAAGTTGTTTTGATACCGCGTATACCTATGATTCCAACTGATATGCCTTTTGAGTTCAAACGTTTACAATATCCTGTGCGTTTATCATTTGCGATGTCCATCAACAAGGCCCAAGGTCAAACACTTCACGTTTGTGGTGTGAATTTGGAGGAACATTGTTTTTCACATGGCCAGTTATATGTTGCCTGTTCCAGAGTCGGTACCCCCAGCCGTTTGTTTATTTATGCTCAAAATGGAAAAACAAAAAATATTGTTTATCCAAATGTTTTGGATTAAGTGTGTTGTAAATAGCTAGCAATTGATTTCGATTTTAAAAAAAATATTTTTTTGATTAAATAAATGAATTTGATGTTCCGATTTGTTTATTTTATTTCACTTTATACGTAGCGAAGCACGTACCGGGCCGCTAGTACTTACAATATAAAATCTGTATTGGTAGTTATATTAGTTCATTTATCCTAAACCAACTAATAATATCCGCCGTTTGTTAAATAGTCCAACAAATAGTAAGCAACGCCGTATGAAACAAATACATTATCCGTAACACAAACACATTCCAAATAATTTCCATGATACCTCAGTAGGTATAGGTGGGCAGGCCCAAATTAATATTTGGATGTGCCAAAAACAGATGCATAATTAGAACATGGACAATAACATATTTATAAACAAGTGCGCTTACTAACGTCTGCTCATTTATTTATTAAGGGAACTCTTGGAACAAATCTTTTTACTTTCTTTTATTTACTTTTCTCGGAGTACGGCCAGAATACCAGTACTGCAGGGTTCTCGGGCTAATGTGGCATATGCCGAGGCTCTTACCTCGTTGGCCACCTCTACTACCTTTAGTCTTTGTCTGTCTGTGATATATTTTATTTTCATTTTCGTTTCTCCTTCTCTCTGTCTAATATGTGTGATTTTGTTGAGTTTTTTTTTAACTCGTAAGTCTCATTGTAATTTTTTGTGTACTTGTTTTGTGGTCAATAAACGTTATCTATCTATCTTCTAATATCGATACCTTAAATCTCAAATGGCGTAACCACCAAAACGCAACTTTTCAGGAGAGCAAAAAAACGAAAAAAAAAGTATTTTTTTTTATATAACTTTGTCAATTTTAATGCAGTGAAAATGTTTTATACATCAAATTTCTTAGAATTTTGAGATAAAGGCTTTAGTAAGAACTGTTTGCACCTAAATCTTATATTTAACAAACTAGAAGTCGGTTACGCCTATGAAATTTTTACGAAAAGGCGTTTACGCCTCATAAAAAAACATGATTTTTAAGAGATGAAGGTCGTATCTCCAGAAAGTAATTGTCTTTTGTGCTTTAAAATAACTTAATAATGAAAGAAAACGTAAAATTTCCACTCTGTATTACGCTTTTTACAAAGTTACGCCATATGTCACGTTTTCATAGTGATGTAATGGGTAATACTCACCTTGTAAGTTTTATAACAGGATGAAGTATTTTTGTACATGGGAAATTTCACTTATAGTTATACGTAATTCGATTAATTTTGTCATTCGTTACCCCCGCTGCTGTATATTCACCATACATTTATCTATGTATTCAGCCATTTGCGTACTTGTGCGCATAGATTACGTTCCTCCGTGTATTTATTATTTTTTGTGACCGTTACGTTGACTTTGGCGCGTTATTGGTCTTTCATTCTGATTTGTGTTTGGACATTGATTTAAAATGCCGAAACAAGGAAAAGCAATAAATAGCCAATGTCTCCGCAAACTTAATCCCCCCGCGCATCAATACTAACAATAATAATGACAATCATGTGTTCAGCGATTTTGGGTGTAAACGCCTTTCTTTTGTATTGCAATTTCGAAAAATAGCGTGTCTTACGAGTTACGCCGGAAAATTATGTCCCTTACACCCTTTTTTTTTGAAATTTTTTTCACGTCACAATAATTTCTAGGGGCGTAACCACCAAGTAAATTAGACTAAGCCTTTTACGACCTGTTTACCTTATGAAAAGTGTTCAAATCTATAAAAAACATTGGGTCGTAATAACCTTTTTTTTGCGAATTTGAGGATTTTAAATATACAGATCGATAGAGAAAAAAAAACTGAATAAAACTGCATTAAAAAGTCATTTTGACCAAATTGGCGGTTACGCCATTTGAGATTTAAGGTAGCGATATAATAAATGCGAAATAAATACTCTCAAAAGTATGTCTGTCTGCCGCGCTGTAACGTCAATACTACTGGACAGATTTTCTTGATTTCCGATGAAATTTGTTACAGAGGTTCAACCGAATTCGCTTTGAGGGCGCAATGTTTTATAATGCGCAATGGTTTCGGGGTTACTTATTAAAATTACGATTTCACAATTAATATAGTGATTGATTTATAATATGTAGTTTTATGTGCTTAACTTAAGCGCCTTACTTTATTAGTTGGTTTAGGTAGAGTTCTTTAACATAATGTATACGTACGTAATTTATCCTCAGTCTTTATACATATAACACTTCTATCTATCACTTTTATGGCAAATATTTTTTCTGTATAGATCTCGCACGTAATTTTTTTTGCAACTCTACATTAGTTAATACCACTCATAATATTTAATGTCAAGATTGTCTTGCCTGATGAACAGGTAAGACGCCGTAATATCTGATCATTACTAACAATTCTATGATATTACGAAAGGCCTGCTCATGTCACGAAACCTAACTTTATCACGCAACAGTAGACGTGTAATGATATTACTCGCACGTATAATTAGTTAAATAAACAATTAAGCTGTGAGATTACTTTGTTCTCTAATTTCCTGCAATTTGATGCTGTAGAATGAAGGCTAGTGCCATATGTTCAACCTCCGTACAGTCAACAGAAAAAAAAATATGTCTATGACTGTGCCATAAAAACGATTATACTGAGATATTTTCTCATGGTATGGAATCTCGTCCTAACTAGTATCACAAAGCATGCTGTGTACTAGTATACATTTCCTAAGTAGTCTAGGAATACTGTCTAGGCTATGCTCAATTGTTACAACCTACCTATACGTAATTACGATTATCCGTTTGTGTACCATAATAAATAAATAAATAAATATACTTAATGCGAAATCTGAATCCCTGCCTGTCTATTTCGCTTTCACGTCAAAAGTACTGTTCTAATTAGAACTAAACTTGGTACACAGGTAGTCTTATGCCTGAAAAAGGAAATAGTCTACTGTTGTACAGACTGCCTTAAAGGAAAGCATTTTATTACCTACACATTATGTTAGAAAAGCATCATCTACCTATTTATTGCAAAAAGTTTTATTTTAGAATTCATGTATGGTCAATAAACTTTCTGCTTCCATATCCTTCTGCTGTTAGTCTGTCTTGTTTCTCCTGTATTCGATTACCCCCCCCCCCCCCTCCATCTAACTCAAACCCATTGAAACTAATCTGCTGAGTCATTTCACAGACTACTTCCTAGTCGGGGCACTTGCTCAGAGTCGGAATTGGATGTACAGATGTCGAACTACATTGCCGTTGCAATCTCTCAGGCGGATCTATTCCGTGACCGGGTTTAAGTGCCTACTACATTATTGATGTAAACCTGGTTCCGTTTAAATGTGGAAGATTGCGTAGTTCACTTAAGATAATCTGTAGTAGTAGTAGGTAGGCAAATATTCGTGGATAAACGAAATATTTACGGGACCAAAGGAGATAAATATTTGAATAAAAATAAAAATAAATTATCTGAATATATGTACTTTTTTACGAGAGTAAGTTTACTGCCTTAATTCGATTGTGTTTAGTGAATACAACAAGCTGAACCGTTATATTATGTTCATAATGTTATAATGTTATGTTAACAACATAACATTATAACATTATAAACTAACTTTATAAACCAACCAAAAGTTTTACAACAAATACATATTATTTGCATAACGTTGCCTTATAATACCAAAATGGTCAATTATAAATCAAATACTATTTTACTTAACTATAAACAAGTAAATAAATATGAAGCATTGAAATGAAATTCTTTATTTCAGAATACACAGATTCCATAAAATTAATTAGGCATTAGTATTAGGGGTGAGAGCCATCTGCTCCCCCGTAAGTCTGGCGATGATGACGTGGCTACTCCAAGCCATCATCGTATGTCAGTAAGGAAAAAAAAAGGCATCAGTATTCCTCAGACTGCAGAGTTACATAAAACCATTCATCGTGTTAAAAAAATTATGAAAAACATGTAGAACGGACTACTAGTTTAGAGAACCCTACTTATTTGAAATTATTTTAATTATGACATGGCATTTCGGAGTTATTTCGAGATGATTGTCATGATTCAAGATAATTTTAAAATTGGTTTTTTACGTGACATCGCAGTACATGAGTACTGCGATAAAACCCTGTACCGAAAATAAGCGGTTAATCATGAGATTAACCGCTTATTTTCGGTTCTTAATAATTGTGCGGCCTATTCTACTGACAAATAATATTTCAATTCGATCCTCGTCGGATTGCTATATAAGTATTGTCCGCAAATATAGTCCAGTAAATATTAAATCTATACTATAATAAAAACGTAGAGGTAAAAATTCTTGTACTTTTTTGAAAAACGCAAAAAAAACAAGTCAGGGATATGTTTTGAGAGTAGTAGAACACATCCCCATACTTAAAAAAAATTGTGTCTCTGTCTGTTTGTTTGTTTGTTTCGACTGACCTCCTAAACGGCTGAACCAATTTAAATGAAAGTTTACACGAAGGTATTTTAAATTCCGGAAAAATGCATAGGATACTTTAAATCACTGACAGTTAACTGGTTCCCGTGGGATATTCAAAAAACCTAAATAAATGACTGATCTCTGAAACTATTGCACCGATTTAAATGAAATTTTGCATGGTGGTACCATTAACCCCGGTCAAGATCTTAAATACTTTTAGTCACAGAAATTCCTGTAGGATAGTTACTTTACTTTATTACTTTATTAGATCACGTACAAAAATGGTAAAAGTATATCGACCAAAATGAACCTTCTGACTAGGACTATACGAACTACTTTATTGAGCAAAACGTCATAGTAGGGGAGGTAAATGGCTAGATTTGCAGTTACTCGAACGACATGGAATCGGAATAGAAAGATTACGAAAAGTATATTGCAATTTCTTTTTAAGTAGGGGGACAGCGATTAATACAGGAGGGCTACCTGGTAACAAGCTGTTGAAAGAAAAAAGTTATTTGACCGTGTCAGTCATTCAACGTGCATGTTGAATAATCCCTAAAAAGTGACATTGTAACGATTTGGACCACAAAGTTATAATTAATCTTTGTGTCTGTTGAAAAACACATAATCTTGAGATACTTCAGCGCGTTACATTTTTATGCAGGAGGTTCAAGTTGATATCGAAGTCCTGCTGTATAATAATCTGAATTTTTTTTTTCTTAACCTGTATCACCTCATTGCTGGGCAAAGTATCCTTCAAACTCATCTACTGCTCTTTGTCTAATGCTAGGACTTGCCAGTTCTTTGATACATGGACCAGATCATCATACCATCTTTTCTTGGGTCTTCTTCGGCGAAAATCGTCTTCAGGCACGCGATGTGTAACAATTCTGGTCCATCTATTGTTATCCTCGCACATTTCATATCACATTCCCCGCCCATTGCTACATCAGTTTTGACCAACAACAATACCAGTACGGGAGTGGATAGTGGTATATTTTATTTTAACTTTATACCTATGATAGCTTTTTGTAAAACCTTGAGTTTGGACTTCTGATTTTCGGTGGGGGACCAAGATGTGTTAGGATGGGCAGAATGAAAACGTCGATGAGTTTGCGGTTCAGTGATATAAGAAGATCGCCCTGCATATACCCATTCATGGACCAGAAGCTTTTCCAGGCATTGTCTGCTCTACGGAATATTTCTTTGTCCTGCCTGATTTCGAAGGAGACTGCCTAGCTCAAGTATATACTCCTCTACATATTGCTTTACCTGTCTGTTGACTGCAATCCACCAAATCAGTGGTGCTGATGGTCATGACCTTGGTTTTGGATCTATTCATTGTCAGTCTAACGCTTTCTGCGCTCAGTTGTTCGAGCATCAACACAAGTTCTGTCGATGTATACGTATTTCGACTAGGAAAATGTCATCTGCAAAGCGAAAGTTTATCAGTCGCCTATCCTCTACAACAATTCCTTTTGTTTCCTAAGAATATCATAGTGACCTGAAGACTTCTTGGAGCGTGCTACTGAAAGCTTTGGTGATAGGGAGTCACCCTGTTTAACTCTTTTTTGTATTTTGAATGTCAGGCCTTCAGTGTGCAGTTTGATATCGGCTATGCTTTGTTGGTAAATTATTTAGAGAAGTTTTATATATGTGGGTTCGAAGAAAAGAAAGCTAAATAGGTTGATGTTGGTGATCCCGTCGAAGACATTTGAATAATCCACAGGCCAGGTTCAAAGGTTTATTAAATTCGCTACATTTCTCTATTACCTGGTTTTCGGTATGGAGGTGGTCGGTTGTCCAATATTTGCTTACTGGCTTACATTGGTGGTTTGTGTTGTTCCAATTGATAGACTGTTCGATATTATATGAATGTTTATTATAGAGGGATATCGCTATTCTAAGCAAATAAAGGGAAATTTATAAACATTCACGTCAAAATGTTGGACATTATAAAATTAAAGAAAGGTATCGTATATAAAGATCGTTACTAATAAAATCACATAGATCATTAGAAAACTGGTCAAGTGCACCATGGATTTTTATTGTGTCAAAAGTTTTAGTAATTGTTGTTATAGGCGCGATTCTATGGTCATCACCCCATGGAAACCGTCAGAGATTATTAGTTTTTCATAATCCTGCCCAATTCTTTTAACAATGTCTTTTTAATTAGCATCTGCAACTATCCTATTTAAGATCACGCACCCTCTCCCTTCCGTATGAAGTGTACATATCCGGTAGAGGTACATAAAAGGGTGCAAGGAGTCTCCCATTTAAAAATCTTACAAGACAGAGTCTGAGTCTGATCAAGACTTCAAAATCTCCCGTTGGGCTCCCCAACTATCACGTTCTTAGCTGGCAAGTCATGTCAAATGGTGTCAGATTTGATATGACATGAGTGTTTAGTTCTTGGTTAGTTAAAGAGATGTCACTATGCAGTATTATTTCGCAATATTGCTTCAAATACTAAAAGTAATTCATAAGTTATAGGTATTTATTCAACTTGCGCTTTACGTTATTATCTCATTGTTTCATTACGAATACAATACAATATACGAGAAATATACAAAAACAACGCGCTAAAGTGGCACATAACAAAGTAGCAAAGCCAATACTGATTAATTCGTCACATCATCATCAGCCCATACCTGTCCACTGCTGGACATAGGCCTCTCCAAATGCACGCCACTTCTCTATCCTCGGCCACTCGCATCCAGCTCCTACCAGCCGTCCTGCGCAGATCGTCATACCACCTGGCCTGCGGGCGTTCGTCACATGGCGACACACATCCTTTATAGATATTTTGAGACAGTGGATCGGTAGTTTGTATTTTTTACCTTTTGAAGTTATCCTGATTATAAACATCAATTTTGTGTACTAACTACATAGGTACAGTAAGCTGTTTGCAACCATTGAAACCTGTTCCAGTCAAATTAATTAAAGTTTTTATCGTGGTTTTAGTACTAAAATGTGAAAAATAATTTTGTGAGTCCTAGCTACCACTCTCCTCTCAGGATAGATCATTGCTTAGACAAAAAAACATATTGTGCGAGTGAATTATCTTTTAGTTGGCCGATTTGTAATGAAAAATGTGATATGATGTTTATTACCTATTAATCTGTAAACAATTTCAGGTTCTTTAATGGATATTAATCTAATCAATTACTAAGTTTAATTATATTTTATTTTGTAATAGTTTTTATAATTTATGTAGCTTTCTTTATTTTTCCTGTAATTTCTATAAAAAAATGCGTCCTGAAATTAAAAATGCAGGCAAAAGTTACCATTCTACGCAGACGAAGTTGCGGGCACAGCTAGTATATAATAATCTACAGCAATCTTTTAGCCTATATATAAAGTCATCAATTAATTCTACGAACCATCACGCCATTCTGATGAATGTAATAAGAATAGCTTTATTAAACATTTTTGAACATATTAAACTCCTAGTGAACAGTTCAAGACCCTTGGACAATGTGACATTGTTTTCACTCTGTGAAGGAATATTGATGAGTTCCTTCCCTTGACGGGAGTAGGTATTCAATAATGGTAATATCATTTAACCTGGGTATATCTACATCTACACTAATTTTATATCTTGTAGTAGAAAAATGATATCTGAGCAAACTCATCGGTATCTGAAGGCTCAAGAGTTATATTTAAATGTCTATCTTTGTAAATGTTTGTCAGAAAATATATTAGGTTTCCTACACTTCACAGAAAGTGACCCGAAAACGCATTTTTGGATTTTTAGGCTCATGATACTCGAAAACCTGATGTGGTAGAACTATACTACTAAAGAGAATTATATTTAGCACATCAAAAACCTTCAGAATAAAGTAAATTGGTATCTTTTACAAAAACCTGTCGACCAGTGAATTGGACAGTGTTGACCGAAATGGAATTGCATCATTCAAAGTTTGACTAAATACCTACATAAGTCTACTGTTATTAATCTGACATTAAATTCCTATAAACGCAAAGTAAACCGGTGTTAAGTTGACAGCCATAACGTATGATTTAGGTAGATGGAATTTACGAAAATAACAGCTCGGTAAATCTGTGATATCCGCTATTTACCACGACTATAATAATAGCGGGCTACTATGTATACTTACAGGCATTGTACTGACCGATTCGTGTGCGAAATGGCCGTCAATGTTCCCCACACTTGTGATGGTGAAAATATTCACATTATTAACTTTATCACGGTTTGAAATAATTACCTATTGATGTGTTACATAATGTATGGGTAACTCTACAATAGATATGATATTTATTTGATAAACTGGAATTATTTTTATGTTGGGCTGATGGTATGTATACCATGTTTTGATCAAAGATTAGGTCTATTCTATCACTTAGTTTTTCAATATCGCGAATTTGAAGCATACATTTTCTTTTTTTTTATGCTATTTTGAACAAAATATTTGATACAAGGGAATACTCTCGCAATATATAATATAAATAACACCATCTTTCTAACCAGCAACAATACAATATTTTGACATTTTGGTGTCCACCTTGAAATAATATAATAATATACTACACTAATAGTTGCGTGATACACATCAATTGCAACATAAAGCTGACTGGTATGGCGGAACAAAACATGGATACTACAACGTTTCAGGTGATAACAATCGCCATGGTTACGCTCAATGGTTTCCGACCACTAAAACTGTAAACCGGACTGAATGTTTAGGTAAGATTATTATTTTTGGAAAGCCCAAACCACAATTTATCATATTGCATTTAGAAATGAAGTATTTGTGTCGGTGTTAACTTGGTACCTATTTAATATGTTAAAGCGTAGGAAATCTAGATATACGTAAAGTTAATTAGGTCCCATATTCTAAAAAGGTGACATTTGTAATCTAGGTTATAGAATATCTTATATGACCTGCTTTGTTTCGGTTATATTATACATAAAACCCACCTCTTGAATCCCTCTATCCAATAAAAAACCTCATCAAAATACGTTGCGTGGTTTTAAATATTTAAGTATACCTACATACAGACAGACGCGGGAAGATTGTCACGAATATTGTTGTAGCGCTCTGAAACCCATCTATATAACCGTAATACGATAGCGATTTGCACTTTCGTTTGCTGAAACTCTATTGGTATCTCACCAAACGGACGTATTTAGCATTCAGATATCTTCGAGAATGGGGGGGGGGGGGGGTATATAACTGATCAGTTTGAGTAAACGGTTGATTGGTATAAGGTTCGGATCATTGAAATATCAAAGAGATGCCGAGGGATAAAACGATATTCAATTCTATGCTTAGAATAGAAATTCTTAAAATAGGTTCTTAGAACAAGAAATCACATATCCCAGATCGACAAGCAGGCCGGACAGATAAGTAAAGATTTATTGCTAGGATTCTATCATAAAAACGTTTGTCTTATCTTTGCGCTAATCCAATTTACATAGTATATTAGGGTAGCGAATCAAGCTCGCCTGCTGGTGGTCTACGAGCCAATCACTCGGTCTATTGCTCCAATTTATCTGACATGCCTTGTGTCGATCACCATAATATATATATCTGCATGTATAGATAGTTTAGTTATGCATAAATATTAAAATATATTCATGAACATGGCCTTACAAAGACACCTATTAAGGCAACTGATACCATGGTCTTGTAAAATACAAGACTGTGTATCAGTTGCCAGTGTTGCCAGTTGCTAGTTCCATTATAAAGATTTTGTCAGAAAACCAGCTTTAAAGCTCTTCTTGTTTATTTCCGCTAAAAGTGTTAGTTCTAATTGACACTGACTAATGGCACTAGTATGTACACACTAACCCAACTCAGGACATTCATTAGGAAAACTTTTTGTATTTTTTTTTCCTCCTGCTTAAGCATCCATGAACACGTTATAACTATGATTAGGTAATTAAAAAAGTTGTATTTTTTGCGGATCAAAACAAAACACAATATATAATCTGATGCTAAACATTAGTCGCTCGCGACCACGATTGGTGTAACCTAGTCCAAACGTCGGGCAGTAAGTAGCTATGTATTTGCTACTACTAATAACGCGTGTAGACCTATAAAGACTAATATTTAAAGTGTAATGGAACGCGAAAGTCTAAAATCATATTATATAAACCTAACCAAGCTATTAAGCAATTTAAGCATTTCTGACTTTTTGCTTGAAAAGGGTACGAAAAAATTGCCAAGTCTATGTTTCAGCGGTAACAAAATGGTAATTGGGTGGATAACATGGCATTCTTTTTTATAACATATTATATACAGTGCATTACAAACAACCGGCGATATGAGAGTTGGTGAGTGTTTTATTTACATTTGAAAGCGAAAGTGTTTGCTAAAATATATGGACACAATCTTTTTACACAAGGCTGTATAACTAATGTAACTATCAACACCTTACATGGAGTTTGGACATTATTTGACAATAAATTGCTCATTCCACAACTAGAGCGATACATTTTCTGCGAATTAAAATATTCAAACCTACTGCTGCATTGAACAACTAATATTTTTTGTACACATGTTCAATCTCAAGAAATTTTCAAAATATTAAAAAATATCTTACGCTTGAAGGTTTCAACCTACACTTTTGGGGCATGAAGACCAAAAAAATACGCGTCATAACCATTGTACCAAGAAGCCATCTACACTCTATAGTTCTAAATATCCCTGACTGATAAAAATTAAAATTCGTTGCTAGATGAAAATGTGATATTTTGGTCAGAAGGTTCATTTTGGTCTATCCTTTTCTCTTTTAATTTGTGGGCGGCCATATTACACAATACAAACCTGCATAGGTCCTGTTCCCATGGGAATTTGAAAACACTATAGCTCAAATGTGTTCTCAATAAATGAGCTATACATATATACATAAAGTATCTAAGGTTAAAATCCTTTTTTAAATCCATTAAGTCGTTCTAGAGATGTCGCATGTGTTTAACAATGGCTAGACCGACTTTGATAAAAGGTAGCCTATATTGGTCCTTGTAAAATTAGGTTTATATATTAGTGAAAGTCCCGTCACAATTAATCTAGCTATTTCGGAGATAAGCAAACGGACAGACAGACGGGCACATTTTCTTTCAAAAGTGTTTTTGTTATTGGTATTCTATATAGAGACCCATTTAGAAAACTCGTTATTTTGATAGAAACAGACACTTTTATTTAGTTATATAGATGTTTAAATTAAGGTAAATAATACCCGTAATTAGTAGTAAGTAGTAGATACTTATTTCATGCCGTCAGTTGTAACGCGCGTTGTTATGGAAATAGGTATCATTTCATCAAACTAGGGAGCGATGATAATATAGAATTGATGTGATAGGTGACGCTCGACAATAATACACTCCACCTATTGTTAACATAAGCAGTAGTCATTACTAGCGTATTCCAGGGATCTGTACAGATTTACAGATAGAAAAGAAAATCGTAGTACATATTATTATTTATTTGTCTCATTTATTTTCTGCCTGCGAACGACTTGAATAGTATCTTTTGGCAGCAATGATTTATTAACATAGCCTATAATATACCTTGTAAAATTTACTATTTATTAGTAAAAGTCCCGTTGAAATGGGTCCAGCCGTTTCGGAGATAAGCGAGAACAAGCAGACAGACAGAGAAAAAAAATTTTTTTGTTATTGGAACCCAATGAAGATTAACCATTTAGTATAAAATCGTTATTTTAATATTACAAACAGACACTTAAATTTTATTTAGTTACTAGCTGTGCCCGCAACTTCGTCTGCGTGGAACCGTAACTTTCGCCAGCATTTTGATTTTAGGAAGCATTTTTTAAAGTAATTACAGGACTATTAGAAAATAAAATATAATTAAACTTAGTTATTGATTAGATTAATACCCAGGAAAGAACCTAAAATTGTTTACTGATTAATAGGTGATAAACAACATTTTCATTACAAATCGGCCAACTAAAAGAGGATTCACTCGCCCAATTTTTTTATGGCTAAGCAATGCTCTAGCCAAATGAGGAGAGTGGTAGCTAGGACTCACAAAATTATTTTTCACATTTAGAACTATAAAACCAAAATTTATTTGATTTGACAGAAACAGGTTTCAATGGTTGCAAACAGCGTACTGTACCTATGTAGATAGTACACAAAACTGATGTTTGATATCAGGATGACTTCAAAAGGTAAAAAATACAAACTACCGATCCAATGCCTTAAGGTATCTATAAAGGACGTGTGTCGCCATGTGACGAATTACATTAGTATTTGCTTTGCTAGTTTGTTATGTGCCACTTTTGTAGATTGTATTGTATTCGTAATAAAACAATGAGATAATAACTTTTATCGTTATTATCTCATTGTTTCATCATCGTAAGTTTAATTAAATGGAAACTTTTAATTACTTTTAGTATTTGAAGCAATATTGCGAAGTAATAGAGCACAGTGACATCTCTTGAACTAACGAAGAACTAAACACTCATATCAAATCTGACAATATTTGACATGACTTGCCAGCTAAAAACGTGATAGTTGGGGAGCCCAACGGGGGTTTTGCAGTCTTGATCAGACACAGATTCTATCTTGTAAGATTTTTAAATGGAATTTTATAATATCCAACAATTTTACGTGAATGTTTATAATTTACCCTCTATATGCTTAGAATACCGATATCCCTCAATCCCTCAACTAAAAATCAAACCAACAATGCAAGCCAGTAAGCAAATATTGGACAACTGACCACCTCCATACCGAAAACCAGATAAAAGAGAATTGTAGCGAATTTCATAAACTTTTCTAACTGGTCTCCCACATCAACCCAATTAGCTTTCTCTTCTTCAGCAAAACGTCGAAACCACATACATAAAACTTCTCCAAATCATTTACCAACAAAGCACAGCCGATATCAAACTGCACACTGAACGCCTGACATTCAAAATACAAAAAAAAATAGTTAAACAGGGTGACTCCCTATCACCAAAGCTTTTCAGTAGCACGCTTCAAGAAGTCTTCAGGTCACTATGATATTATAGGCAGCAAAAGAAATTGGTGTATGGGATAGATGACTCACAAACTTTCGCCTAGCAGATGACATTTTCCTCATCGTAAGTATACCTCGACAGAACTTAAGTTGATTCTCGAACAACTAAGCGCAGAAAGCTTTGAGGTTAGACTGACGATGAATAGACCCAAAACCAAGGTCGCGACCAACAGCACCAATGATAGGATAGCAGTCAACAGGCAGGTAAAGCAATATGTAGAGGAGTATAAACTTGGGCTAGGCAGTCTCCTTCGAATACAGGCAGGACAAAGAAATACTCCGTAGAGCAGACAACGCCTGGAAAAGCTTCTGGTCTATGAATGGGTATATCAAGGGTGACCTTCTGTTGATGCCTGAGCTTGGGGATGTTGTTTGAATGATAGAAGGTTTAGCTAACACAGAGTGTATATTTAACTTTCTACAAAAATGTTCTTAAACTGGTAAAATGTTATGTTAAAATGTTAATGTTAAGATGAATGTTAATGAATGCGACCCGCTAGTACGGCGGCGATAATTGCACTAAAATTAATAATTCTTAATATGACAAAAATGCCGTGCAACGGCGGTCAATGGCCTAATTATTGCACCGCGTCATAAGTAATGAATTGTTGTATAAGTGTTCGTACCGAACATATTCCCGGGAGGGGAAGAAACTCCTAAAATTATGAGGGTTTAGTAATGTGGTGAGACAGGATGAATCAATAGTGTCTTATATTAAATGAAGTGTTAGTATAATGTTTGCTAATGAGATTAAAAGTAAAATATGATTAACCGTTCACACACTTATTCACTGAACACTAACTTTTTTGGAACCGACACTGGCTTTAACTCTTTTAATTCTAATTCACTTTTAAATTTACGCACTCGCGCACTTTCACATTCACTAATGGTCGGTAGTTCCACCATGCTGGTGGAGCGGACGGGCACCGGCACCTCTCCTCGGGGCGAAGGCGCCTCCCGTGGCGCAGGCTGCGGCTGCGCCGGCGACCTCGCCGGGCACCAGCCACGCATCAGCCCAGCTCGCCGGCATACAGCGACACACATGGATACTGCTGCTACTCCTATTATTCCATACAAGAGCGTATATTGATGTATATCGTGGTATGATACTGAGTATAGATCAGTTGTTGTCTCAGCCTCCTTTAATTCTTTGATTTGTTTCTCTATCTCCTTTGCGATGGGATCTTTGTTAATGTTGTAGGTATCATTCGGTACAGGAACCTCCTCCATGGTTAGAGTAATTATCTGATTTATTGGCGCTATCATGTTTATATTCAAATTATCTTTAATGTTTATTTGGCTTTTTCCATTTTTATGAGCAAATACGGTAAAGTTTTCAGTTTTTATTATGCATTCACCGTCAATACTAATCAAACTCGGATATGTCAGCTGATGTGCGGTAACTCGATCCTGGCATATCGTTCGAACATGACACTGTCCGCAGCACGTGTACAAGTAACTGTTTACTTTTGATAAGCTGTGCCATTGACTTTGGCACGCGACCATAACCACCTTGCATTTATTAATGTCTTCTTCATTTCTGACGCACAAATCTTGGTCGGTTTTGAACTTATGTACTGGGCTGTGTAAAGTACATATAAAGGTAGAAGCGTCCTTAATCATGCAATTTTGGAAATCATCCTGAGACATGGGTATGTAGGAATCCTTTTGCAGATTGATTGCAATATGATCTGATATCGGTATTATGCTTCTCATGTAGTTGTTTACTTGTTGTGGAATAGGTATAAGCTTATACAAATCATATGTGTCCCTGCTGATTAGAGGTATTTTTATTTCAAATATAAAATAGTCTTCGGTCAGCCTTGCCTTTATTCTCAATAGTTTGTAAAGTTCGGTAATGTCTGACTCTATGTTGTTAACTGGTAATGTGACGTCATTTGATAACAACGCCGATATAGAATTCAGCTCTGTTTGTAACTGTTGCGGTGTCAATAAATGTATGTTAAAATGGCCGTGGTAGAGGTCCGTCACAGTACCCAAAAGGGTATCTTGAATTCCTTTCAGTGTTTCTAACATTTGTTGCGCGGCCAATGCGTTTAAGGTAAAACTTTCCTGTTGAGATATTTGGTTTAATTCCTTTTCTACTATACTCAGCGATTTATCGATCTTGTTTAAGTGACTGTTGATAATTTTGTGTTGTTTAGCGATCATATTCTCCGTTCTCTTTAATAAATTGTATTCTGACTCTATGACAGATGTCTGATTTTTCCAGAGGTTATTTAAATGTGTTTGACTTAGCCTTAAGAGTTGTATATCTTTAGTATACTGTTCCGCGAATCGTTGATCTAATACTCCGAATAGTTCGCTCGCTAGGTAGCCCACACCGTTGATAAGGCCGCGACGCTGTCTGGAGTTATGTTTAAACTGTTGATTCAGCAACAGGTGATTGTAATATTGCAACTCGACTATGTGGTGATTCAATTGCGAAGTTATCATATTACATGGATTGTCTGGACTTAATTGTTTACAAGAGGTTGCTAAGTAGCTGTTCATTTTATTAAGGGCCGTATTACCTTCCCAATAAGGTGTTAGATCGTAATACACAACTAAGGTCCATACATCTCTGTTTAATTGCATTTTTGTTATAGTATCAAAGTAAAGTGTCTGGTTTTTACTTAGTTCAGTAATGAGGCTTGCTCCAAGTATGTTTGTAAAAAGACTGAAGAAATAAACCAATGTCAGGCAGAGTGAAGAAAATGTTGTTGTCTTACTCTTAGATGACCTGTTTGTTTTTTCGTTTGTGTGTGTTTGAGATTTCGTTTCTGTCTTGTCTTGTTGTCGAGATTGAACTGGTAAAAGTGATAACTTCACGACTGGTCTTTTCATGTATCCATTCTTTGTTCTTAATGTGACAACTCTCACATAGCCATCAGCTCCAGCGTGAGTTTCAGTCACTCTTCCCATGGCCCATTTCCCTGGTGGTAAATTATCTTCATGGATAATAACCATATCTCCAACTTCAATGTTTTGTTGTGGTTTTAACCACTTACCGCGAGCCGTTAGTTGACTCAGATACTCTTTATTCCATTTCTTCCATGTCTCTTTGAATATGTTTGATGTTAAAGTGCCACCTTGTGCGCGCATCTTCAGCTGTCTCGATAGTGGTCAAGCCCGCTCTACCAACTAAAAGTGGGCTGGTGTTAAGATGTGTAAGTCATCTATGTCTTCTGTAAGAGCACAGAGAGGTCGAGAATTCAAGCACGCTTCTAACTGTGCTAGGATGGTGGCGAACTCTTCGAACGTTAATTTTTGTTCTCCAACTATGCGCCTAAGGTGGTGTTTCAAACTGCGCACCGCCCTTTCCCATAGTCCTCCTGAGCTGGGCCAAGACGGGGCTGTAAAATGCCATTGAATGTTCATTTCAGTGACTTCTTTCATAAAACTTTCTTCGATGAAATGTTCAAGTCGCATCTGTTCTTGTTGAAGAATGTTATTTGCTCCATGAAAGTTGGTCCCATTATCGCTGTAAATATGGGCCGGGGTTCCGCGGCGTGCTGCCATCCGACGCAGGGCGGCGAGAAAGGCTGAACTGGTCAAGTCAGACACTATTTCGAGATGGACGGCTTTAGTGACCATACAAATGAAAACCGCTATATAGCCCTTGGTTGTTCTGGCGCCTCGCCCTTCGTTCATCTTGATGTCCACAAATCCAGTATAGTCAACCCCTGTATGGTGAAATGGTGGAGCTGGGTTCACTCTCACTTCTGGTAGATCTCCCATGAGTTGGTGCATTTTCGTTGGATTATATTTCTGACAAGTGACGCACTCTCGTATCACCTTTTTGACGATGCTGATTCCTCCTGTTATCCAAAATTCCTGTCTCAACTTTGCAAGTGTCAAGCGTGGGCCACCATGGAATGTTTGCAGGTGAGCTCGACGGATAAGAAGGGTGGCCAATTGACCGTCAGAAGGTATAATTGCCGGGTGTTTCATTTCTATACTTGCACTGATACTATGTGTCAGTCTACCACCATCTCTCAATACGTTATCTTTGTCAACGATCGGATATAAGTTTCGTAATTTACTGTTAGATTTCACAAATCCGTTTTTGTTTATGTGTTCAATATCCGTTCTAAATTCATTTATTTGTGCATATTTCATAATGCACAATTTTGCCTTTGCAATTCATTTATTGTAAGTTGACTCGGCAACTGTTGACGCTGCGAGTTCAATGCTCGCAGTAACCATGCAATAATCCTAATAAGTTTCGTCATCGAGTTGTATTTGTTTATCAAATTATTTATTATGTTATCGTCGTTTTCCGTTTGAGTTACGTTTGTTAATTTTATGTTTCTAATCCTTGTTTCTAAATCTGTTGTGTAATGTTTATGATCCGAATGTTCTGGAATATACTCTGGTAGCCATGATGGGCCGTTCCACCATAAATGGTTGTCCTTTAATTGATTTGCATACAATCCTCTACTAGCGAGATCTGCAGGGTTGTCACTTGATTTTACGTAGCGCCAACAAGTAGTAGGCGTCACTGCGCTGATTTTTTCAACCCTATTTGCCACAAAGGGTTTCCACCGGCTAGGTTCTCCCTGTATCCACCCTAATGTTGCCATTGAGTCGGTCCAACAATAGCATTCTATAATATGATGTTGGTCTAATGATGTTTTAATTTTATCCATTAATTTTGACAATAATAAAGCACCGCTCAGTTCTAGCTTGGGTAAGGATAACGCTTTCTTATGCGGTACGAGCTTTCCTTTTGCAGCTACTATGATAATTTTTGTTTGATTTTTAACTTTAGCATAGATTACGCAAGCGTAGGCTTTCTCCGATGCATCACAGAAACCATACAGCTGAATAACATCTTCTGCCTTGGAGGTCAACCATCTTGGTATTTTAATTTCGCTTATAGTAGGAATGCTCAATTTAATTTTCTCCCACTCTCTGTAAATATCATCTGTTACTAAATCATCCCATTTCAAGTTAAGTTTCCATATAGATTGAAATAAAAGTTTAAGTTTAGTTGATAGCGGCGCTAACCAACCTAGGGGGTCAAACAATTTCGAAATCTCTGATAGTAAGTATCTCTTTGTCGGTCTCATAGTTTGTTTGGATTCTCTTTGTTGAAAAGTAAACATATCTGTTGAAGAGTTCCAGCATAATCCTAGTGTTTTTGATGTTTCCTCTGTTTTAAAGTTAAACACTCTGTTGTTGTTATTCTTTTCACCTTGTTGTACTTGG
This sequence comes from Maruca vitrata, assembly GCA_039566165.1. Lineage (NCBI taxonomy): Eukaryota > Metazoa > Arthropoda > Insecta > Lepidoptera > Crambidae > Maruca > Maruca vitrata. Next base: position 4,737,578 of record CM076926.1, read on the forward strand.
GATAAAAGCTCTTTATTATTTGCCGACCATTTCCTTAGGTTCATTCCGCCCCTTTTAAGTAATGCGATCAGATCTGAAATAAGTTCTTTACCTTCTTTCAAAGAATGCGATCCATGGACTAGGTCATCCATGTAAAACGATGATTCAATTACCTTTGACGCTTCAGGATAATTCTTGCTTTCATCAGTCGCTAGTCTTCTTAAGGTCATTAAAGCTAAAAAGGGGGCAGCTTTGGTGCCGTATGTTACTGTTAATAGTTTATATATTTTCAATGGTTGTTCAGGTGTTTCCCGCCAAACAATTTTTTGTAATTCCTGATCTTGTTGGTTTATTAATATCTGCCGATACATCTTTTCGATATCGGCTGTAAAGGCAAATTCATACTGTCTCCATTTTATTAGTAACGTTTGCAAGTCCTGTTGTAGATTAGGACCGGGATACATCATGTCATTAAGACTTACCCCGGTGCTAGTCTTTGCAGAGGCATTAAAAACAACTCTGTATGAAGTCGTGCTGGACTCCATTTTTGAACTCCATGGTGCGGCAAGTAGCATTCCAGACTACTCCTGTTCTGTTTCCCCTCAACCTCCATATGATTAAGTAATTCATATTCTCTCATAAATGTTTTATAATCCTGTGCTAATTGCTGTTGTCTTTCAAATTTTCTCTCTAAGTTCTTAAATTGTGCTATACTCATCTGTTTTGTTGATCCTAATTTTTGTTTAATATCTGGTTTAATTGGCAGTCGAACTTCGTAACGTCCGTCCTGTTTTCTAACTGTTGTTGTTGAATAAAATGTCATACATTCCATTTCCTGAACCGAAAGGTTTGATGTTTCTGTTATTTCTTCGATTTCCCAAAATCTTTCCAAGTCCTTTGTATTATTAAGTATCACGTTACAGTGATATGATTTGGTTTCGGTATGGCCGCATAGTAACCACCCTAACTGAGTTTGCTGCGCTATAGGTAATGTCTTATCTTTCTTTATAATTCCGCTTAAAATAATGTTTGTATAAATATCGGCCCCGAATAGTAAATCCACGGGCCGGCTTTTATAAAATTCCGGGTCAGCTAAGTCTAATTCCTCGATGAACTTCCAGGAGGGTTTACTAAATGTGTTGTTCGGTAGACTTTTAATAAGGTTGTTCATAATGAGTACTTCCGCATTGAATGTATAATCATTATACATCGAATTACATTTAATGTTAATCATCCCTTTGCATGAATTTTCTTGTTGTCCTACTCCAAAAACAGTACCCTTGCACCTTTGTCGTTTAATCCCTAATTTTTGCGCTGCATCCTCGCTTATAAGAGAGATCTGGGAACCCTGGTCGATTAAAGCTCTCAATTTAATATAACTACCATCAGCTGCCTCAACCTGAAGCATTGCGGTTGTCAACAATATCTCCGAGCAATCGTTCTGAGATACGTGAGCGCTGTTTGTTGCATTTTCATGTCTTTTCGCAATATTGCCTTTTGGGGTCGATGTCTCCGTAGGTATCGACCGACTTGTCATGCATGCGTCATGAAGTATAGTGCTATGCTGACTGTTGCATTTTCGGCACGTTCGTGTCGAAATACATGGATTATTATTGTGACTGAAAAGGCAATTTATACATAATTTTAACTTGTAAACTGTTCTTAACTTTTGTTCATTTGTCATGTCCAAAAAAGATTTACAATTATAAATGCCGTGGTCTTGGTTACACAGCGGGCATTTAAAAATAGATGAAATATGCAAAGCTCTCATTGGTTGATGAGTTTTATATTGAAAGTTGTTATTTTGCGAATTGTTAAAAGTTGACCCTTTGCCATTTGATCCCTGCTGATATCCTAAACTACGATCATAATAGGTGGTCTTGTATTGTAAATCTCTATTGCTGACAGGTTTTTGTGGTACTTTATCCTGTTTTCGACGAGACGACTCCAAAGCAATAAACTTTACTTCTAAAAAGTCTAAAAACTCTTGTAAAATTGGCAGTTCGCGAGGATTCTTCAAGGATGCTATGTAATCTGCATGAGTATCTGAATCTAATTTTTGCGACAGAAGATGAACTAAGATCGGATCCCATGTTGATATGTCCACCTCCAGGTTCTTGATTGCATTGAGTGTTTCAACAATGACGTCATGCATTTTCTTGAGTTGTCCTCCAGACTGTTGTTGAATATGTGTAAATCCTAAAAGAGTATTGATATGAGTTGTGAAAATCAGCTTTTTATTATTAAAACGATTATTCAAAATATTCCAGCAGGACGCGTAGTTTTCGGTGCTGATAGGTAAGTGTTGTATTAATCGTTCTGCATCTCCCCGAACTTTACCTTTTAAGAACTGCATTTTTTGGGCGTCTGACAATGAGTTGTTGTTATGTATGGCCTCTGTGAATAAGTCCTTGAACGAGACCCATTGACTACAGTTACCATTAAATATCGGCACATCTAATCTTGGAGTTGATTTCTCACGATGTGCAACTGACCACATCTTTGTATTTATCAGTTTTTCATGTTGTTGAATTGTTGTTCATGTGTTTCAAATTTAATTTCGTACTCAATGTTTTGCTCTCCCATTTCAGAAATAATCTCCCAATGTAAGTTATCGACTGCAGTCCAGCGTGTCTGCAATGACTTTAGTGCATCCTCATACTCCCATCTTTCTGTGAAAGAGTTGACATCAATATGGCGTACGGTTCTATCAAATGCCATAAAGTTGGCCTCCTGCTTTCTCAATAACTTATTTGTTTCAGTTGCAACTGACAATGTCATGGGCTGCTCCTCTCTATGTGTATCTCGATGTTCTAAAGGCTTCTCCCTTATTTTTTCAGTTCCTGCTGACATTATACTAGTACTGGGCTTCGTGTTGCTGTCCTTACTTTTTAACAAATACATTTCTAAATAGTTTTTAGTATCCGAGTAGAATGTACTAGTTTGCTTATAAAAGTTTTCCTTAAAGTATTGATAGGCCAATTTATCCTCCATATTTTCTAGTTTATAATGATTTTCCACAAATTCTTTCCAGTACCTTTCCAAAGTATCTAATCTTCTTGTTATGTTTGAGGTTGTCTTCCGCTCGGAAGAGTCCTTTTTGAAGTTTGCCAATAGCTTCTCCATAGCTTGCATTATTTCGCTCTGAGTTTCCATTATAGCGTTGTAGTCTTCCATGATGGCAAGAGAAAAAAATAAACGGTCTTACTTGTTAGATGTTAGTTGAAAATGTTGTTACTTAGCTCGCAAGCCAAGTAGCTGATCCGATGATCTTGTCACGACTCCTGCCGTGCCAAATGTTGTTTAGGTGCAGACGTCCTGGCTGCTACCTGCGTTGATGTTGGTTCCCCACGCACACACACCACTGTTCACTGTTCAGTCACCTCAAATCACCGATTCACGCGCGCGAGGTTTAGGCTCGAAGGACCATATGTTGATGCCTGAGCTTGGGGATGTTGTTTGAATGATAGAAGGTTTAGCTAACACAGAGTGTATATTTAACTTTCTACAAAAATGTTCTTAAACTGGTAAAATGTTATGTTAAAATGTTAATGTTAAGATGAATGTTAATGAATGCGACCCGCTAGTACGGCGGCGATAATTGCACTAAAATTAATAATTCTTAATATGACAAAAATGCCGTGCAACGGCGGTCAATGGCCTAATTATTGCACCGCGTCATAAGTAATGAATTGTTGTATAAGTGTTCGTACCGAACACCTTCTTATATCACTGAACCACAAACTCATCGACATTTTCATACTGCCTATCCTAACATATGGGGCAGAATCTTGGTCCTTCACCGAAATCAGAAATCCAAACTCAAGGTTTTTCAAAGCGCTATAGAGCGGAGTATCATAGATATTAGGTAAAAATATAAAATAAAATATACCACCATCCACTCCCGTACTGCTGTTGTTTTTGGTCAAAACTGATGTGGCAATGGGAATGTCTGCAGGATAAAGAACAATAGATGGACCAGAATTCGCGTGCCTGAAGACGATTTTCGCCGAAGAGGAAGACCCTAGAAAAGGTGGTATGAAGATCTGGTCCATGTATCAAAGAACTGGCAAGTCCTAGGCTTGGATGAGAGCAATGGATGGGTTTGAAGGAGACCTTTGCCCAGCAGTGAGATGATACATGTTAAAAAAAAAAATTACAGATTATTGTACAGGAGGACTTTGATATGAACTTGAACCTCCTGCATAAAATTGTAACGCGCTAAAGTATCTCAAGATTATGATTTTGTGTTTTTCAACAGACACAAACATTAATTATGACTTTATGCCATATCCAAATCGTTACAATTTTTTAGGGATTATTTAACATGCACTTTGAATGAATGACACGATCAAATAACTTTTTTCTTTCTACCGCTTGTTACCAGGCAGCCCCCTTGTATTAATCGCTGACCCCCCACTTATAAAGAAAGTGTAATAAACTTTTTTCTGATTTAGCGTAATCTTTCGATTCAGATTCCATGTCGTTTAAGTAAGTGCAAATCCAGCTATTTACCTCCCCTACTATGACGTTTTTCTTAATAAAGTAGTCCGTATAGTCCTAGTCAGAAGGTTGATTTTAGTCGATATACTTTTACTATTTTTGTACGTGATCTAATAAAGTTAGATTTTTAACAATCCTACAGGAATTTCTGTGACTAAAAGTATTTAAGATCTTGACCGGGGACGTAAGGTACCACCATGCAAAATTTCATTTAAATCGGTGTAACAGTTTCAGAGATCAGTCAAATATTTGGGTTTTTTTAATATCCCACGGGAACCAGTTCACTGTCAGTGATTTCAAGTATCCTATGTATTTTTCCGGAATTTAAGTTACCTTCGTGCAAACTTTCATTTAAATAGGTTAAGCCTATTAGGCAGTCAGTCGAAACAAACAAACAAACAGACAGAGAAAAAAATTTTTTTGAGTATGGGGATGTGTTCTACTACTCTCAAAACATATCCCTGACTCGTTTTTTTTTGCGTTTTTCAAAAAAGTACAAGAATTTTTACCTCTACGTTTTTATTATAGTATAGATAGAAGATGTATATGTATACCACTATATCACATGACATCATACACTAGACAGGGTGAAATTGAATATTATGTGATATGGAAATTTCGAGTATTAGAATCTGTGTGAATATTAATCAACCATTAGGTACTAACAATATTAAGCGTGACTGACAGAATGTCAATATAGATATCGCATCCCAATATTATACACTTAGAGCCGTAATGACATGAATACTTCATGAATGACGTATATTAATACGTCTGGTGCATGATGTATCATGGAAATAAATAATAACAAATAAATAAATATCTGAGACATTTCTATACTTAGTCATCTAACCCCAAACTAAGCAGAGCTTGTACTATAGGCGTCAGAGACTTATATTCATTCGTAGATATTTTGAAATACATAATCACACCAGACACTGAACAAACACCGATGTTCATCACACAAATATTTGTCCCGAGTGGAAATCGAACCCATGACTCTTGGAACCGCCAGCCGGGTCACTAACCACTGTTCCACCGAGCCAACAAAATTAAACATCGAAACCATTTGATGGAAACAAATGAGTACTGTCTGCGCAAAAATTGCGTACGAAATTAAAATAAAATCAAATTTTATAGATTTAACTCCCGTGCGCGATCGCGATGTTTCGAGCTCTCGTTGTCACTTGAGTCAATTACATACGCGATTAATCCGTAATACTTGTTTTTGTTTTTTTATTAGGTACACAAACAGATTACTGTCATTACAGGAATAGGTATGTTGTAACAATGGAACAAAGCCTAGATAGGTAGTATTCCTAAGCAGTGTACACGGCATGTTTTATGATTATGTATTGTTTTAATTCAAATGTGCGACAAATATATTTGGAGTCCTTCTTGTGTCAAACATCGCCTAAGCTTTGAAATGCCATGAAGCAAAAAGTTCTATATTTCATCTAGAAAAAAGATTCTCATAAACTTCGAGATGCTATGAAGCGGAAAGTATCCATATTTGATCTAGAAAAAAGTTTATATCAGTAGGTAGGTAATTTCATAAGATAGGTACTTTCGCAGTCGTTTTGTTTCGTGACGTGAAACATAATGCGACGGGAGATAAAAAACAACAATGTACATAAATGATGTAAAGTAATAGATTTTTTATGAGAATTATGAAGAGAGTAATTTATATAAACCAGAGTAATGGAAAAGTGACAGAAGATATGAGGGAGACCTCTATACCTATATAAATATTTTTTAGCATTCAGAATTCCTCTAAGTCCCCTTGTTTTGTTGCGTGTTCAATGTTCAAATGTTCTTGGAGAATTTCCCTAAAAATTAATATAAATTCAAACATCACATCGATTTCACCTACTCAACCTTGTTTTGTAAATCAGAAATAGTGAGATTGCGACATCCAACCCGGCACAAATCACTGTTTTATCTCAACCTTTGTTCCATGCTATCTTTAGAGGGATGCGGATAAAACCCTAAAAGTAAAGAGGACTGGACGTATGAAGAATATATAAATGGATCGTCTAGAAAAACTTGATGTGAACGGTCAAGGCTATTATTCTTATTTCATGATAAGATTAAAACACCCCAATGCGTTTGTATCTACTAAAGGGTATTTTATAAATATAGTTTGTTTCTTTGTGCTATGTATCAAATTTTAATATATGTAATTATGCTGTACGTGTGTATTTAATTGAACTCCTCCTAAACGGCTTGACCGATTTAAACGATTTTTTATGTATGCGTTTGAGTAAATATCCAAGGTTGTTTTAGATTCACAAATCAGTCCGGCAGATGGCGCTGATTGCTTGACAAAGCATGTGATCTCTGAAACGGCCGCTGCAATTTGATATGTGGAGGTTTTCGGGGACGAGAAATCAATCTATCACAGTCTTATGTCTGGGGAAGCGCATGTTAGATAGATATTCCTTTTATATTATTTTATAAATTTCTTCGGCTGTCCCACACATTACAGTGCCCTTACAAGTTGTCACATTTTAAAATTTACCCATTTATATTTACTTATATTAAAACCAAAGTATTACCATGTGACCGCAAATAAAAAAACGTGGGATGTAGCATCACCAGATAACAAGGTTTAACTTTTAAGGTCCGGTCAGTATAAATAAATAATCTTAAATATGTTTTATTTTTCAGAACGACATGTTCAAGAAATACACTTTGTCGGGTTATGCATATTGATTGGAGTATACTCGGCAAACATCCCCTATCATCAGAACGCCAAGTTCAGCATGAGTTCTATTGTGGAGGCTGCTATACATCCAATTGTAGCTGCCGGATCCAACAAATGTGAGTAGTCAATCAAAATTTAGGCTGGGGAGAGGTGAGCGTAATTTTGTGATTTGTGAGACGCGTCTTAGTTTATGTCAACAACGAGCCAATGTCGTGTGAACTCGAATATAATAATACCTAATGCGCGCCCGAAATGACGCGACTCAAAACTCAACAATTACGCTCATTTGGTAGGTACCAGCTTAAAAAATAAGACAAAAAAATAGGTCAGTAAGTTGTATTTTGGTAAGGGTTAAACGGCATGGGCACCTTGTACTAAATATTAGTCTTTATGGGTCTACACGCGTTATTAGTAGTAGCAAATACAATCGTGGTCTGGTATTCACGATTGGTATAACCCAGTCGAAACGTCGGGCAGTAAGTAGCTATGTATTTGCTACTCCTAATAACGCGTGTAGACCCATAAAGACTAATATTTAGTGTAATGGAACGCGAAAGTCTAAAATCATACATGGGCATCTTGTGTTTCCCAATTAATCCCAATCAAATTCAAACTCCCTGATTCTTGAATGATGTGACGCTTTTATTACAATAACATAATTATATTAATCTTAAGAACATTTTTGGCCTAGACAAAACGGAATGCGTTAGATAGATTTTAAAAATTATGTTGTTTTCGTTGTAATTTCGAGTTAAGAAATCTGTAGCTTTAATTCTCACTTGAACTTTGTAATTAAGTTCTAGACTGATTTCTTCTTATTACTCATTCTATTTTCTAACTTCTATCGAAGAAATTTCAATTCAATAAAGTTTGTACATTTTGTGATGACCACTTCGCAGAAACTTGAAATGGTTTTAGTTTTTGAGAAATTCATGATTAAATACGGAGTATTACATAATATTATCATCTCTCAAAGTAATTTTGTTTTGATTATTAACTTTGCAAATCAATAGCAAAAAAATTGAACTTAATCGCATAATATTACAATAGTAATAATCATGATATAAAAATGATTTTTATAAAATACTAGCAGTGCCACGCGAACGAAGCCGCGGGGCTTCGTTCGCGTGGACTACAGGATTTTACGTACTAAATTTTGTCCCCGCTAACTACCGTTCGCGTTCTCACATTGTTGAATATTACACACATAAACTTATTGTAATAATTCATTTTTGCAGGTGAAGCATTAAAGAGCTTTTTTGGAATTACTTATGAACAAATGCAAGAAAAAAACACAGGGGAATTTCACGATTCATTGTATATTGATCGCATCACTAAAAATGGCAACATAAAGTTTAACATTTCTTCACATAAGGAAATGAGCACACGACTAGGTATTTTTATTTAAATCATAATTTTTGCATGTCGTATTTATTTTAGCAGTAAGCTAATTATTAAATCCTAATATTACTTGTATGCCTTGAATAAATGCCTTGCTTATGTTTACAACTGAAAAAAATATTTATGAAAGTAATAAAATATATGGATTATTTTTATTTGTATTTGTACCGAGTAGCTGGCCCGTAACTTTCTTCAAGATAGTTTTGATACAAGTCATTGTTAAAAAGCGTCAATGGGCGAGTGTTTTAGGTCGTTGCTGCCATGCGAAAGGTCGCCAGTTTAAACTCTGCCACGTACCACTGTATAATTCGAATTTGAAATTCATATGCAAGATTATTCGACGCTTTATCGGTGAAGGAAAACATCGTGAGTAAAACCTGCACGCCTACAAATAAATTCTTAGGTCGTGTAGTCAACCAACCCGCACATGGCCAGATTGGTTGATTAGGGCCTTATAGCCCAAGTTTAAGATAGGCACGTGTCCCATCAGTGGGGACGTATATAGGCTTATATGATTGTTCATAAACATTTTTAGGTAGTTCCAGAGAAATAGTAGTTCTCGTCCATGGTTTCCTGGAGAGCTCTGACGGTGTGATGGTGCAGGGTCTCGCTCCATCCCTTCTCAAGAAGCCAGGACTGGTGGTGCTGGCTCTAGACGGGAGAAAGGTTATTAATCTGGAGTACTTCCGGTCAACAACTTACGCCCGGTTTATGGGAGAAAAACTTGGAGACTTCCTCAGTGAGGTTATAAAAGGTACGTTTTAATGAATGTATTATGTACTTATCAACATCACAGACTCTGATTCCTTATTTATCTTACTTAGCACGAATCAGTGTAATAGATATCAACATCACCTAACAGTGCTCTACATACATACAGAAAATGACTTACACACATACATAGCAAAACAATGGCACGTAATCTATAATATAAAAATGAATCGCAAAATGTGTTGGTAAGCGCATAACTCAACAACGCCTGAACCACTTTGGCCAATTCTTTTTTTTAAATGTTCGTTGAAGTCCAAGGATGACGAAAAAATCGAATAATTGCCGGGAAAACCCTAAAAACAGCCCTTTTCTTTTTCACATTTTTTTGACAGGACGATGTCTGTCGGGTCAGCTAGTTACTTATACAAATATTTGTCCGATTTGGGGATGAATTCCACGATACCTGGTCGCTCACTTTAGTTTATTCGTATTATTTTCCTACACATAAGTCTCTTAAGAAAACTAGTTTTTTTTCTCATAAAGACTCTAGTATACATCACTACATAGTTTAAAGCGAAGACGCTTCGCGCATCTGTCTGTGTATGTATGTAAGCTTAAATCTTTAAAACTACGCAACGGATTTGGATTTATTTTTATTAGATATAGATTCAAGGGGAAGGTTTTTAAAGTATAATATATCTAATGCGAAGCGAGGGCGGTAAGTGAAAGAGTGGGGTGGCAACACTGTCCAAGTGTATTCTGTTCTCCCGTTTATTGACATTATAAATTCACTAAAATTAGTCTTTATGGGTCTACACGTGATATTCGGAGTAGCAAATTACATAGCTACTTACTGCCCGACGTTTCGACTGGGTTACACCAATCGTGGTCGCGAGCGAACTCTAATTTTAGTGTAATGGAGCGCGAAAGTCTAAAATCTTACATTATAAATTCATCAAGAACAGTTTCGTTAACTCACAATAGCAGCTATGTATTAAGTGTCCCCCGAACCTGTTATACGGTATCAGAGTAAATATCTAATGATCATATTCTTAAAATGCCATAATGCGGCCTATTTTTTTTTTGTGCCCATCGTAGTCCATAAAATTGTGTCACTAGAATAGGCTAGCCATCACAGAATTAATTTATATTGTTACGACCACGAGGGACCGGGCAGGCGGAATTAGTCTTATCGTCGTATGGATAAGGTCTATATTCGCTTGCACGGTCGTAGCGAGCTCTAGCGTGTTCTTAAATAATAATAATAGTGTTACAACCACGAGAGACCGTGCAAGCGAAATTAGTCTTATCGACGTATGGCTAAGGTCTATATTCGCTTGCACGATACTACGTCACACACTCTGGTCGGTCGGAGCAAGCTCCAGCGAGTTCTAGAAATTTCGATCCCCGCGAGAATATTCTCGACGCCACGCGAAGAGCTGCGTCTCTGGGTATAAAAGCGGGATGTACGACGCGACGGGACAGTTCCGATTTGGGAAAGCGAAGCGAATCAGTCTCCTGCGAACTAAGAGTGATCGAGTGCGTTAACTGCGAATAGTTTCAGTGTAATTCAGTGTTTTAGTGTGATTCAGTGGTTTTAGTGTAATTTAGTGTCCCGTGTTTAGTGTTGTAATTAAGTGTCTTTAATTGTGTTTTTAAGTGTTTAATTGTGTAATTGATAGTCGATAAATAAATTAATTGTCTTTTGGTGACTTTTGGCGTATCTTGAATTAAACGTACCCCGTTCCCGCAACAATTGGTGTCAGAAGTGGGATTCAAGATGCCTCTTACACCACGAGAAGACAGTGAGGGTCGAGTTACAAGGAGTCAAACCGCGGCCCTGCAAGAGGGTGAAGGTACTTCAACGGAGGGATCGATTCAAACACCGATTGGGTCTGTGGAGCTTGCAGATTTATTTAAAATGCTGAAGACACAAGCCAGCCGTCAGGAGGAGCTAGCCCGACTTCAGGAAGCACAATTTGCTAAGCTGAGGGAAGAACAAGCCCTTCGCCAGGAAAAGCAAGACCTTCGCCAGGAGGAGCAAGCTCGACTTCAGGAAGCACAATTTGCTAAGCTGAGGGAAGAACAAGCCCTTCGCCAGGAAAAGCAAGACCTTCGCCAGGAGGAGCAAGCCCGCCATCTGGAGGAGATGAGCAAGAGTTTGTTGGGGGCTATTGAGAAGAAGCACAAAGTATTAGAAAAGCAGATTGATGCTCTCAAGGATGATGTGCTAAGCGTCAAGACCCAACACGAAGATCGACTCACCCAACACGAAGATCGACTCACCCAACATGAAGATCGATTCACCGAACATGAAGATCGATTCACCCAACATGAAGATCGATTCACCCAATATGAAGATCGATTCACCCAACACGAGGATCGACTGAGCCAGGTAGATGCTGAGATGCGACAGCTGCATACCAAGATGGCAAGAATGGGGACCCGGGGTGCTACGATAGTGTCGGATTCTCGAAGTCGAGAAAATCGAAGTACCCCACTTCGATGGAACGACGTCTTGGGCAGCATTTTGGTACCAGTTCGAGACGGTGGCTAAAGGAAAGGGGTGGAACGAGGAAGAGTCCTTGATAGCTCTGACTCTGGCTCTTCGTGGAGATGCCCTGCTTACGTTGGAAAACCTGCCTTCGGATAACAGAACTTTAGGTGCTCTCCAAAGAGCACTAGAGGGCAGGTACAGCGACAAACACCTAGAACACGCATATAGAGCACAACTCCGCGATCGACAGCAGAAGCCTGGTGAGAGTCTGCAGCAATGGGCAACGGAAATCGAAAGGCTTGTCAGACGTGCATACGTGTCATGCCCGACAATGGTGGAATCAATGATCCCGCAAGCTTTCTGTGATGGAATTAGAGACGCAGACGTCAGACACACCGTGAAACTGAGCCATCATCAGACCTTACAGGAAGCTCTAGCCCATGCTTTGGAGGTGGAAGCCGTGCGTCAAGACGCTAGAACTCAACGACTTCGGGAGGTTGTGGTGAAGGAAAAACCTTCTTTGGGTCCGATGTGCTATAGCTGCGGCGAGAGGGGCCATATTCGGAGTAGTTGCCCCAAGCGAAGATGGCCACGTAGAACGACAGTAGCGTCCTCTATACAGGTGGACGCAGAAGAGCTGTCGTTAAACTAGAAGAAGCCAGGGCCGTGGGGCGGGCGCTGGCTGGTCAACATCGAGCCCCTACCGTCACTGTTTCACAGATTGGTAATGGGAACAACCTTACAGTGGTTGGACAGCTGAACAGCGTAACGTGTCATTTTACTATTGACACCGGTGCCTCAAGAACAATAGTGCGTCCGGAGCTATTGAAAAGGACTATTATGTGGAATCAGAGACCATCCGTTCAGCTTCAAACAGCAACAGGCCAGCCAGTTACCGTCTTCGGTGAGACGATGGCGAAGATAACCATTGGAGAACAGACCTTTGAATACGGTGTACTCGTAGCAGACATCACGGACGATTGCATCATCGGATTGGACTTTTTAAGAGACCAGAAGTGTGTTGTAGACGTCGCTAAAGGAGTACTTAGTTTCCCGAACAAGAAGTATTCCTAGAGGGAGCGAGATCATGCGCAGTTTACTGCCTGAAAAATACGACCCTACCGCCGAGATCTGAAACTCTGGTCAAAGTTAGATTCCCTTACACTGCGTGTCAAGGGCGAAGCGTCGTCATAGAAAACTGCGGCGACCATCCGAATTGGATCACAGCAAGAACTCTGGCAATGACCGGAAAAGGAGCGCTGGTGCGAGTCATCAATCTTAGCGGAGATGAAGTGCAGCTACGAAGAAACTGTGTCATCGGACGGTGCGATGCAGGTCAATCCATCAGAAGGCTGAAAAGGGCCCGGGAACCGGAATCCTGTCAACAAGATGACGTCACGCCGCTCCTAGCAAATTGTAAGGACAAGCTATCTGAGCGGGAACTTCAGCAAGCTAACAGGTTGTTGCTGGATTTCAACGACATATTTTCGAAGGGTGACCATGATTTGGGAAGGACAGGTCTCGTTAAACACAGAATAGACACGGGAGACGCGCCACCAATCAAGCAGCGGCCTAGACGCCTTCCATTTGCCAAAGAGAAGGAGGTAGCAGACATGGTTGCCGAGATGCAGAAGAACCGCATCATAGAACCTTCCACAAGCCCGTGGTCTTCGCCAGTATAATAATAATAATAATAATAATAACTTTATTTGCTAGAAATATGGTTACATACAGTTGTTACATTATACGTATACAGAGTTCAGCATATTTCACCAAGTTTGGCATGCAAAATGAGGATAAATCTCATCCATTATTAATAGAAAATTAATTTATTAATTTTGAAATTAATAAATTTATACTTATATCTAGAGATCCAATCTACTAATATCATACTGATCCATTATTAATAGAAAATAATTTATTAATTTTGAAACTAATAAATTTATACTTACATCTAGAGATCCAATCTACTAATATTATATGTACTTAAAATATTCTTCTAACGAATAAAAGTTTTTTTCACTAAGCCATTTGCGAAATTTAATTTTGAACAAATTGTAAGGTAAACATTTTAAATCCTTTGGAACATTATTAAAAATTTTTACACACATTGCATCACACTGTCTAAGATAATGGCTAAGATTTGGATTATTATTATACACTAATTTGTGAGGATCTCGTGATGGTCTAGTTGTATGGCTATTGTGCATCTTAAAAAAATGTAAATTGTTTTTAACAAAATTTGCTATTTCAAATATATAAATGCATGGAAAAGGCAAAATACGAAGTGATTTAAAAAGTGTCCTGCAGGATTCTCTGGGACTTTTATTGCACATTGCGCGGATACACTTTTTTTGTGCTATAAATAATTTATCAGAGTCAACTGAATTGCCCCATATCAAAATTCCATACTTCAGTAATGAGGACACATATCCGTGGTAAGCAGTAAGTGTGGTAGCCATCGATGAAGTGTAACGAAGCCTTCGTAGAACATAAACATATCTATTTATTTTGTCTCTAACTACATCTATATGTTTTTTCCAATCGCATCTATCGTCTATTTCGACTCCTAAGAATTTTGTATGTGTAGTTTCCTCTAAAGTGTGTCCTTTGTAGTTTATATCAAATTTTATTTTATTTTGTTTGTGTGTTCCAAATTGTATAAATTTTGTTTTACTTAAATTAACTGTTAAATTATTGTGTTCAAGCCATTTAATTATTGCAACTACTGTGTCTTTTATGTCTTTTTCAAAGTTACTTTTATTATTTTTGTATGGTATTATGACAGAGACATCATCAGCAAATAATATACATTTATGGGGTGTTACTGTGGGGAGATCGTTTATGTAAAGCAAGAATAGGATGGGGCCCAGTACACTTCCCTGGGGCACCCCGTATGAATTGATTTTAAATTGTGAGCGATTCAATATAGTATTACATTTTTCATCTAAGCTTTTTATTTCAACGGCTTGCTTTCTATCAGCTAAAAACGATTCAATCCAACTTAATGCTAAGCCTCTTATACCTAAGTTACTTAATTTCAATATCAGTATATCGTGTGAAACATTATCAAAAGCACGGGTCATATCAAAAAATACTGTGGTAAGGGGCACTTTCGAATTAATTTTTTCAGTAATTTCTTTTATTAGGTGATAGATAGCAATAGTTGTGGATTTAGTTTTTTGAAATCCAAATTGTTCTGGTCTTATTATGGAATACTTTAGGCAGAATTTCATTAGTCTATTTTTCATGGCTTTTTCAAAAATTTTAGATAGGATAGGCGGCAAGGTAATCGGACGATAGTTTTCCATTTGTACTTTATCACCCTTCTTGTGTAATGGTTTTACAATGGACTTTTTCAGTATGTCAGGAAATTTGCCCTTTTCAAAGGATAAGTTTACCAGGTAAGTGAGTGGTGGAGCGAGCTCTTCTTCATTTAGTTTAATTATTTTTGTACATATGTCATCGAAGCCGGTTGCATTTGTATTTTTTAAAGAACGAATTATCGATTTTACTTCACTAATATGAAATGGCTCTATGAATAATGAATTAGGTATTGATAAATTATTAGTATTTTTACATCCCTTTTTTTCTTTGTTTGTTAAATCGATCAAAAATTTATTAAATGCATTCGCGATATTTTTACCACCTTTTATCTGTTTACCATCAATGATTATCTCTTTAATGAAATTATTTGTGTTATTGTTACTCAAATGGTCTTTTATAATACTCCATGCTGTTTTACATTTATTTTTTGAATTTGTAATTAACTTATCATTATGTATTTTTTGTGAGACGTGTAAGCAACGCTTTAGAATTTTTGAGTACGTCTTGTAGTGTTTTTTTGATTCCATTGATTTTTCTTTATAATATAAATATCTTAATGTTCTTTTAGTTTTGCAACTTTTTACTATGCCTTGTGTTATCCAGTTAGGTTTTTTATAGGTGTTTGTTATTTTTATTTTCTTTATTGGGAAACATAGGTTGTACAATATTTGTACAGTTGAGTGGAAGGTGTTCATTGCTTTATTAATATCAGATTCATTATATATGTTAGAAAAGGATAATCTTTTTAACTGGTTTTTGAATATCAGCTCATTATTTTTATTATAATCGCGTAAAAATATGTATTGTTTAATAGGTTCTAGTGGACTTCCAAGTAAAGGAAGTTGAATGAATTGTGCAGTATTATGATCTGATAGGTATAACTGAAGCAGTTCAACATTAGCGTCTTCTACATTACTAATTATATGATCAATACATGTATTCTGTCTTGTCGGTTGTTCTATGTGTAGATTTAATTTATAGTTTTTTACTAGATCACTAAGTTCTTTACTACTTTTTGATATTATAAGTGTATTTATATTAAAATCACCTGCTAATATAATACGTGTTTTGTTGTTTTTTGTGTAATTGTGAAGAACATCATCTAATTTCCCTAAAAATATATTTACATTAGAATTGGGTGTCCTATACAAGCAAATAATAACTAAGGGGTATCTTAAACCTATTAAGCGAATTCCGCAGCATTCGAATGTTAAATCTTGGGAGTATTGTTTGATGTCTGGTAATACTTGATATTTTAATCCCTTTCTTATAAGCATGCATACTCCTCCCCTGTTCTTGCCATTACTTCTACAGTAAGTTGCTGCGACATTATAACCAGTTACGTTAATGCAAGATTCACTACCTAATCTAATAAATGTTTCAGTGAGACAAATTATATCAGGTTTGTTTTCCTGTAGTTGAGATATAGTTACTTCAAATACATCGCGTTTTGATAAAAAACCTGCTATATTTTGATGCATTAATTTAAGGCTGTGGTGTTTTAAATTAGCCTCGAAAAAACTGTGTATCATTTTGGGCCACTGATTGTGTTGTCATGTTTGCATTGTTAATGAATGATTTATTTACAATATTGTTTTCCATAATGTTAAATATTAGATTGTATAAATCAGAAATTATAATTCCATATCCATAGTTGTTTACGTTACCCGTTTTGCTGAAAAAGTAGTTATGAGAATATTTCAAATTTTCGTTACAGTCCAATATATAAGCATACTCGTGGGTCTTATTATCTAAGTATAATAAGTTGTTGAATAATTCAACACGACTATTAAATAAGTTTACATATTTGGCATATTTATAAGTAGGTAGACATAATATGACATTAGTGTGTTGCACTTGTTTTAAAGATTTTTTAATGTAATGAACCATGTCATGTAAATTACTTGAACTGTGGAAATCAGTCTCACCTATAAATATTATACAAAAGTCATTCAAAGCAAAATCTTTTAATTTCTCATCCAGTCCATTAAGGAGCTGTTTTATATTTTTTTCAGGACTTTTATAATGACATAAGTCCCTATAGTTTAAGTTAAGTTCAGCTTGTTTTGTTATGTTATTTACGGAATTGCTGCTTATGATACATAGTTTCCCTATGCTTTGAATGCATTTTGTTTTACATGAGACTTGAGAGAAGTTGCCGCCTTCTTCTGGTGAGTAAGGTGTTTTTGTAGTGGAACAATTTTCTTGCCTCTGTTGCTCTTCATCCTGTACAGTAGACTTTGGCGATTTAGATGTAGATTGCGCTACGTGGCACTGGCTTCTGTTTTGTGTAAAGACTCCTGATCTATTTTTTATTTTTGTTTTTGTGTTTGCCGAAACAGTATGTTCAAAAACAGCAAGTCTTTTGGATAATGTTTTATTATCCATAGCTAAAGTTTCTATTCGATTAGTAGCATTTTCTAGTTTTTCTTCAAGCGTCTGAATTCTTTCTAATAAATATCTCATTGTAAGGCCGCTGTCATGATCGTAAATATCACAACTTAGATTTTTTGAAGGAGTAGATGTTCTGACCATTTCTGCTTCGTTGTCATTATCCAATATAATAAAAGAGTTATCCGTGGGTACATTACATCTATATTTATTGCGGTGGGTAATGTTCTGCTCTTCTAGATCAATATTTCTTGGTGTAGATATTAAGGTATGAAGACTTGTTGAGCTGGCCGAATTTGATAAGCAGCTATGTAATGAGCTATTGTTCGATGTCGAAATGCTACTTTTTCTACTTTTGTTATTTGTAATAGAATGTAGTTTGTCTAAACAAGTGTGACATCTATACGCTTTTTTATTCTCTGAAGTCATTATGCGAAATCTTTGAAAAGAAACACTTGTACAGTCCAAATGGTAATGTTTTTTACACACGGAACACAATAATAATTGTTTGTTTATTATAGCTTTTTTACACTTTACGCATACCAAAGCCATCTTGCGGCAGTCAGTAAAATCACTTAACATGCATGGATATAATCAGCAGTTCAAGGAATCGATAGTTCCGGTTTATTAATAAAAGCATTCGTTAGATGGCGTTAGTAGTCCCAAACTGTGCAATGTTAGTAGAAAAAACCCAAATGTCAAATTAGCGAACTTAATAATTTTGCATGCATAAGCAAATAAGATGCAGAGAGTTTAAAATTATATATAAATTGTCCACATAACAGAAATTCAACACCGTCTTTACTATTTTCGGTTTAAGTTTAACACACTTGAAACATTTTGACGACAATTATTGTTTGTTTGTTAATATTGTGCTGGACATGTTTATGTCTTATTTGCACAGCAATCAGTCACTATTTACTTGAATAACACTGTCACTTAACTATTGCGTTATTATGTACAAAAAAGTCACGTTTTTGGAACTTATCACTCTGAAGAACAATTTTTTTAGAATTAAATTATCGGAGTTGCAATAATGTGTAAATGTACTTACTAGTCTACTTCTTTCGCCGGCCGGCTACTGACTCTGTCTGTAGTCCTAGTAAAGTAGTAACTGTAGTCCTAGTAAAGAAGAAGGACGGCAGCACCAGGTTTTGTGTGGACTACCGGTTGTTGAATAATGCAACGAAGAAGGACAGCTACCCTCTGCCCCGTATAGACGACACACTGGACATGTTGAGCGGCATGAAGTGGTTCTCAACAGTGGACCTTAAGAGCGGGTACTGGCAAGTTGACATCCATCCAGAAGACAAAGAGAAGACGGCATTTACGACCGGAACTAGGAATGGATTGTGGCAGTTCAACGTCATGCCCTTTGGTCTTTGCAACGCTCCAGCGACATTCGAGCGGTTGATGGAAAGGGTACTGGTTGGACTTCTGGGTGATGCATGCCTGGTCTATCTGGATGACATCATTGTCATGGGTCGAAATTTCACAGAGCATGTCAATAACCTGAGGAAGGTTTTCATACTGGCATAGGCGGAGTTCTGTCGCAAGAGCAAGGTGAACGGGAAGTGGTGATCGCCTATTTCAGTAAGTCACTTTCAAAACCTGAAAGGAACTACTGTGTGACTCGTAAGGAACTGTTGGCGGTAGTGAAGACTCTACAGCATTTCAACAAGTATCTCGTTGGAAGACAGTTTTCCCTGCGGACAGATCATGCTGCGTTAAAATGGCTCTTGCAGTTTAAGAACCCTGAAGGACAAGTGGCGCGGTGGCTAGAGCAACTACAGGAGTACAACTTCACAACAGAACATCGGAGTGGTAGAACGCATTTGAATGCCGATGCCCTATCAAGGAGACCTTGTCCTGTGGCCTGCAGTCATTGTTCTAAGACGGAGACTAAAGAAGAAGTCCGGATGATTACCACCCAGGGACTTGATAATGAATGGAGCGAAGACGCTATCAAAACGGCTCAAAAAGAGGATAATGACCTGAGGAAAATATTTGAATGGAAAGAGGTAGGTCAGAAACCTTCTTGGAGCCATGTAGCATCATCAAGCCCCATCACGAAAAGTTACTGGGCACAATGGGACAGTTTGGAGATTAAGGATGGAGTACTCTTCAGGAAATGGGAAACACCAAAAGGGGATCAAACAACACTACAGCTGATTGTACCCCGTAAACAAGTTGCTTCTCTACTGAGGTACATACACGATGGGGTATCCGGGGGACATTTAGGCGTGAAGAAGACCCTAGAGAAGCTGAGACAGAGGTTCTACTGGATACACTGTCGGGAGGACGTCGAAGACTGGTGCAAGAAATGTACGACTTGCGCATCAGTAAAGGGCCCACAAACCAGAAGTAAGGGCAAACTCAAGCTGTACAACGTCGGCGCTCCTTGGGAAAGAATTGCAGTAGATGTAGCTGGCCCCTTTCCAGAATCCGACGAGGGAAACAAGTACATCATTGTGGTCCAAGATTACTTCACTAAGTGGCCTGAAGTCTTCGCTACGCCTAATCAAGAAGCAAAGACGGTTGCCAAGAAATTAGTCCATGAGGTGATTTGCCGATTTGGTGTGCCTCTTGAGATACATTCAGACCAAGGAAGAAACTTTGAGTCAGCACTGTTCCAGGAGGTCTGTCAACTGTTGGGTATGCATAAGACCCGTACTACACCAGCACACCCGCAATCCGATGGCATGGTCGAGAGATTCAACCAAACGTTGGAAAACCACTTGGCCAAAGTTGTGGACGAGCATCAACGAGACTGGGACCAGTACATACCGCTTTTCTTGCTGTCCTACCGATCTGCGATCCACGATAGCACCAGCGCAACCCCAGCAATGGTAAACTTCGGTCGAGAAATGCGGCTTCCGGTAGACGCGTTGACTGGGACACCGCCAGAAGCTCCGAAACCAGTAACCGAATATGCGGCTGACCTACAGAAGCGCCTGGATGAAGTACATGCTCTCGTTAGAGACTGCAGTCTAAAATCCAGCGAAAGAATGAAAACCCGTTACGACCGCAAAGCCAACACCGACGGTTTCGATGAAGGGAGTCTGGTTTGGTTACACAACCTACTCAGGAAGAAGGGCAAATCACCGAAGTTCCAGCCAAGGTGGAAAGGACCATACAAGATCATCACTAGGCTGAACGACTTAACCTATCGGATCAAACAAGGGACAAGAGGCAAGCCGAAAATTGTTCACATTGATCTATTGGCTCGTTACCATGGGTCAAATGATGCTCGGGACGAGCATGACTAAGAGGGGGATAATGTTACGACCACGAGGGACCGGGCAGGCGGAATTAGTCTTATCGTCGTATGGATAAGGTCTATATTCGCTTGCACGGTCGTAGCGAGCTCTAGCGTGTTCTTAAATAATAATAATAGTGTTACAACCACGAGAGACCGTGCAAGCGAAATTAGTCTTATCGACGTATGGCTAAGGTCTATATTCGCTTGCACGATACTACGTCACACACTCTGGTCGGTCGGAGCAAGCTCCAGCGAGTTCTAGAAATTTCGATCCCCGCGAGAATATTCTCGACGCCACGCGAAGAGCTGCGTCTCTGGGTATAAAAGCGGGATGTACGACGCGACGGGACAGTTCCGATTTGGGAAAGCGAAGCGAATCAGTCTCCTGCGAACTAAGAGTGATCGAGTGCGTTAACTGCGAATAGTTTCAGTGTAATTCAGTGTTTTAGTGTGATTCAGTGGTTTTAGTGTAATTTAGTGTCCCGTGTTTAGTGTTGTAATTAAGTGTCTTTAATTGTGTTTTTAAGTGTTTAATTGTGTAATTGATAGTCGATAAATAAATTAATTGTCTTTTGGTGACTTTTGGCGTATCTTGAATTAAACGTACCCCGTTCCCGCAACAATATGTAGTATGAATAAAATTATGGTATTAATTATATGATACACTATCGCTTATTGTGGTATTGTATGACGTCCGTGATTAATTGTACGTACATATATCGGCTCAGTTGTCAAGGTACAAATTATAATAATAAATAATTACTGAGTAATATAAATATTGTACAACTATAATAAAAATCATAGTGTAAAATTAAAATAGCTCATGAATTCAATGCTAATGAGAAAACTATCCAGGATAATGCGAGTTAGTAACTGATATCTTTACTTTAGAAGGGAAGGCTTGTTGGAAACTTCCCAGATGTTTGAGGTAAGACTGACTTGAATTAAGGGTAAGCTACTGACAGTTAATAATGTGTAAAACTTTTGTTAAAGCTTTTCACTCGCTATTCGCGTAACAAACTCCCTTATAGCGCAAGAAGTTAAAAAGAAGCCTATACAATGTTATCTTCTACCGATTTAAAAATAAACTGTTTAGTATTTCCATATAAAAGAATGCCAAATAGAATCAAAGCTCTTGCTATTTATATCCTTTTATTAATAACAAAACGTAGTTCTCTGCCAACACACGTGCTGGTTGAAAATTTCCGAGAACAATTTCATTCATAGACTGCCAGTAGACCTTAATAAATAAAAGTTTTCACCGCAGTTATTCAAATAATCGATCCGTCTATTGTGGGGCCTTATAGACAGCCATTCCACCATGATATAGGGCGAACTACGTGTGATTTGACTCTGCATATTATTTTATACGGCCCAGTAGATTCCATTATTCCAATTGCGGGGATATTGTGTGGGAGATATCATTTTCATACACGAGCAGTTCAGAACTAGAAATTGAAGGAAAGTAGTAGGAGTTGTGTTCATTGCCTTGAGAAATACAGGGTTATTATAATAGCCATCTTGTTAGGCACAAGAAATTAACAATCTACAACAATATCTTGTTAGGTCTAAGGATCTAACATCTGTTTTATCCTTTCAAATATATACGAGTATCCTACTAGCTTTCCGCCCGCGACTTCTTCCGCGTAGAGACGTTTTACGGGTAAAACATTACTTCCTTATAGCGCAGTCGGTTAAAAAGTATCCTATAACCTTTCCTAGGCTCTGGACTATATCTGTACCAAATTTCATTTAAATCGGTCCAGTACTCTATGCGTGAAAGCGTAACAGACAGACAGACAGACACAGAGTTACTTTCGGATTTATAATATTAGTAAGGAAGTGAGGATATAGTAAGGATATATTCATACGTAACCTGAAGGTTACACAACTCTATACGTATAGAGTATGGATATGAGAGATTGGATTCTGGCACTGCAAGTTATTAATCCTGTTAAATGTCTCAAGGACCTTCCTTGTATAGGTACCTAATAAAATAGATACCTATGATCCATTTTTATCCTTTTACGGTACAATAGAGACTGTGCTAATTGGTTAATGGTTTTGTTCCAGATGGCCACGACCCATCGAAGATAAGTTTGATAGGCCATAGTTTAGGCGCTCACATTTCCGGTATCGCCGGGAAGAGGATCCAACAGCTGACTGGTCGGAACCTGAGCAGGATCACGGGTTTGGATCCCGCTGGGCCTTGCTTCAGCAACATCAGTGTTGAGGGCCGCTTGGAGCCTTCGGACGCCGAATACGTTGATGTGATCCACACTAGCGGCGGCTTGCTCGGCCTTCTTGTGCCTGTAGGTAAAAGTGATTATACTCTTTATTTTTAAGGTTCCGTGCCTAAAAAGTAAAACGGGAGTCTATTACTAAGCCTCCGCCGTCCGTCTGTCCGTCTGTCTGTCTCCAAGCTGTATCTCATAAACCGTGATAGCTAGAAAGCTGAAATTTTCACAAATAATTATATTTCCGTTGCAGCTATAACAACAAATACTATCTAAAAATATAAAAGGATAAACATTTAGGGGGTTTCCATATAATAAACGTTGTTTATTTTACTTAATTGGTACGGAATCTTTCGTTTGGAGACTGACCTGCACTTGCCGGTTTAAGCCATTTCACGCACAAAGGGTACAACCCTTTTTAATCTTGTCGTTGATGGGCTAAAGCAACCTGCGCGGGTGCAGGTTCGTACTAAATTCCCCGTCTTGGATAAATTTTGTATGAATTCTCTCCCCGCGCCCTCTCAAAACAGCGTTGGCTCTAAAACAGTCCATTTTGGTTCAAAAACTATTAACAATAAGATTTCTTACTTAAAGCGCCATAACAAAGGGGCTTCATAATTTCCATTTAGATCTTTGATAACATCGATGTTGTTGGTAACATAAGCACAAGAAAGGCATGACTACTAGTTATAAATTAAACCAGGAGACTTATCCACCTTTTTTTTTCCTAACTGAATAACGATGATGGCTTGGACTAGCCTTGTCATCATCACCGGGCTTGCGGGGGAGCGGATGGCTCTCACCCCTAACATCTCCACCAGTTGACCTTAGGACTTGAGGACATAACGCGTATGAAGAAGCTTAACACGGTACTTGTAAGCTGCCCGCAAATATTTCCTTAAACGCCCAAACTCAAAGTAGGATTTCGCGAAGGCTCATTGTTCTAAGTCAATTTATATAATGACAGCAAAGCTTAGCCTTAGTACTGTGCTTAGGATTATTACACATTTAGGTCAGAGATGATTAAAACTGATATCACGACCGTCATAAACAAATGATGACGGATCATTTTAGGGCCTGGTTCACAGTAACAGCGGAGATAAGGTTGATCGTTTTAACCTTATTTGAGTCAGTAGGTCACCGAGAGTTGGCGGTTGTTTTGTCACATTAAAGGTCACAATCCACACTTATCACTCGGGAAGGGCTTGGGGATTCCATTGCTGCTTTTACTGAAATTAAAGTGAATTGATAATATTTATTTTGACTTCACAAATATTACTGCATTATAAGTATAATATGCTAGCAGAGTAGCTACTTACTTCCCGACGTTTCGATAGTCGACTAGATGACACCAATACTGCTACACTCTATTTGTTTTTGCGTTAAGCACCAGTGAAAACTATTTAAAGTCAAGGAAAGGTCAGTAGTAAGGAAGTAAAGGTCCTAAATCATATAAATCAACGAATGACTAAAACTACCTAAAATTTTTAACGTTATTATTTCAGGACAGAAGGACTTCTATCCCGGTGGTGGTATGACGCAGCCAGGATGTATCCTGTCCACCTGTGACCACACCAGAGCTTGGCAGCTGTTCGCAGAGTCCATTACTGCTCCGAATCATTTTCCAGGTATGTTAGATTTCATTTACTTTTCATCAACAGCCCATATACGTCCCGACTACCCTAAACTAGGGCGATAAGGCCGTAGTCAACCACACTGGCCAATGGATTTTAGGTGTGCAAGTATCCTTGCAATGATTTCCTTCACCATTAAAGCGTCGAATAATCGTACATATGAATTTCAAATTTTAAATCACAATAGCAGTACTGGGGGAGTGGGGTTTAAAACACAGGGAAATATTGGGGTTTGAACTGGCGACTTCTCGCATGTCAAGCAACGACCTTAACTTTTTCATTTACTTACTATTTTTTATTTGCATTTTCCACTGTCGTTTCTGAAACTGAGCTCGGAGTCAGAACAATGTTAATGTGTTGCTATGTGATATCTATATATCTGTACTTTTACTCAGACAAAGCTATGAAATTTCTGCTGATTTGTGGATCCCGAAAATCGTCCCGAAAAAGGTCTTTAAGAACACTCGCTGCAAATAAACAAACAAGGCAGCCCCAACTATATAGTCTCAACTATATAGTTGAGAAGAAGATTGTATTTCGGTTCGAAATACACATTCGTGGCAATGCAGCTATTAACTCGCATTCAACTCAAATACCCTTTCGATATTGAAGCTTTTCCTCTACCACTTCTTAATATAACCTACCTACTCTCTCTTTTCGGGAACTTATGGTGCAAACCACGAAGAAACCCTAACCCCGTGACCGGCCATGTGACTTACTACAAGTGCCGCGTGAGGACCAGCCTCGTGGTTTGTGGTCACTACCTATAAGAAATACCGATGATTGTTAAAAGAAAAGATTGCGTAAAGTCGGCCAAATTTTTGTTTCGCTACTTCCATCGTCTGGCTTCCCGTTTTAGGAGAAAAGAAAAAGTTTCGAAATTTCAAAAAACTTCCGTGACTTTGTCGACTATTTTAAGCTAAGCGGACGGATGAACATGTTACTAAATAAAGAATTTTGGATTAGTATTTTTGTGTTGTATTTCGGCAACTTTTTCGTTTGCGAAATATGAAACGACTAGTTAAAGACTTGAAAGTTGCGAAAAAAAACATGGTGCTATCTTACTTCCAGCTATGTACAATGGTACAGTGACAATGGTTTTTAAACAAAAATTAATCCATCCTTGTCATGTGAACGTACCTAAATTGTCAAAAGTGAAAATTATCTATTAAAATACCGCTGGTTACTGCAAGATCAAGCTGACCTTAGAAATCTCTAAACTGACCTGGTATAGAGCATGGTTTTAAAACTTAAACTAAGTTTCTCAGTGACTTATTCGCCAGGGAAATTAAACTTCAGCCACCTCTCTCGCATTTATCAATCTCATTTACAATTTGTGACAATACAAATCAGTGATTTATGACTTTTATGAGATACAAAGCGGTCATCGTTTAAAATTGTTTTGCAACGTTGAATTAATTACATATGTTATTCTTGTGACACATATTCGAATAAATAGATAAATAAGCATATTTATGTTACGTAATTATTTTAATTATTTTATTTAAGTCTCATAAATAATCATAAATAAAATTTCTCTTTGTCTCCGTTTTATATATTATATTCTATATATTTTATTTAAGACTAGACTACGTAGTCATAACATAAAAACAAAAACAGTTCTTGTTTTTACTAAAACTACTTTAAAAAAACATATTAATCAATTTTATATTCTAGATAGTATGATATTAAAAATTTAAAAAGTAAAAGTATATTTGCTGAGTGTATCGTGTTGTGCGTACAAATTAAAATTTAATAAAAAATCAACAATAAAGTCAAGCCCATGGGTCGGACCTTCCTCAAATATGCACACTGATTAAATCTCCTTAGCAGGAGCATCCTCTAAAAAGTAATATTTCAAGAGATAACGCACGGTGGGTAGAAAAATCGCCTGTTTCATTCAGCGCCTACGAATTTCTTACGCAAAATCTTGTGCGTACATGACAACTTTTGACATTGATTTAGTGTTGTAAGCGAACGTGATATCAAACGTCCGAGTACAAACTCTTTGTACTGTTGTTCATGGATAAAAAGCTCCGACCTACGCAACAGTGCATGTGGTTTCTACATACGACCTGTGTAATATGTAACAGGCTGGAGCTGTCTTGATATGATAATATATATTATTTAGTTAAAAAAATATACACAGCAGCAATGTATAAAACGAATAAATATTACACAATATCATATAAATTACACAAATATACTTATATAAATTTAATAACACACACAGACACGAAACGAACACCGATTTTCATCACACAAATATTTGTCCCGGGTGGGAATCGAACCCAGGACTCTTGGAACCATAGAGATAGTGACCAATAGTAACCATGGGTCACTAACCACTGTTACACAGAGTCAGTCACCACAGTGTATAATGCTGCATTCCATACATAGAATCACGCTTTTTTCCCAGAGGGCTGGGTAGAGATCACTTCTTGCCATATACTACGGTCCAGGCACACTTTCGCTTCTTCCACATCCATCAACCTCTTCATGCATGTTCGTCGATTACGGGTACTTTTGACCTTCCTTCATATAATAAACCCGAAGCGAGAACGGGTCGCTCGAAGTTTAGAAGCCTAGCTTTCAGTCGTAGAGAATAAGCATTCCACTTCATTAACCAACGTGTTTTATTTTCCAGCTCGTCTATGCGGGAATTGGACCATGTTCAAGAATGGTCTATGTTCGAAGAATAAAGTGTCTTTTATGGGGTTGAATTCTAAGGAAGGACCTCCTGGCATCTACTTTCTGACCACGGGGTCCTCTCCACCTTACGGGCTGGGACCGGCTGGAAGTGGGTAGAAGATGAAACGGTGCTATTAAAGTAATAAGGCAATTGGTTTTTTTATTAACATCCTTACTAATTAAAACATAATAAATTGTTCATAATTTAAATGTAAACAAACCTTTACAGAGATTTCGTAAACTCAAATTGTATTAATCAGTGACAGTTATCCGACATCTTTAAAATTGTTTAATTGATAAATCCTTATTGATAGACGTACGTAGCCAACCAAAAACGTTTTTGCCAGATAATCTGCTTTCGAATAAAAAATATGCATCCAAAATGACGCAGGAAAAATGCTTGTAAAATAAAACTATAATATAAGTACAAACTAAGTAGGCGTGAACAACTCGTCACAAAGTCATTCGCCTGAATGCAGAACAATTAAAGCATTCATATGGACTTTAAATTTTATTTCTTTACCATTTCAAAAATAACCAAGATAGTTACCCAATAAAAACTATGTCAATATCCCTATTCGGATATAATAGCTCAAAACCATCATAAAGTATTAAAAGTCACCTCAAAGTCACCCTAGTTCATCATAAACTCAAAGATCCATAAACAACTCGAATTGAACACAGTCAGAGAGGTCAGTGGCTTCATTTGCTAAACTCTTCAAAGACTAGAAAAACAGTCAAATCGCTTGTCCAACTGTCTGATCAAGCTAATTCAAAAGCGCCTGGAAAAACCTGTAATAATACCGTCTGACGAATCGACACTAAAAAGTAGAGTCTCAAAGGAGATCCTCTCTGGCACTCAACCCCCACCCATCGGCTAATACCTAGTCTAAGATATATCTTGTGTTAATGTATACAAAATAGCATTGAAAAATTTCATCGGTAGAGTAATAAACTGATAAGGTCTCCTGAAATATTAAAGAACTCTTAAAACAAACGCACTCAAAAGCCTGTTTCATGTTTTAAAGCTTACAACTTGAATACTTAAACTGTCTAAACGACTTATGATCCCAGGGGAATTTTTCGGCAGTAAATATACGAGTAATTTACTTATATAGTGACGGCAGAGGCACGCCAATCCATCAAAAGTGCTT
This sequence comes from Maruca vitrata, assembly GCA_039566165.1. Classification (NCBI taxonomy): domain Eukaryota; kingdom Metazoa; phylum Arthropoda; class Insecta; order Lepidoptera; family Crambidae; genus Maruca; species Maruca vitrata. Next base: position 4,766,072 of record CM076926.1, read on the forward strand.
AAACCTTTCAACCGATTCCTAACCTAAGGTTTATTCCATAAAGTTTAATATCGAAAATAGTTTTGCACGTTTCAATTGTCAGTTATGCTGGGTATATTTCACTTTATCCAGATATTCAAAGCTTAAAACGGCAGCAAACGGATTCTGCGAAGCTTTTGTTCAACAAAAGTAGATTATGAATAATAATAGTTCGTGGTCCTGCCTATGATATCAGTAGAGTTAGGTTGGAAAACGTACAACCTAGCTCTACTTGATATCATAGGCAGTTACACAATGATAATATAATAAACAAGAGGCAGTTATGTTATAAGGACACAAATCTGTCCTGATTAGGGTACCTTTTGATAGTATAACTATCTATTTCATTTGTGTGGTTTTTCGGATCCATTGTTTCATATTATTATGTCAGTAAAGTGTTTAAAATTGCAGGGCACAGATTGCAAACGCAAATAATCATGGAGGTAATTATATTTATTGTTTATTACAAGTATATCATTACAAACATGAGTTTGTTGATTTAATTTAAAATCAGATTCAGTCAGAAACAATAGAATATTAGCAGTTTGATAGATGAAATCTTTACTAATATTATAAACTAGCTTTCCGCCCGCGACTTCGTCCGCGTAGAGACGTTTAACGGGTAAAACATTACTTCCTTATAGCGCAGTCGGTTAAAAAGTAGCCTATAACCTTTCCTAGGCTCTGGACTATATCTGTACCAAATTTCATTTAAATCGGTCCAGTACTCTATGCGTGAAAGCGTAACAGACAGTCAGACAGACAGAGTTACTTTCGGATTTATAATATTAGTAAGGATTAGTAAGGATGTCTGTTTTTTGTGCTTCTTACTATGCTAAAACTTCCGAACTGATTTGAATGAAATGAGGTACGCAGATAATTTCGATCCTAAGAAAAGACATAGGCCACTACTTACCCGTCCGCGCTATAAGGAAGTAATGTTTTAAACAATAACCTCACCTTTATAAATTTATTTCGTCAGAAGGGACCAAAATAATTTTTTCAATTTTTATGCGAACAATGCTTGAATTTTCAATGGATTCGTAGGGTTGGAATATATTTATTGCGAATCGAGTAATTCGTACCTACGTAATAAAAAAGGTTGATAGCTACAATATTATTTTATTCATTGTGTAAATGAGAATACAGTAGAGGTACCTATTCAGTGCTATTTATACCAGTATAGTAATTTTATACATAGTAGAACGATCCGATCGTAAAGTATTATTGACTAACATGGTGACATACGTAAAATATCCCACTCATCATGTTTACTGCCTGGTACCTATTAAGGAATAAAATAATAAATAAATCACACTAACTACAACACACGCGTATACCTTTACATTATTCTGATTCCGAAATAAGTTTTTTAAGCACTTGTGTTACGGATATCAGAAAAAACAATGTTTTACACAAATACACTTAAATATATTTATTGACACGCCCAGCAATGGAACAAACACCGATGTTCGTCACACAAATATTTGTCCCGGGTGGGAATCGAACCCACGACTCTTGGCGTAGCTAGGGTTACTAACCACTGTTCCATCAAGCCAGTCATAGAATAAGATGGCAGTTGCTTAGCACGCATGATTATGATATAAATACTATTACATTAATACCTATCGTTATTCCACATATGGCCAAACCCTATTTCGCTTATAATGAATCCTTTCCATAACCAATATAACGAAAGACAGAACACAGGCCGTCATCAGTATAAGAAGAGGTGTTATCACGTGAGAGATCCCGACAACTTGGTGCAATAGCGAGTTGCAATTAAGCGGCTGGTATGTATCAAGACTCGTCGTCATTCGATCGATGATACCAGCTTCTCTTGCCCTCATGAGTCTGAAAATAGAAGTAGATGCATATTACTGACTGTTCTTAGTGATGGTAGGTATAAAAAATATGTGTGAAATCCATTTTCCATAGAAATGGTAACATAAACTAATCTGAGATAAACAAATGTACACTGTGAGATCTTAGTGGATGTTTTTCCGTAGCAGAACGATTTACCTTTAATATATAGTACTTTTGAATCATGCATATGTATAACAATTTTTAAAATAATAATCATTCAATTCGAAAGCGTATGAAGCTATAATTCTTTTGAATTATGTGCCGTAATCAGGTACTGCTAGCCGCATGAAATTGTTGATTATAGATAAAGAAGCCTTACGTGCTTTCGAGTTTAGTTTATCCCTTTCGTTAGACATGTATTTATTAATTTGGATAAAAATACTGCGGAATCATTTTACTGCGGGAAAACAACCACTAAGGTAAATGCACCTATTATGGACGCGGACCCCATTATGGACAGTTTTCAAAAATGCCTCCAATAATAAGAAACCGGTAGGTATTTTTTTTCCAACAGCAACATTAATCGGTTGTACCAAAATTCTAGATTTGATGTAAACAACATTTGACAGCTCTCCGCTATATTATTTTCGACTATAACGATTCTTACTAGTGCGGTGCGTTTTGGTGTCGAGATTTGAAATTTCTTATAAGGAGCGCAATGCATGTAAGTAAATTTATTAGCTTTTTTTATGACAAGTGTAATATTGTTGTTTAAAATGATATTATTTATTGAATTACTGATAATAAAAGCTTAATTATATATTCTAATCTAAAACCTCATAGTAATTTTGGCCTCGGAATTTATCGATGTTCATAATTGGATATTTTTGTAAGCCTGTACCCAAATATGGACATTTTGTCCATGAAGGATATTTTACAAATATACCTTTTTCATACATCTTATAGTTGTACAATCGTTTACTTTTTTTTTATTTTTAAATCGGTCGCAAAGTAAGACTTTAAATTTAATAATTCAATTATGAACATTGTGTCCATAAATGGGTGTCCAAAATAGGTGTCCAAAATAGGTTAAAATTTTTTAAATAAATAAATTTTGTTTCACTTTAGATACATATGGCGACTAGAAAAGCTTATACTAAAGAACAAATGGCAAATGCAATTTAAGAAGTGAGAAAAGGACAGAAAAAATCCACTATTTAGAAAATAATAACTAGAATAACTTTTCTATAAAAAAAAATTTATTTAGTTGTTTGTGTTTTTTTATGTCATGTTAAATTTATAATTTAAGACAGGGTAATATACATAATAATTATATTACAGTCAGGGGATACCAGTCACAACTATCTGTCCGGTGGGTGGCGAAAGGTATACGGGTAAGCGACCCCGGGTCCTCGAGCTACTATCGACTCAGTCCAAATCATCCGAGGCGATAGTATCCTTCCTCCCCTTTTCCTTCCCCCGTCATATATTCTTGCTACTCGTGGGAACGCAATAACCTTGTTAAAACAATGCACAAGGCAGAATGGCAGCGACGTGGTCCACAACCAGTCACGTCACGTTTCCCACAGAGGTGAAAAGTGGATCGCTGGAAGTGATCTCTGCCTACCCCTCTGGGAAAAAGGCGTAATTTTATGTATAAGTAATTGTTGAGACTGATTATAGCTGTATTTTGATAGGTATGAAACTAGTAAGAAGACGTTTGATTTTTGATTATTATATAAATATATATTCCTAACTACGGGCTGAGAAATTTCATCACAGAAAAACTCACACAAATTTTGCCCGACCCCGGACTCGAACCGGGGCCCTCTCGGACCTTACGCAGCGCTTGCTACCAATAGACCAACGAAGGGGTCTCCTATTTAAATAATACTAGCTAGTTAAGAGGACATTTTTATTTGGTTTTTCTTGGCTTAAAGGCTTTGTCCTTTGCCGATTACTTTTTGATAACTGTTTGTTGATTGATATTTGAGTTACCTATTACATTATTTTATCATTTAATTTAAATATTTTTATTTCATTATACTAACTTACTCAACCCTAATACTCTTGAGTTATAGATTTAAGCATTCAATTGAAGAATGTCCATAAATGGGTGTCCATAATTGGATAACGTCCATAATTGGGTGTCCATAACTGGATCTTCTCTGTCCATAAATGGAGATTGGCAAAGGTTATTTTTCCTAAATTATATTTTATTGAAGCTAGTTTAAAACTGATTTTAAACATCGAATACTTATTAAGAAAAGGACTTTTTATTAACCTTCAAATCCCTGCGAACGTATATTGCAAAACATACAAACTATGAAGAAAAAACGAAAAACAAATCCTTAAACCGTCCATAATTGGTGCATTTACTTTAAATGTTTACCGTTCTACATTGGCGGCAGGTATGAAAACTATGTGCGCTTATGACGCCAAGAAGTGATAAGTTAAATTAATAAATTAATCCGAACAGGGGAAGCGTCCGTCCGAAATAAGGCTTTTACGCTTTTATGCTAACTAACAACGATGATGGCTTGGAGTAGCCTAGTCATCATTACCGGACTAGCGGAAGTGCTTTAAACGGCTATCTCTACGAATAGAGTGGGAGAGCTGGTAGCCTGCCTGCCTAAAGGGAAGTTACATAAACTGACTATGTAGCGCAAGTAGGTACGTACTCCCAAAGAGTGGAGAGTATTACACTTCAAAAAACACTTTTCTTACCCAATCTTTAACTCTTCAAAGTAACGGAATTGTTTTGATGCAAACATGTACTTTTTAACATTCGTAAAAAGGTTTATTTCAATCAAATCACATATTTCGTTGTCAGTATATCCTGAAAAAAGTATTACCTTAACTAATTAGTTGAATTTCATAGTTTATAAGAATAAATCTAATTTTATAAAGAGTAGAAAATAATTTTTAAAAAAAAGTTGCGTAATAAGTAAGTACTGTAATTATTTTGCTTTGACTGACTTACGTTTGACTATCGCTGGATAAATGGTCAAAAAATCTGACAAAAAAGCAGTCTTATTTGTTCTTACTGCTTCCAAGGCCTGTGAGATGGTCATTTCTTTTACACGGCCTAATCTCTCATGGAAACCAGTGATATTATAGCTGGAATACTAAAATGAAGACACGGGGGTTTAATCAGCACCCAGAGACAAAATATCACGAATTTAGAATACTCACTAATGCGGTGAAAATAGATTTTTGTGGCGAACTTCAATTTGAAATTTGTTTTAAGTAGCCTATTTAAGACCCTCACCAATCTTCAGCTTTATTTGATGTTTTACAAGCTTACCATTTATTTTACAAAATTATATTTTAGCCATTAAATAATTTTATCATGGGTATGTGATATGTGATGCCTTATAACTTAAATATGTATTAAAATAATCTGGATCTTTAGGTAGAATTTAAAGTAAAAAATTACTACGTGACGATGAATGTGCTCTGACTTGATTATTTTTTTTTCATATATTATTTGTGACCTGTAAGTGATTTCTTCTTTGTTATTATTGTTAACCTATATTGCACATGTAAACTCTAGTCTTTCTAAAAAAAGAAATACAATCTTACCTCATAATTCAATAAACTCTTCATGTAGGGGAACGTTACAAATACAAAATCACTGTGTAACAAGTCGTACAAAGTGATGTCGTTCTCTTTGTCGTTCACGAGATGAGAGAGCAGATTGGACGTATAAACAGTGTATATTATGTAGGAATACAGGAAAAATGTGAAGTAAGCAGTGCGCCTTGAAGTCAGAATTGTTTCCACCGGAAAAACTGAAATTGGAAACAGACATTTATGAACTATATTTATACTTTTTTATTTTACTTCTCTGTGTGCAGGGATTTTTTTATGAGGGCAAGCTAAAGCCTAGTAAAGCATAGTATAAAGCATAGCGCGTCTGTCTGTCCCTATATATGCTCAAACCTTTAAAACTACACAACGGATTTTGATGCGGTTTTAGAAGTAGATAGAGTGATTTAAGAGGAAGGTTTTTATGTATAATATACCCGAAACGAAGCGAGGGCGGGTCACTAGTGTATTATAATCAATAATTAATTATTATTTAGCGCATGGCTTCTGTAGCCTGTAAAAATATCTCTTCCATAATAAGAGTTCCAGATTAAGTTCAAGTTCCAGAATAAGATTATTTTTCATTGTTTCGTAAAACTTGCGCAGCTAAAAATCCTCTACAGGCTCTACCTGCTACAGATCTATTAAAATACTAAATATTTTTTAGTAGGTATTTAGTAAGTATCCGTATAGATTTTAAAGTCAATTGTACCTACGTATGTTGTACCTACCTATTGATTAGTGAAACGAAAGTAATAACTCTAGCAAATGCGACGCACCGTCGTAATGATTACAGTTGATGTTGAGGACAATACACCGAGAAATTGTAGTGATGTTTTCCCGCAGTAAAATTATTCTATTTTAGTAGTAAAATAGATTTGTGCGGTATTTTTATTCAAATTAATATAAATACCGTTATGAAAGGAATTAACGAAACTGGACAGTATGATGGAACCGCTTTATTACTTAGAGCGTAGGGCTTTTTAGCTTAAATCATAAATAAAATGTTTATTTTTTTCACGAAATAACTAGAATGATTCGATTGTACTACTAAAGGTTTACAACATTTCAGGGTGTACCTATATTATTTTGTCCCTGACCAAACTATTTCCACCAGATCTTTTGATGTTCCGCCGACGTTCAGAGATGTGGTATCTCTGAACGTCGGCGGAATTACTTAACTATTTTCCAAATAAAAATACTTACTATGTTGACAGTGTCCTCCGAACATGAGCAAAACTTCAAGGCCCACGCTGTGTTCCACATTGGCCCCGATCAGACACTTCTCCCACCAGCTCACCAGAGAGAAGAGGATGATCACAATGACGGCCATGGCGCAGAGACAGTTCCATGTGACTCTTGTAAAAGGCTTCATGTAGTACCAATAGTATAGCTCTGTATCGTAGGATCGCCTAAGTATGAAGCCGAATCTGTAAGATAAAAAACGAATCAGCCAAATATGAACCGGATTATTCGTTTAATAAACTAAAATTGTTATTACTTTCTTATCAGCGGGCTTAGACAAAGTAGCAATGTCAAAACGACAACGAAGTGCGAAAAGAATAAAATGTATGGGATTGACATTAGATGCGATAAATCACGTGGTCAATCCCATACATTTTATTATTTTCGAACTTCGTTATCGTTTTGATATTGTTACTTGTCTAAGCCCCCTGTGCAGTTTTGTTCATTAATGTTAGAACATTCATTTTATTACGTATTATTTCAAAACAAACGATTGCACACAAAGCACCAATTTTTCCAATACAATTTCACGAACTACTTGGTCTAACTACTTAGTACAACCAACGAACTTTCACAGTTTCCGACTCATACGTCTGTGTTGTTAGATGTAGAGTTGGTAGCGCTAATAGGCGAGTGGACTAAAAAAATATAATTAGTCCGTTATTTAGATTATTTACAAATATTGTACTCGTATTTTTACCTAGGCGTGACGTCACAAGCCCCCACTCCAGAAGTTTGATAAGCTATAATTTTTAATCAATTGAAAAACAAAAAAATATGTGTCCCATATTTTTATATAAACCAACTTACGGACTAAATAGAATAATAAGATTTTGACCTAGTCGTCACGCCTATTATTGCGACTCAACAAATACTTTAGGTTGATAATTGGATTTTTATTTATTTTCAAAAAATAGGATCAGTAACTTTTTTGTACCTCCAAAGCAAGACAGTCTGTAATGGGTCTGCTAGCGCCAGAATACGCGGGTTCATACTTTGAGGAACTGCGTACAAATCAATGGTAGCATTATACTTGTACTCTTTTCCAATCACGTAAGTAACGCTGAAAAAAATATTGTTGGTAAGTTTGGTATACTGGCTTGTGTTTCCAAAATTTATAATATTTTTTGAAACTGTCCCGAAAGATTTTTGATATAGTTATCAGATATAGCTTAAAATCCTGGAATATGGGAAATCCGTTTCGAATTGTGAAAATATGCTCTCTCTTTCTTTACATAAACGTTGGGTAGTGACTCTCGTCACTACATTTTAAATTTGGTGAATATGGGGTTGAAGAAAAAGTTTGATGAAATGTACTTACTTAAATTTATACATATCCTGAAGTATTCTAGTCAGGTAGCAGCCTAGCATGTTGTGGCGCCATGAAGGATTGTAGAAGAAATAATTGATATCGTGTTCATCGAGATCTTCACATTCAAACATTGTGTTGACTACAAGGTTCCTTCCCGCAGTCATCACGCAAATTACCAATCTAAGTAGGTTAATATTTAATCTAATCGGATACGTTCGTTATAGTGTAAATACTACGCACCTGTATTAAGTCTGAAAAATCAAAATAGATTTATTCGTTTGAGAGCTACGATCAGCCGCATACACACACACATACACACACACACTAATACAATCATTTATTACGGCACCACAAACGAAATTGAGAGCATGTTGACACTTCATCCCATTTCATTTGTGTAGCCGGAGGTGGAGTTCAAATTTCCGGTAAATTTATCATAACAAGACGTGAAACAAGGTTTAAGGTTAGTAGGGCAAAACTAATTCACAACTGTAGCGGGTCAAATTATAATGTTTTGCTGTAATCAAAGATTAATATTCAAACATCAAATCCTGAAACAATGGGTGCTAACTTGATGAAAATAATGTAAAGTAATTCAACAAGTTTCATATTTCCCTTTTAAACTCGCCCCTGAATAGCTAAAGTTTGTTGGTCCTGTTTCAATATAATAAGCTTTCGACCTAGCAACACCCACGGCTTAATAATAATGCTTAATTACCAGGTGAACTGGCAAACAGATACAGAAACAAATGTTTCAGATGGGATTATAAAGTATTTTTCGTTTCCAAAGTGGTAAAAGGTAATCCAAGTAAAAATAACAACGTTACATATTGTAACACCAATATGACTAGGTTTATCTTTTTCCTTACTGACTTACGATGATGACTTGGAGTAGCCTCGTCATCATCGTTACTTGCGGGGCAAGTCCGGAGAGCAAGTCCGGTAATGATGACGAGCGGATTGCTCTCACCCCTAAATATGACTAGCAAATCTAACATTTGCTTCCTTCTATCAAGCGGGTAAAATGAGAATAATAGTTTTTGAGATAAAAGGTAGAGTCAGATCAGTGATATACAATTAGGTAATTGTGTAGGTTCTTATAAATACCTACTTTTATGATACAAAAAGTATGAATATTTATTATTAAATATAAGGTAAATTCACCGCACTCACCAACATCCACACATTAACCGAATAGGTATTTGGATTGCCAAACACAACAATCTGCGAATTGTATAAAAGTGAGTAGACAAATAAAAAAAATACCTTCTCCAAAAAGTAACATAAAATGATAAATTTGAATCAATGGTATATTGGTCGATGCTCTGAATACATTTATTTTCTTTATCTTATTTAGTGACTTTCGTTCCACTATCGTTCCAAAACTACACGTTATGGGTAAAAGCAAACGTGGCCCTATAAACTAAACTTCTGATTACGGCTGGCCAAAATTCATGAAACAACAATGTGAAATGTTTGTTCTACAAGCCTTATATGAAGGGTATTTCTTGAACCCACACTAGGGTTGTATAATACGCGTGGGATAAATAAATTCCGATGCAGTTTATATTTACTTACATGAAATTTCTCATTAATAATAATTATAAAATTCTGTAGGTTTTCCACCTACGTTTTTATCAAATCGTAAATCATCTACATTAATAAAATTGAAGATGAAATTTGCTAAGTTTTTGTAAAAATAAAAGGCATTGACAGATTCATGAATTTGATGTTTGATGAATGAATGAAATGAATTTTTTTAAGGAGTGAAAAATACAAATTTTAACTTGTGTGACCAATGATGAATCCACGAACTAAAGATAATAGCGATACTGGATGCTATATTACTCGTTAAAAATGTTGAAAGAGCTTTGAGGATGCTACTATTTTCGTAACTTGTGAACCGTATCAATTTATAATAAGGATAATATATCTGAATGTCGATTTCATCATGCACGTGTATCGAAAATAGCTTTGTTATTCACGAAACCTATCTTCGTGAAAACATATGTCAACTTATTTAATTCACAATATTATTCCGGTACCAGGTTAAATCCGTTGGAATTCTAAACCCGTTCTTCAAAGCTACCCACTCAGCCGTGGAGTTCTCTGGAATTTAATTTGAACTTGACCAGTGTGTTTTTTGGGTTAAAACTATTGCTTACGTCTATTATTCTAGGGATACCTACTTTAATAAATTCTAGCTGAAAAAAGATTACGCATACCGTTTACTTGGGATGGCGCTAGTAACTACCCAATTCGTTTATTGGTGTTAATAAATAAGATAGCAGATATTTCTTGTAAATTATTAAATATAGTACATACGGAAGTAACGCAATCAAGCTTTGATGCTAAAACTCCCGATCCCATTTGAATGGAATTTGGTACTTACTCTATATAAAAATATAGGGAATGACAAAAGACAAAGGCAACTCACTCACCTACTGCGGTAGGTAGGTAATTAATTACGCGAATAACAATTAATTGCCTAATCGCCCACAATTCCGTCCATGTAGGACCGAATTGTGGGCGATTTCCTAGTAATTTATGCAATGTTTTAAAAGGAAGGTGATTATAATAAGAGAGGGAGGTAGCCCTTTTGCTTGATTCTTTAAAGTGACTGAGGTTAATTTGTTTGTGTACCGAACTTGGTGTTAAATTATTCATAATAAATTATGCTTCTGGAAAAGCCTAACGAACGTTATTCTGGTGGTCTAAACACAAAGAGAGTAAACAAGAGCCCTAATCGGGCTTTCTGTGGAAACATAAACTCTGATTAACCTTCTTTTGAAACAGGTAATTATAAACAAAAATTAAGGCAAAAAAATTCGTGTCTCCTCATCTTGATAGACAGTGATCTTGTACAAAAAGGTGATAAACAATTTGTAGACCTGTTCTCTACTATGAATTAATACTATCATGTACTTCATACATATACCCACATTTTATATAGATATACATTAGATATTATATGTTCAACACATGAAATAGTGCTTTGACCACATTAACACAAAAATATTTGTGTGCCAATAAATTCGTTAATAATATAAGTACTCATAAAATGGTACACAAGGTACTATAATGTGTTTAAAAACCTCAATAACCTGGAATTTTTAAATTTATGCTTTTGGAAGTATTCTAATCTCTATCTTTATCTCCAAAATATTTTTCAGTCGGATAGACCATTTAACGAGAAAAGCTTTAGGCTATATAAAATCAGCTGCGACCAATAGGAGCAAAGAAAGAATGGATCATGTGTTAAAAAACGGGGGAAAACGCGAAAAAAGTCGCTGGCACAGCTAGTGAAGTGAAATATAATGTTAATGTTCACTTTGTACATAATTTATTTTCAGTATAAAGTATTCGGAGAATGAATTGCTGTCGAGCAAGTTCTAGTGAAACTAGGTAAGTAGGCGTTCGTCCTGGTAGCATTTAGTAATTATACAACTTTATAGGAAACGCCTACATAAGATAGTAGGCAAATTAAGACTTCTATGAATATAAGAGTTAAATACATCGAAGGAGGATTTCTACTTTAATTCATTTAAAGTATTATATACCTCTATGTAAGAATATTAGATATACGAAATCCGAATCTAGTCTGATTTACTATGATTTATACGAGTACTTCTGAACTTAAATTTATTACAATTATGTTCTTATCCCATTCGATATTAATAAGTTCTCATGTAAAGTTGATTCATTGAACACATTAAGGTTATTGTGATAAGGACTCCGGCTCCTACGACGATACCAACAAAAGTACCTAGGTCATTAAAAAACTAGTGACTTAAAAAAAAACTTGGCAGAGTATATTTACCAACCGGTAGCTCTAACTTAAACATAATTTTATATTTTATTTAAGTTCTAATTTAGTTTGTAAAGTTTCTATCATTATAATTTATTTAGGCTTAAGATTGTTACCCTTTGTTCAGGCTGAACTCTCTAATGTTGCTGTGCCCCGACGGGGTGTCACAAATCGGTCTCGATTTGTTAATACCAACATCAAAACGTGTGACTAGCAATAAGTGATTTTAAATTTGAATTTTAAATCTTAATTGCGATAGCTAAGAGTCGACAAGCATTTTCCCAAGAGCTTGGCAGTGAAATGATGACATTTAGTGTCCACAAGTGCCTTAGGTTGACGTATCAATGTCCTAGCAAGGAATTTAAAAAATACAATTCATTTCAATAGATTAATCGTAAGGTTTGCCACCACGCCATACAAAACACTCGGTTCTTTAATATATGAAAAATCCTGATACTATAATCCAAATAATTTCATCATTTAGGCTATCAGTGCAAAAGTGGTTTAAGCCCAGACTATTTTTTTTTCCTAACTGACATACGATGATGGCTTGGTAGCCTCGTCATCACCACCGGACTTGCAGAGGAGCGGATGCCCCTTATTTTTTGGTAAATGTTTTTTGAATGTAATTTATTTTCTGAACATTGTTTTATTGGCATATATTTAAAGGTTTTAATATACATATTGGAAGCGTGCACAACGGCGCTGCCCTCATTTTGGTGGCGTTTCTTTTGTAAAATCTTATGGAGTGAAATTAGTACCAACGGCCGCCGCTAGCAATAACAACGGACATGGTCCAAGATCCCAGAGCTGCCAGACATCACTTATTTTCTAATGGACAAAATATATACGATTGAGTAGTGGTGGGGTGTACTATCATCATATGACTAGTTGCTACCTTGACCAGACGGCCATTTTTCAGATATCAACCAATCAAGGTACATAGAGACACTGCTCACCTCACTTAAATTCTGATGGCTGATTTTAACATATATTTCACACAATATCATTAAAAATCAGGATTCATTACTCCCAGACACATACGGTCGGCGGTTTTACCTTACAGACGCTTTAAAGCTGTGAAAAAATTTTATTAAGGTCACTTATTTTATGATGCTTGATTTTTATATATGTTATTCAAACAACTGAAAAGTGCTCATCTGACCGCAATAAATATAGAATTGTACCTTACAAACTATTTTATTAGAAAAACATATCTAAATTCAATTAAAAAAAAAAATCTAAAACAGTTGGGTCTGGTGAATGTTTGGCCCCTTGGATCGGTCTGTCCGTTTGCAAAACGTTTTAAAATAGTTGTTTTAATAACATATATAAAAATCAAGCATCACAAAATAAGTAAAATTAAGTAAAAGTAAAATTTTTTTCATAGCTTTAAAGCGTCTGTAAGGTAAAACCGCCGACCGCATGTGTCTGGGAGTAATGAAACCTGATTTTTAATGATATTGTGTGAAATATATGTTAAAATCAGCCATCAGAATTTAAGTGAGGTGAGCAGTGTTTCTATGTACCTTGATTGGTTGATATCTGAAAAATGGCCGACTGGTCAAGGTAGCAACTAGTCATATGATGATAGTACACCCCACCACTACTCAATCGTATATATTTTGTCCATTAGAAAATAAGTGATGTCTGGCGGCTCTGGGATCTTCCTCTATAATAAAGAAGGTTCTTTGACAAACATTTTTCAATCATCACGTTTTTGGTTCAGAAGAAAAGACGAGCTGATCGCACTACAATAAATACGGTTCATACCTGTATCAAACGGATAAGTAGATATTAAATCTCTACACACGAAATTTTTGCAAATATATTTTATGGGCAATTCAGCAAAAGAAGTTGGTCAGCGTTTGCTCAACAATTTGGTGAAGATCGATTGTGAAGTTGTCACACATTTTTCCATCGACCGAAACAATAGGGTAGTTTTCTAAGTCAAATTTTGCATGCGATTTCACAATTAATAGTAAGATATAGGTAAATTAATAACATTAATCAAATCGAAATTAAAATTTCTTAAGATTTGAGACAATAATAGACATTTGAAGTTGGGTGGGAAAGTCCATTTCAAAAGTGCGAATCTAAAAATGCTATGCCATCGTATAAAATACAAATTAGTAGTAACTTTCACTATGAAAATATATTCGTATAAGCAACATTTGATATAGCTGCTGAACAAAGTTCTTACGATATGCATACACGTTGTGACGTCATAGTGTGCTGCGATATTTGTATGAAGCGTTTTGAGCTCACCCAAATGATGTGCTATTGAAACTGTAATATCTCGGGGAGAATTCCAAATAATATCAAACCATTATTTTAATAGTATACCTTCTTCATCCAGCAGCCAGCAAAATAGGCCTATTGTAATATTGGGTAGAAGAGTTATCAAAAATCGATATTAAGCTGTGAACAAAATTTGATTAACAAATACTTATTAGCAAACAGAAAACTCTTAGTCTTTAAAACAAAACAAACTTTATCAAAAACTTAAAAAAAAAATGGTTGGCGCGGTTAAATTACCACATACCACTAAATAAGCTATGCGAAGTTTGTTGCGTTCTGAAATTTAACTCATTGTTTTTGCCATTATCCTTATTTACCTTGAAAGTAGGCAAAAATCTGGTTCAAATAAATTTTGTTACGCCAAATGAAGTAATTTGAAAGCAATTATTGTATTACTGGATATGAGTAAAAATATGAGATTATAATTATAGTAAAGTTCTCAGTTATGGCGAGACCAGGGAAATAAGGATTAACTTACTCATACGGCATACCTAAGATGGGACGACTGTCAACTATAAAAAGCATATAAGCGGTCGAATTGAGAGACCCCCTACTTTTTTGAAGTCGGTTAACAAAATAAAGTAGTGCATCAAAGCTACGTTAAGGCGGTACGAAGTTCGCCGGGTCTGCTAGTAATTTATAAAATTAATAAAATTACAAGATGAACTTCCGCAATTAATGAATTTATACCGATAAATAAATATTATTGAAATCTCGTTAAGATAGAACACTAATTTAATATTTGTTATTTTTTATGTGTACGTAACCTAATATAAAAAAGAAACTAAAATTCCCGACAAAGTTTATACCTACCCAAGTCCCTACTTATCTCTTAAAAATCTTATTTAAAAAGCAATTCGAGGCCACTTGACTTTCCCGCGATAAATATTGATAAAACAAAACTCAGTAAATGCCTAATTCGATAAACGGCGTCTTAAGAGGCAGCGTGGGAGCGTGCTGATGACAGGAACAGGAAATCCAAGTTGGATATCTCCAAACTTATGACGAACCTTTTCTTACCCTTAACTTCCTGCTGTAGAGACCAACCCGAAATGAACCTTTAACGATTTCACAAAGGGTTCACTTTCGAGTGCAGTATTAACACTTCGGACTATTTGCTTTCAATAGTGTGTTTATATGGAGGCAACTGCTTATGCCTCTCGAGGGAGATGTTTTGAACAACCCCCAACATAAAATGGCGAGGTTGAAGTTAAGTCTTTTTTGTTTATCAATAGAGAGTAGAGAGTCTCCATCGTCCCTGAAATTCTGACTAGAACACATAGTAATAAATATTATATTCGTTAATGCTTATTCATTGCACCTCATTAAATTATTTCGTTCTGGTTCTGAGTTTTAACGTACAGTAAAATAAAAAAAATGGCATAATTAGGTGATAACGTCAAATGATTTGCAGAAAGATGTTCTGTAAAATGGCAATAACGATTACCAAGTAGGCAATTCAGACCTATTTTAATGCCTTTAGATTGAGACTCATTGCTTCAAACAATGCCTACTTAAACGACCAAGTGATAGCTGAAATGGCTGCACACAGATTCGTAATGGCTCTCAAACAGTAATCACCCGTTAAGAGGCTTTAGTCCGAGCCACGAGGATGTCTATCTGTTTGACGATTATGTAATACTTGAGTAGTATTACAGCTAAGGAAGAATCTGAACAGCTAGAACAATTAAGCACTGGCCTTCATGGCCATTTCGTGACTTCTAAAAACTTTTGATTTAACATAATAAAGATTTTATGAAAAGTTTCTCCAGTTGTCCCAGATATTTATTTATTTATCTAATGTTTGGCATAATCGATTGACTGTATCAATTGTCTCGCGAGATCCAGGCAACTTTTATACAGCAAGACACCACCACATCTCATGTTCTGATCCCGTAAGCAGCTTGATAGCTTGTGTTACGGATATCAGACTTAACGGTGGATACACAAATATACTAAATATATTTAATCTTCTTCTTCTTCTTATCGTGTGGTTGATGAACAACCTGGTGTCAGAGTTTAAACCGCCCGTAGGCCTCTGACATGGCTTCACACACCGTTGAAATATTTCTCAGGTGTGCTGGTTTCCTCACGATGTTTTCCTTCACCGTTAAAGCGTCGAATGATGGTACATATGAGTTTCAAATTTGAAAAACACATTGGTACCTGGCGGTTTGAACTGGCGACCTCTCGCATGGCAAGCAACGACCTTAACCACTCGGCCATCGACGCTTTAATATTTTTAATATATTTAATATCACACCCAAACACGGAACAGATACCGATGTTCGTCACACAAATATTTCGACGGTCCCTACGTATAAAAGGACATGTAAAAAAAGTCGTTTTTTTTTTATTGCATTTTTCGCAATGATTTATCTTTACGCATACGCCCATATATAATTTTTTTTCTAAATATTAATACTTTAGCCAATTTAAGGAACGTATAAGAGAACAAGTGTGATAATTACAAAGAAGCAATGTCGTAGATGCGGATATCTATACATATCCTTTTGTACTCTGTTTTAAAATGCGCGCCAAATCTAGCGAGCGCGGTCATGTCAAACATAACGTTATTTACGGGAGATTCCCCAAAAAACGTGTCGATTCGTGTTCATGTGGTAAAAAGATACAAGTTCTGATAAAATTTCTTGGAATAAAATAAGAGAAGTAAAAATTGATGGGGCTCATCCAGACATTGTTAAATTTAAATACAACTTCTCCGAAGAAAGCTATAGAATTCTAAACTGCGAACATAACATAAAAAATACTAGGGGAGTATAGAAGAAGGAAGATCTGATTCTAGAGAAATTATACAAAGAGGCAATTCCTATCACTGAAGTAAAATACAATGACTTGAAACATTTATGTGATACAATGATTATTCCAAAAAAATATCTATTTTCTATAAGAATCTTAATCATGGTAAAGAAGAGGTAGGTCAGGATGAAGAAGATTAGAAATTGATTACGTCTATGTGCTTTATTTATAAAAATTGTGTTCCTTTTAGAACATAATAATTCAATTAGTAGAATAAACCTGTAATTATTGTTTGTTACACATACTGAAATTACTTAATAATTGTTAATGATAAGAGAAACTGGTTCACGATGAGACAATAATTGTAAGAATAATAATCATCTTTATTATTATTATTATAGTCTGAATAAATACATACAAACATACATAAAATTACGCCTTTTTCCCAGAGGGGTAGGCAGAGATCACTTCCTGCCATGTGCTCCGGTCCTGGCACACCACTTTCGCTTCTTTCACATCCATCATTATCTTCATGCATGCTTGTCGATTACGGGTACTTTTGATTTGACTCTTCTTCAAACTTTGGCCTATTTGGTCATGAAAGGTCTTTCTTGGCCTTCCCCTGTCGACATTTCCATTTATGCTTCTTCTATGTATGCCTTTCGTTAATCGTCTCTCATTCATCCTCTCAACATGACCAAACCTTCTAAGCATACCTTTCTCAACCTTAGTCACTACATCTTCTTTCACACCACAACGTTCTCTAATTATTTCATTTCTAATTCTATCATTCAGTTTCACTCCTAGCATACTTCTAAGTGCTCGCATCTCCACTGCGTTTATCCTAGTGTCGTGCTTCTTCTGCCATACCCAACTTCCGCTTCCGTACATTAGTGTCGGGATCAACACTCCTCTTTGAACCACCAGACGTGCCTTTTTGGACACTTTCTGACTGTTCACAAAGGTGTGCAGCGCTCCGTCTGAATAAAGCTGTGATTATTTTTTGTTTCACATACTGAAATTACTTAATAATTATTAATGATAAGAGGAACTGTGATTTACGATGAGACTACAAATAAATATAAAAAAGTTGATTTGTTAGATGATTGTCACTTAAAATAAATAACTCTTTAATATAAAAACTTGTACTTTAAAATAATTAATTAATACTGAGACTAAAATAAGATTTTATTTATAAACCGGTGTCCCAGTATTAATTTTATTATGGACTTGTCTTTTTTTACGTTTGGCTCTATACTTGTGCTTTATTAAACACTAGCAACGTAAAAACAGACATGTCTCCATTAATGTATAGTTTACACTTAAGGATAGCTATCTAAAGATTTTTAAGGTATGGTTTTGAAAATAATGACAGTAATTTATATTTTCATTAAACATTGACTTAAAAAATAATTTAATTTATTGAGTTGGTATTACCCAAGTATATACAGATATCTTAGATTTGTCTCGTATTTTTTCATTTTGATAACAATGTAGAAACGGTCAACTGTCAGTTTTATCAAGAAAATCGATAAAAATTAAATATGTACCAATACCGTTACAAACTTCCTCAAACTAACAAAACTTTGGAGAAAAAATATAATTAAAATTGTTCATACTATAATTTGTAGAGAGATTTGAACCTTTATTACGCTCTCCTGTAAACCTATGTTTTTGACATGTCGCTTTATACGTAGGGACCGTCGATGTCCCAGTTGGGAATCGAACCCACGACTCTAGGAACCTTAGTTGGGTAACTTCTGGACACTTACCACCACTGTTCCACCGAGCTAGTCAAGCTATTTAGCTAGGTAGGAAAAACACCCATTTGTTATTTATATAAAAGGCCACTTTGTTTTTCTATCAAGAAACACTTAATAACTTAACGTACTATCAGCAACGCTGGCGGTCGACCACCTATAAGGTGAAAATCGCTTGGCGCTTACGCGTCTGTCAGAACAAGCCCCGCCCCATTGTGGTCAAGGAGCTGGCAAGAATTTTTGGGTAGATATTTGAAGCAAGCTGAAAACTTGTCCTGTACCTCTCCTATTATATCCCAACACAAAACCGCAGACTTAGCTGAGTAGCGGGGCTAAACCAACCCTTTTACCAACCAAATTTGTTTATTTAAAAATATATTTTTATAATCCAAAAAAATATAATTTGTCAGTTCACCTGACAGGTAGAAGTTCCATCGAAATGATTTGTCTATGTGAGTCTTATTTTTTAGTTATAAATAAAAAGATGAAAAATATTATTGGGGGTTTGCTTTAGCCCCGCTACTCACCAGCCAGATCTGCAGTTTCGTGCTGTGATATAATAGGAGAGGTACAGGATAAGTTTTCAGCTTGCCTCAAATACCTACCAAAAAATTCTTGCTAGCTCTCCTACTATTGGAACGTATTCGTAAACAAAAGGGTCGAAGTGCTCTTCTATTGGCGGAAATAACTAGTGGGCGGGGCCAATGGCGTTTAAAGAAATCTGTTTGAAAAGAGTACTACCGCCAAAATTCCCGACTGTACAAGATCCTACGCAAACTCGTGTATTAGGTCAAACCCTAAAAATAAAATGATATTAAGGGAAAAGTGATCGGAATGTGCCTAAAGGGTATTAAAATGACAAGAAAATAGCCGCTTTTGAAATGGTCTTCCTGTATGAGACAATTTATGGGGTAAATAGGAAAATGTACGTAGGTAGTAAGGAACATATTTTTATTCAACACCCACATACCACACTCGATTCATCTTACAATTTTATTTTATTTTACAAGCGAGTACTCAAAGAAGTTTTAATTCGTAATACTTATTTTCCTAACTGACAACGATGATGGCTTGAAGTAGCCTTATCATCATCATCGGACTTGAGGGAGGGAGCGGATGGCTCTTACCTTATAACATCTAATACTAAGTTCTTAGTATTCCAGATAAAAACAATTATTAAACTTTTACAAAATATAAGTTCAATCTCCCTTTAACAAATTTATTTATTACTTTTTGAACATTAAATACTCGAAACATAATTTGGAACACAACGAAAGACAAATTGAAATTATACATATTACATGATCCAACATGATACTAATAAAATATTTTACTGCTTTGGCTACTTGCGTGAGTTGCATGCGTCTGGAACTGGACTCCAACATTCGTTCTTCACCGAACTGCTAACCGACAGAACACTTCGTATATCGCCGCTTCGCCAACAGAACCTTTCGCCTGCGTACGATTCGTCGACAGCACCGCTCGTCATCAGACCTTTCGCCTTCGAACGATTCACTAAGCGATACGTCGTAAATTAACTATTCCTCTTGAAAAATATTCAAATAAAATATTTGCAGATTTTTAAAATTTAGCACTAGGGATACATAAAGTAATATTAACTTACTAACTTTACTGTACTTTTTATTCATAAACAAGAACAACAACCGTACAATTTACTTCTTTATCTATACTAATATTATAAAGAGGAAAGATTTGTATTTTTGTATGTTTGTTATGAATAAACTCAAAAACTACTGGACCGATTGCAATAATTTTTTCACCATTAGAAAGCTGCATTATTCAGAAGAAACATAGGCTATATTATATTCTTAAAAAAATTAGGGATCCTCACTAAAACTCCAATAATGTAACACAAGGTGTAAAAAATAGACCTGAAAAATTCCTTACGTCGCCTGCGCTGCGTAAACTATTGAAGATAGAACAAAACCATTTACTAAGACTTTGCAGAACTCATCATTATCTACAAAAAGTGTCGCGACAGCATATGTCTAAATATTATAGTTATGTTTCAGCAAGCGGTTTTTTATTCTAAAAATTTAATTTATATGCCGCCGCTTGAAAGGGCTCCTTATTTGCACCTTGGTATAAATCCTTAAAAAAATAAGTTACTTTATATTCAAGACGGCTTCAATACCATTTTATAACTTTTTGAATTATTCAATTCGGACATTTAATTCGGAAGATATCACGAGTTTAAAAATGCAAGTATTAGAAAAAAGTCGCGTGGTTGCCGACATCGCGCTCAGCTAGCCAGCATGCGATGTAGGCTCCATGTAAGCGTCACTGGGGTACGGGGGAGTCAATGTAATATGTAAACCTCACGTATGAAAAAGAATTGTTATTGCATGTGTATAACTATTTATAATAAAATTCCACAAGACATTAAGGACATGCCTACTTTTAGTACATTTAAAAATGCATTGAAAGGTTGGCTTACTGTTAGAGGATTTTATTCACTCCAGGAGTTTTTTAGTTTATAAAGCCTAACTAACGATGTATTTAGTTGTAAGTATTTTGCATGCTGTTGTTGACGGCTGGATGGGCGGTCATGTACTGTTACTATATTTCATCTTCTGTGTACCCTATTCACAAGCAAATAAACTTATTTCATTTCATTTCATTTTGTAATATAATAATATTATAAAGAGGAAAGGTTTGATTTTTTGTTTGTTTGTTTCGAAAAGGCTCCGAAATTACTGCACTGATTTTAGAAAATCTTTCACTGTTGGAAAGCTACACTATCCCTGAGTGTCATAGGCTTTTTTTAGATAAAAAAAATAGATTTCTCTTACGGGGTTAAAATATATTACATAGAGATAGAGATATCCCCGAAGCGAAGCGAGGGCGGGTCGCTAGTACTTGTATAAATTAGAGAAAAATGTTCTTCTGCAAACCTAACAAAATTAGGAGCATACAATACATACATAGATACAGGTCAATCCGAGAACCTCCTTTTTGAAACCTCAAAACATTTATAAATATTGAACAAATTACTATTCAAATCATCGAAATTATAAAAAAAAATTATATAAAATTTACTGCTATCTACATTTTAAAAATCTGCATATAACTTTATTTGAATATCTGCAAATAACTTTATTTGAATATTTTTCAAGAGTAATAGTTAATTGACGACGTATCGCTTAGTGAATCGTTCGAAGGCGAAAGGTCTGATGACGAGCTGTGCTGTCGACGAATCGTACGCTGGCGAAAGGTTCTGTTGGCGAAGCGGCGATATACGAAGTGTCCTGTCGGTTAGCAGTTCGGTGAAGAAACGAATGTCGGCGTCCAGTTCCAGGGAGTCATCCCAAAAATAGTGAAATATGCGCACTTTTATAACACCTGTATACATTTCTACTAGAAATATTTTCTAGCAAATAAACCTGATATTTATATTGCTTTTTAAACAGTTTGTGTAGCTTGGAACGTATTCTGTACATAATAACGATAGTCCTTTATAATCGTGGGTCCGTGTCCATACCCACAAACAGATATGAGAGTGTCTTTTATGAATGGCTATTAACAACATAATGATTATGACTTATTTACAACAGCACAAAGCTACCCACACCCTCTTGTTGGGTAAACTCTTAATGAGATTTCCGGGACCGCGGAGTTAAGCAGCCGTATTACCACCTCTACAAAGGTAGTAGATTTTTTTTGAAAGAGTCGTCAGAATAACCTGCAGTCAGGTTACCTGGTACAATAGACCCCATTTAGAATATCGCCCTCAAACCGAAGGCCTGCATTGATGCCGTTTCTGTGAAGAGCCCGGGATTGTAGATGGGGAGGGAAAACATGAGCTGGGCATTCCAGTAGATCGTAGCCATCTCGCTCGTTTGTTTTATCGTTGTCAGAACATTAGGTAACCAAAGTATGTATGTCATGCCTACTGTCTACTCTACGCAATTTTATACGTATTATAACTTTGAACTGTAGTAACATACATAACAAATAAACGACTACTAGTATGTACAGGATATTTACCACATTTTATTACTTTGGTGAGTTTATTTTATGCATTTCCATTAAACAGGCAAATATTTTGATAGGTAAATTAAGTTTGGGTCTTATCACATTACGCGTCGTTTTTTATTTTTTGGTTTAGGAAAATGTCCCCAAATGCCAAACAAGTAGAAAGTTAGTACTCATCGCACCACATACTTCACTTTTTGAAAATCTTTTTGTCGAGAATAAAACAAATGTATAAATAAGAAAATTTTAATACGTATAGTAAAACATTCAATTAAGAAGACTAAAATATACCTTAAACACTTAGATAGGTACATTAATTAAATTTATAAATATGAGCACTTCAAATTCATTGTTACAGTAAGTGTGATCTGAAATAAGATTGACAATTGAACAAATAGGTACTTTTAAAGTCAAGATGTTTGTTTTTTTTAGTTAGATCTTAAAACAACGAAAAGCTGCATAAATCACATTACTAGAGAATGAAAAAGTGGTAGTGGTGGTAGAATACTACTTCATGAACTCCATATAAAAAAATATCACATTATCAATTTCAAAAATTATAATTTTGTTAATCTTATCCCAGACCACAAAATTCTGTATATTGTCTAATTCTAGAAGCTGAATTAACACCGAAAATACAAGTGCCTAATAAAACTTAAACACATAAACACCAAAAAATGTATTGTGTAAAATTAGATTAACTCTGATATTGATACTGGAATATCAGTGTTGACTTATTTTAATGAAATATCGTACTACAATTTTAACAAGTGAACTTCCTACTCACTAGGAGGCACCACATCGGCAAAGTAGTCAACTGCAAGGTCATACCCGGAGAGAGTCTCACTGCACAACACCGTCTACTTGTCATGGATCTCTGCGTGAAGCCCAAAGCCAAGAGCTTTGAGCGCTGTCGGCGTCAAATAAGGTGGTGGCGGCTTGACGAAGACAAATCCCAGGTGTTCGTCTCAGCTATCGGCGACAAGTGCGCTAAGGCTGAGAGCGAACCAGTTCAGAACCACTGGGACAGGATTCAGGCAGCCATAACCGAAGCGGCGAAGTCAGTGCTTGGCACGTCTAAGGGTGGACGCAAATTTGACAAGGAGACTTGGTGGTGGAACGACGCAGTCCAGAGGGAGACTAGGGTGAAGAAAGCCCTCTTTAAAAAGTGGCAAGCGTCCAACTCTCCTGAAGATCGCGACGCATACAGGTCCGCAAAACGTGCAACAAAGAAAGCTGTTGCCAGAGCCAGGCGAGCCCACCTACAGCCGCTCTACGATAGGCTGGAATCGTCTGAGGGGCAGAAGCTTATCTATAGATTAGCACGTTCTAGGGTCAAAGCGGCACAGGATATCTCCAAGTGCCGCTGTGTTAAAGACCCTCACGGTGACCTACTATGCGAGGACCTCGCGGTGAAGGAGAGATGGCGCTCTTACTTCCACGAGCTGTTAAATAAACAGCATAGAGAAGTGCAGCCACCGGACCTCCCTCCGAATCTTGGACTTGTGCCACCGGTAACGCCTGAAGAAGTAGAGAATGCTCTTCGCCGCATGAAGAATCGGAAAGCTGTCGCAGCCGATGGAGTCCCCCATCGAAGTCTGGAAGGCAATGGGTGGTCGTGGTGTGGGCATCCTAACTGACCTTTATAACCGCATACTCAGCACCGGCGGGATTCCTCGCCAATGGAGACTGAGTGTTATCACCCCGGTCTTCAAGGGCAAGGGATCAGTGCAAGAGTGCGGTAGTTATCGCGGTATAAAGGTCATGTCCCACACCATGAAACTATTCGAGCGGATAGTAGACTCTCGAATCCGTCAGGAGTGCACTGTCTCTGGATGTCAATATGGTTTCCGCCCCGGTCATGGGACTATGGACCCCGTTTTTGCCCTAAGAATCATCATGGAGAAATACAGGACGAAGAACACGCCTCTCCACTTCCTATTTCTGGACATGGAGAAGGCCTTCGACTGTGTTCCGCGTGCGATGATTTGGTGGGCCCTGAGGTCCAAGGGAGTGCCAGAAACGTATGTTGATATCATTAGAGACATGTACTGTGATTCCGATTCTGTAGTTAGGACCGCTGTTGGCGACACATTGCCCTTCCGTATTACCGTCGGAGTACACCAAGGCTCCGTCCTGAGTCCGTTCCTCTTCAGCCTGATATTAGACGTATTGTCAGACAGCATCAGAGACCACCATGAGCAGCCACCATGGCTACTTATGTATGCTGACGATATCGCGCTGGTGGACTCGGACAGGGGACGGCTGGTGAGACGTGTTAACACATGGAAGGAATCGCTTGAGAACGGGGTGCTGAAACTCAACGCGGCGAAGACAGAGTACTTGGCCTGCAACACTGCAGATCCCATGTCCGTCCGCATAGGCGACGACACGGTCGAGCGCACGGACCGGTTCAAGTACCTGGGATCTGTACTCCATGCACGAACGGCGACATCGACTCCGACGTCAAGGCACGCATTGCTGCTGCGTGGGATAAATGGCGGGAGGTGAGCGGCGTCACTTGCGACCCTAAAATGCCGGTTAAGCTGAAGGGACAGGTCTATAAATCCATCATTAGGCCTGTTCTCTTATATGGCAGTGAAGCATGGCCATTACTTGAGCGGCACAAGCAGGAACTGCGGGTCACGGAGATGAAGATGCTGCGCTGGATGTCGGGAGTTACGCGAGCAGATCGCGTAAAGAACTCCCGTATTCGCGGCAGCCTTCATGTCCGAGACATCGCTGATAAACTGCAAGAGTGCCGCCTACGTTGGTACGGTCATGTTTTACGAAAACCGGCAAACTACGTAGGGAACAAGTGTCTAGCCATGTCGCTACCGCCGGGTCCCGGCAGAAGGGGAAGGCCCAAGAAGGCCTGGCTTGACGTCGTAGTGGATGACATGCGTGCTAACAAACTCTCCATAAAGGATGCCGAAGACCGTGCGAAGTGGAGAGTTAGGAGTAGGAAAGCGGACCCCGGGCTCCGCAAGGATGCAACCGGGAAAACGCAAAGATGATGATGATGATGATGATGAATTTTAACAAGTGAACATGATCTTTATACAGACATCGTTAGATTTAATCAACAATTTGAAATGACGGACAAATATCTATCTTACCTGTCGAAATTAGATTAGATACCAAATCATTCAGAATAATACATTACATAAAATAACGCATTCATACTCCACTAAACATTAATACTTTAATACAACTTAGAATAATAAATTACAAAGACAGTACATGACACTAAATATCTAATAATATTCATAATAATTGACAATCAATATTTTAAAGGTTTTTATTATAATTTAATATATTTCAAATTACAAATTAAAAAACCTACACGTTTCTATAATTGAATATGACTTAAAAGTTGTTCGATCAATTAGTTGATTTCATGATAAAATATGATTTGATATTGTTTTTCACATATATGCTATTGTTTATGATAAGATAAACAAAAACCAAAATCAGTCAAAATATCTACTCGTAGATCGTAATGCAGGATCCAAATATGTTATGTTACTTCATTCATGCCCATCCAAATATTATATTTACATATTTTTTCTGTTAATTTATTAATTGTAGTAGAAGAATGCAAGTGATTAAGAGTAAGAAGTTTAAAAATATGTCATTTGGTTAATATTTAATGCAAAATTTAGCAATCTTTCATTTTATTCCCAAAAATATTTTTTTTATTTAATTATTACCTTGGCACTCGTATTTATATCACAGATCCTTGACTACATCATTCATTCCTAATCATCATTCTAAATATTCAGCACCTTTGTTAGACTGGATCACGACGTTCCACATTTCAAATGCGGTTAATTCGGCCTCAATTTAGTTTTCGTTCGATTCTAAACGAAATCGATAAAAGTCTTCACAAGTCTATTCCATCTAGACCATTATTTGATATTGTTCCCACAAACTTTAATTCCAGTCTAATCTTACAAATTACTTTGGCTTTTATCATTTTTATCAATCCTACATAGATAACTTTTTATTCCATCTTGTTTTGATTCCGGCTCGAAAAGTTTACTTATGATGGTGTCTTTAAAAAATCCTTTTGGCTGAATCAATGTTTCAAACTTTGTCTCAATTGAAAGTTTTCTGCTTTTGTTTTCGTGCGATACTGTGCTCAGGTCCAACGAGTAGCTATGTTTAATTACCTTCTGGCTTCTTAATCTTTGGTATTCATTTTCAGTTCTACAAACATCTTCAGTAACATCTGTAGAATGTTCTTCATAAGCCTCATTACCGTAAACATTACTTATACTATCTTCTGTGTCGTTTCTATTTTTACTTGGTTTGGTAAATAATAAGTGTTCAGTGTCCATTATTGTGACTACTGGAGACCGTTTGTCAAATAATTTGCATGATTCACCAAAGAGTTCATGCTTTTTCTGGCTGTTTCCGCTGTCGTCGTCGTAAATCGTTTCTCCTGATCTTTCCCCGTCAGAAGTTGTTCTGTTTTCCTTGATAGTACATAGTTCAAGGTCTCTAGTGTATGTCCGGTTGTAAGTGTCGTTGTTTGTAAACTCTGTGATGTTATCACTGAATATAATTTTTTTGCTGTCTTTAATTTTTTTAGGTACATTTGAAATCGTGCTGTCTGAAGATATGTAACGAGTTGTTTCGTTGTTTACAGATAGTTTGTGGGCAGGAGATAGCATAGTGTTGTTATAGCCCTTATCCATTTGTGATTGCTTTGCCTTACTGTGCATCCCAAATATTCTCTTGATTGATTGACGAAACTGTGAAAAGAAAAAATAATATTTATCCATAACACTACGCGAAACACATGTTCTATAATTAAATTTTTGAATAGTGATACCCCTTCTGAAATTTCAGATTTACCGTATCTTATGTATTGTGTTTTATTGTTAAGATCATCTGAAATTCCTGAATATCATCCTCATTTCTCTGAATTCTAGAGACTTCGAAACTAATGATTTACGGTTATTAGGTAACTCGATGTGACATTTAGCGGGAAATGGAATACGTCAGTGAGCTCGAAACTCGCGAAAGCGATAACCTAATTTTAGGTATCTCGCGAAGTTTCTACCGTAATATGTGACAGATTAGCCTATTTATCAAGATGTTTTGCTTGTTTTTCTCGTCCTGATATAATTAATTCTTCTCGCGTAATTGATTTGTTTTTAGGCTGGGTTATTTCATATCCAGTAAATATTTTTTTACCAATTAGTGTTATACCACACTAGACAAAGAAAAACATAACTTTATCTATACAACTCTGTGAAAATATTGTAACAATAACCTGAATTATAGTTCAGAAATGCTTTTATATTATTACCTACTCTCACGTTCCATCCATACGTGCGCCTGGACGGGACGGTACGTGTAGACTTTCTTTTTATAACATTTGTATAAGTCAATTTTTTTTTAAGACCTTAATGTTTTACAAGCTAATGGAACTCACCTGTGTGTTCATCCCAACGTATATCAGAGGATCGTAACATATTGAACTTTTTGCGACCAACGCTGGTATGACGCCGGCTCCGGGTGATATCTGCAAAAGAATTTTACATCATATATGTTGTTGTCGTTGTATTTACTATATTATTACTATTTACATCTCAAATTTCTTCTTCTCTTTGAGTTTGTTATGCAAAAATAAAGCATTCATCAATTCAACTGTACAGTGTACAGCTATTATGTTCATGAGGTATCTATTGATTTAAAGACAGACAGGATAACGCAAAACTTAAAAGAGATTTAAAAGTTCTAAAGGAGCTTTAGTTTTCTTATCTTCCTTTTAGAAATTGAATCCTAAAAATTAGACCTTTCATACAATTTTATCTAACCAGAAAGCCGTTACAAATATTCCCATAATTGACTTCCTTGTTTTCTCATTTTACTTTGTGTTGCTTACGGTACCATGCATATTCAGTGAATAAAAACTTACGAAGCTTCTAATAATTTATGTGCGTTAGCCAATTTTGTTAAAACTCGTATACTTGTCATATTCCGACGCAGTTTATTTATATGTAATCTACTGTGCTTACGCTTACGTAGTGATATATTTTTATTTGATGTTTTTAATGCTATTAAAGATCGACAACACCTGGATAGCTCAGTTGGTTAGAGCGTCCGACGCGAAATCGGAAGGTTCGGTGGTTCAAGTCCCCGTTCAGGCGGGGTCGTGAATGGGATTTTTTTTAAATTTTAAATTTATGTAGCGATATATTTTAGGATATGAATCTCTTTTATTATAATTTATGATCATAATTATCTTTTGTGTTTTTCAATTTAATAGGTATAAAATTATCATGAAATTCTGCGAATTGTCTAATAAAGCATTCTATGAGCTTTTCGAGTTTGAATAAACTTAAAGGAGGATAAAAAAAATTTTTAATAGCAAATTAGGTTGAGAAAGGTTAAAATATCAGATTCTTGGAATCTTTTACATGATATCAAATCATTCCCTAATTAAACCTTATAGATACTTTTCTATGCGATATTATCCCTTGAACCAGTAAAAAGAAGATATATTTAAAATATTCGTAATACTTGCACAAATAGTAACAAAGTATAGGAGGCTTACCTCCCATGCAAGAGTTTGTGTGATATTCTACAAAAGTTGATGCGTATTTGTGATACCTATTGATCTCAAGTCTCTTTGAGATCTGAACAATTCTTAGGTCCGTCGCCCACGGTGACTATTTATAGTGATGGTGATATGTATCGCTACTAAATCGTTATTATGTGAGTGAGTCTTAACCGCTGTTTTTGCTTACACAGCTAAGAGCGAGGCCTCACTTGTGCGTTGCGCTGTATTGCATCGTGACAAAGTCGTCACTGTGTCGTTATCCATACAATTTTATGACATGTCCCATTTGACTTTTGCGTCGTCGTTTGCAATGTCAACCGAGTGACGGACAGGAGTCGTTGCAGGGGAGAGCGCTACGCTGCGATGTCGAACGTGGACGCAACACAGGTGTGGCATACAATGAGTTGTTCCGTTGCGACGATGCAGCGCAATGCAGCGCAACGCACAAATGGGGCCTCGCTCTTAAGGCAATTCGCGTGGAAAAAGCCACCAATACATAAGACCGCGATCGTCACTTGACATAAGCTTCTGTCTCTAGTCTTTGCCTCGTTCGCGAACTATCGGGTCATCATTGCCTTACCTCAAGACACGGTCGCGGTATCTTGTTTCCGTCACTTGTCTGTCATGGCTCAATCCAGGAGGGTGAATTCGCATTCTACGTACGTTGGCGAGATACTAGCAGACAGTACATTGCGTCCATAAAAAACTCGCGCGTTTCTCGATTTGTCACTTCTGTCGACTGTTCATCTATCAGTAGCGCTACCATGAGTTTAAAAGTTACGGACTCGATATCGCCTACGTAAATATGTCTATGAGAAACTTGTACAGCGCTTCTGGTGGTCACGCTAAGAACTAAAATCGGTCGTATGAAAAAAACAACTCGGTTTTTAACGTACGTAATAGCCAACTCATGGTACCGCTACTGGACAGGGCCTGGGCCAACAACTAACGATGTCACTGCGCGAGATCATACCAACATCGCTATTGCACTAGCTGCAAAAGTAAGAGTAAACAGGATGCTTTAGCTACTTCAGCAAAATACTTACAATGCCTTCACTGGCGAACTGCTCCATAAGTGCAAAGAGAGAGTATGGCGTCCATGCCACGGTGAACGATATGATCATTATGAACACCATAGCTGTGGCCTTGGCTTCTGCACGACTCACCCTCCCGAGCCGCTGAGAGTTCTTGGAACAAAGAAATAGAGGTTGATTAAATACCTGTATTTTTAAGCATAAATGTTGAGGAATTTCTGAAACAAGTGTTTGTACGCGATAGATGACGATAGATGGAGTTACCAATCATAAGTTAATTATGGATTTACCACTACGCAGAATATAAAGATTATTATTATTATAAATTAAAATATAGGTTTCACCCAATCTATTTGCTATCCTAACTTAATGTTATATGTAAATGCGCTTTCCCACCGTAAACTACAGAACTGATTAAAAATATTTTTTTTACACAGTCTTACAGTAGCCTAAGAGAAGACTTCTTTTTAGCCGATTGATCTTCTTTTATTTTCATCAAATCATCTTTCGTTTTCGTAGCCATGTCGGCATTTCCTTACAACTATGTAGATACTACACAATTTATTTGAGTCTTAGAAGAATAAGTATTCACATTACACAGATTTGTCAACGTCTTTCTAATTAATTATTTTGGAACGGAATACTTCAGGGAACTGTTTTTCTAGAGTAATTTATAATATGGCTGCTCTTTTATGTGTACCTATTAATTTGTCGGAATTATTCATCATGTTACCAAATATTTCCTAATTTTATTACCAGGGTTACTTTGAACTCATTTACTAATTTGTAGGAAATACAAAAGAGCGACTAAATTAATGCCTAAAAGCCGTCAAAATGGACCTTTCACGGACGTCAAGATTCTAATTTAGATATGAATAGGGCAATAATATAGGGACACTGCGATGTTTTGTTCACTTGAAAAGAGTTAAAATGAAATCAGGCGGATAAATTTTGCCAGTCAGAAATGTTACATATCTAGGAATAAGCAAATAATAATTTCCTTTATTAATTCGTATCTCATTACGTTAAAATATGTATAATACTAAATAGCACCACTAAATAGATACTAGATAAACTAAGGTACCTTTTAAGGTACGATTTTAGTTGCGTGACATTGAGTCAGTTTACATAATCTCCTATTTCAGCATGAGAATGTAATTGTTTCATGTTTCTGTATGTACTTACATGGGTACTATGTAGGTACATACAGAAACAGGTTAGATAGGTATAAACAAAATATTGACGCCACTAGGGACTTGATACTCAATCGATCGATAAAGGTGACGGAAGGTGGTACTGGCCAATTATACAATGCTTTGTCTTCCTTGCCACTTCAATGCATGCAGCCTCTCTCAGGATACATACACAACATGACATTTAGCCATGAATATTCAGCGTTTCTAACGGTAGTGATCTCTCCGGTCATGTCGGATCTCTGTCGGAATAGGTCAATAGACAGTGTACCGGAGTTTGGGAATACAATTGCAGATGTAATAAATAATAATGCCGCATGTTCCAATTAAAACAGAATAAATAAATAAAAGAAAAAATTTAACCACATATACATAACATACATACATAACATATACACGGCGTAGTATTTACGCTTTTTCCTGTAAAGACTAAGATAAAAGCCAAGTCATAGTTGGCTAATCTTTGAGAGCGTGAAATGCACCCTTGAGGTAAAACGACTGCCTTCGTGTTTGAGGAAAAGTGTGTCTACTGTCTACTACGTATTACGTACCGCACCGTTAACTACCTATAACGTTCTGTAGGGTGGTGTAATTACTGGAAACAAGAGACCTAACAACTATCATCTCTTGTAACTGGTGTTCGGAACTTCCAGTAGAGCAGTCTAATCATCATTGCGGTCACGGTAATAATGTTCTGTTACCAAGTAAATTCCGATTATAAGACATTTTTACTGATTAAATGTGAAAGTGCTTCTGTTCGTTTGTCGGGGACAGTCGTTGTGCGTTGGGGTTAAAAAACATCATCACCTTATGATTTCATCAGTGTTCATTCATCATCAGCCCACTTTTGTCCATTGCTGCACATAGTGTTCATCAACAAAACATAAATATGAGGACATTGTCTTGCATGGCAGCAAGCCAAATAAAAAGAAATAAACTAGTCTACAGGGTTCACTTTATGGAAATGATCCCTAGGGAAATTGATCCATCTAGAGTTCTAGACCCGTTTCAAATAAAACAAATGGACTTCTAGACAGTTCCGAAACGAATATTATTTATGATACTGTTGAAAGGAATGGGAATTGATGATGTTCACAAATGTGAATAAAAGGACTCATACGTTTTTGTGTGCGAACGTAAGAAGAGATAAAAACGTTTAATAATCAGGCAAAAACTGTGCAACTTGTAAAAAAAAACATTAACTGTCAAATTTTAAAAGCTTTTTTCCCTCCGTTAAAAAAAACATGTTAATATCGGACTGGCTCGGCGGAACAGTGGTTAGTGACCCAGGTTTACTACGTACGGTTCCAAGAGTCTTGGGTTCGATTCCCACTCGGAACAAATATTTGTGTGACGAACATCGGTGTTTGTTCCGTGTCTGGGTGTATTATAAATATATTTAAGTATATTTGTGTATCCACTATTGATTCTGATACTCGTAACACAAGTGCTTAAGCTACTTACCACGGGATCAGATCAATGTATGTGATGTTGTGAAATATTTATATTTATTTATTTAATATCGAAACCTTTTTTAATATCATCCGACATACCTGACAGAATCAATATTCGCATACAAAAATCTACCTTATAAGTAGCTATATCACAAAGGTGGTGTTAAGTCATATTATGACTTAACTTTAGCCTAGTAGTTAAAGCCGTTCCTCTCAATGCGAATGGTCACTAGGCCAAGCCCATTATTACGTAGTAATTATTAAATTTATATGATTGGCAATTCAACGACCTTACCGTGTAGAAAAACATGGATTACTTTAGCGTCTAATCGAGCGCCACTGCACTTAAGTGTGTATTGTCTTGTGAGTTTCAGAATGCAAAACTAGCTCTATTACTATATAGCTCTATAAGCAACGGCAATAAAACTGTCGTTAGATGAGCAGTAACTTCAAATTGAACGTTTCAAACCACAATGAGCAAAGTTTTCCACAGACGTGACGATAGAAGCGACTTTCTGAGTTTGGTTTGGTTTTATGAGCCAATTTAAGCTTATGAACTCGTGTCCAGGGGAGTTATTTATATATTTAAGTATATTTGTGTATACTAATGTTGTTTCCGGAGGTAACATAAGTGCATAAGCAACATAGCATATACGTAGAATCAGATCAATGTATGTGATGTTGGGTAATATTCATTTAAATTTATATTATAGACATGAAAGAAAGAGCAATCCATAAGCTGATTTTCTAGTGCATCAACTCAAAGCATACGACACAAGTCCATGAAGAGTCGTATTTTACATTTTCACAACGTAATGTGTGTCCTTTTCAGAGGCAAAACTAAGTCAATATTATTATTTATTTCACTTCTCTGTACCAGAGCAAGACGAGGCTTATTAGCCTAGGCTTACTAACGATGTTGACTTGATGACGTCAGGATCGAGTTGAGAGTTCAAAGCAGCTTAGACCGTGTTCTCGTTGTATTTGCTTCGTGTTCTCAACATATTATTATAAAGGTAAATTTTGATAGTTTAACAACAATTATTAAGATTTATGAGCACTATGACCCGCAAAAAGTAAAACCAAAACGTAAAAGCTCTTTTGAAAACCTCTAAAATTTCAAGCACAATCCATTTATTAGAAATTTTCCTATACAAGGGATACAACATTAAACTTGAAACTGGAAAGTAACAAAATGATATCATATTTAACCCTTCGAGAATTCGATTTTTCAGCAATACAAAGGCCCTGGATGAAACAGATCAGCAGAGTCCCAGAATGCCCCAGGGAACCCCATCTTGTATTCCGGAACCCTGGTAGAACAAGCAGGATACATTATTGATGAGAAAACGGGTTGCATCCAATAAGATCTTCTGTTGCCATTTTATTAAACGCCAGCTCAGAAATGAAATGGAAATTGTATCGTTGGAATAAAATGCATAATTTTTGTGCA
This sequence comes from Maruca vitrata, assembly GCA_039566165.1. NCBI lineage: Eukaryota > Metazoa > Arthropoda > Insecta > Lepidoptera > Crambidae > Maruca > Maruca vitrata. The sequence continues at coordinate 4,800,380 of CM076926.1, forward strand.
TTTCGAATTTCTACTACTACACAAGGGAATTTAAGTAGTTCGAGAATGCAAAAGTTGTATTCAGTACAGCAAAAGAGAAAAAGAAATAAAACTTTACATGACTGCAAAGGAACAAATGTAACAATATCAACTTAGTAATTTCTAGCTAAAAACTTGTCTTCTTTTCACAATTCATTGGAAAGGGATAAAATATCTGTCCTACACACTCAACTTGATTACATTCATAAAAATAACTGACAACCCTTTACCGCTTTAAAATCTTACGCTGAAACTGAATCCTTTTCTGGCAAATAATGGATTTAGTTATCAAAAACGGGTCTTATTAATTAAGTACCACAAAAGATTTCCGCTGCTGAAATACCGTTTATTACAGGAAAATCTTGTCTTTGTGCCCACAATTTCGCTGAAACTTTTGAAAATTTAATCACAGACTGATGATACTAAAGTTGTTTCCGAAAGCTTATTCGAGGTAAAATCTTTAAAAGATAGTCTGCGAGACGAAAACTGTGGATTAGGTACACCCTGCAGCTTTACGTATTCAATTAATATTAAGTTGGGTTGTGAAAAATATCACATAAAAATGATGTTTTCAAAGCTAAAATAATTCTACTAGTCGAATACGAAGATTGGTTGGCGAACCACGTAAGATAAAAATTCTGAAGTGGATTGATGGTTAAATTTGTAGTTTCTATCCTCTCTGTTTCGTTATAATAACGATGTCACTATCCAAGCACCGTAACAAATTATCAAGATTTTATTCATTTTGGGGGCTGAAGAAAATTACAAATGGCGTTATGTGACTCTTTCTATAAGAATAAGCATTGCCAAAAGGAGGGAGAAGAAAGAAGAAAGAAATACCTAAATAAAAAATTGGAATAAATAAATAAATATCTGGGACATTTCCACACACGGTCATCACCCCAAACTAAGCAAAGCTTGGTCGTCAGAGACTGATATACATACATATACATATACAGGGTGTCCCAAAAAGTAGTGTCAAGCGGAAGTCCTGAGATAGAACACCCCGTGGGGCATCCGAAACAAAATAAATAAAATACCTTCTTGAGTGTCCTGATGATGTTGACGTAGCTGAAGGTGATGACCGCCAACGGGACTATCTGCCCCATTGCGAACAGGAACATGATGTAAGTGAGGGTGTTCATGGACTGCTCGTGCCAGTTCACCGAACAGCTGTAGACAAAGATAATAATCAAATTTAGCCGTAATCAAAATACATAAATTGTATAAAATAAAATAAAAATTATCCATGATTTCGTATGAATATTAGAAAATGTTTAGACCTCTGAAACAAGTTATTGGAAAATTTAACATGAAACAGACCTTGGTAACATTTGCCGGCTAATGATAATAATAATTGTTACCGCTTACTTAGTGGTATAGATCTAGATATCTAGTTTTTTGGACAAAGGGGGTGGGGAAGGTGGTCAAAAGAAGAAAAGGACGAATTTGTGAAACGATTAAACAAGTGGCTTTAAAAGTGAGCTTTAAACTTACTTCGAATGCAGATGGCTATATAAATAGAAATAAATTTAGTGTACAAAATGCGATCAACAATTCTATAACAAAATGTCTTGTGACTGTGACTTCGTAAGGAGAGATCATCAAAAGCCCATAATAATATACAGGGTGTAACAGGGGGGGTGGATCATCGTAAGTCAATCGATGGGGGACTTCAATACCTATCGAATTAACCCCCATGTATGTTCAGCGATTTTCAATGGTTCCAAAGTTATTGAGATTTTTGTAAGAAGCCGGAATTCAGAATAAAAGTCATCACTGTAGCTTAACTACTGGACCTGCTTGTATGATTTTTCTTCTAGAAGTAGTTCAATAGTGGGTCTTTATAATTACGATACCGATTTGAGTCATAACCCTATCATATTGGAGTAAAAAAATAATTCTTCACAAAAGTTTTACGAATCGAATTGTGTCTACCAACTTTCAAAGCCTCCAGTGAAAAAAAAAAGCCTGTGTTTTTTTTCTAGAACTTATTTTAAAAACTACCTACATTCATGGATAGTATACCCTGAAAATTTCATACCGCTACTACCAGAGCATCATAACGAAAATTGAACGCGAATGGCACAGGTGCCATAAATCAGTGTTTTTATTTTTCATGTAAAACTTTAATTTAAAAAATAAATCGATATGTTTCAGCAAATTTATGCTTTGTTAGTAACATTAGTAGCAGTTATTTTACAGAATTGCAAATTGAAGGGGTGAAAATCAAGCAAATAAAATTTACATAATTTTTGTTAATAATTTTTTTTATAGTAAGTGTTCATAATGGGCATTATTATTGGCTATGATGCATAGCCTAGACCTTCTTAAAAAGATTTTTTGGAGGTTGTGGAATGCTTCTTTTTTGTAAAATTTTTCAGGGGCCCAAATTGTGACAAGGCAAATGTAGTAGTAGCATTTTGCAACATCCGAAAAACCTTTGTAAAAAGGTGTCGTACTCGTTTATGCATAGCCAATAATGGAGCCCATTATAAACACTTACTGTAAAAAAAAAAATTATTAACAAAAATTATGTAAATTTTCTTTGTTTGATTTCCACCCCTTTAATTTGCAATTCTGTAAAATTACTGCTACTGATGTTACTAACAAAGCATAAATTTGCTGAAACATATCGATTTATTTTTTAAATAAAAGTTTTACATGAAAAATAAAAACACTGATTTATGGCACCTGTGCCATTCGCGTTCATTTATCGTTTTGATGCTCTGGCAGTAGCGGTATGAAAATTTTAGGGTATACTATCCATGAATGTAGGAATTTTTAAAATAAGTTCTATAAAAAAAACACAGACACTTTTTTTTCACTGGAGGCTTTGAAAGTTGGTAGACACAATTCGATTCGTAAAACTTTTGTGAAGAATTATTTTTTTACTCCAATATGATAGGGTTATGACTCAAATCGGTATCGTAATTATAAAGACCCACTATTGAACTACTTCTAGAAAAAAAATCATACAAGCAGGTCCAGTAGTTAAGCTACAGTGAAGACTTTTATACTGAATTCCGGCTTCTTACAAAAATTTCACAAAAATCTCAATAACTTTGGAACTATTGAAAATCGCTGAACATACATGGGGGTTAATTCGATAGGTATTGAAGTCCCCCATCGATTGACTTACGATGATCCACCCCTCCTGTTACACCCTGTATATCCGCAATGCTGGGGCACGGACCTACCTTAAATTATGGCGATAAGGCCTTAGTCAACCACGCGGCCAAGTGCGGGTTGGTCGACTACACAACCTAAGAATTTCTTCGCATATGTGCAGGTTTCCTCACGATGTTTTCCTTCACCGTTAAAGCATTGAATAATCGTACATTTGAATTTCAAATTTGAAAAACTGTAGTAAATATCGGGGTTTGAACTGGCGAATTCTCGTATGGCAAACAACGATCTTAACTACTCGGATTTACGATGGTAAGGAGAGATAGCTTAAGTTAAATACAAACCTGATGTTGGCGGCTTCGTTGACGTAGTTGCCCCAGCCCATGAGGGGCGGCGTGGTGAGGGCCAGGGAGTAGGTCCAGATGAAAGCTATTGAGAGGACAGCGCCCTTCGAGCTGAGGTGGCGTGAACTCAGAGGACGGGTGACCATCAGGTACCGCTCGAACGATATCACTGTCAGCGTCGTGATCGATGTGATACCTGAGACAAAGAAAAAAATATATTTATTTCTTTCTTTTCTTCAATCTCACATGTTTTATGTAACTACATATACGTACATACGTCCATATCAACTTAAAACAAATATTTTATTTTCATAAGATTAGGTGATAGTAAGAAATAGTTTATTGCTTCACCATTAACATGATATAGAAAGTATCCCAGCCATTACATATGTATTTTACAGAAGAATTAAAGACTTCACTTTGTACGTGCGTTGACAACCGTGCTCCCCATTATATGCCTTTGTCAGTCCATTAATTTTACTCTCCATAATTTTTTTAGATTAAACGTAAGATAGTTTTACAGAAAATAATGTAAAACGAACGATCAGTCAGCATTTTCATTATAAAACTTTTTTGATTCAATAACGTTAACTTATTATAACGTAGCTCAAAGTTACTTACTATATTGCTAATACATATTACCTACATATATTTCTGTACAGTCATATAATTACTGTCATTCTCAAAAGCTGAACGAACAAAAGAGTTAATTTACCCAGCTCTCGCAATTCGGCTCCCAATTTGAGATGTTTGTATGCGGTGCCTTTATTTGGGAGCCGCTAGGTTGCTCGAGGCTCTCTCAAACGTATTATTTACTTGTTGGTGTAGGATATTGGTTACTTAATCATATTTTAATATTAATGTATGTTAGAGAGAAATTTAAGTAAAGTTTTCGTATGACAAAATCAAATGTATTCGATCCAGTAGAGTACACTTAGATTAGTAATAAAACCCGGAGTTAGGAAGTTGGCGATTGGACGCTCGTGCCTCGGAATGCACGTTAAGCCGGTGGTCCTGCGGATCTCTCATCGGTCATGTCGGATTGCCGTCTCACCGAACTATGAGAGTAAGGGAATAGAGAGTGCACTTGTGTTTGCGCGCACACTTGTGTCCCATGTGTTGTGTCACATATGTCCTGCGCACTTGGCTGATCTCAATTGAGATCGGCCGCCATTGCCGAAATCGGTCGGACGCCTTATATTATTAATAAAACTTTATTAACAGATTAAACTTGGACAGTCGGTCCAATTGCAAAGGTTTTATAAATTTTTCCAATCCTCGCAAATTAATACAATAAAAGAGCTATCACTTAATTTAAATAATTTAGAATTGAGCATATCAGTATGCAATAGAAAACAGATAGCTAATTAACTTTCCCACATTTCATTTATTATTTTACAGCCTATATACAGTTTTATATACCTATTATTAAACCACAAGTCTATCAAAGGAAATAAAAGTCTCACAACCTTAACTTTTCAATGTGATATTTTGTGTGTCATGATTTGGGGGAATATGTCTGAGAAATCAATTTCAAATTGAATACTATATATATAATTTACAGTAATTCAATCTTTAGTCTTAACGGTAGTTGCCCTTGAACCCGTCCCGACTAGAATAATTACTTCGATAAAGGTTTAGGTTCTATAAATATTTCATGTAAAATAGGCACCTGCCTGTTCCTTTCACAAAATACCCGAGGAAATTATGTGTCAGTTTTCATATTATGAATGTTCGTAATACCGTGTAGTAGCCCTGAACTGAATACCCCAAGGTCAAACCAAGGGGTGACTTTCATATAAAAAATCCCATTAATTTCAGTTTTCTGAGGATACAGACACAGTTACCAATAAGATGTTATGTGGAAGCTATGTATGAAATAAAATAGGATTATATTTAAATCGTGGTCGCCCCACTATTAGTAAGTAGTAATTGAGGTGGCAATTTGGTTTTCGAAAAAAAAAGATATCTATGACATGCAGATCTTTTTATCCTACTTTTGATTTCATTTGTAAATATTAATGAGCTCTTATGTAACATCTAAACTTGCAAAAGACAATTCCATAACATTCCATTCCAAACGTCGATCATAAAAAATAAAACCAGACTTGTGTAACCGAAGATTCGAACCCACGTACGACCCCTAGGCAATCGCGATACTGCGAACTAACTCATTACTCAGGCCACTCGAGTTATGTAAAGATCAGTAGCGCTACCATGAGTTTAAAAGTGACAGACTCGATGTCGCCTATGTAATTGTCTATGAAAAACTTTACTACTCCCCTGGCTGTTACGCTAAGAACTAAAATCGCTAGTATGAAAAAAACAATTCGATAGGTTTTTAACGTACGTAAGTTTTCGATAGCTAACTCATGGCACCGCTACAGAATGATTCCACCTTTTCCCGTAAGTCACTGGTGATGCCCCTAGTGATACCCCGGTCTCTCAAAATATAACTTAGCTGGTAACTTTCCCCAACTATTGAAGAATTCCCAACATTTATTTTTACCCGATTTTACTATTATAATGCTTAGCCTTACGGCACGAGCCAGGAATCCTTGGAACAGAGCTTGTAAAAAATATACCAAAGTAAAGATCTTCAAGTTGTAGGATTTAAAGCATTCGCTCTGTAAGCTCCTGCCACAAGGCTAATCCGGCACTGACAAACTCTCGGAAAGGTTTTTTTCCTTATTGATTCTCAGAAATCTTTATCATGGATTTCCCGAAGAGTATTCTACCCGAAAATTGCATTTCTTTCAATTGTATCAGTTATTTTCAGTGAAGTATATAAATCTTTTAAGGTTTCTTTGAATGCTTATAATTTTTTCATTTGAATAATGGAAGCGAGCGCTGATTGAAAATTCATAATTAAATTTTCAGCGCGGGGTTAAAATGATTACAGGAGTTGGTGCACTCATGAATCAATAAACACTGAAGAATGACCCGCTTGACATAATTATTGTATTTTTTCTTCACCGTTGATCAGATCGGGTCCTATATGATTGGGAAAATAAGAGAATAAGTTTATACATGTCTTCGATACCAATCTACACAATTATCTTATACGTGAAGGATCCACAGTACCTAATTGATTGTGTTCGCGCGCGCGAGCGAGACAAAGCATCGCAAGGAATGCTGCCCTGCTCCTGCGCGCGCGCCCCAGTCGCCGCCAGTCGCCGCACCACACCCAGCGGCTCCACACACACGACCCGTACGCGTCCCTGGCCCGTGACCTATTTAAATATTTTCTGTACCATTCGATAAGTACACAGTTTACAATCACACCATGATTTTTATTTGTTCTCGCTAACAAAAGTGGCGCCCCCGGGTGGGCACGAGTCGCGTGTAAATTCCTTTTGGTAACTGCATCGCGTGCCGAGTCCCATCTAATCTAACGAATAGGTCGCGCGTCGCTTCCACGTTTCGTCCGCCATCTTTCCGTCGACGTCGCCTTCGTACATTGTCGTCAACGCCTACGCCTTGAAGATCCTCTGGGTGCCTGAGAAGACTCCGGTGCAGCACCTATCATCTGTATCGCAGACTGTCTACCGGCCCAGACCGTCAAGAGGAAACGTGGTCGCTGTGAGGGCCACACCACACACGTGGTCCGTAAGGAGAAGAAACTACGCTTCTGCTCTGCATCTCAACTTGCCAAGGAGCGTGTCGTGAGCCAATCATCCTTTCTAATTATTCCCCTCTTCTTAATTTGAGCATTTTGGTGAATAATTTAGTAAGTGCGCACTTCACATCTACATGTCCACCTTCTTATTTTGCGCATACTTCTACATATTAAAGTAACATCCTTCATAATAAAATTAATCTTACATGCATATCATATCGTTATCTTTATCATCATAAAATAAAATATCGAGCTATCAGCGCACTCAGCATAAATTCAGCACGAGCTTATACTGTGGTTGCCACTTCTACGATAGCTACAGCTGCCTAATTCTTGTTTTTTTTTAGCAAGCTTCAATTTATTTGCCCTTTTCTTGCCCATTTTCTTGCGCCTTGTCACTTTACCACGCTTACTTTTATGTGTGCATATTTGAACTTACCTAGTTACTTATCCATCACTATTCATAATTATTATCTCCTCGCATACTATTCATATTTCTGCATCTTTGCTTGATAACGCTTTGCATACACCCTGTCATTTACGCATTTCAGTGAGAATTGGAAATTGTGAGCACGCTGCCGCCACGTGGTCGCGCGGCTCAATCGCATCCGGCCTGCCTCCGCTTAACCTACTTCACTGCGCAACACGTTTGCTGCCTACTCTGCGCTGGGAAACAAAAGGAGCGTAAGCCGTTCGCAATTTCTTTTTAGTTGAATATATTTTTTACTTTTTAAAATTCCCTTTAGCTCGCAATTTGACTTAAAGCTTCCTTAAAAATCATCATGACTGAACCATCGCCAACTAAATTGTCCCCTTTACTAATTCCTTCACAAAATGAATTCAAGGAACTTAAAGCTAAACGTAGATCCGTAAAGGGGCAAATTACTATTTTTAACAATTACATTCAGGAAATTATGAAAGTGCATACCTTATCTGATGTTCAAATTTGCGAGTTAAATGTGAAGTTAGCTAAATTTTCAGAACTTAGTATCAAGTTTGAAAGCATACAAACCCGTTTAGAAGTCTTGAATGAACAAGATCTTGATGAGGAAATCAGGGAACGGAGTTCCATTGAAAAAATCTCCATTCTCTTCTTGCTACAGCGCAATGTCTTCTTGACAAAGGTAACCCCAAGGACACTGAAAAACCTGGGACTTCTACCTCTGAGTGCTGTCATGATAGTTCTCATGCACCTATTGGCTTCAAACTTCCACAAATCAATATTTCAAAATTTGACGGTTCTCATTTCAAGTGGCTAGAGTTTAGAGACACATATCAGTCTCTCATACACAACAATGATAATATCCAGCCAATCCATAAGTTTCATTATTTGAATGCGTATCTCGAAGGCGAAGCTGCTCGCGTTATTTACAATCTAGAAATTTCAGCTGATAACTATCATGACGCTTGGAAACTTTTATATGATCGGTATAATAATAAACGTCAATTAATCTCCTTTCATCTTAACTCCTTACTTAACATTGAGGCTCAACGAGACCGTGACTCAGACAGGTCACTTCGCTATCTGGGTGATCACATTACAAAAAATCTTCGTGCCTTAAGCACTTTGGGATTGCCTACTGATAAGTGGGATGCTATCATCATACATATAGCTGCAACAAAATTAGATCACGTGTCCAAAATTAAATGGGAGGAGCATAAAAATAACTTGAACGACTACCCAGACCTCAATGAATTTAAATCCTTTTTAAAATCTCGTGCAGACATCTTAGAAACATTATCGCGCACTAAAAGAGAATTTAAACCATATGTAAAACCTAATATTCAACAAAAGCATAACACTAGGACGTCTCTTATGATTTCATCAGATGACGCCTCGACAAAGCGGTTGTGCGTCGTGTGCCAAGGGAGTCACCGCATCTTTGATTGCGGAGTCTTCAGGGCCATGTCTACTGACGAGAGATGGGCGCGAGCAGCAAAGCTGAGGCTGTGCCACAACTGCTTGCGACCGGACCATGACACGCGCAGCTGCAAGCTAGTGAGCGGCTGTCGCGTATGTAAGAGGCGTCACAACACCATTTTACATAAACACAACACCATTTTACATAAACACAACACAAACACAAACATATCCCAGGCTTCTTTTAGTCGCACTTATGACGACACCCTAGGGAACGTTGAAAGTACACCATCTCCTTCCTCTTCTGCCACTGTTATGACAGCGGTGAGCGCAACGGAAGTTCTATTATCAACAGCGTATGTTGAGATCTTAAATCCAGCTACCAATAAGGTAGTCACCGCAAAGGCACTACTAGACAGCGGAAGTCAGTCTTCATTCATAACCACGGACTTAAAGTCTCGTCTTCAACTGACTTCTCAGCCCTCTAGTGCCACCAATTTGTTGGGTATTTCTGATACTAACATCAATATTATTCCGCAGCAATGTGCTGCAAAACTCATCTCAAAACGTAGTACATTTACGTTACTTCATAACTTCTTAGTGCTTCCCCAAATTACACAAAAACTTCCTAAGCATCGAATAGATGTACACCATATAAACCTACCACCACATGTACTGTTAGCTGATCCTTCTTTTTATGAACCATCTCAAATTGATATCCTTATAGGCGCCGACATTTTTTGGCACATTATTGGCTCAGAACGTCAATCCCTAGGCGATAACTTGCCCATCCTTCATAACTCACTACTAGGTTGGTTAATAGCAGGACCTTTACCTATCATTAATACTAAAACTCCATCAAGGGCCCCCAGGGTTTACAAACACTGTAACTTTGTGAGTCATAATTATGATGACAATGACTTCAACTCGCAATTGATGAAGTTTTGGGAATACGAAGACTTTCCGGATAAACCTCAGTCCAATAACAACGTAATCATTACAGATAGTGAGAAACACTTCATCGAAAATACCTATCGCCTACCTAATGGCAAGTTTTGCGTCAGACTCCCTTTAATAGATTCGCCCGACTGCCTTGGTAAATCTTATCATATAGCCAAAAAACAATTCATTAGCTTAGAAAAGCGATTTCATACCAATCCAGAGCTTAAAACAATGTATTCCGACTTCATTAAAGAATATCATGATTTAGGGCATCTTTCCGATTCTAAAGTTCAAAAACCCACCATCTCCTGCTTTTTACCCCATCATCCTGTGCTAAAGGAAAGCAGCGAGTCGACAAAACTCAGGGTTGTTTTTAATGCATCCTCCCCAACTTCATCAGGTTTCTCCATTAATGAACTTCAAATGGTTGGCCCCAACCTGCAAGATTCGCTTTTTAACATTTTAATCAGATTTCGTAGTTATAAATATGTACTTACAGGTGACATAGAAAAACAATACAGGCAGATAGTTATGAATGAGATTGACAGAGACTTACAAATGATCTTATGGCGTGAAAATGAATATTTACCTATTAGATCACTCACTTTAAATACTGTTACATATGGTTTTGCTAGTGCTAGTTTTTTCGCAGCAAGGTGCTTGCAACAATTAGCTGATGAGTCACCAGAGCCACTCATAAAAGACATAATTAAACGTGACTTTTATTGTGACGATTTACTTTGTGGAAGCGAAACCGAAACAGAGTTACTTCGCATAAAACAAACAATCTCTAAATTACTTCTATCGGGTGGTTTCAAATTACGAAAGTATCGCTCTAATAACTCTCAATCCATCATCGAATCTGAACTCAGCAATCTTGATAACAATAACTTATCTCTTAGCCAATCACATCACATACTTGGCTTAGGATGGAATCCAAGCCAAGATTTACTTCATTTTGATATAAACCTGGAATCAAACTCGCCACCTAAGACCATCACAAAACGCCACATCCTAGCAACCACATTCAAGATATTTGATCCTTTGGGTTTGCTGACCCTATGCACTATTAAACCTAAAGTACTTTTGCAGAAATTATGGGCTCTTAAGTTAGATTGGGACGAACCCGTCCCCAATGAAATTATACGCACTTGGGAACACTTCATAAACAATGTTCACTTTTTAAAGTCTCTTTCTGTACCTAGGATTGTATTCATTGATCAACCTGCCCTTATGGAGATGCATTGTTTTTGTGATGCATCACAAACCGCTTATGGAGCCTGCATTTATTTAAGGTCCATTTCTACTTCAGGTGCGATCACCTGCAACATTCTCTGTGCCAAATCACGCGTAGCTCCCACCAAAATTACTACCATTCCACGTTTGGAGCTATGCGCAGCTCTCCTCGGTGCTCGTCTTAGCTCAGCTGTCACCGCAGCTCTTCGCATACACATACATCGCCACATATTTTGGTCAGACTCCACAGTCACATTAGCTTGGCTAAAAATGTGTCCAAGCAAACTAAAAATTTTTGTTGCTAACAGGGTTTCCGCCATACAAAGGCATACTGAAGGTGGTTCATGGCGTCATGTGCCTACAACGCATAACCCTGCAGATTTAGCTTCTCGAGGAGTCGACCCTCAACACGTACTGACACAATCATTATGGTGGCATGGCCCTACCTTTTTACTTGAACCCGAAACGAACTGGCCAAATCTGGAAGTAATTGCAACTAAAGACACACCAGAAATTAAGCCAACGATATCCTCTTTGTTCTGTAAATCCACAGAACCATCATCCATTATAGACTTTGACAAATTTTCTAACCTTAAACGTCTTAAAAACTGTGTCGCTTATGTCTTAAGGTTTATAAAAATTAAATGCCGAAAGCAAACAATAACCGGCCCTTTACATTCAACAGAACTTGACGAATCATTAAATGTTTTGATTAAGCTTTCACAGAAAGACACATTTTCAAAGGAGTTGCATACACTTCAATGTAATAAACAGTTACACGATAAATCACAAGTGTCCTCTCTAACTCCTTTCATAGACTCTCAGGGGATCCTGAGAGTGGGGGGGAGACTACTTAAGTCCCAGTACAGCTTTTCAACAAAACACCCTATACTTTTATCAGCTAAACACACATTAACCAAACTCATATTCACGCACAAACACACAAGCCTCCTACATGCGGGACCGCAGCTCATGTTGTCATCCGTTCGTGAGCAGTTCTGGCCCATAGGGGGCAGAGATTTGGCTCGACGCACTGCACGTCGATGCGTTGTTTGTAAACGACAATATGGCAAATCATTGTCAAATGTTATGGGAAACTTGCCGGCCCAACGCCTAATGCCTGATTATCCGTTCGCGGCCGTAGCAGTAGATTTTGCTGGCCCCTTCTTAATTACAGACCGCCGTGGTCGCGGCTGCAAAATATCTAAATGCTATTTATGTCTGTTTATATGCCTTAGATATAAATGTGTTCACTTAGAGGCCGTTAGTGAACTGTCTCGAGACGCATTTTTACTTTCACTGCGACGCTTCATTTCACGCAGAGGTAGGCCTAGTGAAATATTTTGTGATAATGGCAGAAACTTTGTTGCCGCTGCCAAAGAAATTAACGAATTATTTAAATCTCATTCAGACTCGATAAAAGGGTTTGCAGCTGATCAAAACATAAAGTTCATATTTTCACCGGCTTACGCTCCAAATTTCAATGGTTACGCAGAGGCAGGCATCAAATCTGCAAAATTTCACCTCAGGCGCATCTTGGGCAATACTCACCTTACGTTTGAGGAATTGTCCACCATATTTGCTCAAATTGAGGCCGTCCTAAACAGTCGACCCTTATTACCCTTATCCTCCTCCCCTAATGATTTTACGGCGCTCACACCGGGACACTTTCTCCTTGGCAGGTCGCTGACGTCACTCCCCGAGGCTCCTCTACTGCAGTACCACGCCACGAAGCTCAACCGATACAAGCACCTGGAGCAAATACGCCAACATTTCTGGCAGAGATGGCAATCAGAGTACGTCCTGGAGCTTCAAGCCCGTCAAAAATGGAGAATAAGGAAAATAGATCTGAAGACAGATGATCTAGTAATTGTTAAGGAAGATGGCCTTCCACCCTTATTATGGCGCTTAGGACGCGTCACTAAACTTCATCCTGGGACTGATGGAGTCCCAAGAGTTGCCGACGTGTCGACATCCAGCGGCACCATACGTCGAGCACTGAACAAGCTTTGTCTTCTTCACGACACAGGAAGTTCTTGAAAGCTGAAGCTTTCAAGGGCCCCCAGCATGTTCGCGCGCGCGAGCGAGACAAAGCATCGCAAGGAATGCTGCCCTGCTCCTGCGCGCGCGCCCCAGTCGCCGCCAGTCGCCGCACCACACCCAGCGGCTCCACACACACGACCCGTACGCGTCCCTGGCCCGTGACCTATTTAAATATTTTCTGTACCATTCGATAAGTACACAGTTTACAATCACACCATGATTTTTATTTGTTCTCGCTAACAGATTGTTTAATTCATTAGATATTGTGGATATACTTTTAGACCTTAACATCGCTTACCACTTTCGTGGTTGAAAGTAAATAATAAATAAGGCACATGTAAACACGGTATTCGTAAGGAAAAACAACAACCCTTAACATTATGACTTGTTCATAATGACGATTATTGTGGAAAAGGATAACAAAAAGTAAAGCTTAAGTAGAAGTCGTAATTCAACCCAGTTCACTAGTAGCTTCGACATACACCGATAAATCAGACCTTTTCATTATATAGTTTTTGCCCTAACTACACATTGTACTGAAAGCAATAAATTGCATCTGAAACTAAAGGCTACAGTATAAGTTTTATTTTGAGTTCCGTAATATGAGTTATTTGAAAGTTATCAAGCTATCTAGTTTAAAAATGAAAAAAATTGAGCATTTCATAACAGATTTTCTTTCAAGCACTCTTGAAGAACTTAAATTGCAAGATTGAATTACTTTCTTTTCATATTTTTCATTTTGGATCCTAAGGAAAATAAAACATACATTGTACAAATAATTATAGGTCTGGCATTAAATTATTCTTATTATTTTAATCCTATCCGTTACTTTAAAGGGCTTCGTTCGGGCAGATTGTACCCACTTATTCATTACCATAATAAAAACATGCGTTATTACGCGCGCATGTTTTCGTTATGGTCAGTCGAAAATCGTGTTTTTGAACCAGTGGCTCATAAATTCTGGTTTAAGGATATTAAATAATTTATTATATTGGTACAATCCCTTTGAATGTTTCTTTAACGTTTAACGGGTTCTGGTTCGCAAATTAAATGTAATAATAAAAATTAATAACCTTAAACTATTAAATACAATCCAAACAAGCTATTAAATACAATCCAGTTAAATAATTAAAACAGATATTCAATTCAATCATATTTTACTTAGGTCTGTTCTATTTAAATTCTAAAACATCAACAAAATTTTGAGTACCCAACTTGATACGCAATCCTGATTAAGTTGAGTTAAATCGTTACCAAACGTTATTCAAGACTCGTAAATCGAATTTCATTGGTCGTCGCTACCGATGTTAAACATGAATAGGGTTACCACCATCTCTAAATTTTACAGCCAAAACAGGACTGTCCTGCGTCCGGCGTGACAAGTGACCACTTTATGTAAGACTAGCGGCCGCCCGCGACTTTGTCCGCGTATTAATGGGTTTTAGTAGCAATGATGTATTAAAATAGCCAGCTACCTCCATACCACGTTTTATAAAAATCTATAAACGTAAAAGTTCTCCCATACTAATTTTCACCACCCAATGACCGCCATGGGGGATGAATTAAAAAAAATTGCGCTGGCGTCTCTCCGGAGTACCAGCTACCTCCATACCAAGTTTTATGAAAATCGACAAACACGTAAATATTCTCCCATACTAATTTTCACCCCCCAATATGGGGGTTGAATTAAAAAAAAAAGTAGCCTATATGTTATTCCAGAGTGCCAGCTACCATCATACCAAATTTCATGAAAATTGGTTCAGAAGTTTGAGCGTGAAAGAGTAACAAACATCCATACATCCATACATACATACTTACAAACTTTCACGTGTTTAATATTAGTAAGAATTTTAGACTTTCGCGTTCCATTACTCTAAATATGGGTCTACACGCGATATTAGGAGTAGCCAATACATAGCTACTTACGGCCTGACGTTGTGTCTGGGGTGAGAACTTTAAAGCTTACAATCCGGTCACATCAAAAGTTATATTTTAAACATAGTCCGGGTAATTTTTACCACACATACTGATGTAATCCCGTGCTACGTGGCTTAAGCACTTGTTATCTGTGACATTTCCACACACAGTCATCTGACCCCAAACTAAGCAGAGCTTGTACTATGGGCGTCAGAGACTGATATACATACATATATATTTTTAAATACATAATTTAATACATAATTACACCCAGACACGGATCAAACACCGATGTTCATCACACAAATATTTGTCCTGAGTGGGAATCGAACCCATGACTCTCGGAACCGCCAGCCAGGGTCACTAACCACTGTTCCACCGAGCCAGTCACACGGAACAACACGGATATGGGGAACAAAGGAAAGTGGTAATACTAATAAACTTAGGTATATAAATAAATTACACACACCGATGTTCGTCACGCAAATATTCGACTCGAGTGGATATCGAACCCACGAGACTCGTCGCACAAGACAGGGGCACTATCCAATGCAGCATTGACCCAGCGTAAAAAGAGTTGAATATGTCAGGACGTCCAGCTTATTTATTAAATTCTCACTAACAACATCATTATACAAAAACACACTTTTAAAGTATCAAATAATAATAGATTTAGTTCTGATGTAGGTGTCAATAAAAGCTAGCACAGCATCGACTTTAAAAAAAAGTGAAATAATAATAAGAGTAGGCCAGTGCCCCTGATATGATATGATATGATAATGATGATGTATAATTTTAGTTTTTTAAATCCGCACTATATAAAGCTCTGCCCGGACACTCCTCGAATGACTTAGCGGTGAGAGCCATCCGCTGCCTCGCAAGTCCGGTGATGATGACGAGGCTACTCCAAGCCATCATCATATGTCAGTTAGGAAAAAAGAAAAGCTCGAACGCCCTCTTAAGCAAATCCGGGAAAACCAGAACGTATAGTAGCCCGTAACACGAGCGATAAATTGTTTCAGTCAATTTGAAGCGTTGAACGATTTAACCTATCATGACACGAAACGAGGGAGCGAAATGTTACCATTCAAACTCGACCATGCTTGCGTGACCCGTTAGACTGAAATAATTACAGACCACATCACATTCATAGACTATAATAGTAGTATGAAATATTAATTTAGTGACAAATTTAAGATTTTAGACTTTCGTGTTCCATTACACTAAATATTAGTCTTTATGGGTCTACACGCGTTATTAGGAGTAGCAAATTACATAGCTACTTACTGCCCGACGTTTCGACTGGGTTGCACCAATCATGGTCGCTCGCGACCACGATACGTCGGGCAGTAAATAGCTATGTAATTTGCTACTCCTAATAACGCGTGTAGACCCATAAAAACGAATATTTAGTGACATATTATTATAGGCGTTGATTCAATCTGAGACCGACTTTGATGATTTATATATTAACTTAATCTATCCTCTTCATCTGCAATATTCAAACTGTTTGACCTAATTATCATCTTGACAGCCTAAGAAGGTAAAGACTGACACGGAAGTTCGCATAATATAATAAGATAAACATGAAATTCAACTCTCTGTTCTATAAAGTAATGGCAAACGTCACTTAAGACAGATAAGATAAGGCTTTAAATTAATTCGATACAGTAATTGTCATTAATGCGTAATTTTATCCTTATCAATCTTAAGCAACTGTAATTTACAGACCCACCTTTGAAGTCGGCATTGGGCCGGATTTCTCGGAATTGGAAACCTCTCAGGACATGTTAAATGGCGCTCATAATTTAATCAGAATAACTTTACTTCTCGATAAAATGCTAAATTAAGAGCACGTTCACAAGGTCATTATTTGTCCATCGTAGTGCCTTTATAAAATGTGTGAAATATATCAAACTACACGATAGTACACCACGTACGTACATTGATAGTAATATTGCCGTATATGCGATAAATTCGTACGTTTTCACAGTCGTAACAACCGCTAAGCATATCCACCAATTAGTGTGAAATTTAATAAATTAAAATATGTGGTTCACTGTCTAAGCCCAGGAATAGTTTTCAGTAAGAAAGTAATTTGATCTTTTAATAATAATTAAATATAACTGTTATTGTCGTTACAATAATAATGCCATCCTCAATACATGCCGATAAGTCCGCGTTTGTTTATAGTTAGAGTCAAATTCATAAATATTTCATTTTTACTTGCCCAAAAGCCGCAATTTTGCAACCCCTTTGAGTAGGGAGAATCATGGTGGACGTAATAAATAATATAAATAATAAAAATAACACTTAACACATAATTCACCTTATTTAGCCACCAATTAATGAAAAACACATAAAACGTTAATCAAAAACCATAACCAGAAAATACTACTATAAATAAGTGTCAAGCTTTGATCCACAAAAACGGCGACCCGATAGATTTGTCTAATTGTAAATTTCGCAAGCAAGGAATAAATATATTTCTGAATAAATTAATTTCACTCCTAATCTTTACCGTTCTACCGATTAGGAATGTTGTTTTAAGCCAGTTTAGTATTTGTTCAATTTCAAATTTAATTACACATTTACGTTCGTACATAGTTAGCATTGGAGGATTAACTAAGATTAACCTCAATCAAAACGGTCTTAGTCCTCTTTTGGGAATCTTTAGGCGGGTATGTCGCATTTCATTCACCAGATAAGCTTACCTGGATCATGCAGAGCTTACCTAGGACTTGTCAAATTGTAAAAGCACTCGGTAGGAGACAAAATACTTTAAGTTTACATTGGCAATCAAATTGAGTGTCTTGTTTATATTCTAACAACTACAACTCCGTAGACGGCTGAGTGGTTAAGGTCTTTGATTGTCACTCGAGAGGTCGCCAATTCAAACCCCGACTCATACCACTGTGTTTTTCCGATGTGAAATTCATATGAACGATTATTCGACGCTTTAACGGTAAAGGAAAACATCGTGAGGAAACCTGCACACCTACTAACCAACCAGGCAACCAACCCGCACTTGGCCACCGTGGTGAAGTCGCCCTAGTTTAGTATAGGCTCGTGTCAAAGCAATGGGGACGTATATGGGATGATGAAATGCAACTGAAGTAGTAGTCTAAAGGCAATTCATATCAAGGACATACCAGGTAAATCCACTTACTTTTACTATCTGTTAAAAATTGCAGCTTTAAAATCATTACGAGTTTTTGAAATAAAAGAACTCTATTAATTGTCTTAGTGAATGGTTAATGTAACTGATGTAATGCATATCCTGAAACCACAGTGTAAAATAAAATAATAACATAAAAAAAGTAAAACTATGAACAAACGCAATGTTCTTCTAATTTTGGTCTACCACTTGAATTTCACGTTGTATATAAAGGAAAATTATGTTGTTTCCTAATTTCTCAGCAAAGATCGACCGCACCCACAATTTAGGTATTATTACGTTTGGTTCGATGTTCAGAATCCGAACAAGTTGATCAGACTCAGGCTTCTTCAGACGTATTGATTAAACGATGCCAGAGACCGGTCTTCGCATATTTATCGAATAACGTTTATCTGGTTCAAATCTGGATGACCAGAACAGACCACACAGATTTATGGTCTGTCTACAACGCGGTCTACTTGCTAAGTTTTTGTTAAGGTGTTCTAACTTTCTTAGTGAGTACCTAACGGATTAGGTATATAAAAACGAGCAGGTAGAGTTGAGTAAGTACTCTTTAAAATTGTTTATTTTTTTTCACACATTTCACCTGTATAAGTTAAGAATCTCCAGAATGAAGAGGAAGAATAGAGGATAACCGGATACTAAAATGTGTTTTAAAAAATAACATTTGACAACTGATGCACTATGTATATGATGCCTTTTGCGACATACATAACACACACGACACACAAAACATACTACTGTTTACTAAAACAACAAAGAAAAAAGTATACTTAGAAATGCACGGTGATTTTTTACTATCACACCTAGCATAAGGTCAAGAGCGATGGTGTTTTAGTGAGGCGATTTGTATGCAATTTTGTATGCAATCTCGTTGCGTGCTTGCAGGTACTTTGATGCGTCTGTTTACTTACACAGAATGTAGTCATTTACAAGTAAAAAGTCAACCAAACAACTTATGTAAACAATCTCCTGAGGCATTAGCGGTGTAGGTAGGCCATTTATGATGGCCATGGAAATTTATGATAATGTAAAAAAATACTCAGAAATATTTAAATGATACCTGCAGGATTTGAATCATAACTTATGCAATTATTAGACAAAGAATCTATGTAGCGTCAATATTACATACCCAAGCAAAACTTGAGTAAATAGGATTGATAAAATTACAGTTGATAGTGCCTCAGTCTCCTTTTCTTTCTATCTAGAAAGGAAGAGTCGATAATAATTTGGCGATTCAATTACAATAAAATGATCAGGAAATATCTTTCCGAATATTTAAATACCTGCACTGAATTTTATTGCCTTAATATTCAGGTGACGATTCTATTTCTTACTTGATTGCCTCATTCAACGTGAAATAGATACGAAAACTGAACAATTGAAGCGTAACTGGAAATACTTGATAATATTTTTTAAATTGAATTATCTTTAAATTGCGTCTTAAGATTCCTTTGTGCAAAATGAGGAAATATGAGATATTAATGACGGCCTTTTATATTGAATCATATTAAATATCATATTAAATATATATTATCATATAAAAGTATTAACAACGGTGTTTTATGCTAAGCATATTTACCTTATCGTATAAGCCTTAACACTATCATCATCATCATCAGCCCATACCTGTCCACTGCTGGACATAGGCCTCTTTGAAGAAACCTTAACACTATGTACAAGTAACAAACTAAATCAGATATTATTGTAGGACACGACTTTCAAGATAATTACTTTATGATTGAATATGGACTAGATTCTCATTTATTATCACAACTTTCTATTAAACCTTACTTTTGTACCGAGGGAGTTATATGCCTTATCTTAGTCAACCCCTTAAGGGAATACGTGATAGTGTGTTTACAAAAAATAAAGAGCATTTTTACATATTCCGTGAACGTTCAGATACTCGCAATTTAAAATGTAAATTGCTACACAAGCCCTTTTTTAATTACCGTATTACATTATTGTCATTCAAGTAGAGTATTATATTACATTGAAGTAATTTTTCTCTCGTCCACAGAATATAGAGGACTAAATTCTATTTAATAAGAATATAAAAAGGTATCATACAACCAATCATATTTATAAGTAGTTATTTTTTTTGTCACGTAAAGCTCGCACGAGGCGACGATAAATTTAAATTTAGAATGAAAAATTAATTATTTTAGTTCGGGAGTTTTCCTATTTTTTTTTAAATTTGTAAATGTGTAAACTTCTTTGGCTTAATATCATAACGTGTTTGTGGTTTCCAATAGTGTTTTGCATAAAATATCCATGTTAGTTCGCGTGTTTGAGTGTAGTAAGGCCAAAAGCATACTAAAATCCATGTTATAGAATATAGATCATGAATAAATTTTCAAAACTTTAATATATTAAGCCATACATACAACACGCTTGTAACTCATGGCCTTGGAGCAATAAGCTGCTTATGTCTTTCGAACTGGCTGACGCCAATTAAAATGAAAATGAATAAATTAGGTATAAGTCTCGTCATTTTTTCTTAAAAATTTTATCGCTCACTAAACACTTAATAAGAATCTTTTTAGAATTCTTGATAACTAACTAGGTACCTATTTATTTCATCAGATATTAATAAAAACTATACCGATATTTATTTTTCTAGTTCATACATTAACATTTGTTAATATTCTACCGGTTTTCTTAACATCACTTAAATTTAGTTATACACCGTAAAATTTTAATGGTTGTTTTCCCGCAGTAAAATGATTATGTATATCTTAGTACCTAGCACAATAGATTTGTGCAGTTCTTTTTTAATGAAATCAATAAATGCCAGGTTTACGAGAGGTATAACTGAAACTCGAAAATACATTCGAGTCGCTTTATTACTTAGGGCGTAGAGCTTCTTTAACTTTAAGCATCGATTTCATGCGGCATCTGATAACGTCACATCTTATAAAAGAACGATAGCTACGAGCAAAGCTTTCGAGTTGGAAAAATATTGTTTTGAAAAAATTAAAAAAAAAAAAAATTCCAATAAATTTGCGTTCGGTTGCATAACTAAAGGCAAATCGTTCTGCCACGGGAAAACAACCACTTAAATTTCACGGTATATAATATATTTCCATTGGGTTTGATTTGAACCCTTTCATTATGTTCAGCCAACTTAAGTAACCATAAAACTTGACTTTCGTTATTGCACACAATATGTTTGTAGGTTGGATCCATTCCCAGAAAAACATAAACGTAACCCAAATATAAAAGTATAACATTGTATATTTTAATCTGCCAACCACGGTAGCGCGCAATTCTGAAAAGCTATAAAATTTAACTATGGTAAAACCTGGACAGCCGACCCTGGGGTGAAGTTTGCATCGTTTGTTATTATAACTCCTGCTTCGCGTTTAAATCACATCCTATTTTATTTATCTACAGAACTCCAACACTCTCTATGCACGTCAAAGTTATGTGTGACCCACCAGTATGTAGAAAAATGAGAGCACATAATGCAATTTGATGACTTTAAAAGAAATACCATGAGGAC
Source organism: Maruca vitrata (assembly GCA_039566165.1). Lineage (NCBI taxonomy): Eukaryota > Metazoa > Arthropoda > Insecta > Lepidoptera > Crambidae > Maruca > Maruca vitrata. The sequence continues at coordinate 4,822,175 of CM076926.1, forward strand.
GCCCATACTATTGTGTATAAAATTTGAGAATCTAAACTAAAGATTTAAAGTAGTTGCGAAATAGAAATCGAGATAATTTTTACCCGTTTAAAAAAAAATTACATAATTTACTTTTAATAAAGTTGCAAGTAAGGCCGAGTATTTTTATTTTATAACTTTTTCTTTTACATCATTTACATTTCTTGGCAAAGTAAATTGCAAATCCTGGTAATATATCAAGTAATGAGATAAGAAAATACTACCTGTGGCAGCGTGGCACTTATTTTTATTAAAACTTAACATAATGACTGATTTATACTGCTAATAATAAAGTGACTAACGCCAAACATAAGAAAAGTCAGTTTTGACCCGACTTACCTAATAATAATTGATTTTAATTGAAATACTGACTCACTTTGGATTCAGTTTACTTAACCTGTGTAATTCAAGTATTATACGCTTAAGTATTTGTCCCATTTTTGGTGCAAGCTCCTATTTCGTGAAAATTCGTAGCGCACTACGAATCAAACGTGCAACGTAGCAAACGTGCGCTTGGGTTGCTACGAAAATACCGTAGCACAACTATATCAATCCAAATATCCCCGCTGGCGCTAACTCATGCCGAAGGTTGAGTTTCTGATTGACTGGCACAGTTGGCTCAAAGTAAATAAAAAAAGAACTTAAACAATTTAAAATATAACCTTACAGTAAATAAATAATAATGTATTTAAAAAATAGGCTGCTTTCGTCAAACAACCCTATTTGTTTCATTTACGGGGAACGGTTTTAATATAACTCCTTGAAATAAATTTATAACTAGGATGACACAAGCAGGAATCAATCGTGCATTCAAGAAATATTGGTCTCGGGTTTTAAGCCGACGCCATGCGTTAAAATCCGATAGTAATTAAATTCCACACCACTTTGATTGCTTTTATACTGCTACTGCTACTTTATATCAGCGAAACAAATATCAGCAATTCCCTGTACAGCAATGCCAATAATAGCATTCTAGAAGCTCAATTTCCCGGATTCGGATTTCGAGCTCTATGGAAAATGAAGATAAAGATAAAATATTACACAAAAACAACTCAACAGTTTATAACTGAGGTCAAATACTAATGTTGGTATGAAATAAAGTGGTAAAAACTGTATTCTTTGGAAGAAAGTACAAAATAAGTTCTTTACTTATTTCAAACATACCAAGCCCACATAGCATGCAAGAACCAAACTCACATCAGAGATGTGCAACTTGTCAACAAAATAACAACGTCTCACTGCAGAGTTAATATTCTCGTACTCTCTATATTTTTAATTACAGTAGTAAAACAAGAATTTACATTCATCGATACGCTGTCACACTGACTAAGGGAACGCTAAATATTAGTCTTTATGGGTCTACACGCGTTATTAGGAGTAGCTACTTACTGCCCGACGTTTCGACTGGGTAACACCAATCGTGGTCGCGAGCGAACAAGGAACGCTGCTATAATAATCATTTATTTGTCCCATAATCGTTGCTTATATTATACCACATCCACAAATGCACTATACAATAATAGAGTTTACTGCATTATCTTTGTAAATGTTTTGTGAAAGGAGCTAACTAAGAAATGAATTTAACATTTTGGCTACAGAAAAGCTTTTGCATAAGCTAGACACTTTATGCTAGTCTTTGCTATTTATTGCTGAAACAAAAGGTACAAAACTAAGCAAATTGTCTACGTGTACATCCTAAGCGGTGGTAATTATTTGCTAGTTCTGAGCTCACCCTCCGTAATGGGTTGTAGTTAGCGTAACTTCCGGTCTACAAAACCTACTGTTCTCTTGCGTAAGTTACTCGGTTGTACCGTGTAATATGTTTAACATTAACATTTGTCATGCACATATGTGACATTTACCAAATTCACGATGTTTAGTCGTTTTTGTTCCGGTGCATAATACATAAATTAAGCTCTACGGGGACTGTTTAAACAACCGACAATTTCTGTTCTCGCACAAACAAATACACCAGTGAGTCGTCAAATTACGCAGGCCGACCTAATTCATTAACCGCGTATCTACTTACGTAAATACCGCGTATCTGCAATAAATCTAGATCAACAGAGGAAGGTACTAAATAAGTGCACTTACTGAGTGATTTATCTCAGCGAATTAGCTAGCATAAACATAGATTGGCCACATTTGTCAGATAAGCGGAATTATCAAAAGTTTAAACCTTTATTTTTCTCAATCCCCTGTCTTTCGATCTGAAATAGAATCCGCATTCGGAAAGCATGCAACTGTATTTGCATGTGATGCGAACAAGTCGCACGAGGGGGCTCCATTAGTGCATTCCGGAAACCAGGTCACATGTCCATTCTCCCTACGGCAAGGCTAGCTAACTGCCTTCACGATGCCCTTTGACATCGCACATGGGTTGTGCGATTTAATGAGTTCCGCTTCGAGTGCGATTGTTGGAACCATAAGCTTTTTATTGATTGCTATCTGATCTTAAGATTGATCTGTTTGACTGTTGGAAGGGTGTAGGTAACTTATGTTAATGTTTATGATCACCTGTAATAGCGTAACGTGGCACTCATATTAAGGATGTTCACATACATTAGAAACGCTGAATGTGTCGGGATATTTAGCATGTTGTTTTATTATTAATGATCTACCAATATTTCAGCACTGTTTCAAGCACCACGATCACGGATAAACTGTAGAACTGCGAGAATGACTATAGATCTAACAGAGATATCGATCTATCCTCTTCCTTAGATTAATCAGTTTTTTTATATTCAGTTTTCTAATCTATAGAAAACTATTACACACAGAGATAATTTCAAAAGCAATTTTTTCAAGATTTATCCCTTTATTGTATCTTAATCTTATTTTTTAAACTAATATGGGTACATTTTTACCTACAATTCTAACCGAACGGTATTAATGCGGTTAAACATAATTATAGCCAACTACATCATGATGAAGCAGCAGATATATTCTACTATTGAATTCGATTTCCGTTACACAAGTAGTGGTACATAAGCTACATACAGTACCATGAGTTCAGATCAATGTATGCAAATACTGGTTTTACAAGTATTTTATTCTATAGATAATTCTATATATCAGAATGACCCAACCCTGGCCCAAAAGCAATAAAAGTATTGGTCAAAGTGTTCTCTAGAAAAAGTCCACCACCCTTGTACCTTGACAATGTAAAATTTTATATAATCTCTCCTGCAAATGACAGGCCCTGACAAAGGTAGGTAGACTGTTTGTTGTCTAACCAGCCATATTTATTGAAACAGCATTTATTGTTCGAATTAATTACATTATTCTCGTCTGTTCCTTGTAACATTGTTGCGAATCAAGATCTTCTTGTGTAAGAGATTAGTTATTAGAGATACCTATTATCGTAATTATAGAATGTTCAGCTATAGTTTATATGTATATTAATTATCGTAAGTCTTGTATACCCACCTACTCAATATAAATACAAGTTATCTACTTATAGCAGAAAAATATTATAGGGATATATTGAAACATATTGTCGTATACTTATGGGAAAAATACCTTTTCCTCTTGCTGTTGTTTTTTTTTTGGTACAGCGACCTTAAAATAAAGAGAGATGAAGAGATGTGAGTTCTGTCAACCTTATTCATTGTTTTTCTCATATTTTAATATTTGGAGTATGTTTTTCTTCTCAAGTGTAGGTACTCGCGTCTTTGATGTAACTTCAAAAGCACTTTAGTTACTACTTGTTATACATGTTCAATTTGTTGATTACACCGTAAATTAACCTAGTTCATACACGAACAAAATAGGCACTGGCCATATTTTCTAAGCACTACTAATATTAGGACTACATAAAGAAAAAAACGAAAATATTTTGCAATTTTTTTTGCTTTTCGAACCACGGCTAGATTTAAATATCCCAATTTCACTTAATATTAAAACATATAGAAGTTAATATGTCAAGAAGTCTCCTTTAATTGGTATTGGTATCTTTTACAGTAAAAAACTATTCGCCCCTTTGTATTTTGATGGAAATTTATGGGTTTCATAACATCGCTTGCTCCTTGGAACCTACCTACTTGGAACGCCTACGTTCCTACAAGTAGTTATGAGATAAGTTATGCCTCATAACTGAACGAACTCTCATAACTCAACTATCTAAACTATACGTAATTACCTCGCGACTGTAGAGTCAATACTGCACTGAAACTGTGCTAACCCTTTGAATTAATGAGATCATATTGAGCCGAGAGCAAAGGACCTCCCTCGAGTCAACAGATTAGTTTCAGTTCCTGGGATTGTTGGAAGTTGTATTAATGATTATTCTACGCTTTCCCCTTGTGATTTCGATGAATAATAAGTATTATTATGAATTACATCGGTTACCTACTATATTCCTGCTACATCGCATTATAAATGATATTCTTGGAGAGTATTCTGCGAATTATAACTACTTTTGTTTCTGATTATTACAATCTAATAATAGTATGATTTAGTCATTACAATTTTTTTTCTCAGTGCCCTAAAGTAAGCTAAGTAGAAAGTCAATGCCTTTAAAATTGGTGATCGTCTGTTATCATAGAGATGGACGCAAAGATTAGCCTTCACAACTCTCACTTACTCGTATTTTAATGAGTTAGGTTAAGTTAGAATAATTTAAATAGGGTAACAATTTAATCAGAGTAACAATGATACAAAGTACAAAGGATGAGGCTGTATGGGCTTGATCCCTTTGCCCACCCAGAAAGGGAATGAACAATGCAAAAAAAATACTTCACGTCGGTATTTTATGACGACGATATTTCCCCGGGCGAGCCGATCAATGCCAACAGTTAACAAAGAACTCAAATATACTCCACGAGTCATTGCCATTGCCCAATACTATATAACAGGTACGCGTTTATTTTATGCAACATCAAAGGAATCTTAGATAGAGTAACCTTTTGGGCTACCCAATGCTATGAGTTGGTTGCCTAAATTTGTAATTATAAATAGAGGTGGTGGTAAAAATTAAGAAAATAGCGGCAATTAATTCCAGTTTACCTTCCTATACATTTAACAAAAATCAATCTTGTTGTTCTACTTGTTGACTTTCAACCGGGAGGATACATCACTTTATTGGAAAATCGTGCTTAGAATAGCAGTACCACTTTAGTATGTAACTTCTCACAGTAATAAATAAGGCGTCCGACCGATTTCAGCCATGGCGGCCGATCTCATTTTAAATCAGCCAAGTGCGCAGGACTTATTATATTATAGTCCACAAGTGTCCACGCAAACACATGCGCACTCTCTGTTCTCTTACTCTCATAATTCGGTGAGACTATCCGACATGATCGATGAGAGATCGGGCGCAGGTCCACCGGCTTAACCTGCTTTCCGAGGCACGGGCGTGCAACCGCCAACTTCCAAACTCTGGGCTGAGAAATATCTTAACAGAAAAACTCACACAAGTTTTGCCCGACCCCTGACTCAAACCGGGGACCTCTCGGTCCTTACGCAGCGCTTGCTACCAAAAGACCAATGAGGCAGTTGTTGTTCTATGATATCTCTATGATGCTCTATGATAATGACTTTAAACCCGGAGGATACATGGCTATATAAGCCGACCGTGCTTATAGTAGCAGTACGACTTTAGTACGTAACATGTCACAGTACTCACCTAATAAAGCCATAAAGAACCCGTAGAGGACACACATGGTGCGGCCGAAGATCCAGCGGTGGAAGAGCGCAGAAATGAGGGTGAAGGGGTTGCCCAGGACCGACACCGAGAAGTCCGAGCAGACCAGGTTGAACAGGATGATGTTGAGAGGCGTCCATAGCTGGAGACAAATTAAAAAATAAAATGTCAGACGATATCACTGAGTCACGATTATTTAGGGCGACAAAGCCTCAGTCAACCACGCTGACCAAGTGCGGGTTGGTTGACTACACAACCTAAGAATTTCTTCGTAGGTACAATACACACACACAAAATCACGCCCTTTTCCCAGACGGGTAGGCAGAGTTCACTTTCAGCGATCCACTTTTCACCTCTGTGGGAAACGTGACGTGACAGGTTGTGGACCACGTCGCCGCCATTCTGCCTTGTGCATTGTTTTAACAAGGTCATTGCGTTCGCACGAGTAGGATAGGATATATGACGGGGGAAGGAAAAGGGAGGAAGGATACTATCGCCTCGGATGATTTGGACTGAGTCGATAGTAGCTCGAGGAGCCGGGGTCACTTACCCGTATACCGTTCAGCAACCACCGGACAGATAATTGTGACTGGTATCCCCTGACTGTAGGTTTCCCCAAGATGTTTTCATTCGCCATTAAAGCGTCGAATAGTCGTACCTACATATGAATTTCAAAGTTGAAAACACAGTGGCACGTAGCGAAGTTTTAACTGGCGACTTCTCGCATGGCAAGCAACGAACTAAACCACTCGGCCATCGAAACTACTGTCTACTCAATCTGATTTATTGTGAGCATTTCCTTTATACTTAACCTTCATTTAAACATCAATAAGATATATTTTATTAAAATTGTAGTTTATGATATCGGTGCTTAAGCAAATTAACTCAGAATCGAATCAACTTATACACTTCGTTTTGTAGCTCAACTTAGCTTTCCTCTTTTGCTGTTCTCAAAAGTTTAAGTAGGAATTTATAACTCTAAGTTTAGAAGTAAGCTGCTCCTTATTAAAAGACACAAATGTATTTTGTTTCTTTTCTCTTATAAACCAAGAATCTAAAACTTCGCACTTTTACTAAGACATGAAAACTGTACTAGTTGCAGTGTTGTAAGAAGTTCTTTTACCAGAAAAATATTTGTAACCCAAATAACGACAAAGAACACTCATAATTCTACGAAATAAAAGTGGTTCATACCGTCTATGTACTCGGCAAAGGAAAAGTAATTGGTCTAATCTTGGGTAAATAAGGAAAAATATGGCTTATTTTATTCGACAAATTGTTCCCATCAAAATGAATGTTTAACCGGTTCACTGCCCGGGAAATAGACAAAATATAAAGGAAGAACTAATGAAATAATAATTAGGTAAATATCGTCCTCCTAAATGACGCGAATATGATTTGTTATGTAATAGGTATAACACATTTTTTTAGTGATAATTTAGCAAAACAAGGGGAAATGTTTTCGGAACTTACGAAATTGTCTATAGGTAGGAAACATTTTCTAGATTATCTCGATTTATTGTATACACACCTGTTTGTGTGCTACTTTCATCTTGTTTCATGTCTTCCCGAACAATAAGCAATCAAATATACCTTTTTAAAGAGTCATCCAAATATCTACCGACTATTAACCGATCGACGGTTTCAGAGGCTCTCTCAATCTAAGCGTAAAATGAAACAACTTGTCTCTTGTTTTTCCCTTCGGAGCGTTTGTATAAAAATCTTATCTTATTCGTTTCCGATTTACCTGAATAAGAAATCGTCTAATTAATTAGATGGTCGCTGTTTCCTTAAACAAAAGGTAGCAAAATAGAGATGGTGAAGCTTTTTTTATTTTGAAGTAGCTAGGAGAGCATTTACATTTTTTGAATGTTGTGTACATTAAAGCAAGGCAGAAGCATTATTGTCATAATTTCAAAACTCGCCGAGATATTACTGTTTCAATAGCACATCATTCGAGCAAGCTCATAACGCTCTGTACAAAAAGTGTCATAAAAGTGACGTCACTCTTGTGTTATTTGTAAGCAACGCGTCAGAATTTGTTCAGCTAGCTTTGACTGGCTCGGTGGAACAGTGGTTCTGGCTGGCAGTTCGAAGAGTCGTGGGTTCGATTCCCACTCGGGATTAATATTTATGAACGTCGATGTTTTTAATTGGGTGTGATTGTGCATTTAAGTATGTATTTACAAATATCTATAAGTATATGTATATTAGTCTCTGGCGCCCATATTACAAGTTCTGCTTAGTTATGGGTCATATGACCGTGTGTGGAAATTTCCCAGATATTTATTTATTTACTATTACAAATATTGAGTTTAAGAAAATGGTCTCATAGCAAAAGTTGCGTTATATTATTAATTTTAGATATTTTATAATGGACTCTGTCCTTTTCCTATACCTTTCCTATTCTCGAAACTGAATAACCTGTATTTCAAAGCTAAAATGATACTTTGTTACTCAAGTTACTTTTCAACTGACAAAAGAAGATACGAGTCAACGCAACTTTTTACAGATTCTGATTATTTTTGTTCCAGTAAATTGCTACAACATCACATAATATTCGAACACATTAGTAAACACACTAAATGAAATACTAATCCTAAATAATTAGTATAAATGGAAGAAATTAGTAGTTCAATGTATTAGATAATGTACACTTTCGTCAAAATGTTGTCTTTAACTGTAGTATTTCGTCACAAGAAAACATTCAGATTAGATATGCAAATTCACTCTGAAATCAGTCTCTGTGACTCTGAAATCCTCTCATCGGAATAGAGCACTATTATTGTAGGATATAGGATTATGCAAAGCGTGGGGTTAAATTTTCTTATGGAGTACGTGAACATTTAAGTGGTAATCCCGAAAAAGGTCTCACTCGACTGATTCAATTTAGCGATTCAATGGTCTGCGGAGCCTTCTTCAATATACCGACTAAGGTAACGACGCAGTCAAAAGGTATTTATCTAGAGAAAAAACAGACCTGATTATTCAGTCTATGAAAATAAAATGTACTTCAAAAATAAAGACATCACTTTAGATAGCGCCGTCAAAGTACCTTTATACTAAATCTGGCCTCGTTGGTCTATTGCTAGCAAGTGCTGGATTATGACCGAGGGGTCCCCGGCTCAAGTTCGGGGTCGAGCATTTGTGTGATGTTTTCTGTTAAGAAATTACTCAGCCCGGAGTCAGGAAGTTGGCGGTGGCACGCCCGTGCCTCGGAATACACGTTAAGCAGATGGTTTTGCGCCCGATCTCTCATCGTTCATGTCGGATTGCTGTCTCACCAAACTATGAGGGTAACGGAACAGAGAGTGCACATGTGTTTGTGCACGCGCACACTTGTGCACTATAATATGACCTGCGCATTTGACTGATCTCACCAATCATAGTTACGAACCAACTTCGTGGATTTATAGATTAGATTAGCGTAAAGGGCTTTCTTATTTTCTCAGGTAAATATATCGTGGATTGGGTATCCAATCGCTTAATATTAATAACATTTTATTATTATTTACTTGTTCTGGATTTTAGCTAGTGATTTTTTACCTTAAATTACAGGCTAAACACCTCTGTTTCCTTAATTTTTAGATTATCAACGGAGATAATTTAGTATTACTAAATTATCTCTAGGCAGATGTTTAATAAACACTTGGCCATTTGCCAACATGATAAGGTCTGGCACAGATGGTATGCTGAGAATGCGTAAGTAAACATACATACATATATATTGCAGGCAGTTAATGTTCTAGAGCACATGACCCTATTGGGACCGTGCGAAGTGGGTGGAGGGAGAAATGGCGCTGATTGTCAAAAACGCATGTAATCTTATGAGATGTCCGTTGTTATTGCTAGCGGCGGCAGTTGGTACTAATTTCACTCCATAAGATTTAACGAAAGAAACGCCCACAAAATGAGGGCAGTACCGTCGTGCACGCTCCTAACACAAAATATTTGAAAGTTATTTTCTTCTTCCCTATGACCTTTACGTATAGTTAGGAAACATAAGTGCACTCTCAATTCCCTCACTCTTCCCTGTTTAATACATACTTAAAATTTAAATATAATTATCATTTCTGATGACACTGAAAAGATGTCTAATCGTTATTCAACCAAAATACCAAAAACAAGTAGTAAGTAGCTTTATCACTTGTGATACAGATTTTGGAATCACGAAAAACGGCGGATACACAAATATACTTTAAAAAATATTAAAAAAACACCCAGACACGGAACAAACAGCGATGTTCTTCACACAAATATTTGTCCCGAGTGGCAATCAAGCCCACGACTCTTGGTACCGTAGGTAGTGAACCAGGGTCACTAACACTGTTCCACCGAGCCAGCCAGATAGAATAACAAAACTGCTTTATAGTTCCAAGTCGAACTATTTATATGCACATGCTGTGTTGGTTTTAGATGCCCAAATTAGCTGAACCTCAACATTTCAAAGCCTCATCCAAATATAAGCGGCTACAACTCACACCACTTTATTCATCCAGATTCACATCCACAAATAGAAGTTTCATATCTGCTCTATTCCTGTTATAGCTCGAAGCGGTTCTAAGTTTGTTTAGCAAGTATTGAATGGCTCTAAAATTGTCCACGTTGAATATACCAAACAAACATGGCTAACGATATTTGCTCGCCGCCTGTTATACCAATAGGTATACAAACATGTTTATTTATAGAATAATACATATTGCTATTACGAGATTGTGTTGTGCTGACCGTGTATGGTAAATAGAATCGATTGACAGGTCTACTACTAGTCCACGAATTTATCCGACATAGGGGGACACTATTGGACTACAATATTTGATAGTCCGATAGATCTCGTCGTCGTCGTTAAAAGAAACTAAACGTAATGCTTATTACCGTATTTTGTGTACGTTGTGGAAAATAAATAAACAATTTATTGCAGAAAAAAAAAGGATTCTGTCAAAAACAGCATACAGCAACAGTATACAGTGATACAAAATGCCTATAGCATTTAAGAGTCATTTCAGGGCATTTGGGACATTTCCACACACGTTCATCTGATATATAGATATACATACAAAGATATTTATATTACTATTACATATTGAAACCCAGAACTACCCACGAAATTATCACCTATTTTCATCACACAAATATTTGTTCCGAGAGGGAATCGGACCCACGACTCTTGGCTGGAAACCGCCAGCCAAGCCCACTAACTACTGTTCCACCGAGCCAGTCTTTGTATCACAATTTGCTTACTTTTATCTCCTTAAAATGCTCTTGTGTATCGAAAATACATAAGCTGGTTCTATGTGTGTCCTAACAAATTAATTCTTTATTAATCTGTGTATTATACAACTATGTGTCTCAAATTAAAACGATCTAACACATTCAGTTTAATTATAGTCGTGACCAAATCCAATTAGTCGAACTACGTGAATATTATCTATAATTTTTAATTAATCAGATTACCATCACATGTTAACTTTGATATTTAACATTTAACCAGCTTAATTCAATTTGACCTATAAAATCCGTTATTTGATTGTATGCTGGCCACATCACAAATTGCCATCGTAAATACGAAAATCGATGGAGGCAATTTGCAAAATGAACAAATTGAACGAACTCGGGTAACTAGGAACATAATTTATTTCGGACATTACACTAATATGATTAAACGAGCCCTGATTGCTTGATTGGTCCTTTTAAAATAAAGGATTTTTTATACCTTATGAGCAAATTTAAATCATACCAAATTAATTTGATATTGAATAGAGGGTTTAAGGTAAACAGACACTAAGGAGGCTTTTGGCATTATCTAAATATTTATACTAATCCTAAGTTAGTGAAAAAAAAAGTATAGATTCTGCTAAATAATAGTATTAAATATAAGTGTTGATTTTGCTCAATAATAGTATTCCATTCTATTTTGCTGAATTTCTTTTAATCTTTTAATCGGATCCAGTGCCTGGCTAGACAAATTACTATTCTCAACTAATAACATCTTATTCAATTTGATAGATAGGTACTGAAAGTTGATCGAGCAAGATCAAGCTCCTTAACATTTTCAAAGTAACGAATAATTATTCATCACTTTGACGAAGGATTAAGGGTGATTTCATTTTAAGTTGATAATATTATGAAGCTTTTATTATCACAATAAACGTTACAAGAAAAATGTAACATTTATATCTATAATATAAAAATAAATCGCAAAATGTGTTGGTAAGCGCATAACTCAACAACGCCTGAACCAATATGGCCAATTCTTTTTTAAATGTTCATTGAAGTCCAAGGATGGTTCTTACGGCGAGAAAAAATCGAATAATTGCCGGGAAAACCCTAAAAACAGCCCTTTTCTTCTTCACATTTTTTTGACAGAACAAAGTCTGTCGGGTCAGCTAGTATTACATAAAATTTTGGAGAAGGTGCAACGCAACTGTGGCTAATCACTTCCTTATTAGGATTGTCTTATTCGGTGGAAAAAAAGAATGAAAATACTCTTAGAAATTTATTAAAATTATAGCGGCCGACCACAACTTTGTTCGGCACATGGCTTAATATAGTAAAAGTCCCGTCAAAATTGGTCCACCCGTTTCGTAGATTAGTGGTAACAAACCCGGTGTTTTTGTTATCGGTACCAGATAAAGATGATGTATATGATAACAGAATAACAGAACTTCAATTTTATTAAGTTGCATCGATTTAAATACAATATAACACAAAACAATTGAATATCGCACCAATCTCTATGGAAACCTGCACACCTGAGAAGAAATTCTAAACTTATATGAAGTTGACAGGTTATCAGCTGGGCTGTCGCCCAGTTTGGGTCAGGTTTAATATGAGCTGAAAATGAACTAAAGTTCTTAATTAATTAATTCTGTGGTTTGAAAACCAACCCATACTTGGCCAGCGTGGTTGACAAAGGCCTTCTCGCCCTAGTTTAGGGTAGGTCCATGCCCCAGCACTGGGGACGTATATGAGCTGATGATAATGATGATGATGAACTAAGCGTGACGTATCTCACCTGCCGATCTTTGAACATCAGAAGAATGACGAGCAAGTTGAGGAAGAAGCCGAAAAATCCGATCAGGAAGAGGACGAACGCGGACACCACATACCCCCACTTGGGCATGAGTAGGGGGAACCCCTCATCGTACGCCCGCACCACGCTGTCGTTAAAGCTCTCCGGATATGACGTCATCGTTGCCTCACTACACTTTATCGGGTTATCACTTCGTGCATCGTGAGTTTACACTTCACTTGTTACAGTTGCATCTGAAACAGGACAAAAATTGGTTATTAATCAGTCAAGTAATTGATTGGTGGCTGTTTGTATACCTATGTAAGTACTACATAATTTTAACAAACGACTCAACCGATTTCAATCTTTGGTGAACAGATTGTCTAGAGTTTTTGAAAGGATATAAGCATTCGCGTTCCATTAGACTAAATATTAGTCTTTATGGGTCTATTCACGATATTAGGAGTAGCAAGTACATAGCTACTTACTACCCGACGTTTCGACTGGGTTACACCAATCATGGTCGCTCGCGACTAATATCGCGTGTAGACCCATAAAGACTAATATTTAGTTTAGGCTACTTTTTATAGTTATGTCTCTATATATATACTGTGCAACATAGTCCACTTCCTTACTTGCTACGCCTTTACAGTATTTAGAATGTATACAACAACCCAATATGAAGAAACCGTTTTTAATGTAGCTTGTCTTTATGTACATAAGGTTCATCATACGAACAAGAAGCAATAGTTTGTATTAGCTAGCGATATCAACAAATTTGAAGCGTTAAATACTCATATTACGACTAGTGTGTTCAAGTGTCTAGTTTTTACCATATACGAGTATTAAAGTGGCAATAACACGACACCAGATGATAAAATGTAATTTTGAACTAAATTCTATTATCAGTAACATTAAAACAGTTCAATTGTACTTTATTGGTATCTTAAAGCGAAAAGTAAAGTAAAAGCAAAACTTAAGTAAAAGCGAGTTCCCAACAATTGGCGGCCGTAAACTTTTAGTGTAGGAACGTTTTAAGAATTAGTATTGAAAGAATTAGAGAGATTTTCCGTTAAAAGCAATTTTATAACATCCGATAGTGTGATAGACACGGTGAAGCAAAACATCCTGAGTAAACCTGCACACCTACGAAGAACTTCTAAGGTTGCGTACTGTGTAGTCTACCAACCCGCACTTGGCCAGCGTCAACTACGCTGGCCAAGTGCGGGTTGACTAAGGTTTTATCGTCTCTTATAGTATAAGGTAGGCCTGTGTCCCAGCAGTAGGAACCTGTATGGGCTGATGATGATGATCATTAGCAATGGAAATAGCTGTGCTTCACCCTATTGCTGGTCTAATATTATGGAACGGCAACTGAAAATCCTTACGTAGGTATTTCTCGACATTTTCGAATTTCAATTCCGACATCCGCTAATGTGTTTGCTTATGTCCTGAGCTGAGCACTAAGCTTAGTGCTCATAGAAAGCTTATCGTCTAACGTGTGTTTAATATTTTAAGTGCCCACTTTACCTGACAAAACCAGTACGGTATTATCTACTTAATTTAATTATTTATTCAAACATTGGCATACCAATTAACTACATACTTAATCGGTTTAGACTACTATCGACACAAAGCAGTATAAATATCGTAAAAGCTGTGCTAGTCTATTTTATAACAATCCAATAGAAACCGGCCAAATGCGAGTCAGACAAGACTTATGTATATTTAAAAAAAAACTAACTTTTCTTTAAGGTACCCTTCTTACAGAAAAGTTTGTTTTTTATAAAAAATAATTGTTATTATAGAGGAAGCCAAAACACTAGCTATTTCTGTTCATCGTTTGTGAAAATGTCAATGGTCAAGTCAATGTCAAATGTTTGACAGAAAATAATGAGTGATCTCTTAGAATCCTTCGGATACGCAACCCTTACAATGTCCACAGCATAATCCATACGGAAAAAATATACACCTTTAATTATTCAGTTTTAGTACCTACTATTCTCCCATCTCAACTTAAATGAAAAATAATAAAACGAGAGCGTGTTCCAGCCAAAGTTGAAACGTAAACAGACCTATATATAGAACAGACTGTGCTACTATACATAGACCTAAACATCATCAATATGAAGCTCGCTAACTCACTGTGGGCTGTGGGCTGTGCCTTTGTGCACCGCGCGGTTGTCAAAGCGTCAATCTATTCGGTGTAACGACATGCGCATTAGATTACCCGTTGTTTCTGCTTACACTGGCGTTGAAAGGGTTAAATCTCTCTCGGAACGAAAACTGTACTAATTAATGCAGTACCTGTATTAATGAGATATTCGTCTATAGTATATAGTTATATATAGAGAAAGTGTAAATGGAAATGGCGACAGGAGAAGACCCAAAAAGACCTTCCATGACCAAATAAGTCTTAATCTCGAAGAATGTTCAAATCAAAAGTACCCATAATCGACGAGCATGCATGAAAAGGTTGATGGAAGAAACGAAAGTGTTGTGCTAGGATATTAATATATATTAAACTGAATCTGAAATAGCTTTAAACTGAAAAAGGTTCTAACTAGTGGCAACCTAGTTGTCATTCGTGTTTTAATTTTTTTGTAAAGATTTATTTCAAATAAATATACACGATACACGACTTACAACTTCTTATATATACCTCAAACGTGCGTCTACTTATGCCATAAGAATCTTTTTATGATCCATCGAATTGCCAACCAATTATAAAAACAAATTAATTCCAAAAGAAGTAAATATTTTATTCAATTCAAATCATTTATTTTTTATCACAATTACCATTACTATCATTTCTCTATTGAAATCGACGAAACCGTGAAAATAAAATATCACTAGTTGCCAGAATCTTGGTTCATGCATAGAATGAAATCTTTTGTACTGTTTTGGCAACATTTCAACCACGAATTTCACACAATTTCAGCATATCTTTGTATATCTCTTTACATTTTCCAAACCTTATGTATACAGAACATGGTGATCATCGCTTATCAACAAAACGATATCATTGTTGATGATGAAATAATTACGTTATTTCTGCAAAATATTTTTTTTATTTACATAAAACACAGTCAGTACATAAGATGTTTGTAGGTACAGTTCAACATGTTAAAAGTTTATTAAATGGGTTCCCTCAATATCCTGAGGAGAGTAGAATATAGTACCTTAGCGTGAACACGCGATTTACTATCGTCAAATATATCATAAAATAAAAACAATTTAACGCACTTCTGAAGATTCCAATCGCATGTAATAATAAAAGGCTTTTCAAAGCACTATTAGTAGATAACTCCTTATCCCTTTGTGAAATAACAACACTCACCTAATAGAGTAGGCGGATAGTAAGCGTCTCACTCAATATTTTGTATACATTTTTAGTATTTCAGCAGCGAATCCTAGAAAATGTAATGTTTTTAGTAAGAAGACCAACGTACTTTCCACTATAACCTATACAAACTACAACAATATTGTAAGTTTTTATAATTTTTTTCTCTGATGAAGCTCTCCATTACTTATATTATGTCAAGATGCAAGCATCTAGATCTAACTTTTGATTTTATTTTTTATAAATTTTTAAAGGCCCAACCAGTTGCTCATCTCACTGTTAATCGCATAACTCGGTCCTTTACTATCAAATCATTTGTCGATTTAAACCATTTATAGATTTAATACGTACTTCCATTTGGAATCTTAATAATTGCTTATACATATTATAAAGTAGCTCAAAAAATGACATAAAGTCATATTGGATTTTATAGCGTTTACTCTAATTTATTTAATGTCCATTAACCTTTTTCACATCTTATAAATTCAATAGAAGTAACAGTTTCCTAGAATATGCCCATCATTGTAAACAGGTTACTTACACTAAGTAAGTACTTACGTTACCTGCCCATCTAAGTTTTAAAGGGTTCCCCACGGCCCCATTCTTGATATTGCTTGCCTTAAACTATTATTTATTAACTTATCCACTTAAGAAATAAGTAGGCAATTCTACGTAGGTAATAAGAATTTTTGGCGAATTACTTTACAAATAGTGCTTTATTATTTGCTACTTGACGGTACTTAGACTGATAACTAAAGATATCTATGGGTCGAGGTTTTGTCGTAACACACCAAACACGACATACAGTTATTTTTCCATTTATAATATCTATGGAACTACCTTTGTATGGAAGTACCTAAGGATGCCCAAACTCGATGACCGGAAGTTGTTACTCGTAGGTAATCTTTTTATGAATGTTTAAACTTCCTAACAATTTCCGTAGCAATTTCTATAAATTTATAGGTGTACGCTGGGTAATGGAAGAAAATTACTATTCCCGTTACATAAATACCGTTCTTGAGATACGGCTTGGTGACAAACGGACAGACAGCGATGTGTTAGAATTAGGGTGCTGTTCTTAAACTTACCACATTTCACCTTGTGGGAAACGTAACGTGACGGGTTGTGGACCACGTCGCCGCCATTCTGCCTTGTGCATTGTTTTAACAAGTTCATTGCGTTCCCACGAGTAGTAAAGATATATGACGTGGGAAGGAAAAGGGGAGGAAGGATACTATCGCCTCGGATGATTTGGAATGAGTCGATAGCTCGAGGAGCCGGGGTCGCGTACCCGTATACCGTTCACCAACCACCGGACAGATAGTTGTGACTGGTATCCCCTAACTGACTACTTTAGTATCTGTCGCAAATAGAATCACGGCATTGGCTTATCACATATACACCGTGAAATTTTAGTGGTTGTTTTCCCGTGGCAGAACGATTTGCCTTTAGTAATACTATCGAATCATGCAAATTATTCCCCGAAAAAAAAATTTTTTTTTTTTTTCGATTTTTCAGGATTTTAATTTTCCAACTCGAAAACGAGAGAAGGTATCGTTGTTTTTGAAGATGTGACGTATTCAGGTACTGCTTGCCGTATAAAATCGATGCTTAAAGCTAAAGAAGCTCTACACCCTAAGTCATAAAGCGGTTTGAACGTGCTTTCGAGTCATGGTTAAACCTTTCGTAAAACCGGCATTTATTGATTTTACCAAAAACGAACTGCACAAATCTTTTATACTACTAAGATAGAATCGTATTACTGCGGGAAAACAACCACTAAAATTTCACGGTGTATACGTGTACTTTAGTAGATATATAACCGGTTATCTAAGCACCTTGGCCCTTGTTAACCGCACTGCCAACCGCGGCAGAATTGGATACACGAGTGACGACCACATCGCCGTCATGGTTTGTATATGTATGTATATGTTACTCTAAGACATAAGATTGTATCTTTTGCACTTCGTACCTATCTTTGGTAAGCGCACCAAACTCTCTTGCCTGTATGCACTGGCAGAAAAAAAAGAAACTGTTAAAATTTATACACATCAAAAAATGTAACGGATCGCTATATAGATAGATGTAGGTATGATAAGAAATATTATAGGAGACCTTAACGAATAGTACCCAGCGTACAGCATGCAAGCAGGCATGCAGCATGCAATAATTTCTCCTCTTCTCCGGCTTTTAAGTTGCACTCTAGTAAAGGGCAAGGCTAAGGACCACGTGGAGTTGGGTAGCGCGTTCGAATCTGAGTGAAATTAGATTTTATGAATAAGATTTAGAACAAATTTATTTATGTCATAATAAATTAAAGATTTTTAGTTAAAGGAAGTTAAAGGAGAGGTTTAGGAATAAATAATTAGGTTATGCTAATTTAAAATAGGATTTTCTATAGTTCATTGAGCCAAAGAATAGTTGCCAGTGAATGTTATGCCAAATATAGTTAGGGATTTCATATACTATACTTATAATATGCCTCTTGAATCTTTAAAAGGGAAAGGAATGAATGTGAATGTCAGTAAGACGAAAGTCATGGTTTTTGAAAAAGGTGATGATATGACAGTTTGCGATGTTATGTAATTAGAGAACGTTGTGGTGTGAAAGCAGATGTAGTGACTAAGGTTGAGAAAGGTATGCTTAGATGGTTTGGTCATGTTGAGAGGATGAGTGAAAGACGAGTAACGAAGAGTATATATAGAGAGGGTGTAATTGGAGATGTCGACAGGGGAAGACCAAGAAAGACCTTTCATGACCAAATAGGTCAAATCTTAAAGAAAGGTCAAATCAAAAGTACCCGGAATCGACGAGCGTGCATGAAGAGGTTGATGAATGTGGATGAGGCGAAAGTGGTATGCCAGGACCGTAGCACGTGGCAGGAGGTGATCTCTGCCTACCCCTCTGGGAAAAAGGCGTGATTTTATGTATGTATGTATGTATAATATGCCTTTAGCTGTGGTTAAAAGCATATAATTATGATGCAAACAAAAAAGTACGGAACATTAGTGTTATACTAGTTGATGATTATGCTAATTGATGTATGAGAAACGACTTAGGACATCGACATTATGTGAAAAGTTCCGCCCCCAATACAAGTATATAAGGCCAATATTGTTCACTTCATAAATTCCAAAGGGATGAAATTGTTTAGTTAGCTTATAAATAAATCCATACAAAATCGTACAAACTTCAGTTGTATCTGTTGTTATTGTCGTATAAGATCCCAACATTTTCTCTTCGAAACACATATTTTGTAATGAATAAAAGATCCTTAAAACTTCTGTAACATTTTATCGGAATATTTCAGCTTTCAAATTACATTTCATCAAAATAGCATGGCTTTCAAACAATTCTGTAGTATTTACCGGAACATTTCATTTTCAAAATTACAATATAACAGAATAGCTTTTAAAAATGTATAGGTCCTCATTGTAATTTATTTATTTATTTATTTATTTATTTGGTACAGCAACAGAACACAAATCCAGGCTTATACAAAAATTATTTTAGGTAAGAAAACAGTTAAATTTGCGCCCCGATCATAGCTGAACACGGCAATGGCATTGTATAATACCTACCCTTAGATACACAACCATCATAAATTTAGAAACGAGGATAACACTACAATTTGAATATGAAATCTGTGTCCTAGTTGTCATATCGGAATGGAATAAACTAACCGATTCGATAAGACATGTTTCCGAGTATATTTTTATCGATTATCATGCTCGAGAGAACGGAGTCAATCATAGCACAGCCTACCTACGCGCATGTGATTTAAATAAACTCTGTCTGCTAGATTACACTTCTATAACTCATGTATATTAGGTGTTAGAATGAAGTATCGACTCTCATAATATGAGAAACGAAACGCTGCGTAAGGATTCGAAGGAAACGTCTATTAATTTTATAGGTACTTTCATAAAATAATGCTTAAAATTACTTAATAGTATCTCATAGTCTCCCTATGACTCTGTCTCTCTTTTCAAAATCTAAGAAAACAAGTAACATCATAGTGTGACTCAAATCAACTTTCCATTGCATAAAGATAATTTTTATTACTTAGGCTGACTTAACCTTAAATCACTGATACATGGGATATTATTAAACACGAAATGTTCAAGTTCATCTGTATTAGACCCATCCTGCTAACCTATCCTTTACTAAAGAACATGCCACGAGAACATTCCCTACACTACATCTAACTTAATAACAACCTAACTACCAAAACTACAACAGAACATAGTTAGAGAAGTTTGAAAAAGTATACACCTAAAATTGTATGAAGTTCAAACTATGTTAACTTGCTTGTTAGAATACATACACGTACCGACAAGAGAAGTTTAATAAAGGGAGTTGGCTTTAGTCAAAAACATGTTTCTGCCAAAAAAAGGCCACTGGGGAATTTTTTTGTGAACCCAACCGGCAACAGGAAGTTGACGTATTCACTCTCCCGTCTGAGGCTTCAAAAATATTTAAGCCCTCGGTTCTGCCCCTGATATCAAAATTGGGGAAAAGCCGTCACATAAATTATTATGGTGATAGACAAAAAGTGCAGTAAGACTGTAAGGCCTCGAAATCTTAAAATTTGATATGGTACACTTTTTATGAAATCAGTCGGACGCCTTATAAAGCATAAACCTTTAAAACTACGCAATGGATTTTGATGGTTATTTTTTATTAGATAGAGGGATTCAAGAATTTTTTTTTTTTTATAATACTACGAAGCGAAGCGAGGATGGGTCAATAGTTAGTTTAGTTGTAATGTCAAAAACATTGAATACCATATCGTAAGGACACAAAACCACCCTGCAATACCGGCATTAGTGACTATTGGCAAAAATCTAACAATATTTTAGATAATTCTTTTTTCAATTACATACATAATTTGATAAAATGATTTTGACAGAGACATTTCCATTAGTATTTTACAAACCAAAATCTTATCAAAATTTGCTTTATAGAAAATGCCTATTTATGTCTTCTTGTAGGCGGTGTTGTATTATTTTCTCTGTTTTAAAAATACATTTGATAAGTACATTTTGTTTCATTACATTTTGCGTTAATAGTAGTCTAATAAATGTAAATGGGTTTTTGCGTTACCAAGCTGCGTCATCGACAAAATATTAAGAGAGCGGTAGTGTATTTATTTTAGTCCAGTCAAATTAGGAAAAAATCTCAGAATTCGAGATACCCAGCTGTAAGTCTGTAAATACTTGTATATTGACGTCCTAAAAGTTGTCTCAAAACCTACATATTGTAGGGTGTACGCAACTATTAAATTTTCAAGGTTAAATGTCACAAATATCAGTTTTATGAACTTTTGAGCGAAACGGGAAGTTTTATCATAAAAGTGTGTAGGAGAAAATTACTTATCTTCTATTTATCTATAAAAATTGTCTGTACGTTTTATTCCTTAGATTCACCATTTCAGAGATACAGCGATGCAAATAGTTGAAAAAGTTGTATTTTCAAAAGCTTCCAGGCCCACGTGCGATTGTGCTAGACAGTTAAAATTTTCACGAATGATGTATTTTAGTAGTCTCTATAACATCTAATACTAGAAAAAGCTTAAAACCAATGTTCAAGTGGGTTCTCATACAAAAACTATGGTTTTTTTTTTCTCACACTTGGCCGGTTTTTAACGTGGTTACCCCAGTAAACCTATTCCAGACGACACCTTTTATACATGAAGAACACGTTGTTTATAAGGAAGCCTAGTTAAATAATTGTTTTGTGTTGTTTTCAGTATTCAGAAGATTTAAGATTTCCGCGTTTCATTAAATTAAATTTGGTTAATATGGATTTTCACGTTCGTAATAGAGTTAGATGGACAGTTAACATTTTTAAAATGTATTTTTTTTCAGTTATACTTCAAACAGAAGTTATAATAATTGGTTATTTTGTACTTTTTGACCCATAATAAGCAGTTTAAATGTACTGAAACGTATATGTATAGTACTAAAAACAACATAAAACAATTATTTAACTAGGCTTCCATATAATCAACGTGTTCTTCACGTATAAAAGGTGTCGTCTGGAATAGGTTTACTGGGGTAACCACGTTAAAAACCGACCAAGTGTGAGAAAAAAAAAACATAGTTTTTGTATGAGAACCCACTTGAACATTGGTTTTAAGCTTTTTCTAGTATTAGATGTTATAGAGGCTACTGAAATACATCAGTTGTGAAAATTTTAACTGTCTAGCACAATCGCACGGGGGTCTGGAAGCTTTTGAAAATACAACTTTTTCAACTATTTGCATCGCTGTATCTCTGAAATGGAGAATCTTAGTAATAAAACGTAGAGACAATTTATATAGATAATTAGATGATAAGAAATTTTCTCCTACACACTTTTATGATAAAACTTCCCGTTTCGCTCAAAAGTTCATAAAACTGATATTTGTGACATTTGACCTTGAAAATTTAATAGTTGCGTACACCCTACCATATGTAGCTTTTGAGACCACTTTTAGGGTGTCAATATCTAAGTATTTACAGACTTACAGCTGGGTATCTCGAATTCCGAGATTCTTACCTAATTTAAGCTTAAATGACTGGACTATTTATAAAAATCCCTTTAATGTACCTACACTTGTACATGTTGAATAAGTGTTTTTAAACTGCCAAATATCCTAATTGTCTTGAAGGCTTATAAAAGCCTTCAGCTCTACTTTCTACGACGAACGAAAAACGTTTTCCTAACCTTTCATGACCAAATAGGTAATTTTTTTAAGAAAGGTCAAATTGACGAGCATGCATGAAAGAGATTGCTCGAGCGAAAGTGATGTGCTAGGATCGGCTGCAGGCAGGAAGTGATGTCTGCCTACTCCTCTGGGAAGAAGGCGTGATTTTATGTTTGAAAAACGTGGTATACGAACGCCCGCTACATTATGCAAAAAATTACATAAAGCTCACACAGAGCTAACAAAAGTAAAATTTCGTTAAAACCCACATTATTTGATCCCATATGAGTTGTCAAAGTTCTATTGAAAATTGTTACTAGATACATCAACTGACTGATTAATCAAGGAAAACGAGCATTTCCCAGAACTGAGAAACGTTTGTGAAAAGATTCACGGATTCTTAATTGATAGCTAGATACGTGACTCACCTTTATTAAGTTAATTCTGAAATTAATTCTCGTCCGATTATTTCAACCAGAAAAGTTTTGTGGCTCAAACTTTTTCTTTTTCTCTTATCAAAACTCTTTTGAAAGTAGTAATGGCCGTCCTCGGATTCGTAGTTTTATGTTAGAGTTGATAAAAAAGTAGGATTAACAAAAGTACAAACTCAAGGAGGCCTACGGTATGCTGATATTCATAATTCCGAGATTCACAGATTTCTTGGTACAGCCAGCAATATGAATTTGATTTCTTCGAAATGAATCGTAATACTGTAAAATTTGCTTGAAAGAATCCAAAAATTACACAATTTTTTGTTTATTTCCTTATACATTTTCTATTTCAACATATCCTACTATGTAATATTATAAACGTGAAAGTTTGTATTGTTGGTTATAGGGTTTCCACGCGGACGAAGTCGCGGGCGGAAAGCTAGTGTAGCATACATAAAACAAAGTCGATTTCACTGTCCCTTTATCCCTATGTATGCTTAAATCTTAAAACTACACAACGGATTATGATGATATTTTTTATTGAAAAAAGGGTTGAATCCTTTTATTAAGGAAGGATTTGATGTTAAATTCACCCGAAGCGAAACAAAAGCGGGTCACTAGTATAGGTACTAAATACATGTATCAATCGTAGAGAGCCTAAGAAAACTACTTATTGGGATGTTTTTATTTCATATTTAACAAATTAAATAAGTAGAACACCGAAGTCAACCAGACTTGAGCGCATTCACATGAAACTATATTTTTATTTTTTATGTCGCTCCATATATAAAAAATCTAGTGCCTTCGTATTCTTAAAATCATTTCCTAAGTTGTTCTGAATGCAATATAAAACGAACAATAAATTTTTTCACCCTTATTCGATTCCCACTTTGAATAGCATTCAATAGACAGCTTTCACCTCAAAGGAAACCCAAAAGGATAAATGCGATACACAAGCTTTTTTTAATCCTCATAGTGAGTATCCTATAATCTAAATGTTTTCTGTTAGATAAGAAATGTATTCTGCAAAACTTTTTGCAGATGGCGTCACTGGCACATACAGTAAACAAACCGCTGTAAATATATTGTCATTATAAAGATTTAATCATTTTAGTTTAATCTTACTAATTTTACAAAGCTGAAGAGTTTGTTTGTTTATTTGAACGCGCTAATCTCAGGAATTAAAAAATAACGGGGGGAAACGCGGGCGAAGTCGCTGGCACAGTTAGTGTTGAACTTAACGCAAAGGTCTTAAGATTGTATGATTTGATGAACACATATTATGTCGCTGTGAGGATTGAATACTAGTAGGTATTCTCTTTTATTTACGTTTGCAAGAGAGACTGATAAAACGAGAAGACTTGACGTAACAACGATCGCCATAAGCGTGAAACGACAGGTTTTATTTATTTTTTGTTCTTAGAAGACGATTTGTATAAAATAAAATTATTTATAAAAAAATTCACCAAAACAAGACAGTACGAATTTTTCCAGGTCGGCTAGTAGAAAATAATTTAATTTTACCTACCATTAACCAATGTAAATTCAAAATTTGAAAAAATTCGCATTCATGATCCCGCCTGAACGGGAATTTTTCATGTCCTCGTTCAGGCGGGGTCATAAATGCGATTTTTTTTTCAAATTTTGAACATACATTTAATAGCATTAAAACCAACAAATAAAAATACCACTAACCAAGTAAATTCTAGTTGTTAAATCCAGTCTGGAACACGTATTATGAGGGTGACAGATACTTTATATGACGGCCAAAGCTCCCACGCAAGCCTTCCAAAGGACCGGGAAGGTTCTGCGCGTGACATTCAAACAAACTGACAACTGGACAAAGATAACCGTTTATTACCCGACTGCCGAAGAATGTCAATGTTTTCGCCGTCGCTTTGCTTTCGGTAAATTGCAACTAGGTACATAAACACTTTCCATTTGAATCCATTTTTAAAAATATATCGTGAAAACCGCATCAAAATCCGTTACCTAGTTTAAAAAATAGGAATGAGAGCCATCCGCTCCCCCGCAAGTCCGGTGATGATGACGAGGCTATGTCAGGAAAAAAACACCAAGTATACGGATGGATATACGGCGGACCCGACTTTGTTTTTTTTTATACTATTCAATGATCATTCAAATATGCAAGAATTGCCTTTCTAAAAATGTATTTGTCTTATTAACTGTTGATTTTTTGTTTGATGTCTTGTTGGCAGTCTATAAACGTGTCAAATAAATAATAAACAAACATACATATATACATTACATACTTACAAAACTGAAAATTTCCTTTTTTAAGTCTGTTAAAAATAATTATAACATAACTATTTCCCATAAAATGTACGACAATGACTAGTCAACAAAAATAATTAAAGTTACTAAAGTGTTTTCTATGCCTAGTTTGTCGTAGGCAGTCAGTGTTTGACTAAATAGTCTACATTGTTTATACAATAAAGACTCAAAATGTTGCTTATGCAACAACTGGTAAAACTGCGTTTTAAATTTAATCTAATGCATGAATCATTCAGAAGAAAATATCTATTTACCTTAACCACAGCTTGAAGCTTTGTAGTATTTTTTTTTTATTATGAAAGCTAGTATACGTGCAATATACTCAACGTTATCGCCAAAGTCAGGACTGTTATTTGAACTTATAATAGATTCAAAAGTAATTACTACCAGATCTCCATATTTAGTGATAAAGTCAAACGTTCCTTCGTGCAAAGTTTCTGGGATTTACATAAGCCGTGAACACTTTACTCCATATATATGAGTATTTTAATAAGGCAGGCCAGCACCTTCTAAGTATTCGAAATGTTAGTGATATTGAATAATAGACATATTACATGTCGCGATTATAATACTTAAAATTAGTTTAACAAATAACAAAAACATAACTAAAAACATTTTTGTCTGTCCCGCTAATCCCGAAACGGCTGGATCAATTTCGACGGGACTTTCACTAATAGAGTACATAGCCAATTTTATAAGGAACACTTAAGGTCATTTGAATTTCCACAATTCTCCTTGATGAAATAATAAAGTACTTAATAAAAAAAGGGTTAAAATTTTCATCGGAGATGAAAAGTGCTTTCCAACGATATACTTCTGGTCGTGGGTGCCCGTCACATGCATTTATGCCAGTCCTCCTTTAATGTACCTATACCTTTCGTCGTAATTAGACCATACAGGTTCCCACTGCTGGGGCATGAGCCTACCATAAACAAGGGCGATCAAGCCTAAGTCAACCACCTTGCCAAGTGCGGGCTGGTCGACTACAAAACCTTAGAATTTCTTCATAGGTGTGCAGGTTACCTCAAGATGTTTTCCTTCACCGTTAAAGCGTTGAATAACCGTATATGTGAATATCAAATTTGAAAACACATTGTTACGTAGCGGGGTTTAATCTGGCGAACTCTCGCATGGCAAGCAACGACCTTAACCACTCGGCCATCGACACTTTTTTGTGTACCTTTGATACGAATTAACTATTATGCGTTTAATTTATTAATTTGTAAATTTTAAAGTTAAAACAACTCACTGTTATTCCAGCATTGAACCGAGTTTAAATTTCACAAATTAATTAATTCAAATCGGCACTGGTTAGTTCAATAATTCCCAATTGGACTTTAAGTACCCACGCAAAGAGTAATTATAGAAGGTAATAAATACCTTACTATAATTAAACATTTTGATATCGTTTATGTCAAATTAAGTATCATAGGGTGATCATATCATAAAAACCATTAAAAAGAAACTTAGCCTAAAACTGGAAAAAAAAAACAATTACCCACTACTCCCTAAAAAAAGTAACTCCCCTACGATCTCTGCTTTTCTTTGTATTCAGAACCCCGGCACTCTGCACTATTAACCCTTAAAAATAAGTACTTCAAAACTCACCCACTAAAATAATCACAAAAACTGCACAACTTATCCTAAACGATTTACGGGTTAACACAGACGCTACGCCTATTACCGGGAGCAGAGACCGCGACCGACCCGGAGGGCGGGCGAATGGGCACTGACTGTGGGGGATGCAGCCAGCCCTATATATACCTCCCTCGGGAGCCCTGATGCAACCACTTGTTTGCTGTTGTTGCCTTTCGGGATGACTTGGCGGTCATTACATTTTAGTGTTTACTGCGCGCGGGAGAGGCTGGCTAATACTTACTTGAAAAGTTTGTTTTGGCCACTTAGCGACTTCTTGGATTCAAGTTACTTACGGAAGTTTAAAATCGCAAGTGTAAGAGTAACTGAAGTAAGAGCCCCCGAAGTGTATTTATTTTTTCATAGGTTAGACTGAATAAAATGGGATAAGTAGTGGTAGCTTTATTCTTTTACATACTTTGGGGGTAATCAAGTTACCTCCTACAGTTAACCCGTCTGCTGACCAAATAAATCCCTTATTATCATGTAAAATCTGTAAGACTGTAATATATTAGTAAAAGCACGACATTGTTTTTTAAGCTTCCGGTAAGGGTGAGCGGAGAAAGTGATCGAAATACTAATTATTAATTGCTAACAACATTGTCTAAAATAAACGTAAGAGTCAACCTTTTAAAAAAAATAATTCGATAGAGCAGTTGAGGTAATGACCATGAATTTTTATTTAATCTATACTATAAATATGATGAGTTTCATTGTTTGATTGAACGCGCTAATCTCAGTAAGCACTAGTGCAAATAGAAAAAATATTATTGTATTGGATAGACTATTCATCGAGAAAGGCTTTGGGCTATATGACATCATGTTGCGACCAATAGGAGCTAAGAAACATTGGAAAATGTGTAAAAAACGGAGGGAAACGCGGCCGAAGTCGCTATCACAGCTGGTATTATGATAAAAACCAAGTAAGTCCATACATTCCCTTTTATGAATACGCCTCTGGCTCTGAACCGGGCTTAGCGTTGATGGTAATTTCGAAATTCCTTTACAGATTATGCTATCAGATATTAACTTTGAGTTGTTTATAAAGTGAATTACTCCATTTTGTTGCTTGACAACGTTTAATAAGTAGGCATTATGGCCCTAAGCCTTATCATCTCCTTGTCTTTCAAAGAAGCGAAATTTGAAATTTTAGGCCAAAAAATAAACACTTTTCTTTACGGTAAACACCGACATTGTTTGAAGTTTGTATCTAGCCATTTATTTTTGACTAGCTTTCCGCCCGCGACTTTGTCCGCGTAGAGACGTTTAACGGGTAAAACATTACTTCCTTATAGCGCAGTCGGTTAAAAAGTAGCCTATAACCTTTCCTAGGCTCTGGACTATATCTGTACCAAATTTCATTTAAATCGGCCCAATACTCTATGCGTGAAAGCGTAACAGACAGACAGACAGAGTAACTTTCGGATTTACAATATTAGTAAGGATACTGACGAAGGCATACCGTTAGAGCATACTGGAATGTGTATTCAAAGTATTCCCAGAATATGTTTGAAGCTCGTTCTCATGTCATGTTTGAGGCTTATGTTGTTTATAATAAAATTTCAATATTTACTTACTGAAACGAAAAATAAAATATGTCAGAATTTAATGATTTTTACAATATTTGTCGCTATAGTTAGGTGCTTTGTTAAGTTTTATTTTATTTATTTATTTATTAATTAAGGTACACCAACGATTGTTACAATATAAATTTATCTATATCTAGCTTATTTTAACTACTAATTGTACAATCAATTACAGGCGTACACTGCATTCTTATGTTGTGTAACAAAATTATACAAATCCAAAAAAATTTTACTTAAATACATGATAAAATTATGCTTATTTACAATCTACTCTACTATAATTTACTTATATTTTTTAGTTTTCCTATATCTATAGATACCTTTAACTAAATATTTACCGATGTTTATGGATATTTCTGTCTGACCATGAGTTTTCAATCATTTACATTTCGGAGAAGATTAATTAATCTCTTTTTTTTCTTTCGCATTTTAGAGATGAACATTTATTTCCATAAAAACAATATAAATTGCGTCAGTGTAATTAAATATCTAAAATCTTTATTAGAAAACTTAGTGCACAAAATTAGATCTTAAAATCTACATTACATTTAAAGTTCCGGGTAACAATATGTGTGCCTAAACTAGGATTTTCCTGTGTTTCAGGCAAAAGAGGGGCTTACAAGGTTATATTGTGCTATATATCACTACAAATTAAAAGCTTTCTGGGCTTTCGTGGAAAAATTTACGGTCTCATGACCGAATTTTTGGTCATGGCGTAAGATCTCATTGAAGTTTAGCAGTATATAATTATAATGATTGGCTCGGTGGAACAGTGGTTAGTGACCAAGATTCACTGCCTACGGTACCAAGAGCCGTGGGTTTGATTCCCACCGGGACAAATAGTTGTGTGACGAATATTGGTGTTTACTCCGTGTCTGAGTGAGTTATTAAATATGTTTGTGTATCCACTGTTGATTCCAACACAAGTGCTTTAACTACTTATTTTAAAAAATAGACAGAATTCAAAATTCTTCTTTATCTATACTAATCTATACTAATATTATAAAGCTGAAGAGTTTGTTTGTTTGTTTGTTTGTTTGTTTGTTTGTTTGAACGCGCTAATCTCAGGAACCGCTGGTCCGATTTAAAAAATTCTTTCACTGTTGGATAGTCCATTTATCGAGGAAGGTTATAGGCTATATTACATTTTCAAAAAAAGTAGGGATCCGTACGAAAAACCCAAATTTGTCACCCAAGATGTAAAAAAAATCAAATTTCAAACAAATTTTTACAATTTGTTTTGACAGGACGAAGTCTGTTGGGTCAGCTATTGTTCATAAAATTACACATAGATGGCATCGTGCTTTGTACAGCATGCCATAAATGCTGTCAAGTTTGACATAACATGAGCACCTACGTGATAAGTTTTTTGGTACCTAGTTCAAAAGATGGCACTGTGCTCTACGTATTACTTCGATATTGGGTAATTCTCACGAAAATCCGAAATTCTTGTCCTTGGAGTTTATGTAAAAATCTAAGAAAGAAATGGATGTTACTAATATTTCTATACAATCCTCATAACTATACCTAACACTTTCACATGAGATTTTCGAGCTGTATAAATAAATAAATAAAAATGCATAACCAAAATGTTCCTAATATCATTCCCTCACTATGTCCCAAGTACCAATTTTATTTACTTTTATTTAACAAAAAAGCACAAAAATCATTCGAATCATATTCAAGTAGGCTGTATTGTATAAACATATTATATATTTATTGGAAAAACCGAAATAAGCGTTAAACAGCAAAAAACGAATAAAATAATTAAATATTTATTAATGTCTCACATAAATAAATCATTCCCTCACACTATTACTGCCAGTTGAATTATGAACGCATTTCAAATAAAATACAAACGCTACCATTAGTTTTTGAAAGTTAGCACTAATGTCAATTTATCAAAATGGCGAATATTTTGTGATTGTGTTCGGATGTGCGCTGCAAAAAGATTTTATAAATTTTATGGCTAAATTAAATTTTCGACCGTCATTTCATCACATTCTAAAAAACCAAAAGGTAAGCACTTTAAGTGATTATAAGTTGCACAGATAAGATGGCTTTTGGGAGTTATTTTCTTAAGCAGAAAAATCATTTCCA
Source organism: Maruca vitrata (assembly GCA_039566165.1). Taxonomy (NCBI): domain Eukaryota; kingdom Metazoa; phylum Arthropoda; class Insecta; order Lepidoptera; family Crambidae; genus Maruca; species Maruca vitrata. The sequence goes on from CM076926.1 coordinate 4,852,930, forward strand.
AAGTAAGGTTATGTCACGAGTCCTTTACGTTTATTCTTTATTTCGTCATTCCCTCACCATCATTCCCTCATTAAAGTTTATGGTGAGGGAATTTTTGGGTGGGCTAACTGGCTCTTTTTATTGTTATCTTTTAATTAACTCTTGAATTTATTGCTGCAATATTGTTGTAGGCTAAAAAATGTCAAGAAAAAAGAAGATAAGCAAAGAAGAAGCTAAATTGAAAAAGCAAGAATATGACCGAAAAGGCAGGGAAAAAATTAAAGCTGATCCTGTAACACTTGAAGTACTTCGCCAAAAAGAAAGAATTAAATACCTTAACAATAATCCGGCTCGAAGGACCATTGTAAAGGAGGGAAGTGGGTCAATTTCAACAAGTCCATATTTTTTAACATTTCGGTGAACTTTTTTATTTGTTACTTTTTTGAAAATACAACCATGTAGAATTGTTATTTACGCTATCGTTATAATTAATTTTAACACGACATTAAATTAAATTCATATACTTAAGAGATATAGTACTTTGAAATTTTGGTGTCACCGAAATGAAAGAAGAGTTCACCGAAATGAAAGAAGAGTTCACCGAAATGAAAGAAGAGTTCACCGAAATGAAACTTCTCATCACCGAAATGAGAAACGCAATACACCGAAATGAAATTACTTATGTAGTCACCGAAAAAAAGTAAACTGTTACCAAGTATACAGCCTACAACCTACGTTTTGAAGAGTGTATTCATCACACAGTAACAGATTTTTTCTTACTAAAATTAAAACTTCGGCCTTATCAATAAAAATGCATCTCCGTTAATCGTTTAACAGTGGTCGATGGAAACGTGGATACAACCCAGTCTTGATCTTTGTCAGTTCCAGATTCAGCTCTCAATGCATAAAGTCCATCTACCAATCAATACCCCTAACCTTACATAGACCGATTAAGTGCAATATGCAGTAGTGCAATAATTCGTTAAACAATTGACAAAGCCATTATAAAGCTAGCTTCATTACCGAACTACGAACGATTCGTAGGTATCATCTGGAAATCGTCGTGCCAACATATCCCAAGAGGCTGTCGTACTTCTAACGTCCCGGATTTGACTCAAGAGTCATCTGCGCCATTTAAAAATTATGAATCCGCCTATAATGCCGATCCATTTTCACAAGACACATGTGATGCTTGTGAAATCTTAATGCTGTCTATCCATGCAAACCAGCGAACCAAATGGATTAATACAGTCACCAGCATTGACATGACCCACAATAGTAAAAAGGCCTAGACCACAATCCGTAAATGGACCGGTGAGCCCTCTCCTCCAAAGTTCCAAGTAAAGTTACTGCAAACAAAATTGCTCATCAACTGTTGCTGAATAAGAAATCGTACACTCGCCTTCCCAGAATTCAACTTGTACAATGCCTTCCGAAAGAGAATTTACTGAGCCAGCCTTTTGACGATATCATTTTTAGTGTTAGATACTTGAAATCTGGTAAAGCATCGAGTGTTGATAACATTTCCACAGAACAACTTAAAAACTTGGATCCTATGACTATTTGCTGGTTACAACCGAAGTTCAATGATTGTCTACAATCTGCGAAATTATCACGTCTATGGATCTTGATATTGCCATTCCAAAACCGGGAAAAGTTCTAGATGACCCTAAAAACCTTCCGCCCATTATCCTTGCTCAGTCACACATACAAATTACCTCAACGACTTTTGCTTAACCGCCTATCACCTATTAGATCAGCACTTAATTCCAGAACAGGTAGGATTCAGACCTAAAAAATCATGTTGTAACCAGACGTTAAACCTCACCCAACACATGCCATTTTATCATAAACGTCTAGTCCATAAGATTTGTATTTGTAATTCAGAAGCTACACTGATGTTATTCTGTTTTGTGAACCAAAATAAATAACACAAAGAGGATAGTTTTGAAATGGGAATGATTACAGCGCTGTATGCGTGGATCTGACAGCAGCTTATGATACAGTGAACCTGAAGCGTCTCTTGTGGAAAGTCTACTCGATGGTCAATGACTAGAAATTTATAAAAATACTTGGTGAGCTGCTCCGCAACCGTAGCTTTCAGGTCCATTTGTCTGAAGAAATAAGCAGATGGCGATCCCAAAAAAACGGTAATCCCCAGGGTCTCTACCCTGGGGATGACCGTTTTGTTGGAATCACTACTTTTCAACATCTACACAAAAGACCGACCATGTTGCCGATGACCTGGCGCTCATATCACAAACACAATCCTGTGAAAACATAGAAATAAACCTCACTTCAGCCTTAAGGTTCAGACACTCTCAGACTAAATATAACATGGCAGGGACAACCACAGAAGTTAAAGTCGGCATAGCTTTATATTTAGATTTAGAAAGTATCGAATCTTGACACAGATCCACCTTCTGCTCGTCTTAACCTCTGGTCTAACACGTTTGCTCCACCCGTCCCCTTGGTTCTACCTTCAGAAAGCCTTCCAACAGGACACGATTTGCCATGGTTAACCTGAAGGTCCCTGGACAGACTCCGTAGCCAGGTTGGCCAATGCAAAGATAATATGTTTAGGTGGGGGTTTCCTGGACAGGAGGATATCGCGTGCCTATGTGGTCTCTCACCATTGTCCATGGCTCACCTCACTTCATGCCCCGCCTGTCCCGACTCCTGTACACAAATTGAGCTGATAGAAGGGTCAACAACCGCGGTCCGGGTGGCGGAATTATCCAAAATAATTTTAAGTGTTTTGCCATCGACACGAAAAGAAGAAGAAGAAGAATAACTTACCATTTTGAACTTCATCATTTGACTTTAGATGCTGTTGACAAACATTTCAAGTTAATCTGTTATTACTTTAATCCAGAGTCTTAAATATATAAAAGAAGAATCACTGACTGACATATCGATGCACAGTCTAAACGGCTAAACGTAGGCACTTGAAATTTGGTAAGGACGTAGTTTAGGTACCGTAGAGGTGCATTAAGAAAGGAATTCCCGAAATTCTCACGGGAACGGGAATAATCCTGAAAATCCTTTTGTATGAAAAATCGCCCACGCAAACGAAGTCGCGGGCACAGCTAGTGAAAAATAAAGGTATTGATTACAACCACACATAGATTTTAATAATTTAATCTGAAATTCATTTGGGAACATGTAAGAATAAATCAACAAATATATTGTAATTATCAACAATAAAAATAAAAATATATTCCTTTCGAAATTACAATGTAACAAAATAAATTAAGGTCTTTATTCACCGAAATGAAGTAATTTGACACCGGAATGACAAAAGAAATCACCGAAATGAAGATAATAATCACCGAAATGAAGATAATAATCACCGAAATTACCAAATTCTCACCGAAATGAAAAAAAGTCACTGGAATGATATTTTTTCTCATTCCGGTGGTCAATTTAGGTCACCGAATTCACCGGAATGAGGTCACCGATATTATATACAGCCCATAAAAATAAGTACAACAAGGAAAATATAAATAAAAGAAATAAATTGATACGACCTACTTAATTGAGCGACATTTAGTAATAGTACATAGATTTTATAGACATACCGAATGATTGGATCACAACTTATATCCATTCACGTGAATGACAAAAAAACGGTACGCAGTCACCGAAACCGACTTACTTACGTTTTTGGCGGGAACTGCAAACAGCAATACACGTCCTCTTACGTTAAGCGCTTAGGCGGCACTGATGCGCAGATTTACTGCGCAGTGGCAAGAAGCTAGTGTTTTTCGATGCCTAGATATTCGCGTACAACGAAAATTCACCGCGATGACATATCTCATTTGGACACGTGAATTTGTACTTACCATTCATTAAATATAACAGATTTTGTATTGAACTTTCCGCAATAAGGTACTGTCATTATTAAGGATTTAAATAAAAAAAGTTAAATCCCTAAAAAATCAACTGTTTTTAAAATATGATTAAAAGTATACTGAAAAACAAATTGTGCCGCGTCACCGATATGATACAATTGGGGGTTTAAGATTTTTTTTACCTAATTAGCGATAATCATAATTTAAAAATATTTATAGTCACCTATAGGAGACAACACCTTTTATCTAAAAAAAAATATTACAAGTTAAAAGTGCCATCCTGCACTAGCAGTTTCAGCCGTGCCGTTTACGATTTGGTGTCGGGAAATTCACCCAAGTAATTGAGTGGACTGTATTTTTATATAGGCGAATAAGTATAATCAATATTTAGGAAAGTACAGAGTTGTGCGGATGGGACGCGAGTGTCACGGAAGCCGCCGATGGTTGGAATGACGATTCGTTTTAGTTCGGCTTCGTTCGGCTCCGCGTCTGCCATCTCATGCGCCGGTCGGCGCGCCCGATGCTTGGACAATTATATTGTGGAAAAGTTTGTATGTAGGTATACCATACGTCAAATATGTGAAGTTTGTCTTTTGGAATTGATAAATTTGGAGTGCCATTAAATTACGTAAATTACTAGAAGGGTTCTGAATCGACAACATGTATCGAAAATATTCTAATTGTCACCTTTTTTCTATTTTAATTTAATAAAATAGTGTCATCTAATTGACATATTTTTAAGCTGTCAAAATTAACGAGAGCATTCAAATTTCCATAATTGACGAATTGAAGAAGGTTGGTTGTCAAAAAATACATTGATATTAATACTCAAGGGTTTGGTATCAGAAAAAAGGATGAGATGATCACAATGCGATTAATACATTGTATGCACCAACCGGGTATTAAATATTCAATCAAATTGAACAAATTCAATATTGAGTTCAAAAAATTATATGAAAATCAATATAAAGTATAGCATATTTAATTTGGTAAAGCATAAAATTCGAAAAGAGAAAATGAGGGGGTTGCCAGGGATTAAGAAAGAACATGATTCAAGCACACAAAGCACACATTCAAGTAAAAGCGTCGACTAATCGTACATAGGTATGAATTTAAAATTTGAAAAACACAGTGGTACGTGGCAGGGTTTGAAGTGGCGACCTCTTGCATAGCAAGCAAATACCTAAACCACTCGGCCATGGACGCTTTTTTCCTCTCTAACTATAAACTGCTACCTGGCTTTGGAATAGGACGTCCTTTATTTCACATTGATCGATGAACAATTAGGATGACTTGAAGATGATCTTTTCAATATGAGGAAGCTGTTCACTATAAACATAGATTCTAGGATTTCGTACGTCGAAAAGAATAACCGAACCCCTTATATAGGATCCGTTTATCATCGTCAATTTTTGTCAAGGAGAAAATATCAAACTGAAAGTTACATCAAATACTCAGGTCTACTGTCCCTTCGCCTGAGCCAACACAATCAAAAGAAACATTCATTTATGCTGCCAATTTTTGACACTCGCAAAGGGAACTACTATCTGCGAAGTACTCAGATTCTCAAAATTTAGAATAAAGCAACGTCAAGTACAGAGAATTGCGTAAACTTTAAAAATAAATTGCGTTGTGCAAGTCCGTCTTGCACTTGGACTTTTCTTTTTTTTTCTTTTCTTGGGTTCTATTCCCACTCAGCACAAATATTTCTGCGATGAATATCGATGTTTGTTCCGTGTCTGGTTGTGCAATAAAAATGTTTAAATGTATACCACTGTTCTGATAAAAACAAGTGCTAAAGCTTCTTACCACAGGATCAGATCAATTAATGTGATGTTGTGTAATATACTTATTTATTACTACACGATAAACAGCAGATGATGATGATGATAAAAACCAAAATAATTTTGTTTTAAATGTTTCTTCCGGTTGACTAACTTCTTAAGTGGCAGAAAAGATTTTGACGGGACTACGACTTTTAAGTTAAAAAAAAAATGAAAATCCTGTAGTCCACGCGAACGAACTTATTTATTACTACACGATAAACAACAGATGATGATGATGATAAAAACCAAAATAATTTTGTTTTAAATGTTTCTTCCGGTTGAAGACAAACTTCTTAAGTGGCAGAAAAGATTTTGTTGACTACGACTACTTTTAAGTTAAAAAAAAATCAAAATCCTGTAGTTCACGCGAACGAAGTCGCGGGCACAGCTAGTGCTATAATATGTATAAACATTCTTACCTCCTCCTCTTCCTTCTCCTGTTTGGAAATCAACATAGCTACACGAGTCAGTAATTGGAACATCCAATTACTTATTTCGATGACCTTTGAAAAAACACTTGCATATTCCAGATTATTTCAATATCCCGTTCCGGTCAGGGCTGTTATTTAAACTTTAATTAATATGTCACCAAGCCTAGCGCTCTTCTCTGGCAATGAGTGGATTCCAATTAGGTATCGTCGTTAGTAAGTGCCCAGGCGAGTTGCTATCGCATATTGCGTTATCCGCTTACTAAGGAAGTGCACTTCGCTTGGCATTAACGAAGTTTCCAGATATGAATTTGTAAATGTAGTGTATACTTAATAACTACGTTTGGATCAACTCTACCTATCCGTGGGTTTAACTACTTTTATAGCTAAAGTACCTAGTTATTCCGATATTATTTATAGGTGTTGACTCTTAAATATTAAACGATATCTCTTATACTAAATACATTTGAAGTGTCGGTTTGTAGTATTAAAATAACGACTTTTTGCTTAATGAGTATGAATTTATATCGGGTACCAATAACACAGCTTAGAAAAGTTTTGTCTGTCTGTCTTTCTCTCGCTAAACTTCGCAACGGCTGGACCACTTTTGACGGGACTTTCACTTATAAATAGCTTATATACAAGGCATATTATAGGCTAATCCAAATAAATCATTCCTACGCGGACTAACTCGTGTGGGACTAGTCTGTTCTATAAATATAGGTAGATACTTACTTTTCATACGACTGTATGTTAATGATTAAGCTTATTGAATAGTGAACACAAGTTCACTATTAGTACTAGTGTTCACTATTCAATAAGCTAGAGTACTAAATAGCAATAGCAATTACGTTATAAGTTTGTCATGAAATGTTTTCTACTTTAAATCGTATTGTGCACATATCATTAGAACTTTTTCTGTAATAATCATAAGTTTAACATGTTACCTCAACGATACTGTATATCTAATAATTATCCCAAAAACAAAAAATAAAATATTATATTTTTCTTGGTTTAGCAAGTGATATCAGTGATTGATTAAGGACAAAGAAAAATAAGGGTTGTTTTAAAAAGTAACAATTTATTCTGAAAAACTAGTGTACCTAAATGAGACAAAATACCTTTTCTCATAACGGAGCGAAATGAGAAATTCTTCACAAATGGCTTCACATGAAAGTAGTTTCAAAGGTAAAAATGCAATTTACCTTTATCCCATTCTGTCACAATAGTAAGTATAGTTGTAGGAAGCTGTGTTTTACAGCGGTAGCGAATAAAACAAGGAATCATTGATTAAAAACCGATCGCAACGAGTACTATAACATACTAACTTACTATTAAAACGAGTAAGAACACACAACTTGTCAAAGTTATTCCTATTTTTTCCAAGCAAATTTTATATTGTTTGACTCAAACGTAAATTCTAAAAGACTTATTTCAAAACCTGTAAAAACACACTCAATTGTAAGTTTTGGGTTTAATTATGGGAATTTTCTAAAACCCTATTAGTAGTAAAATTTAGTTAATTTAAAAAACAAATCTCTCTATTTCAATATAATACGTCAATGTTCACTAGAGCAGACCATAAGCTATGGTTTAATTTAAGAAGAAGCATAAATATTTATATAACTCAGGCGTTACAGTGCTGCAGGAAGAATATCTATAGATATTACATCTGTATACAGATTGATACTGATTGTATTTCTTCGTCTTCGCCCAATTAGTGCATACGATTAAACCTGCAGAATTAAAAACTGTAAAATTTCGTTTTCATGACAGAAAATTGTGCAAAATGAAGCTTGCCAAAAAAGCCCCAAAAGTACTACCACAAAGAAATGAGCTATTTTTCCTTACTCGGGATCTATTGGTATTGGTATTGGTACAACGGGCTGATATCCGCAACTCGACGTCAAAGCGCCTATTTTGCGTGGGGTGGGAATCACTTGAACCATCCCAGCTCGTTGAGGAAGGCCAGCAGCTTCTTCACGCTGCGGGCGGCCTCGCTGAGCGATCCTGGAGATCCAAGGTGTTTGGCCCGGTAGATGGCCACCCCCTGACATTCGAGAATGACATGGGCGGCTGTTTCTTCTTTTTCCAGACATCCCCTGCAGAGCGCGCTGTCTGTAAGTCCGAGAGCATAGAGATGTTTATTATAGGGACCGTGACCAGTTAGGGTCCCTATAGCAATTCTGAGCTGAGGTTTGGCCAGGTTTACTAGGGCTCTTGCAAGTTTCTTGTTTACCTGCGGAGTGAACTCCCTGGCTTGGCGACAGGTACCACCTTGCGTCCACGCTGTATTGTGTTGGTTACCTGTTTGTGTTCGTAGCATGGACCTTGCTAGGTTGAAGGGGATGGGGATGATCGGTTCGGGTCCGTGGACTACCGTGTCCGAACCCCTCCTCGCTAGTTGGTCAGCTGCGTCGTTGCCTCTATCGTCACTGTGTCCTTTAATCCACTGCAGTGTTACCTTGTTGTAGGCTCCAACTTGCATTAGGCGCTCGTGACACTCAAGTATGAGGCTGGAGTTGATTGAGTGACTGGCTAGAGCTAGCAGGACTGCCTTGCTGTCTGATAGTATGCGAACGTTGTGTTCTTTCACCTGTCTGGCCGTAATAGCTGTGGCGGCCATTAGGATACCTACACATTCCGCTTGAAAGACAGTGTTATGCTGGCCCAAGGGTGCCGAGATGTGGATGTTGAGGTCCTCAGAGAAGACTCCCGCACCAGTTCCTCTGTTGGTCTTGGAGCCATCCGTGAAGATACGAACTTCTCTGTGAATCACCTTGTTGTCACAGGGGTTCTCATGCAGTTGAATCTTGTACTTCTTGTCGAAGACTAGTCTTCGGTGGATAATGTCCATCGGGCTGGCAAGTATGGGATGTTGAGTCTTTACCTGCTCTAGGATGGTGGTATGTGCTCCCCTGTTCTTCCACAGGTCCAGAGAGTCTAACCTGACCGCATCACACGCAGCTTCTTGTTTGATGAACAGATGCAGCGGCGGCAGTCCCAGAAGGACCTCTAATGCCGCGGTGGGGGTTGTTCGCATGCAACCTGAGGCGGATACACACGCTAGCCTCTGAAGTTTCTGCAGTTTGTCACTAATTCTAATGATGTTAGTTCTGTGCCACCACACAAGGCAGCCATAACTTACCATCGGTCGAATTACTGCTTGGTATAGCCATAGTGTGATTTTGGGTGAGAGTCCCCATTTCTTACCAATCATTCTGCGACAGTGCCACATGGTAAGTGTTGCTTTTTCGAGTTTTTCTCGATGTGCGAGTTCCAATTCAGCTTGCTGTCTAGGTGTACACCTAGGTACTTTACCTCATTGGAGAGTTTTAGTTCACTGCCAAAGAGCTTCGGAAGGTGGTAGTTACCTAAAACCCTTTTGTTGGTGAACATGACAGAGTCAGTTTTCGCTGGGTTTACCGTTAGATTGTTGGTGCGGCACCATTTTTCTACGATGCGTAGAGCTGCTTGTGTCACGTCACAGACGGTGCTGGCTTGTTTACCTGTGATGAGAATGACCACGTCATCTGCGTAGCCAACTGCCATCATATGGTGCTGATTGAGCTCTGTTATCAGGCTGTTGATGGTGAGATTCCACAGTAAGGGTGACAGTACACCTCCCTGCGGACATCCCTTGGCCACCAGTGCTCGAGGAGAATCGTCGGATAGCCTTACCACTCTTTTACTTAGCATACTTCCGATCCAACCTGCGATTGTCTCGTTGGCTCCTTGTTTTTTCAGGGCGGTCTCGATGGTGGTAAACCCCGTTTTGTCAAAAGCTCCTTCGATATCAATGAAGGTGCCCAGACAGATGTCTTTGTTGTCGAGGGCCTGCTCAATGTGACCTACCACTGCATGAAGCGCGGTCACAGTAGATTTACCTGTGCTGTAAGCATGTTGGTGTGTATGTAGAGGTCTGCTGAAGAGCGTTTTGTCTCTTAGCTCTCTTTCACACAGTCGTTCTAGAGTTTTCAGCAGGAACGAGGTGAGACTGATTGGTCTAAACGATTTGGCTGCCGTATAGTCGGCCTTACCTGGTTTAGGTATAAAGATTACTGCAACCTCTCGCCATTTTAAAGGAATGTAGCGGAGGGTCAGGCATGACCTCAGGATGACCAGGAGATGTTTAACCAGTAGGTCACCTCCCCACTTTAGTAGAGCGGGAAAGATGCCATCTGGCCCCGGCGCCTTGAAGGGTTTGAAACTGTTTATGGCCCATTTTAGCCTCTCAGATGTGACCACGGACTTGGCTACATTTCGGTCATCTTCTGTCGCTATGTGGGGTTCGTCGTTCCATAATACCTGGTCCAGCAGTGTGCAGCCCTGGAAGTGTGTTTCCAGCAGCACCTCGTGGACCTCTCTTTCTGACTTCGTGTACGTACCGTCAGGTTTGCACAGGGAGCCGAGTTCCCGTCGTTGTTCACCGGCCAGAACTTTCCTCACCCTGTTTGCTTGTTCACAGGATTCGATGGAGGTGCAGAACTTTTACTCGGGATCTATTTGCGAAACGAATTTCCGAAAAAAAAGATTAAGAAAAAAGGTTTCCGTGTCCGCGTGATTTTGTGAAAATTACGAACTTTCGAACACGTGAGCAAACTGGGCTTTAGTTAGTATACAATACGTTTGAACAAACTTTATTTAGCTTTTCCTCAAATAGCCACCGTTCAAAGAAACGGGTTTCTCGTATTTTTTCGTACAATTAAAACACAATGGCTCTTTTCTCCACCTTATTTCTATGGCAACCCACGCCACAATCTTGTTCGCCCGTCAACCCATACTATACTTTACCTTGACTGTCCTCCTTGACTAAGGATAACTATTGCTGTTTTCATGATCTCTCTTGAAAAAGAACCTTCTTTTCCGCACCTTTAAGGGGCTATATACATAATAATATGTTTCAAAAACAGAGTGTCAACCATCCAACACACAGACAGACAACGTGATCCCAGTTCGTCTTCACCATCATCATTATATTGGCCAAAAGTGTTGAACAACAATTGCTCGCTCTCTATGTTAAACCTGTCATGTTAAATAAAAAGTTTTTAAATAAATAAATCAATATCTCACATACATTGATCTGATCCCGTGGTAAGTAGCTTAAGCACTTGTGTTACGGAAGTCAGGATCAACAGTGGATACACAAATAAACTTAAATATATTTAATAATACACCCAGACACGGAACAAACACCGATGTTCGTCACACAAATATTTGTGCCGAGTGGGAATCGAACCCACGACTCTTGGAACCGTAGGGTTTGAACGTGAGTCAATAACCACTGTTCCACCGAGCCAGTCAAATGTGAGTGTCATCATATTATTAAATACTTATTCAGTATATAGTATATTATATAATTGTTAAATATTCAGTACCTATACTTTTATAAAACATCCTTCTAATAGACGTACACTCATGGATATATGGCTCCCTGAATGATTTTCACAGCAACCGGTGCTGCGCCGATACTGTATGTCCATGCGAACATATTCCGATAATTTCTTTTTTAAGTACTGAGAGCCTGAAAAGGTCTCACAAAACCGTAATAATACGTATACCTACAACACGAGGTTAACAGAATATAAAGCCGTGGCACATGCCAGACCGCCGTCATTCAAGTAGATGTAACCTCGCCCTAACAATTGCACGAACGTCGTGAATTACAACAAATAAACAGATGAAAAGAACGAATTTTTCGAATAAACATTTCAGACGGCTGGCGGAGTATGTATGTTGTCGAAATAATGTGATGACACTTATATTTCGTGTAGAAACTTGGGAATGAGTGTTGAAGTGGCGTTTAAGACGTGAGGTCACGTCAGGCTCTATCAGACAGATGAATAGTAATAGTGATAAGAATCTTAAAAAATAGTCTTAAGATATTTTTTTATCAGTCTTAGGACCGTTTTTATAAGACTTAATTTATGCCTAATATGGCGTCAGATATAAATCGTACGAACTTAATAATCATGCTTGACCTTTCACCATGATTAATTAGTTCGTACACGTACCTACACAACTAGCAGAGTTGACAATATAAGAAACCAAAAAATAAAGTACGATAAAACCTATTGGAAAAGGAACACAAGATTACCGATTCTTTTTCAAACAAATTCAAAGTTGAATAACACCGTGATTTGAACTGGCGACCTCTCGCATGGCAAGCAACGACCTTAACCACTCGGCCATCGACATTTTTTGTACGCCCGCATCGCCCGTCATATTTTTTCCTTACACCTACCCTTCCTTTTCCAAATGGTTTTCATCCTACTATAATGTTCTTTCGTTCTTAATGACAAAATGCCTCAGTGGAGACGCAGCCTAAACTGTAGACAAAACAGTTGCCTCACACGCGATTATCTGCAGTAATCCATAAAACAACTGGTTCCGCGAAACCATGTGACGGACTTAAAGCTTTGCCTTTGACCTTTGAACTTCAAAGCTTTCACGGTTAATTGGATTATGTGTAAGCGGATAGATTTAAAAAAAAAAGAGCAACTTTTGACATTCCGCAAACCAAAACATAATGGAAAAATAAACTTGATTGCCTTTAATAGTATTAAATATTGACAACATCCATAATATGTATAAGCATAATCAAAACCAAATACATTAGGCCAAGCACAATAAAATTACGAATGCAAATCCGGTCAGAGGTCGAAAATCCCAAAATCAACGTAATTACAGTGAATTGGGTAGTGAACTACGGGTTGTAGTAGGAACAATATTTGAAGCATTTCTTTTCTACAACTATTAATTACTGAGCTTATGATTTAGATCCCACTGTGTATTTATAGATATTTTCTATCAAATGCAAAATGGGAATGTGCCACAATTACGTCTCGCCATAGGCAGACATGGTTTAAAAAAAATAAAATTACAACTGCCTTAAGTTTTTACGCAAATACCTATTTATTTATTTTACATACTTTTGTGCCTACCTAAGAACATAAATGTGAAAGTATTCCCGCTTTCACGCTTCATCTATTGTATTGATTTAAATGTCATTTGGAACGAAGATAGTCGAATGCGCTATAAATTAATATTTTACGCGATAAACGAGTTTAAAATAAATTTTAAATATCTGGGACATTTTGATACATGGTCATCTGACCTCAAACTAAGCAATGCCTGAATTATGGGCGTCAGAGACACATACATATATTGATACATATGTACGTACTTAATTACAGCTCATCACACAAATTTGTCACAATATTTGTCCCCAGTGGGAATCGACTCTTGGAACCGCCAGCCAGGGTCACTTACCACTGTTCCTAGCTAGCCAAACAGTTTGCACGAACAGATTCGCTGGGCAAAGCTAATATTTATACATTTTACTACGGAACACTCGAAGCTCCACATCGAGTCACCTTGTCACCCGTCACGTGTACCTACCATAGCCAAGGTTAGATCCCAAATCAAAGGGCTGAAACACTAAGTAAAAAGTTACCTTTGACGGGGCACAAGCGGCTTTGGTGCTGGCGTTATTAGAGAGCCATTCGTTCGTAGCTGATTCCATCGGCTGGTATGTACTAGAGTTCAGTTCATCTATGTAAATTAAGCACGGAACACAAAGGGTGGAACTGGATATCGGTAGTAAAATCCATCTATTCCGGTATAGATAGTTGGCAGTTTTGGCTGTTAAATGTCCACAATAATATAGTGAATAAGAAGTTAGAATGAGATTTGGAGGTTTAATGTCTCCAACACGAGCGAAATATACTAGATAGTATTAAGAGATGCCAATACATTGTGCATTTTAATTTTTTTTATGTTTATAATAGCGTTACTTAATAACTTCTGCTCGACTTCGTCCGCGTGACAAAAAAATACTAATTTCGTGATAAACGAGAAGTGGTTTATAGTGTAAAATGATATTTTTAGTACAGTAGCAGAAAAAATTCAATTATACGTGATAAACGAGTCGCTTATAGTGTAAAATAATATTTTGAGTACAGTACTAGAGTGGAATCCTAGTACAAAATACATTTTCAGTTACTATATAGTTAGTTGTAGTAGTCGTAGTTCCAGCAAGCAGCTTACTCCGATATGCCAAAGTTATATCGATGGCATAATGCAAATTTCCTAGTTTCAGAACATTTAAATGGGCAGTGAAAGCCGTTGCTTGATGGAATACAAAGACACCCTTCCACTGAAGCGGATCAGAGATGGAAAGAGTATCGGTCTTTTTTTATAAGAGATCAGGCGCAGGACCACCTGCCTAATATGCTTTTCGAGTTTCGTTTCTTAACAGAAAATCACAAATTCCGCCTAATGGCTTGCTCAGTATGAATAAAAAATGGTCACAAAGAATGTATTTTTATCATTATTTCTAAAAAGGAGACAAGATTGCTCACAGAAGCGACAGAGCATGCAATTCCAAATAATAGAATATCAAAAATAATACATTTCGGTGGAACACAACATTTATAAAACGTATTGGACTAATGGAGGACGGGCAGAAATGTATGGGAACGGTACCCACCAAACGTATATCGATGGAAGGCTTTTCTTTTCATGACCATATTCGATCAGCTCCCCCCTGCCCCTATCTCGGTACGCTCATGATTTTTTTTCCTAACTATCAAACGATCATGTCTTGGAGTAGCGTCGTCATCATCACTGGACTTGCGGGGGAGCGGCCCATGCCCATGACTGTATGCTTACTTATTTTATACCTAAATTCATAGGTACTCGTAGCAAGTCCCTATTTAATTTATTCAAAAGCGTAAAAATACAGATCATTAGTCTGCTCATTCAAAATTAAATACATCAGCGCACAACATGATGCTTTTGGTAAGTAGATGCCAAGACTTGAAGCGAACCTAGCTTTGAAATCATCTTAAAGTAAAATTTTCAAATGCAACGCGTTCGCAGTCACAGTACGTTGCAAGTAATGCACTTCCTGCAGTAAATATTTATTCAGCCAGTCTTAAACTTTAATAGCTTTTACTTTGCAAGGACTAGTGTCCAAGGACGCGAAACTAACTAATTCTATTTTACCCGAGAACTGAGCTGGTTTCTGATTCTCACTTTTCTTACTTAAATAAAGTTACAACTGTCAATATTTCTAATGGAATTAACCCCTGGCAACGGAGCTGGTTTTTAAGTCAAAGATATTCTTACAGGCTACTGGACCTACGAAATGTTGAGACCATCTTCAAAGTTGATTGAGTAACATTTTTGGACCTGAGCGTCATTTTTCTCAAGCGGCCATTGATCTTTTTGTATTTATTTGTAGCACCAACTTTACCATAAGTAACATCGGAGCTGAGCTATGGCCCTTTAAAAAGCCAGTTAAACCATAACCTTTAAAATACCTTACATACTAAAAATCCCAAAATAATATAATATAAACGTTGAAAAAATAAAAGCGACGCCAACTTTACCCAACCCCCTTAAAACACAAAACCATTTGAACGAAATAAGTCGTACATAATTTATTTTGTAATCGAAATTGAAATAAAAAGAGCCTTAAGTTAGACATCCAAAACAGGTGGATAGTTAAAACTTATGATTGGAAAATATAATCTCATTTAATGTCAAAGATATTTTTATTTTTAATCAATTCGGCTATCATATCATATTTCTGATTAAAGAACTTTATTTTCTCAGAAGAATTAAACATTCAGTTACATGAGAATTTATAAGAACTTCATAAATATGAAATTTGATTGAGCAATTATTGTTAATATATAAAACGAGACACTTGAATTGGTAGATATAACATCACAAATAAATATTTTTCTTATTTTACAAACTATACAATCTCAGAAGAAAACTAAACAGAATTAACATTAACTATTACAAATCTGAGCCAAAACTGCAATAAAGTATGGGTATTTACCATAGATAATAATTTAAGTGAATTATTAAAATTTAGATTGTAACCAGTATGTTATAAGATAGGAGTTTCCTGACCCATAAGAACTAAATTTTGTGAAAGGAATTTATCGCGACATAATAATACTATGCTGATTAAACGGACTGTAACTAAATCCGATTGACATACTTTGAGCAAATAGAATTCACAAATTTGGAATATAACGTAAGGTTATAATTTGCGTAAAGCTGAAAATTGGCAAAACACTATTTTAAATAACTAGCGACCCCCTCGCTTCGCTTCGAGTATATAATATTACTTACATAAAGACCTTCCCCTTTAATCCCTCTATCTATTAAAAAACGGTATCAAAGTCCGTTGTGTAGTTTTATTAAAAATAAAAGCGACTTTGCTTTTAACTATGTAGTGATAATTATGTTAAAAGTCCCAATCGATCCGACGTAAGCTAATATCGTGTTTTCTGAAAATAAAAATATTTGTTTAACTGAAGCTATGGTTCGTATAATAGCTAGGGTTCGTTGTTAAACATATTTTATCTTTTAAATAGAAATAATGTATTATGCTTTGATTATTAGTATTCGTGTTATTCAGGAGTTTAATTAATCCCACACAAAATGTTAGATCAGAACAGTAGAACAATGGTCTCATTGTTTCCTTTCATATTTGTTTATAGGAAAAAATAATACATCGAACTTTAAATAAATAAGTTGAGACCAGATATTAACTGTATTTTAAAAATATTAATGAGATTTGCTGAAGGGTTCGTACCGTTCGTGTTTATACTTCAATAATAAAATCCAATATAAATACCTACCTACCACATTAATAAAATATAGATCTATCTCACATTGCAAGTCGTGGCAACCTGTAATTGAATCAGCACTTAGCTCTTGTTCTATGTCCTGTATCTATTGTAATTGTTTAGTTTCAGATTTGTTGGTTGTCCTTAATAAATAATATAAATGCTAATTAGTATGGATTAAAGTTATCGTAAAAAGTTAATTGATTCGATAAAGTCCTTTCGATAAACTGAATATTCTGCAAGACACAGTTCATTAATAGATAACTGAAAATGTCCGGGATTTTTGCCATGTTGTTTTGTTTTAATTAGCTCCCGATATTTTGACACAGTTGCAAGCTAATGTGTGTAACCATGACAGTTTAAAATTATATAAAGTCCATTGATGATTGAAAAGACAGCTTCAGACTGTTATTATCTTCCAAAGAAAAGCTGCCAAAGTAATAAGCGTTACAATTTTTTGCATATCATTTGCATAAGAAAGAGGCAATCTTTTGATCATCGGTCTTTAATATCGATAAAATATATTTTTTCCTTTTCAATACATTTTCAATTTATGAATAAAGATAATATTGAATAACCTCTTCAAAAACTATCATAAACACGAAATTGAAAGATGCTGCCAGTCAGTGTTGATGATCAATTTGACTTTTCAGTTTTGTCAACAACATGAGGCATATCATTACAAAAAATTTATGATTATTTTTTTCAATCGCCTAAACTAGACCAAAGATCTAATGCAATGTGAATACTAAAAGTTTATTCTTCTTATATTGGATAATAAACAGTTAAAATGACAGCCTTAGACGATTTGCCGATGGTGAACTCATTTTGTGGGATGGACCTTAAAACAGGCTCGCTGATAATTGCTGCTATCGGTGTGGTGAGAGAATAGAACAGAATAATAGTCAATAGACTTGGAATAATATAATTATAATATTCATAGTTTTCGATAGCATAGCTTAGTATAAAACAATATCATCATCATCCTATTACCGTCCACTGGTGGACATTATTGCCTATCCCTTATTATGCTTAAACGGATTTTAATGCTGTTATAGTGAGATTTAAAAGGATTTTTTTTCGTCATACATGCTTAGCTAATATAGTAGAAAAACACTGATACATTTATGATCATTGCAAGCATGCAAAGTCAGGTAGAGTGCGTATGCACGCTGTTCTTTTATTATGAATAAGTTTTTGAGATTGAACAAACATACTGTGTTTAATATAAGTGTGCAAAGTTCTAACGAAAGTTCATTAATTAATAGACATGTGATAATCTCCTATTGGGTACACAGCAAACTTTATTATATTGTGTTGCTTAGTTGGTTGTATTATTGGCAAAAAAAAATCCTTCATAATATTGCTGTTGCGATAGATAATTATGTGTTCTGTAGTAAAAAGTACTTAGGTAAAAGATAGCATTATAAGTTAGGTAAAAGATAGCAGATATGTATTATATATCCTACCGGTTTAACTAATCGAACACCACAGTCGAATGATTTGACGGGCCATCAACTGGTTAGTTAAGGAACATCTTGAAGTATCCATATTATTTTGTCTAATTCATGTTACTTTTTAATTTCCTGCGAAGACGAGGAAGAGACGGAAATTGCTGAAAGTAAGGGAATGTTTCGAACATTTTGTCCCAAAAAGGAAAGTAATAATTAATACCTCGCCATATTATCAATTTTTTAAAATAATGAAATATAAACCTTTATATTTTATACTCACAATCAGATATATTAATTTTATACAATGCAGACCACTATCCTATAAAAAAATACCCACATGTACCAATCTAATTATAGAAGCAATTCGTAAGTACGACAATACAAAGTCACCTGCAAATTAATTTTCATAACCCTTTGAATAATATAATCGAAATGAAACCTTTGATACTCAAATGCTCCTTTATCAAACCCACTCTTGAAAAGAATAAATCGTTTTCGTGATTTTGATCATAGCTCAGATTAAACAATTCCATGTAGTTATAGAAAAATTGTTCTACGTATAAAATAGAATTATTATAATATCGGTATTTTACTGCGTCGATATTTTTAGAATATTCTTAAGCAACCACTAAAAAGGATTTTTTTAACATAAAACTACGTTGTTCGTCAAATAGCTGAGCAGGAATCGTATTATTCAGATATTGTATTTTGATACATACTATATTGTATTGTATTTCAAGAAATGTTAAGTAGGTAAATGAAAGTAATCCTAGTAAAAAGAGTGGGACGATACATTTTCTTTCTTACGCTTTATTACTTAATATTAGATGAACGATCTGTTACGTGTCTGGTCATTATCAGAGCTAACGAGGCAATTCGGATTCAACCGGCTAATGAGAACTAATATTACCATCTGGAACAGACGCTAAATGATGTTAATATGTTGTAATTAAATACGTCTTCGGAACATCAAATATGTCGTACCTACGCTTAAATCGCTGAAAACTATTTGCAATTAGAACTTACACTATTTGATTTGCTATTTAAGTGTCACATTATCAAAATTGTACATTTAAATTAACTCTTTTAGTATATGAATCAAAGTTTTTGATGAAGTAAGAATTTTTGGTTTACCTTATTGATTTTGAATCACAGTAACTATCAGTCACCTACCCGACAGTAATCTCGACCTTTGATGTGATAACAAAAAAAAACAAAAAGCAATCTACTAGAGACCATCGTCCTCTTTTTTTTACAGCCGGTTAAAACCGAGCATGTTCCACGTTCAGTTCGGGACTTACAAATAACTGTTAAGGTCTTTGCACTCGCCCAAAAATATTAATTATATTTCGAATAAATTGGAACCCCTTAAACACAACCTTCATTATCCGTAACGACTCTCAAGTTCAGGTGGTAAAAGATCCTTTCTGAGACCTTTATTATTATTTAAGTGGTAGGTATTCATTCCTATACATACCAAAGACATAGACGGATAATAGATAAGATATGGGCTGCATTTGATTTGAAATATGCTTTATGGTTTCGGTTAACTGACAAGGTTAATATTAATTAATTAATATTAATTGCAATAATATCTCTGGAGTATCAATTTTAGTGTGAGTTCGGAGAAATGTGAGAGAAATTCAATAGCCGGACTTTTGAATTTAAATCCCACCTAAGTATATCGACGTCTTATATCTAATTCTGATTTCAGTATTCATACCTATAATTTATCTTTAATATAAAAATTAAATGATGAATTCGAGCCGAGTGGTTAAGATCACTGCTTGCCATGCGGGAAGTTGCCAGTTTAAACGCCGCCACGTACTAGTTTTTTAAAAGCTTTTATTTAACTTGCTCTGTATGTTTGTTCGGATGGAATCTTGCAACTCAATTTTGAAGTACTTATCCTGAACCGATTAAGCTGAAATTTGGTATGTGTGTTTCATCTAGGTGACAATGATGAGAGATCTAGTAAGCATTCTAGCTATCGCAATTCGCGACAAGCTTTTATGTCACATCAGTTGCTTACATCATCATCATCATCATCATCAGCCTATACTTGTCCACTGCTGGACATAGGCCTCTCCAAATGCACGCCACTTCTTTCTATCCTCGGCCACTCGCATCCAGCTCCTACCAGCCGTCCTGCGCAGATCGTCACACCACCTGGCCTGCGGGCGTCCTACACTACGTTTGCCGAGACGCGGTATCCACTCCAGAACTCGTCTACCCCAGCGGTTGTCGGTTCTACGGCTGATGTGGCCAGCCCACTGCCACTTCAACTTGCTAATGCGATGAGCTATGTCGATGACTTTGGTTCTCTGACGGATCTCCTCATTTCTGATTCGATCCCGCAGAGAAACACCGAGCATAGCTCTTTCCATAGCCCGCTGAGCGACTTTTAACTTGTGGACCAAGTTGATGGAGTTGCTTACAGCAAAAAGTTAATATTTTATGTAGGTATCTTATGGCTTGTATAAATTGTAAATAAAAATTCCAGATAAAAAGTTTATTTTATTCTTTTTAGCGCATTAAAATAAAAGCTTTTTTTAAAAGTTTTTTTTTAAATTTGAAATTCATATGTACGATTATTCGACGCTTAAACAGTGAAGGAAAACATCGTGAAGAAACCTGCACTCTTACGAAGATACAAAGATTATGTCCCTAAATTCTTGGAAATGTTACGTGACACACATGTTTATGTACTTAAATAAAATTATTTTTTGTTATTATCCCAGGTTCACCCCATGGCCTACGGGTGTTCGTTCTTCCTGCCCGTCAGCTATCTCCTGGTGACGATCTGGATCCTCGTGGCATTGTATTTCGCGTCTAGTGTTGGGTTGTTCTTTGGTCTCATACAGGTAACTTATGAACATACTTAATACAACCCTTTGACTTAAAATAGGTCCTATTTTAAATGAACATTTTGACTTTTTTCAATTTCTTTAAGATTACGTGTTTAGAATTAACTACTTGCTATCGTATATTATTTGAATAGATTTTATTACAACTTACTATTATTTAACTGACTCATCATCATCATCATTTTCCTGCCATCGTCCCACGCTAAGTGGGATCGGCGCTTCATGTATATAAAATAATAAACATAATTATATTATATTTTATAGTAATAAAATTCAACATTAATAATTTTATCTACATAATGTTTATGGATGTAAACTTAATCCATATTATTATCTAGTAAGTGGTAATAAAAGAAATAGTAAAACGTGTTTTTACTATGTAAATTTCGTGAAAACAGTGTTTTTAAACGAAACAAAGTACAAGAAACATATTATCTACCTCCAGTTTCAGACTTTCGAACATAATATCGATACTTTAGGATATCATCCAGAGCATAACCTACCTACTGTTGCTTTGCTTACCTAAGTGGTAAATGTTGGTCGATAACTAACCCCAATTTTGTTCTAACCTGCTGACTAGCACGGTGCAAAGTGTATTTTCCACATTCAATTCACTTTCCATGCATACGTTATTAAATGCTGACAATGGAAAAATATTGCATTCAAATAGGTACTTGCCTATTCACTAACTCAATTCACTGCTGTAGACGTGATGTCAAAGCTGCAGAAGCAAAAGAGGAAAATATAATGGATTGTTTCTTTTTTATCGCTACCTTACTGATTTGAACTTAGCAACATGTATCTTTTTATAGAGAAGTAGCGATGGAATCTTACTTAATATTATTATATTATTTTTGGGAATGATAGTCAATTACATGCATAAGACAGGCTTTTTCGGCTATACTAAGGTAAGTTAGGTATACCTATAACGTATAGGTACGATACGTTGGATATTCCGATTTTGATCCTAAAAATTATTACATTATTCATTCAGTTGATTTTCTGGACTATACCTAGTACAGTACAGGGTTCCTTAGTACTTAATTTAGATATTGTCTGGCTTGATGGCGCATTACATGGTAACCCTGTCTCTCGCTTCACGAGTTGTGGATTCAAATCCCTGTTCCCAGTAGTCTTACCCAGTAGTCTTACCAGTAGTACTAATGGGAATTTTCTTCCCAATAGACTTACTTATAGTAAGACTTCGCGGTTGTCATATTAGGGCCAATTTTTCCCAGTAGTACTACTGTAAAAAGAAACAATAACACATAGACCTGAAGTTTACAGACATACCAAAAATAGATATTGTATGAGCCCTGATGATTTTGATCAAATATATAAAAACATGTCGGCTGTCCCCCCCATAATCGAATTTTTCTAAGAAGTAAGTAGTATATTTGAGCTGAAATACATTAGATATTTTTTCTAATTACTTTTGTAATTAATACAATACGCCTTTCGGAGTACCAGGGTAGCATGGCTTAGAAGGAAGTAGTTCTATTGGCTACTTGAATATTTACCTTATTATGGTAAGTAACCCCACTATAGAAAATGCACCTCTCAGTACCTACCAAGGTAGCATGGCTTAGAAGGAAGTGCTTCTATAGGCTACTTGATTTTTTATATCCGGTTGCATCCGAAATCTCATAGCAATTTGTGCCTCTTGATTTGATAGATATAAAGTGACAAGATGTTAAGGAAAATGTTCTATAATATTTCATAGTCAAATGCAATAAAGAGGATAAATACATATTTATAAGGAATATCTTTAGGTATTTAGGTCTACATTATAATATTGTTTTGTTTTACTGGTAAGTCTACTGGGAACAAATTTCCCAATAGACCTACTAGTAAGTCTATTGGGAAGAAAATTCCTATTAGTTCTACTGGTAAGACTACCGGGTAAGACTACTGGGAATAGGGGGGATTCAATTCCTATTTCGAACAACATCAGTGTTCGTTCGTTCTAGATGTGTTATTAATTTATAATATTTAAGTGAATCTGCGTATACGACTGTTTTCTCTGATATCCGTAGCGCAAGTGTTTATACAACTTTCTTTGAAGAAGGAACAACGAATGTGATGCTAAGTGGGATTTATAGTAATATTAATGATATCATTAACATTACTATAAATCTAAGTTATAATTATGGGATAACAATGAAAATTAGACATACAAGGCTACTCCAAGCCATCATAGGATAATCAGTCAGGAAAAACAATACTACCTAAGTTATAAATATGTTTCAGGATGACATTCTCCTGTGCTCTATCTGGGTGTGGTACGCGCTGATCTTCGTATGCATCATGCTCATGATGATGATCCTCTTGGCGCTGGTGTTCACTTCCAAGAAGCAGAGGAACCGAGTGATTGTTGTCGTCGCTGGCATG
This sequence comes from Maruca vitrata, assembly GCA_039566165.1. Taxonomy (NCBI): domain Eukaryota; kingdom Metazoa; phylum Arthropoda; class Insecta; order Lepidoptera; family Crambidae; genus Maruca; species Maruca vitrata. The sequence goes on from CM076926.1 coordinate 4,876,381, forward strand.
CTCTGGTATATATGTGAGTATCAGCTTGAGTATTTTCATAAAGCCTTTGTGTTTTTTAGAGCTTTTTATTTATAATTCTCTTCAATTGAGTATACTCATACGGTATAAAATTTGGCGTCAAACAATCACATATTATTATCTAAATATTATGTACGGTATGCAAGTTAATTATTTTTTGTGAGAAAACCGGTATAACTGTAAATGTTATAAATTATATTATTTCTATGGTTTTTTACCAAGATGTGGTGGTGGATGAATCCCTAGGCGAACATAGCAATATAGAAGCCATATATTTTTCCATTCTAACAACAGGTGTTTTTTGCAGTGACAATTTACTTCATAATAGTCGTGAACAGCCATCGGAAGAAGTTATCCGCAGAGTCCACTCCGCCACAGTTATTGTTTTGATCGTTTGTAAATTGTAAATGTTGACGTACAAAAAGTAATTTAATTATAAATTTGTCTTTTATTTCAATTGCATAAACCAAAATGATGCCAAGTTAGGTGCCGATCGCTTTCTTAGTTTATGCTCACCTCGATGATAGTTGTACTTGAAATAAGTATTTTTCATATTTTCTTGATAACCATTTTAGTGACCAGACTTTAAAAACTAGGATGGTTTGATAATTACGAAGAACCAATAGACATAGCATTAATCTACAAAATTGAATTAGGAATAATACCAACTGACGAAAGATAGTTGAACATCTGCAACCATTTGTCTTCAAAGTTTTCCCGGCTATTCCCATTATACTCACAAAATAGTCAAGCTTACATTTTCGCGGCATTACATAAATTAAATAGAAAATTTAGAGCCATGAGACGAAAATTTCAAGACGCGCTCCTCTAATGAGGCATGAGATTTATAGTAATCGTCTTTTGTTTATAGTTATCCTTTCAATAATGTCCTCTTTCTAAGTCTTCAACTCAACTAACCCCACGAATAACTACGGAAAACCAGTTGGAATTGCACCCACAATCGCTCTCTGCCGTCGTCGTTTATCATTTGTTTTCGTATGCTAAATAAAGCCATTCTTTCTTCTACGTTTGGAAGTTGCCAACCCGAAGCAAACATATTTTTGTCAGACGAAGGATTTCCTATCTTCACTGGTACCGGTACCGAACCGGTATGTACTGAGAAATTTCTTGTTGGGAAAACTAGATGCAAATTTTTGGCCTGACCTGAAATCGTAACCTTTTGCTAAAACTTTTATGAGAGCTACGAACTATAAAATTGTTGGATAGATCGACAAGACACAATAACACTTTATATATGTTTTGTTCTCTTTAGGTTGATGTTTTTACCTAAGCTTTATATTTTTAGTGTATAAAAACTGAAAGGCAAGAAGAGTAGACACTACTAATGAATCTAAAAAAATTATAATGTTTGTTTCTTCCAAATATGAATCAATAATAATCAATATATACATAGATAGTTGTTGCACAGCAGTATATAAATCAAAAACACTTCATAGCAGAAACAATTCTAATTTGATTTATTATTAAAATTTATATACAGATGTAGTAATTCATTACCTATGTTGTCAATACTGGCGGATCAGTTGATTCAGTTTGGGACTTAGCCATTCGTAGCTGCAACCAGTAGGCGTAGACACACAAGTATGCGTATGCCTTTATAGCTAGAAATAAAAGTAATTCAATAGTAATTACGTCAATCTGAATTTGACTGGCTCGGTGGAACAGTGGTTAGTGACCCTGGCTGGCGGTTCCGAGAGTCGTGGGTTCAAATATTTGTGTGATGAACATCGGTGTTTGTTCCGTGTCTGGGTGTGATTATGTATTTAAGTATGTATTTATAAATATATATGTATGTATATCAGTCTCTGACGCCCATAGTACAAGCTCTGCTTAGTTTGGGGTCAGATGACCGTGTGTGGAAATGTCCCAGATATTTATTTTATTTATTTATTTAGATATTTAATCTTGCATAAAATAATTCATACCCTACTAACATTGAATTAACTACCTCCTTTTTTTAAAAGTCAGTTAAAAACAAGTGGTTTGAGGAAAGCTTTGACAAATTCGTAAATTGAGTGAATTCAAGAGCAACCCTTGTTAGATCTTGTAGTTCATGATCAATTGTTTAGTTAACTTTCGTTCTAACCTTTCCCCTTGTTTGACTTACGACCCGTTCTTTATCTTGTAAAGTCATACATATGTACATTACTTACAGATCTTGTCTAGTTAACGTTAGGTACTATAAGTTAGATATTTCATGTGCCATGCGGGATTTATAAAGTTTAGGTATACCACGATGTTTTGTTCAATAAGAACTTCGAAAGTATTTTTTAATCACGATTTCGGTGATTCATTTGTTATGTTTTTGTGATTTTTCGCCGAGAAATAAAATAACGAAAAGTGCACGGAAAGTTAGAAAAGTTTGTATGGACGGTATGAGATTCGCCGTGTCCACTGGTTAGATACCAGAAAGTTGATCAGGTATATTTATTATCTTACCAAAGGCAAGAACAGCTGATGCAGCGCACAAAGACCAGGCGAAGACGTTGTCGGAGATGGTATCGAGGATGAGGAGTACAGCCACCATGACCAGCGCGTGAGCAGACCACAGCAGGCTTGCTGCTATCCACACCAGGATCACCGAGGACTTGCCCTGGGGTATATAGGACACTTTCTCACACGTACAAAGGAGTTAGGACACTTTGTTACGTCCTATTCAGGATACTAAAGCAGGAAACTTTCTCTTACACATAGGATACTTTGTAACATTCAAGATGGAATGCAGGACACTTTCTCTGTGTATCAACACAGCATAGATCATTTTCCCACATACGTAGGAAATATAAATAAGGAATACATAAAACACTTTGTTGCATGTAGGAAAAGCACAGGATACTTTATGTTATACATATGACACTTTCTCACATACGTGAGAGAGGAGATTAACGCAGGAAATTTTCTTACACACATAGTAATTACACTTTTTGCTACAAAGGTGAGACTCTAATGCAAGACACGTTCTCTTATATTGAACATTTTCTTACGTATCAGATAATTCTCTCACATACGTAGAACAGGGTCCTGTCCTGACGGGACCCTTTCTCACCTTATATAGGACTTTTCTTAGATACTTAGGACACTTTCTTACATGGTAGTTTCTCGGATACTAAAGCACGACACTTTCTCAAATACTTAGGGACACAACAAATCGGATAGATTGTAGAGTTAGTCAAACTTACATATTTCACAGCCCATAAGAACCATGCACTGATGGCAATCATGACAGCACAGTCGAAGCAAGCCACCACAGTCGCCGCGTAGAAGTTCCGTCTAGGAGATCTGAGTTCTGAATTCGACTCATCCAAGACTTGCACAAGCAAAATTATTGTGCATAAGCTTGCAATGCACTGGATTAAAGAAAACATTTTTAAATAGTAGCACCAAGATAATATAACTCTGTAATTTTTATACTTATAGCTTAATTTAAAGACGAGCAAACTCTCTTTGTTTAACCATGTTTACTGCAAACTAATTTATTTCGCCTCGAAATATTTAAGAAGAAGTAGTGAACCATACCTTGAAATTGGTTTCAAGGTATGGTTCACTACTTCTACGTACACCATTCAATTGATATTAATTTTTACTTATTATATCACAAAGTATGTTTTGCTATTTTGAAGATTTAATTTTAAGACTTTCAAGCCTTAATATTGAGTGTAATGTCGAAACTTATTGACGGAATAATACTCTAAAAATATCTCTATTCTGGTTTGTAAGCACATCTTTTGTACCTATCTGTAAAGACCGATATGGCATTCAACTGTAAGCAGTATATTAGTTAATATCCATAAGTACGTCTACCTAGATAGCTCATACCTAGTATTATAACCAAAACTTACACACATCACACTTCCTATCACATATGAGCCTGTTTTGAGTGTGAAATAGCAAAGAAACTTCTTGGGTATTACAAATGCCATTTCTTAAGATTGGCAGGCGCCAAAAATTGTTTTGCACGTAACTTAACACACATATCTAAGTAGATCAAGAGACCTACTCGATTAGGTCTTTCTTTTTTCTATTAAAGGCGTCGATTTGCTATTAGTTATTCCAAATGAGGCCATGTACCTCAATAAATAGATACTGCAAAATATTTAATTATAAATCCATCAAATTACATGATATGCAAATTCAAAGGGCTTTTGTGATGGCTTAACAACGACAGTGTATATATTGGTTTCTTGGAAATCCGAAATAGCCGGGGTTCATTATCTCAAACATTCTGCCAGCGAATGGCTCTCGAAACACAATGTTATTCTGACAAGAAAAAGTACACTCGCCGCAATATTGTATCTTTGACATACACGCAGCTTTTGTTACAGTCCCAAGAAATTTGTATTCTATCACTGTAAAGGTCCCGTAAACTTAAGTTTATCATCGGAAAGTCATATAAGAATTAAATAGCTTAGTTTTCTCTCGTTATTTTTACTACCTGGGTACTATTTAAGGATTCATTCACATGATAAATAATGAGAATCCATCATAATTGTGCAAATGTGCATTGTGCATGTGAAGGTGTACCTAAGTAGTCCAACATCACAAATTTTGTCATTCCGCTTTTGCGAATGCTTCAGGCCCCGTAGACAAAGTAACAATATCGAAACGATAACGAAGTTCCAAAAGAATGAAATTAATTAAATTGACATTAGACGCGATAAATCACGTGGTCAATCCTATGCATTGTGTTCTTTTCGAACTTATTTATCGTTTCGATATTGTTACTTTGTCTAAGCCCCCAGGTTTCTTTAGATTGATTTTTAGTTAAGTAAATAAATAAACCATTTTATTCGCTAGCCGTAGGTACTACCTATCTATTAAATTGTGTATCGTACATTTGAATTCTCTTTTACATCAGCAACGTTATAAAATGCAGAAACATATTGGTACTGCGGTGGTATGAATATTTCATACGTTATAACCAAAATGGGGTATTGTATCGATCTTTTACAAATTGGTGTACACGCGGTAAACAAGACAAGCAATCATTTACCGTGAACAATATACAAATTTTCGTATAATGATAACGCTTCCCCTTTTTGATATTTTTAGTGCAATAAGATATTGATAGAGCAAAAGTGGTGTGCAAGGATCGTAGCACATGGCAGGAAGTGATCTCTGCCTACCCCTATGGGCAAAAGGCGTGATTTCATGTTATGTATTTATGTGTGCATTTAATTAATGATTAAAAAAAATTTAACGTAGAGTTTTGAACTACACTACAAATAACAATGTTTGGACAATTCATTATACTGAAAATAACGTTAACATCGGCGACTATACCGAACTAACTAACACAGTTTACAAAATCATAATTAAAATTCGCGAGGAAATAGTGGTTTCACGTTGGAGCAAGTGTAGCTATACACATGCGATTATATTCTTGCATATGCGGAGAATTACATTCTAGCGTTCTGGACGGGTTCGTTAGCCGTTCATTATTTCGCGTCCGCCCCTTAAAATATAATTAAGAGAATATAATGGTCGCGCTAAAACTGTGATTTTCTTTGGAAGCCCGCTTTTCTGGTGGCTTTAAGTTTATAAAGTTAAAGGTCATCTAGTCATCTTTAAACCAAAAGTAACGATTGAATATGGGTAGGTTTATTCTTAAGATAAGAAAAGTATATTAAGTAGTTTTTATCTAGACACGCGGTAGCGTGTCAAGCCAAGTTCAAGAAACAGAACTGGCGAGCCGCACCGTGTGTAATATTACACGAACCATTTGGAACCACTTTTGAACCCCTCATAAATCAAAAACTATTTCACATAAACGTATCAAATTTGGCTCATATATTGTGACTTGCGAGATAAATATGTGTTCTTAATTTCATAAGCTTATCTCAAACAGTTATTTAGGTATTAATGTCCAAAAATCCTCATTTTTATCATTGACTGACTGACAGATCAAAATTCTAACCCAGTTCCAAATGACCTAGAGAGTTAAAATTTGGTATGCATATAGGTAATTACATGAATACAAAGGAATAAATAAAAAACTGGCAATTTTTTAATAATTAGGTTAGGTTCTATTATGAACGCTTAACATACCTAATAAGTGCCTAATCACGCCTATATATCGGGGAAGGCAGAGCACTAAGTATATATTTAGGTATACTTACTTATTTACAATTAAGAGTAGGTACTTATAGTCGGTTTTCATATTTATTACTTAGGGTAGGTACCTACATAAAGTCTAGTTTTAGTTTTCAATTTGTCCTTTTCAAAGGACCCACGGCGTTACGATGATATATACTTTTCTACAAAAAGTAATGATATCCAATCAAAAACATAAATGTGAAATGAGAGCCAAGTTCAATATTATGATAATTGCCTTGGTTGTTGACTTCAACCACAAAAGAAGTGAGATCTAAATGGGTGCCAAGTTCAATGGTCAACCCAGAAATTTATTTATAAGTAACACTATAACATACCTATCATATCTTCTTATAACATAAGATAATGTATGGTGGTAGCCTATGAAGGTCTGTCTTGGCTAGTTTTCATATATGAATTATAGCCGTCGCAAGTTCTAAGCCTACAAGTATTTGTCGGTTTTTATTTTATAATTCCGAAAATTTGGATTGTTGGTAGAAACTAGCGAGCGAACATAATAATACGTTGGTAGGACAGACCTTTATAGGCTACCACCATACATTATCTTATGTTATAAGAAGATATGATAGGTATGTTATAGTGTTACTTATAAATAAATTTCTGGGTTGACCATTGAACTTGGCACCCATTTAGATCTCACTTCTTTTGTGGTTGAAGTCAACAACCAAGGCAATTATCATAATATTGAACTTGGCTCTCATTTCACATTTATGTTTTTGATTGGATTAGGTATACATGGACTAGAAAATACTACCAAAAAAGGAAAAAGTTAACAAATCTCCAATCATCGACACCGACTCTCCAGTACTCGACATTCAGTCATCGGCTGTTGCCAGTTACCGACTTTACTTTATTTTTATATCTTTGTTTTATAGCAAATACAATAATCATTAGTATTGTTTTAAATTACTGCTTGACATAGTTCGACAGATACAATTTATGTTTATATTATTGAATCAAAATATAAGGTGTCGTTCTGGTGCCACTACGTCATATAGTCGACAACGGAATAAGTTTTGCATTTAACGAAACGAAACAAATATTTTTATGATTTCATACAAAAACCACTGTATTAACTTGTTTAAGTAAACTTTCATATAATAGAATAAAATAATGTTTTATTTTAGGAAACAGATATAAATCACACATAGAAATCGGACAATTTATGTGTGCTCGCGGATATGGCGCGGCTACCGTGGAACCCAGACGCTGATTTTCAGTGGTTCCTTTTGTTGATCAAAATTATAAGGGCTTGTCTAGCCCCTACGCGTAATTTTACCCGCGTGAAACTTCTCGTGAAGAATACTTTTGGTCTTGTGTGTGTTTTTTTAGGGGAAATCTTATACTCACTCCACTCACGTCCACATCACAGCAGCAGTTAAGATTTTCGTTTTTGTACGAGATTTTCCTAGACGCAGGATTAATAATACTAACGTATCATTGCCACCAATTGTATCTAATAAGTTTTAGAACTTATTTAACAGTTTACCTATTGAGTTCTTTATAGGCGAAAAGTGTAATTCTAATGCGTAATGGGTAAATAATAACAACCTTTCAAATTGTTTTAAAGATTTTAATTTAAATAATGTCGTAGGTATAATAATATAATTATATTAATATACTATTCGCTTAAGCAATACTGAACAAAACAATAAAATTTACATATGACAAACTTCCATTTAGAAAAATCTAAACTCATCTAAATATCTGCATCCACATGTCAAGGTAACAAATTTTGGCAAACTAAAATTAGGTTTATTTACATTCAACTTAAATAATTTCATTTTAATCACATTTATGGATGAAATAAATTAAATTAGTTACAGGGATTTATTAAACACCTATAAAAATGACAATGTAAATTTCTCGAAAACCTTCATCTACCATGCATAAATTCAAAACCAGTATGCATGTTATGTCTGTATCAATTCCTACACTAGTATTACGATATAGGAATTAAATGTCAATTCTTGTTTTCACACAATAGTGATCGTTCGATCCAATAGGATTCCATCCATTCTCTTAATCCAGGACTATACATTATACAACCCAATCCAAGGTTATCTCAGCAGATGCCTTGCTATACTTTACTGGGTGAGTGACTATCGAGTCTATGTTATGATAAAAAGTACAAATTAAGAATTATTCTAAAAAATATATCATTAATTCCTGTTGGTTTCGATTAGTTTATTAAGTAGGAAAACATTTGAGCTGATAAAATTAGGCATCTCTGTGAGCACGGTACAAAATATTGACTACCTAACATGTATAATATTATGGCGGCCTAGAAATGAAGTATATAAAAACAATCTATTGTAATAAAAATCTATAAGATCTACTCTATGGTTATTCAAATCACACATCGCTTATCAATAGAAATTCTTAAATTATTATGTCTATGGAATAACATGCAGTCTTTGACTTGATCAGTCGATAGCCAGCAAAAAGCCAAATCTTCGAAAATCTCAATTAGAACGTAAACAGTTCAAAATTAGGCACCAGACTTTGTGATCGCGTTGACAATATTATTGTTAACAAAACGTAATACAAAATGGCATCGGATACACCGTTACATTCGTTGTCACTAACTTCTACTCACGGATGACATATTGTTATCATGTTAGGAAATTAAAAAATTACCTACTTAGTTCATCTACCCGACAATGTTAACATTTCATGTAAATTGGACCAGCCATACGGTAAACGTCCGAGCAACGTTAATCTTCACATAGAACCGTCATAATCGTTATCCTCCAACTATTAACCACATTAAAATGTAATATATTTAGCTAAAGTATATAACCGAGAGTGTTTCATAATCTCACCGTTTGTGACTGTGTCTGGTATCCTGGTGGGTACCTGGTCGTGATCCCGGGCTGTGGGTGCAGCCGGTTCAATTCTTCTGTCGCTCCCTTGAGTCTTCGCGGCAGACTCCTCGGGGCGGGGAGTCTCTCCCTTTGTGTGAGGCTTTGGATGCTTTCCTGGATCGTTTGAACTTGGCGACGTCGTCTCCGAAGACGTCTCCCGTCCGGAGGGCGGAGATGAGGTCGTCGAACTCGCCCTTCTGGCCGTTGGTGAGGGTGCCGTCGCGGGACGAGTCCCCGTTGGAGTGCCCGTTGCAGTCCACCGAGTTGCTCTTGCCGAGGGACTTGCCCACGGAGCTGAGGAGGCTCGACGCCTGCTTGCGCTCCATGGTTCGCTTTTTGAGCTGGTGGGGAAATAAACACAAGAATGTTATACCATTTAATAAAAAAATGTACAAAAAATTTGCATCACGGATTTTTACAAGAGTTTTGTTACTGTATTTCACCATTAAAGCGTCGAATGATGGTACCTACATATGAATTTCAAGTTTGAAAAACACATTGGTACCTTTCGGGGTGTTTGAACTGGCGACCTCTGACATGGCAAGCAACGACCTTAACCACTCGGCCATCGACGTTTTTTATAATAGCATGATCTTCTCTTTTCTGCTACGTGTCATTCAGGCATGGAATGCCCTTCCAGCTCTTGTTTTCCCTCCCTCCTATGATCCCGGGCTCTTCAGGCGGGGCGTGAAACGGCATTTAAGCGGGCTTTCAGGGTGAGTGCGACAGGCTCAATATGGTCTATTGTGCCTGTCGACCTTATATTTGGATCTCACTACCGCTTTTACCATCAGGTGGCGTGAGGTCATCTTGTTAGCTTATTATAAAAAAAGCTAGTCACCTCCTGCTCGTGCCTCGAGCGGCGCTCCTCCTCGGTGCGCCGGCGGCGCGCGGCGTCGCACTCGGCGCGCGCGTCGCCGAGCTGCGCGAGGAACGCGTCGAGCGCGCCGAACAGCTGCTCCGGCGACGCGCTCGCCTCCTCGCCGAACGCGTGCGCGCACGCTTCGAGACGGCTCTTCATGTCCTGCGCGATAAGAACGATTTTACAGATTGTCGCGAGTTGAGTTTTACAGATCGTCGTTACTAAAGAAACTTTTTTATTACATGAACTCGATTTTGAAGAAAGCTTTGTGAAGTACGAGTAATTAACTGAAATAATGACAAGTCTCTTTCAAAGATATGCGTCATAACTTAACACAAGCCACATCAAACAGCGATTGTAGAGCCTGCAAGGAACAAATGGACATGAATCATTTCTTATGTGAATGTCACTCACTGCCAGACACTGTTCAGACTTCTGGGAACTGCTTATCCGAAACCAGAAAAATACAAGCACCTCAGACCCAAGGACTTTGACTTTGATCTTCAGGGAGTAGATAGCATACAGACACTAACATGCATGCAGATAACATGCATAGAGACACTAAAAATCCCGTGAACCGGTTAGACGGTCCCCACGTGGTCGTTCGGCTCGCTGCGCCTGTGTGACGTCACCGTGACGTCACGCTCACCTGGAACAGGTCCTCGAGCTGCGTGAAGGTGCAGACGGCGTGCGCGTGGAACTCTCTCATGACGGTCTGGAAGGCGTCGTGCGGGTCGCGCGGCGCGGGCAGCGCGGCGTGGTAGTCCAGTTCCCTCGCGACCTCCCTCAAGCCGGCGCGGAGGGCGGCCACGTCTTTCTCAAGCTGTTCGACGCACACTTTGGCTGCGGCGCGCACGTGAGGTAGGTCCTCTTCGAGCAGGAGGATGTCTTTGAACTGGAGATGGGAAAACGACATTAAAGTTTCGAAAAGAAGCGTTCTAACTTGACGTAACTAATATCTAAGCGCTTTTAGCTATGACCAGACTAATGATATAACTCAAACTTTTGCGATACGAAAAAAAAGTAAATGATCTTATTCAGCTAAAGTTGATGAAATCTAATAGTCCAGTCAAATTAGGTAAAAATCTCGGAATTCGAGATACCCAGCTGTAAGTCTGTAAATACTTGTATATTGACGTCCTAAAAGTTGTCTCAAAACCTACATATTGTAGGGTGTACGCAACTATTAAATTTTCAAGGTCAAATGTCCCAAATATCAGTTTTATGAACTTTTGAGGGAAACGGGAAGTTTTATCATAAAAATGTGTAGGAGAAAATTGCTTATCATCTAATTATCTATAACAATTGTCTGTACGTTTTATTCCTAAGATTCACCATTTCAGAGATACAGCGATGCAAATAGTTGAAAAAGTTGTATTTTCAAAAGCTTCCAGACCCCCGTGCGATTGTGAAAATTTTAACTGTCTAAGTTAAAATTTTCACAACTGATGTATTTCAGTAGCCTCTATAACATCTTATACTAGAAAAAGCTTAAAACGAATGTTAAAGTGGGTTCTCATACAAAAACTATGGTTTTTTTTTTCTCACACTTGGCCGGTTTTTAACGTGGTTACCCCAGTAAACCTATTCCAGACGACACCTTATATACATGAAAAACACGTTGTTTATAAGGAAGCCTAGTTAAATAATTGTTTTGTGTTGTTTTCAGTATTTAAAAGATTCAAGATTTCTGCGTTTCATTAAATTAAATTTGGTTAATATTAATCTTCACGTTCATAATAGAGTTAGATGGACAGTTAACATTTTTAAAATGTATTTTTTTTTTCAGTTATACTTCAAACAGAAATTCTAATAATTGGTCATTTCGTACTTTTTGACCCATAATAAGCAGTTTAAATGTACTGAAACGTATATGTATAGTACTAAAAACAACATAAAACAATTATTTAACTAGGCTTCCATATAAACAACGTGTTCTTCACGTATAAAAGGTGTCGTCTGGAATAGGTTTACTGGGGTAACCACGTTAAAAACCGGCCAAGTGTGAAAAAAAAAAACTATAGTTTCTGTATGAGAACCCACTTAAACATTGGTTTTAAGCTTTTTCTAGTATAAGATGTTATAGAGGCTACTGAAATACATCAGTTGTGAAAATTTTAACTTAGACAGTTAAAATTTTCACAATCGCACGGGGGTCTGGAAGCTTTTGAAAATACAACTTTTTCAACTATTTGCATCGCTGTATCTCTGAAATGGTGAATCTTAGGAATAAAACGTACAGACAATTGTTATAGATAATTAGATGATAAGCAATTTTCTCCTACACATTTTTATGATAAAACTTCCCGTTTCGCTCAAAAGTTCATAAAACTGAAATTTGTGACATTTGACCTTGAAAATTTAATAGTTGCGTACACCCTACCATATGTAGGTTTTGAGACCACTTTTAGGGTGTCAATATCTAAGTATTTACAGACTTACAGCTGGGTATCTCGAATTCCGAGATTCTTACCTAATTTAAGCTTAAATGACTGGACTATAAGTAAAAAATATTGTATAAGATGCAATAAAAACGCACCTGCGTCTCGAGCATTTCGACTAGATAATGCAGAAGGGTGGTATTCCTGGACTGGCTCGATTTGGTGTCGGCCAGTTTATTCAGCGACGACAGACGGAACCCAGAGGCGTTTCCACGGGCACCCCTGAACATAAAAACACACAAATGTCAATAGAAATGCATCTGTCGTTATATTTTTTCATAATTAGTAAAACAAAGTTGGCAAAATGCCACGGGTCTCCAAACCAAAAAGTCCTAGATACATATTTAAAAAAGTACATTGTTTAGACTTTTACTAATAAGGCCCCGTCAATAGAAATTTTCCAGATAGTATAGTTACGCTAATCACAATGAGTGTTGAACATAGGTGTTCGGTAGTGCACAAATGTAATTAACACGCCGGAGAACTTTGTCTTGAAACTTCTTGGCGGCGCGAGCGCGTCATGTCGGCTCGCAGGATTGCGGACTTCTTCTTGGCTCGCAACGAACCCTCGAAGTGCGGGATCTCGTATCACGCACCTGTTCATGTAGTTGCCCAGCGCCAGCACCACGGCGCGAGCGCGTCATGTCGCGCGCGGCGCGCAGCACCGAAGAACTCCTCGACTCGAAGCGTGCGTACTCGCTATAGTAGTGCGGGTCTCGCATCACGCATGTTAGGGTCCTAACTAAGGGACTTGAATGAAAGGTGGACTGTATTTCTAAGGTATATTGATGCCGGTGGAAGGACGCTACTGAACGCGGCCGGTGCCGCCGAAGACGCCCGAGGAAGCCCGAGGACGCTCGCTCTCCAACAACGCACCTGTTCATGTAGTTGCCGAGGGCAAGTACGACCTCGAGCAGTGCTCGCAGGCGGCGCGAGCGCGTCATGTCGCGAGCGGCCCGCAGCACCGAAGAACTGATCGACTCGCAGCGCGGGCTCGCTGCGAGTAGTGCGGGTCTCGCATCACGCATGTTAGGGTCCTAACTAAGGGACTTAAATGAAAGGTGGACTGTATTTCTAAGGTATATTGATGCCGGTGGAAGGACACTACAGAACGCGGCCGGTGCCGCCGAAGATTGAAGGCAGAGTGGCGCGCTGGGGACCGCGGCCCCGCGCGCGCAGATAACCCGACGACCGCCGACGACGCCCGAGGAAGCCCGAGGACCAACAACGCACCTGTTCATGTAGTTCCCCAGCGCTAACACCACCTCGAACAGCGCGCGCAGGCGGCGCGAGCGGCCCGCAGCACCGGAGAACTCCTTGACTAGTGTGCGGTCTCTCCTTCCTACTCGCAGCCTGCGAGTAGTGCGGGTCCCGCATCACGCACCTGTTCATGTAGTTGCCGAGGGCAAGTACGACCTCGAGCAGTGCCCGCAGGCGGCGCGAGCGCGTCATGTCGCGCGCGGCCCGCAGCACCGCGTGCGCCCGCGCCTGCGCCTCGGCCGCGGCGCCCGAGAACTTCTTCTTGAAGAGCAGCGTGCGAACGCGCTGCGAGTAGTGCGGGATCCTGCGGGCGTGATAAGAAGCGGTTATATTTATTTACAACTAGTGACCCGCCCTCGCTTCGCTTCGGGTAAATTTTACATAAAAACCTTCCTCTTGAGGGTAAAGAGAGTAGAGTGATCTCTATCTATTGGAAAAAACCGCATCAAAATCCGTTGCGTAGTTTTAAAGATTTAAGCGCACATAGGGATATAGGGACAGAAAAGACGACTTTGTTTTATACTATGTAGTGATGCTTAAATAAATATCTGGGACATTTCCACTCACGGTCACCTGACCCGAAACTAAGCAGAGCTTGTACTATGGGCGTCAGAGACTGGTATACATACATGGATACTTATGAAAATGAAAATGAAAATGAAAATGTGTTTATTATACCTTAAAGAAACTTACAATCTAACATAGTTTATACATTTTAAATAGAGCTCTCATTGTTTCCAGGGGTTGCCCAAACTAAGCTTAGCTTGTATCTTGGGAACCATATACAATTTGATACACAGAAATTAAACAAAACAAAAGGAAATACTACATTAGCACAAGTGTGTTAGGCTGTAGGAATTCATGTGTGTGTGTATGTGTGTGTGTGTGTGTACGTGAGTGTATGTGTGTGTTGTGTTTGTTTGTGACTATCTTTATGGAATTAGTGCTTCTGTTTCATCATAAATACATACTTAAATACACATTCACATTTAGACACGGAAAAAACTACGATGTTCATCACACAAATATTTGTCGCGGATGGCAATCGAACCACGACTCTTGGAACCTGATTTGATATTGAATTATAAATATACGACGTGGAAACTGACTTTTATTAAGAACCAAGTGCGAATAAACAATAGCCACTCACTTGGAAATCCCTTAGCCTAGCTTAGCCCCTACTTTCTACTCTTTGGACATCTCTTAGCATACCTCAGCACCTATATGCCACTCACTTGGATATCTCATAGAGGAACCGGTCGGCGCGCGCCATGCTGTCCAGCTCGTCTTGATGCTCCTCTAACAACGCCGCCTCTTCGGCACTTGGCGTGAACTTGGCTAATTGTTCCACCATGTCTATCGGCAGTTGCTCCCCTGCGTCCATTCGGAGGATAGCTCTGGAAGATATAAAAATGTGTTGCTTGTAGTTTTTGGTTGGGTGCAGCGTCGATTTATTTATTTATTTATTATGGCATACACAACAGGTTACAATCATAAAATAATTTGAATAACAACATTAAAAAAAAAAATTACAAATCTAGATTGTGACCCAAAAACGTGTACACACAGCATGGCTAATCAATAGCGCGTAAACATATTATACAAATTAAATTTTTATAACAAACCAGCAAAAAGGATAATGATATTGTGAGATAATTAAGGATAGTTCAGTTGAGGATAATTTTCACTTTATGCCTAAACTTAATATATTTATTAACAAAAATATCTAACTCATCATGTTCTTGTAACATCTCATTGTACTCGCGACACATCCGAACTATGGGGTTATAGTAAGAAGTATTGTTCTTGTAAGTTTGTAGTGCAAAAAGCTTCTGTCTATTTCGTAAAAAGAAACGGGTGTTAAAATTAATCATTCTAATGAGGTTGGGGGTATCAAACTCTGAGTGAATGATTTTGTACAGATGAAAGAGATCCTGCTGCTTACGGCGCGTTTCTAGAGAAACTACCTTAAAATAACGTCGCCTCTCCGCGTTACTAACAAGCCTTCGACCCACACCTGAACGATACGCTGCTATTTTAAGACATTTATTCTGGATACCTTCTATCTTGTCAGAGTGTATCTTATAGTAAGGAGACCATATAACGCAACCATACTCAAGGCAGCTCCGAACCAAACTGTTGAAGAGGAAAATTAAGCTTTCAGGGTTTTTGAAGTGAATGGTTGATCTAGCTACAAAGCCTAATGTTTTAAGTCCTCTCATTGTAATATTTTCGTAGTGCTCTTTAAATGTTAGTTGTTGATCAAAAGTAACCCCCAAATCCCTAATAGTTGACGTTCGTTGAAGAAACTCTCCGCTTAGTACATAGTCAAAGAATATTTTGTTTATTGTTTATTTATCGATGTTAAACCTATAGGACCTACAATCTATCAGTAGCATTCTAAAACCAATAAGAACGCGGAACGAGGAAACTCAGCCAACCTATTGAGACATATTTTTTATTTATAAGAATGAATTTATTATTCTGATTAGGTTAATATACCTACTTAGTAATTTAATAATATAATGTTATACCATTAATTGATTCGATGTGCTTTTTCAATACATAATAAGAACCAAAACTATTATTTAAAAAAAGCACACGATAAAAATTTGAAGTTGGTGAACGACTTTGTAAATGAGCTAAATAATGATACGGAGATAACGTAGCCAGAAAAAATCCATAAAAATATAATGATTCGAGCAGAAACTGACTCTAACATCCCTAAAAGTGTCGTATCTTTAAACTTATACACAATAGCAGCTGGCAATTAAACCCTTACCGGCATATTTCCTCATCAGTCATCTTGAGTTTGGACAGCAGGATGGTGCAGTTCTGCGCTCGCCTTCCGTCGATAACGGACAGGATCTTCGTTCGGGGCTTGGCGCCAAGTTGTCTCAGATCTTCTACGGAGCCTTCGTTCTAGAAAACAAATACGTGTTTCTAGAGTGTTGTTTATTTTGAGGAAATCGTGACATTAGTATGCATTTGGAGCAGATTTGGTCTACAAAATATTTAATATTGTTGGTTCAATCAGTACTATTTACATAGTATAATTTGGGACAAAACAAAAGTAATTTTTTCAAACAGTCAAAAGGAATAGTTCCAGGATGTGGGCAAGAGCCCAAAGATAGTTCATCTTAACCAATATTTTTCATGATTGGGCAAAGTTTAGGAAGTAATCTAACAATAAATATAATTGCCTTAATACAGTCCTTCCTAAACTAAAATTTTCGATGAAAGGACAATGCTTTAGGAGCCTTTGATTGTATTGAGGTCACGAGGAAAATTAAACTCTGTTTAACTATCTGACAAGAGGACACAACAGGACTTCGACTGTCACAGCCTATATAGCCAGATTAAAAGCCACCAACCTGCACCCCATTCTTCTGGTACGCGCAGAACATCTTATCGATCGTGTGCAGATCCATCGCATTATACAGCTTCGTGTCGTCCAGCTCCTGCCATATCGTGCCGTGTAACTTGGCGTCGGGTAGCTTGCTCCAGTTGAAGCTCTTGAGCGGGTTTCCAGGTGTGGGCACGTTCTTCTTGGGCTTGGGGGCGGCGGGGGGCAGGGGCGCGAGGGGCGCGGGCGGCGGGGGCGCGCGCGGCGGGGGCGGCGCGGAGGGGAACAGGGCCGGCGGCGGCGGCGGCGGCGGAGCGACGCATGTCTCTATCACTGCGCTCTTCAGGTTGCTCACCTAAAATGGGCAATTGAGAATGTTACTGTGTAAATTTAAAATAAATAAAAAAACACATTCTTGACCCCGCCTGAACGGGGAAATCAAATTTTTAATTTACATCGAGCTTAAATAGCATTGAAAACAACAAATAAAAATAAAATGTTACTGTGTCTCAATTTCACAATGGTACAAATGTAACTAGGGGTGAGAGCCATCCGCTCCCCCGCAAGCCCGGTGATGATGACAAGGCTCCTCCAAGCCATCATCGTTAGTCAGTTAGGAAAAAAAAAAGGTACAAATGTATTGGAACGTTAAATATATTTGTCCAACTAATTAAAACTTCACTAACAGTATTCAATCACAGATTCTCTAACCACAAAAATAACAAGTAATGGTCACTCACCTTCGCATCATCAGGTATGCTTCCCTCACTGACTAGTTTTTCAAACCTGGACCTTTCCGCTCGTTCTTGGTTCAGCTGTGAACATGAGGGCAATTTTAGTTTTTTTACTACCGCCTTATTTCGTTCGGACTTATTTCAGTCTATTTTAATTCTTGAAACTCCAATGCATCGATCGGCACTTCAAAATAAGGATGCAACTGCTTTAAAATGCCTCGTCATCATGATCAGCTGGGCAAATGCTCGCCACTTTCGTCTATTTTAAGCAACTCTCATCCAACTCCTACCAGCCGTCCTGCGTAGATCGTCACTCCGCCTGGCCTGAGAGCGTCTCATACTACGTTTTCCGAGACGCGGCTTCCACTCTAGAACTCGTATACCCTGTCAGTTGTATCGGTTCACACTGAATCCTGCAGATTCATTGTTCACAATGACCGCTACCATGAGTTTAAAAGTGACAGACTCAATATCGTCTTCATCCATGAATTTACAGCGCCCCTAGCGGTAACGCTAAGAATTAAAATAACGCTAACTCATGGTAGCGCTACAGGACATATAAATGGCCGTTGCCCTAACATGTTTGCTTTTTAACAAGCCTATATCAACTAGTCTTTGACGTCACTTCTCAGATAGTCCTTTCCGCCCTCCAGCTACTCGCCACCCTCCAGCTACTCTCGACCCTCCAGCTACTCTCCACCCTTCAGCTACTCTTCACCGTCCAGCTACTCTCCACCCTCCAGCTACTCTCCACCCTCCAGCTCCTCTCCACCCTCCAGCTACTCTCCACCCTTCAACTACTCTCCACCCTCCGGCTACTCTCCACCGTCCAGCTACTCTCCATCCTCCAGCTACTCTCCACCCTTCAGCTACTCTCCACCCTTCAGCTACTCTCCACCGTCCAGCTACTCTCCACCCTTCAGCTACTCTCCACCCTCCAGCTCCTCCCCACCCTCCAGCTACTCTCCACCCTCCAGCTACTCTCCACCCTTCAGCTACTCTCCACCCTTCAGCTACTCTCCACCTGCCAGCTCCTCTCCACCCTTCAGCTATTCTCCACCCTCCAGCTCCTCTCGCCGCCCCTACCTGCTGCTCTAGCTGCAGAGCGCGCGTGGCCGCAGCCCTCGCCCGCTCGGTGCACTCCATGTGCGCCGCGGTCTCGCGCTCCAGCCGCTCCTTGAGCCGCGACACACCGCCCTCCAGCTACTCTCCACCCTCCAGCTCCTCTCGCCGCCCCTACCTGCTGCTCTAGCTGCAGAGCGCGCGTGGCCGCAGCCCTCGCCCGCTCGGTGCACTCCATGTGCGCCGCGGTCTCGCGCTCCAGCCGCTCCTTGAGCCGCGACACACCGCCCTCCAGCTACTCTCCACCCTCCAGCTCCTCTCCGCCGGTGTCCTCTCGCCGCCCCTACCTGCTGCTCTAGCTGCAGGGCGCGCGTGGCCGCAGCCCTCGCCCGCTCGGTGCACTCCATGTGCGCCGCGGTCTCGCGCTCCAGCCGCTCCTTGAGCCGCGACACACCGCCCTCCAGCTACTCTCCACCCTCCAGCTCCTCTCGCCGCCCCTACCTGCTGCTCTAGCTGCAGAGCGCGCGTGGCCGCAGCCCTCGCCCGCTCGGTGCACTCCATGTGCGCCGCGGTCTCGCGCTCCAGCCGCTCCTTGAGCCGCGACACACCGCCCTCCAGCTACTCTCCACCCTCCAGCTCCTCTCGCCGCCCCTACCTGCTGCTCTAGCTGCAGAGCGCGCGTGGCCGCAGCCCTGGCCCGCTCGGTGCACTCCATGTGCGCCGCGGTCTCGCGCTCCAGCCGCTCCTTGAGCCGCGACACGACGCCCTCTAGCTACTCTCCACCCTCCAGCTACTCTCCACCCTTCAGCTACTCTCGCCGCCCCTACCTGCTGCTCTAGCTGCAGAGCGCGCGTGGCCGCAGCCCTCGCCCGCTCGGTGCACTCCATGTGCGCCGCGGTCTCGTGCTCCAGCCGCTCCTTGAGCCGCGACACGACGCCCTCCAGCTACTCTCCACCCTTCAGCTACTCTCCACCCTTCAGCTACTCTCCACCCTTCAGCTACTCTCCACCCTTCAGCTACTCTCCACCCTTCAGCTACTCTCCACCCTCCAGCTACTCTCCACCCTTCAGCTACTCTCCACCGTCCAGCTACTCTCCACCGTCCAGCTACTCTCCACCGTCCAGCTACTCTCCACCCTTCAACTACTCTCCGCCCTCCACCTATTCTCCACCCTCCAGCTACTCTCCACCCTCCAGCTACTCACCACCCTCCAGCTACTCTCCACCCTCCAGCTACTCTCCACCCTCCAGCTACTCTCCACCCTCCAGCTCCTCTCCGCCGGTGTCCTCTCGCCGCCCCTACCTGCTGCTCTAGCTGCAGAGCGCGCGTGGCCGCAGCCCTCGCCCGCTCGGTGCACTCCATGTGCGCCGCGGTCTCGCGCTCCAGCCGCGACACACCGCCCTCCAGCTACTCTCCACCGTCCAGATACTCTCCACACTTCAGCTACTTTCCACCGTCCAGCTACTCTCCACCCTCCAGCTACTCTCCACCCTCCAGCTACTCTCCACCCTCCAGCTACTCTCCACCCTCCAGCTCCTCTCCGCCGGTGTCCTCTCGCCGCCCCTACCTGCTGCTCTAGCTGCAGAGCGCGCGTGGCCGCAGCCCTCGCCCGCTCGGTGCACTCCATGTGCGCCGCGGTCTCGCGCTCCAGCCGCGACACACCGCCCTCCAGCTACTCTCCACCCTTCAGCTACTCTCCACCGTCCAGCTACTCTCCACCGTCCAGCTACTCTCCACCCTTCAGCTACTCTCCACCAGTCTCCTCTCGCCGCCCCTACCTGCTGCTCTAGCTGCAGAGCGCGCGTGGCCGCAGCCCTCGCCCGCTCGGTGCACTCCATGTGCGCCGCGGTCTCGCGCTCCAGCCGCTCCTTGAGCCGCGACACACCGCCCTCCAGCTACTCTCCACCCTCCAGCTACTCTCGCCGCCCCTACCTGCTGCTCTAGCTGCAGAGCGCGCGTGGCCGCAGCCCTCGCCCGCTCGGTGCACTCCATGTGCGCCGCGGTCTCGCGCTCCAGCCGCTCCTTGAGCCGCGACACACCGCCCTCCAGCTACTCTCCACCCTTCAGCTACTCTCCACCGTCCAGCTACTCTCCACCGTCCAGCTACTCTCCACCCTTCAGCTACTCTCCACCCTCCAGCTCCTCTCGGCGCCCCTACCTGCTGCTCTAGCTGCAGAGCGCGCGTGGCCGCAGCCCTCGCCCGCTCGGTGCACTCCATGTGCGCCGCGGTCTCGCGCTCCAGCCGCTCCTTGAGCCGCGACACACCGCCCTCCAGCTACTCTCCACCCTTCAGCTACTCTCCACCCTCCAGCTCCTCTCGCCGCCCCTACCTGCTGCTCTAGCTGCAGAGCGCGCGTGGCCGCAGCCCTCGCCCGCTCGGTGCACTCCATGTGCGCCGCGGTCTCGCGCTCCAGCCGCTCCTTGAGCCGCGACACACCGCCCTCCAGCTACTCTCCACCCTTCAGCTACTCTCCACCGTCCAGCTACTCTCCACCGTCCAGCTACTCTCCACCCTTCAGCTACTCTCCACCCTCCAGCTCCTCTCGGCGCCCCTACCTGCTGCTCTAGCTGCAGAGCGCGCGTGGCCGCAGCCCTCGCCCGCTCGGTGCACTCCATGTGCGCCGCGGTCTCGCGCTCCAGCCGCTCCTTGAGCCGCGACACACCGCCCTCCAGCTACTCTCCACCCTTCAGCTACTCTCCACCGTCCCGCTACTCTCCACCCTCCAGCTACTCTCCACCCTCCAGCTACTCTCCACCCTCCAGCTCCTCTCGCCGCCCCTACCTGCTGCTCTAGCTGCAGGGCGCGCGTGGCCGCAGCCCTCGCCCGCTCGGTGCACTCCATGTGCGCCGCGGTCTCGCGCTCCAGCCGCTCCTTGAGCCGCGACACGCCGCCCTCCAGCTACTCTCCACCCTCCAGCTACTCTCCACCCTCCAGCTACTCTCCACCCTCCAGCTCCTCTCCACCCTTCAGCTACTCTCCACCCTCCAGCTCCTCTCGGCGCCCCTACCTGCTGCTCTAGCTGCAGAGCGCGCGTGGCCGCAGCCCTCGCCCGCTCGGTGCACTCCATGTGCGCCGCGGTCTCGCGCTCCAGCCGCTCCTTGAGCCGCGACACACCGCCCTCCAGCTACTCTCCACCCTTCAGCTACTCTCCACCGTCCAGCTACTCTCCACCGTCCAGCTACTCTCCACCCTTCAGCTACTCTCCACCCTCCAGCTCCTCTCGGCGCCCCTACCTGCTGCTCTAGCTGCAGAGCGCGCGTGGCCGCAGCCCTCGCCCGCTCGGTGCACTCCATGTGCGCCGCGGTCTCGCGCTCCAGCCGCTCCTTGAGCCGCGACACACCGCCCTCCAGCTACTCTCCACCCTTCAGCTACTCTCCACCGTCCAGCTACTCTCCACCGTCCAGCTACTCTCCACCCTTCAGCTCCTCTCCACCCTCCAGCTCCTCTCGCCGCCCCTACCTGCTGCTCTAGCTGCAGAGCGCGCGTGGCCGCAGCCCTCGCCCGCTCGGTGCACTCCATGTGCGCCGCGGTCTCGCGCTCCAGCCGCTCCTTGAGCCGCGACACGACGCCTTCGAGCTCCTCGCGCTCTTGCGACTGCTGGTCTACTTGCTTCTCCTGCCAGCCCGTTAGTTTGGTTAAAACATGCGACACGGGGTTGCCATTTGATACGACTAAGTTAAATTGTAGCTATGTTTGCAAGAAAATTATGCACGATTTCACAATAATTTTATTTGAAATCATTCATAATTTTCTAATCGTTTTGAAATAGGTATTTAAAATCCAATGGCAAACCTCGTACTTTATGGAAATGAGAATTATAATGAATATCATATGGAGGTAAATAGCTTAACTCAGTTATAAGCCTTAAGCTTTGGTTTATAACAACCCTTTTCCTTTATCGGCTCGTTTCGCCAAGGCGGGATGTCGTTTATTGCATTCCACTGTATTCCAAACCAATGACTGATTTTTATTTAATTATGGAGATGCATATAAGTAAATGAATTTGAATAAAAAAGTATATAATATTATTATTACTCGTTTAAAAATATTTTATATTATATAAAACCAAAAGATAAATATGTTTCATTATT
Source organism: Maruca vitrata (assembly GCA_039566165.1). Classification (NCBI taxonomy): domain Eukaryota; kingdom Metazoa; phylum Arthropoda; class Insecta; order Lepidoptera; family Crambidae; genus Maruca; species Maruca vitrata. The sequence goes on from CM076926.1 coordinate 4,899,195, forward strand.
AATATGTAAAAAATATGTGGATAATATTAAATTTTAAAAACCACCATAAATGAAAAATAAATTTATTTTGTTAAATATAAAATGGAGTTGTGGTAGAGATGTACCGACTGTTCTCAAAATTGATCATTGTACCTATTGATTGATATCTTGATCTAATTATGAAACAACATTATGCTGAACAGACGAATTTTGCTGTCATATTTACTGAAAATAGCACGTAAAATTTAAAAAAAACGTTTATTCTAAGAATAATTTATTAGTACACAAAATGTAATGTTTTATACCACATTAAAAAGTATTACTCAATAAATACTCTTGTTTACCGGGTAGGGTATATTACCTACTACATATAGTCACTTTTGTGTGAAATGTTAACAGTATTATAATATTTTTGAGTAATGTTGTAATTCGTTGTGTACTTGTTGTGCGGTCAATAAATTCTTAATTCGATCGATCATTCGATCATTTCTATTCTATTCTTAATTCGGTACACCTCAATGGTCAATGACGCCCACTCCAGATATCGAAGCCCCTACCCTCAACCTTCATAAGCCACGTACCTTTTTCGCGAGCTCAGTGGCCAAGTCCACATTCTCCCGTTCCAAGTTCTCTGCTTTGGTCCTGGCTGCCACCAGTTCCTCCTCCTTGGCTAGCAGGTGAACTATCTCGCCAACGTTGATCTCTAAGGGCGCTACGTCTGGATCGTAAATCTGGAAATTTAATAAGAACTGTCAGCACTTCAAGTATGTCAAACAGCTGTTGCTTGTTTAGACCCAGAGGTATCTACTAAGCTATTACACCTTGTTACATGTATAGACCCAATAGTGGTTATGTCTACACCATAATGTGACCCACGTTCTGTAAACTTGACTGACGTGACTGAAAAAATTCTGCAATATCGATTGGAGTGTTACATTCAATGCAAACTCTACCCCCATACCGTCTTAGGCTAGTGTGATGTCAGCCGTGACCGAACCCAATTCAATACTGATGCCATAGTTCCTCGAATGCCCAGGTCATCCTCTCATACCACAGTCAAGACTCCAAAGGACCATTACCCTAGAAGCACGGCGCCACGCTTCTGCAGCACTGCTTTTTTTTCTAACTGACTACTATGTTGGCTTGGAGTACTCTTTTCATCATCTCTGGCGAGGAAGCGGATGGTTCTCATCCATAATCTGCTACAACCACCCATCCCCTAATCCGGCTCTGGTTTCCTAGTACCACACTATGCCCTGCCTCACGCACCTTGGTCTGGTGTGCAGTGACGTCACGCAGGCTGCCCTGCTCGCTGCCGGCGCGCGAGCCGCCGCCCGGCTGCTGAAGCACCAGCTGTTGGACCACGCGGTCCAGCAGTAAGAAGTGCTGCGAGTACGGACTGTACTCCACTGAAATACGACAGGCACAGAATTAGAACAACCAATGGTACCTAACACTGATAAGGAAAGTAAAAAAATAAATAAGGTGTCCGACCGATTTCAGCCATGCATGGCGGCCGATCTCAATTGAGATCAGCCAAGAGCGCAGGACATATTATAGTGTACAAATGTGCGCGCAAACACAAGTGCACTCTCTATTCTCTTACTCTCATAATTCGGTGAGACGGCACTCCGACATGACCGATGAGAGATCGGGCGCAGGACCACCGGCTTAACGTGCTTTCCGAGGCACGGGCGTTCAACCGCCAACTTTGTAACTCCGGGCTGAGTAATTTCTTTACAGAAAAATTCACACAAATTTTGCCCGACCCCGGACTCGAACCTGGGACCTCTCGATCCTCACGCAGCGCTTGCTACCGATGGACCAAAGAGGCAGTTAAGGAAAGTAGCCATAAAACTTAAATAGAAAATAGTATTTATCAAAGAAACAGTTAATCCTGGGAAGTGAAAACATCCACAGAAAAAAACCTGAAGAACCTTTAAACGCCTCCGCTATTGAACAGCTCAGCATCAGAACCTAGCTGCAACAATAGCCTGGAAAGGCAGTTGTCAGTATACTCACGCGGCAACAGCAGCAGATGCTGCAGTATGGACAGCAGGTGCGGGTACGCGCCGGTGTGGCTCAGCTTGCGCCGCAGCAGCTCGAACATGGACGCGGCACTCTTCGTGTCCACGTGCAAAAAAACCTGAGAAATCTTGCCTCTACTATTGAACAGTTCAGCATCAGAACCTAGCTGCAACAATAGCACCTGGAAAGGCAATTGTCAGTATACTCACGCGGCAACAGCAGTAGATGCTGCAGTATGGACAGCAGGTGCGGGTACGCGCCGGTGTGGCTCAGCTTGCGCCGCAGCTGCTCAAACATGGACGCGGCACTCTTCGTGTCCACATGCAAAAAAACCTGAGGAATCTTGCCTCTGCTATTGAACAGTTCAGCATCAGAACCTAGCTGCAACAATAGCCTGGAAAGGCAGTTGTCGGTATACTCACGCGGCAACAGCAGCAGATGCTGCAGTATGGACAGCAGGTGCGGGTACGCGCCGGTGTGGCTCAGCTTGCGCCGCAGCAGCTCGAACATGGCCGCGGCACTCTTCGTGTCCACGTGCAAAAAAACCTGAGGAATCTTGCCTCTGCTATTGAACTTCAGCATCAGAACCTAGCTGCAACAATAGCCTGGAAAGGCAGTTGTCAGTATACTCACGCGGCAACAGCAGTAGATGCTGCAGTATGGACAGCAGGTGCGGGTACGCGCCGGTGTGGCTCAGCTTGCGCCGCAGCAGCTCGAACATGGCCGCGGCACTCTTCGTGTCCACGTGCAAAAAAACCTGAGGAATCTTGCCTCTGCTATTGAACTTCAGCATCAGAACCTAGCTGCAACAATAGCCTGGAAAGGCAGTTGTCAGTATACTCACGCGGCAACAGCAGCAGATGCTGCAGTATGGACAGCAGGTGCGGGTACGCGCCGGTGTGGCTCAGCTTGCGCCGCAGCAGCTCGAACATGGACGCGGCACTCTTCGTGTCCACATGCTCCTTGTCGAACCGCCGAGCCAATTCCTTTTCGTCCTCGTTGCGGACCATCTCGAAGAATTCGATGTGACGGTCGAGAGTCTCATTCTCGTATTTGCGGAGTTTCTCGATCACTGTAACAAAAAAATACATACGCCTTAGCAGTTTTATCAAGATTTATGTACTAACAGTTAAGGATTCGACCAATATCGAGACGTAGAACATCCAAGTCTACGCTTACACCACAACCCTCATCGCTAAATGCATTGATCTACCAGCACGTTATATAAATACGGTTTCCGGTACTTTTTAGGTAAACTCCTTATTTTGTGAACTAGATTATTACACGTGCACCTGTAAAATACGGTGAGATTTTGCCACTGGTCTTCAAAATCACTCTAATGACTGAATGAATTGAGACGGTGCGATTGGAGCCCACCACAAACCAGTCTGTTCTAACCCCTCCAGTAATCCCTCCAGTTTAGCGCACCATTTGAGAGTGGTTACTAAACCTTTAGATCTTGACAAGATCCTATACCAAATCTGGTACCAAATCTGGTCACAATAGAATCTCAATTGTCACAAACCAAACTTGAGCTGTGAGATTGCATACCTAATACTTGATCTGCTAAATATGGGTGCTGGAACAGCTACACCTGCTAGATACTGTAAAAATATTGGCACCGATCCTCAAAACTCTAGCCCATAAGATATCAGTACTGGTAATGAAAATCCATCTATTGACTCGATGAATCAGGATGGTTCAATTGAGTCCATCTCCCACTAAAAACCACCTCGTTCTACCAGCACCATCCCTCCAGCTCAGCTCACCCACCTGGCTGTATGCCCAGCATGAGCAGCTCGTATCGCAGATGCAGCCGGAACTCGAGGCTGTCCTCGCCGGGCCCGTAGTTGAGCACGGCGTTCACGAACGACATGATGGCGGTCTTGACGCCGAGGTCGTCGCGGTACGCGCCCGTGCTGCGGTCCAGTTCGTTCATCACGCTTTGGAAGCGCGCTCGCTCGCCGGCGTACTTTTGGAAGTGGATCATGGCTTCTAGCACCTGTGTAAATAGGTTTTTTACATTAAGCAACATGTACTATTTCAAAAAACACTCTTGTAGCTTCATAAATTGACATGATTCTCGCTTTAAAATGCCAATTCGACCAAAAACATTATCAAACTATAACCAAATAACATTTAGTTTAGTTTATAGTCTTATTTATTACTTGCACATCAATAGAATCCGTGACGTTGCTATCTCCTTGAGCAACTGTTAGTATTGGAAGACGCGACTAGGAAATTTTGCTACTAAGTTAATTTAGGCGTTAACGTAAAACCATGTATAATATCAAGCTTTTTGTAAAAACATAAGCACCTACCTACAAAAAAGTTGATTCTTATAACTTACCTTTTTATGTCCTCCAGGAACCAGGCACACGGCTCCCAAGATCTCGAGCGCCGCCACCTTCGTCTTTACATTCTCCGTGTCCAGAGATTGGGCTATCAGATCTATGCTGGTCGGGTGCGCTAATACATGCGCTCTGCCGGTCTGTAATAACACGGATATTTTTTATTATTTTAAATACAAGAAGAAAAATGAGAATATATTTTTCAGTATCTCTTTCGAAACATTGAATAAATATATCAAATTAATTCAAAAATCATGCATGAGACAAAGAGAAGGAGCTCAGCTTATTTTTTCCGAGAGAACGTGATACCGTGCAACGCTAGCTTTTAGCTACTTGCTACAAGTACTAATAAAAATGTAAGACGGGAATATTTTCTGTTCTGTTATTAGTTAGTCTATCTATAACAATAGTAGCAGCAGTATAGGCAGGTGTAGGTCTTCTGTTTCAATCTAAGATAGAAACCAAATTAATTATTCTTCTTATAATATAATCCAGGATCCTATAATCCAAAAGTTATGATGCTTAGTTATCTTTTTAAGATAGGATACAAACAGGTGCAAAGTTGTAACACAGCTATGTTTCTAGCATTTAAAGTTATTTCGACCAAATAGCCAACACAGTGTGTAGGTCTTAAATATAAAATTACGATAACATGACAAAAACGCCGAGTCCAGTCACGAAGCTAGTTTTTATGTGCATTTTACTAGTTTTTCCATCCAGCGGATCGGTCACGACTGCCGCATTCCGTTTAGAGACACGCCGCTCCATATACCGACGTAAACTATACCGCGGCCCTTTCGTTATCATTTATGATGCTCTAGTAAATTATTTCTTCACTATAATCCACTTAATAACTTAAGCACTTTTATTAATGCAACTTGTTGTTATGTAAAAGCTAGTACCTTAGTTGTCATAAATATTCAACTACTACCGGTAGTTTGTTAGTACTATGCTTGTCCTGTTGATTCCACACATTTCAGATTACTGGGTCATCTGAAGCGCTAACAGAAAATGCAATACTATTTACTGCCCACACGTAACATTAAGTTATAACAAAATTACCGTCACTGCAAGACGCATTCAACCTTATGCACTTCACAGATTAGATACAAGAGATACTTATATATCCTGAGCTGTGCATTGTAATTCTCAACTAACTCCTGACATCATCACGCCAACATTGTGGAAGGCATGGCCTAATGACGGTTTCGTGGTGGTAATCTAGTGGATTTATCTTACGCGAAAATTCTCATTCTCTGCAGCAGAAGAGAGTCTCCAAGGTTCAAAATCGAATACTACTTGATGTAATCAAGTTGCTCAAGTATGCCGATGTCGTGCTGTCGGTGACCAGTGGGGCTACCATGAGTTTAAAACTTACGCGCTCGATATCGCCTACGTAAATATGTCTATGAAAAACTTGTACAGCGCCGCCTGGTGGTTACGCGAAGAACTACAATCGGCCATATGAAAAAAACAATTCGATAGGTTTTTAACGTACGTAAGTTTACGATAGCCAACTCATGGTAGGCCCTCTGATCATAACTTACCGAGTTGTTCATGAGCGCCTTGATGGCCGCGATGAGGTTGTGCCTGGTGGCTGCGTCGTCGCGCGGCGCCTTCTGCAGCGCCTCCAGCAGCGCGCCCAGCCCGCCCTGCTTCACGAAGCGCAGCACGAAGCTGTGGGCGCGCGTGCGCAACGCCGTCTTCAGCCCGTCGACTAGAGCGCACGCTTCGGCCGGTGTGATGTTGTCCGACGACGCGAATGCCTGGAACATAAAACCATGGTTATTTTAACGAGCTTACAGTTTCACAGCCTCAAGTATTATCGCGCTAATTTATGGTAGGCCCGTGCCCCAGCAGTGAGGATATGTAAGGGTTGATGAATATGAAGTGACAGTCTGACAAGTACTTCTTGGACGGTTTTCTGATAAGACAGGATTAATCTCCTTTAACTGCCGGATTTCGGCACGAGCTTGGGTATGTTGGTGCTCAAGTCAAAACTTCCGGAGTTGTTCATCCCCTCAAATTGTGACGTGGATTTGACAAAGAGAAAGAGAAGGCCACTCGAAGGAGGCGAAGACTAAGGAACATATTCAGCTTTCGCGTCTAATTAAACTACTCAAAACGAAAATTGCATCTCCGATAAACTGAGTTTCGAGTCCTGTTAGGAGTCGCCTTTAAGCAAAGGTTGCTTCAATACTACAAGGTGGGTAGCCTTCCTGTTGAAACCCTAAATATATACTCGACACTCACATCAGCTTAAGAATCCAGGTATGTTTTAACAAACCCAAAACTGGCAAATGCTGGGTCGTTCTCTACTCAAACGTACGTCAGTCTCGGCCATACCCTGAGCAGCGGTTGAAGCCCCAGGGGCCCTTAGGCGAACATTGTCTAAATTCTCTAGGATTCCGGTCCCTAGTAGAAGAAGGACTCAGCACTCACATCAGCGATCTCGTTGAGCGCCTTGATGTACTCCTCGACCTGCGGCGCGGTGGCTAGCGGCGGCGCCTGGCCGGGCGGCGGGCGCCGGCTGCAGTATATCTGCCATTTCTTGGCGGCGGGCAGCTCCATCATCGCCGCCTTGTTCACCGCCGTCAGATCCAGCTCTTCCTGTGGACGAGAGAGAGCGAGATTAATAGGCGCATATGGTTCAACATCGAAAGGCTCAAAACTTACGAAAATAATGAGGTATGAGATTACAATATGCAACGTATGAAGAATAAACAACAGAGTCAGAAAATCTCCATAACTTAAGAGTATCTAAAGTCTAAACAACTAAGGTCAGCAGAACAAATCTTTAAATTCCTAGCTTGTTATTAGGGTTTTTATTCGTAGTTTGTTAGCATATTGATAAATCTCTTAATACAATCCTATTTTACAGCGTTGCTTTTGTCGGTGGAAAAACAATACAGATACATATTAAGTAAATATCAAAACTCTGAATAATCCAGTTGTCTATCAAATATGTTGTCCTTAAATATGAATAACCAAACCAACCTTAGACGACCGATAACTTACATGGAATTCGATGATTCACAATGCCAAAGGTAAAAACTAATAATTATGAACGAGAATAACTAATTTCGTTAATTAGACAAAGTGTGTGTCGCAACTTACACTCATTTTAGGCAATAAACATTAACCAGCGTCGGTTAGTCAGCCTATTCATCCTTGGCCACATTCCTTTTGGTGCTGCGTGCCTTTAAAACGACCCCAGAAAAATTTGGTCTTGGATTTTTACTAAATATGGAGTGTACAGGTTGCACACAACACTCTTTAAAAGGCAAAACATGTCAAATAAATGAATCATGAAGTGACGAACTTCGAAATCTTGTTAGGAGCGCATTTTGTGACATTTGGTTGCTAACGAATGCGGCCGTTTGGTGCATAAATGGAAATGCATTTATCGACAATCTTCTAAGATATGGCGCATATCCGACATTTAAACAAGGTAGGTTTTAAAGACTTAATTGGTAAAATCTAGATCAGTACTCGTACATTCACACTTGATTCTCTTGATACGACATTTATTTTGTGTGATCCATCGTCTTTAAGTAACATATAGGGCGGTTTACATTAAATAGTAAACGAGAAAATGAATGTTCGTTAAATATACCTAATTTCGTCTAGTCTACAAAGCTTTATTGGAAAGTCGTGATATCTTCTAAGTTACAAAGTGGTACAAATCAGTCCGCAGTAGGTATATAGGTAAGTTAATTTTTTTTAATTTAAAGAAATAACAATTACCTACTTTTGATAGCGGAAAATACATGAAGTTACAAGTTGCTCGTAGACTACTGCGATGTGTTATCGGCATGATTTACGTACACGCGACGTGTATGGGCCATGCAGTCGGCAGCAAAAACACCTAAGCACTTTGACTGTTTATGGATCTTATTCCTAAAGACATAAGAGTCAATAATGTCTCGTCACTTTATTGTATCTACAGTAGTGTATTTCTAACGATGCGACTGATTTAAGTGCCCTCTACCGGATTTCCTGGGTTGAAAGAAAGTAAGTAAATCAAAACAGTTTTATCAGGCCACTATTTATTATCGCCAATATGGGAATATCCACACAAGCTTGTTTATATTTTTTATTTAAACTAAATTGGCCACAACCTTTATAACATGGTATAAATTAAATTTGACTTAAATATTTAAATTTATCTTTATGTGACTGTCTCTGTGGAACAGTGGTTAGTGACCCTAAATCATTGCCTACGGTTCCAACAAGTCATGGGTTCGATTCCCACCCGGGACAAATAAATATTTGTGTGACGAACATCGGTGTTTGTTCCGTGTCTGATCAATGTATGTGATGTTGTGTAATATTTATGTTTATTTATATTTTCAACAGCAAAGTAATAATAAGTTTTACTATCAAATTAAGTCTTATAATGTAGAAAAATACAAAATATACCTATTTTCTATAAACGTTACTACTTTATGTAATCATAATAACGTTCCTAATGTTATGAATGGAATGGATACCCCAAAATGTCTTTACCTAAAGTCATTTTCACACGCATATACCGTGAAACATTTTCCTAACTCCTTTTTAAGTTTCTTTGTGTTGAAATTGTTTATGTTTATAGTGTTATCTAACCGCTTACACCATAACGCACATCCACCGTGACTTATTATTAGATAACATCACTGAATGATGCTTGGAGCAATCTGACATACCGGTCTTGGTACAAAGCACTGACCGTTTCTTTCTCATATTTTAAATCACTATTCAATCTCGGTAGATGTAACGATCTTAATACAAGTGGTAGCGAGTTGCGCCTCATTATAAAAATATGTAATACCCAGTGAGTCTACTACCATAAGGAGTATAATTTACATTGGACTATGTGGGAAAACATTGTACTTACTCGGATAAACAATGTTTATATTCAGATGCTATACGGAGGTATTATTCATAACCAGACGTTCTGTCAGTTACTTGACAAACCTACAATTTTAGAAATGGCGCATACTTTTCTTAAAACGAAGGTTGCTTATGCGATTCCAAAAAATAAGTGACTACACATATAAAAAGACAAAGTTCATGCGACACCACTTCCCTACACTCAATAGGCTAACTTCTAGGCGTTTACATCTAACCAACACAACGCTTGTCGCAACATGTAATGTGAATGCCTGTAATAGTTTAGGCACAACTATTACATGTTGGCTATCGAACAATTAGCATAAGCCCACGGGCCAAGACAGACTCGTAATACCGAAGGAAATAGCCGTGAGGAGACTCCGTCCTAATGCTGTACTTGCAATCCTGTGGATGCGTTGGCGTTACTATAAAAATTGTACCTTGATGGACAAGGAATGGTGTGGTAAATACATTTTGATTACCGAGTTTTCGAGTACTAAGTCACATATTGACATTTTCTGAACCACATATAAACGAGATTTGATTGGACTGGCTCGGTGGAACAGTGGTTAGTGACCCTGGCTGGCTGTTCCAAGAGTCGTGGGTTCGATTCCCACTCGGGACAAATATTTGTGTGACGAACATCGGTGTTCCGTGTCTGGGTGTGATTATGTATTTAAGTATGTATTTATAAATATATATGTATGTATATCAGTCTCTGACACCCATAGTACAAGCTCTGCTTAGTTTGGGGTCAGATGACCGTGTGTGGAAATGTTCCAGATATTTATTTATTGATTTATTTATTTATTCGGAAAGTTAAAACACCGAAATGTTTGTCCACAAAATTACAGCGAGTCAATTTAATTCCAACAATTATACATTTTAAGTGATTAACCTAAGCTTGTTCAGACTAAATATGTCAAAATCGTAAATCCATCATGAAACTAGTGGGAAGCGAAAAATCTGTACTATACTGTTGGTGGTTTATATTGTGAGAATATGCGCATATTAACAGTTGTATGGCATGGAAGTTGAAAGTTATGCGTAGACTTAATCTGTAACTATTATTATTGAAATCAACATAACACAATAACTAAAAACATACAAGAAATTCCACTATCGAACCTTTTACAGTCTCACAATGTTTATATTTTATAACGACAAAAAAACTTATAACTAATGTAATTAAAAACACCTTAAACATGCTTTCAACACAACCATCAATCATCGACAGGTCACGATGTTTACTTTAACATTATAAAGAAAGCTAACGACCCTTTTAAACTTTCGACACTGATAAATGGTGTGACATAACGACAGACGCAGAACCAAGTGGTCTAATCACTACGACAGTGGCAGCTTCTGTATTTATGGAGACGTTTGTTATTTAGATACTAGTATCTCTCTGAGGATTTCTATAAACGGCACATCAGTCTATTTATGTCAAGCATCCAATGAATCAGTGAACTGCATTGCAATTTCCTAAATCTTTTTAAAAATCTGACATTTTAAATGTCGTACACATAAAAAGCTAACGTTTGCTGGGAAACCGCTTAGGACTTCTCTAGAATACATCAAAAGCATTAGTGCCGCTGACAGCATTTTAGGTTAAAGCAATTCACGTAAATTGCCCGGAATGTCCGACCACTCCATACATTTTTACTGTAGCATAACTATATAAAGGACTAACATGATAGTGTCATGTTCTATTCCGATTGTTCATGATGTTCGTAGCGTATTGTCTCCTAGACAGTCATTAAAAACTTAGTCCTATGTTACAAGTATAAGTTAAGAACAGTGGCGATCTTACGAGGCAATCATCCGGGGTCTCGCTACAGTGGGGACTTAGCCCTAAGCAGAAAGTTTAGTTTGGTTAAGAATGCAGACCAAACCATTTATCTTCACAAGAACTTCGTAGAACTTCTATAACTAAACATGCACATAATTAAACAGAAAAGGGACCCGACTAATAAATGCGAAAGTTTGTCCGCCGTACCTAAAATATTTTAATCTTTTAATCCTTCTAATTCCTCGAATGAAACGCTACCTACTTCTGGCGGATAATGTAATTAATTGCTGCAATTAGCATGCGCCATTACTTGACATTGTATGTAACTAGTATAGAGTGAGACAGTGAGTCCACGGTACATTTAATTTTTTTATTCTATTAAATTGGTGTTTGTTCTGTATGGGTGTTATGGCTACTCGCATCCAACCTTCAGGGTCCCTCCAGGGTCCTGCGCAGATATTGTGTAGGTATTTGTGTACAACTATTGTTATTGATATACGTAACTAGCTGTGCCAGCAACTTCATCCTCGTTTCCCTCGTTTATTACACATTTTCCATTATTTCTTTGCTCCTAGTGGTCGCAGTGTGATGTTATATAGCCTAAAGCCTTCCTCGATAAATGATTGAAGATTTTTTCAATTCGAACCAGCATTTCCTGAGATTAGCGCGTTCAAACAAACAAACAAACTCTTTAGCTTTATAATATTATTAGTATAAATTGGTTAAGCTACAAATTTCGGTATCGGAACAATGTATGTTATGTGATATTTTCTTACTTCCTATTTAATATGAATATAAAGCAAAAAAAAACAACCGATCGCAACTGCCCCACTGCGACAAACTTCACTATACAGAGTTATTTCCCATTAGAGTCCGCCGCATACTACAGCCAGCACACGGGTGCACATACCCGAGGAAGTGATTTATGAGGAAAGCATCGTGTGAAACTATCATTACCGGAGACGAAGGCTAATTCCGCATTTATTACGACGAAGATTTACTTTTCAAATGCGCATTAAAAGGCGTGACTTAAAGGAAGTTCATATTGTATCTGTCTGTCTGTCTGTCTCCACACTGTATCTCATAAACCGTGATGGCTAGAAAGCTGAATTTATGACAAATGATGTATTTCCGTTGCCGCTATAACAACAAACACTTTAAGGGATGTCATATAATGTATCCTAAACTAGGACAGTCAGGCCTATATTCATTGATGTATTTTCTTATGATTACTCTTCTATTTATAGTGAAAATGCTGTTTGTTGCTTAACATATTTATTTTTCAATGGGGCCAATCGTGGTGACTTTTAGAGCTTCTGATTTCTGGTGTGTCACTATAATATGTATTATAACCGTTTTTTTTAATTTTACATCGATGAGGTATCAAGTATACCTGTTGTAATTTAACCATTTATAATAATAACTCTATTAGATCCCTCCGGCCCTTTTCCATAAATTATGTCTAAAGAATCATTACATAAAGCTATTATCCCGTCAATGCGATGTCATTACTTGAACAATAAAACTTTCTCCAAAACTATCAAACGTCGTATTTAACCTTTGCCATTATGCAAAGTACTGATGGCATGATAAACTGTGTTTTAAACAAACAAAGTGCAATCAAGATTCTTATACTAAGGTTGAAGTGCAATTGCAATGGTTGTTAAATGAATCCGGCGCCATAACAATAATATGCTCAACGTTAAGACTTATGTCCAATATTTATTAACTGCTCAGGACGTACTCCATCCGTCTTCATGAACTGGTTGTTTCAAAATGACCTTAAGGACTAATATCGTCGGCTTAGAGTGTAAACCTGCTAAATCCATTTTCGGTACATTTTCAGGAGAGACGATTGGGTTGTGTACTTATTTTCACACTTTCGAATGGTATAAATAACGTATTAAAGTAAAAAAATGGATTTGGCAGGTTTACACTCTAAGCCGACGATATAGGTAATATCCAAGGTCCATGATCTATATGCCTCGAATAGCACATAAAGCCGGCGCCTGATCTCTCAACGATCTTGTCAATCCCACTGAACTATAAGAATGAGGGAACAAAGTTACTTAGCACGCACACTTGTGCACTAAATGTCCTGCGCAGTTGGCTGATCACTATACAGATCGACAGCAATCACTCGACCACCTTATTTCATTTTATAAACCTGACAATACATTCACATCGGTTTCAAAACTTTCTCGAAAATAAAACGTCAAGTAGAAGTGACCTTGTAACTTGTAGGATAGGCCGGTGCCGCCCCGATAGCCCGATATGGAAGGTTCAAGAGTGCGCATACGCATAGCGCGTGAGCTCAAATGATGCGCAGTTGACATTACGAGTACCTTACCTTACGAGCAGGGTCAATGCCGAGTAAAGTTCGAAGCACACATATCAACTCGTAAAGGGAACGTAAACGTATCAAGACTGGCTTTCAGTATTCTTTCTATGAAACTCCTTATTAGTGTGCGTTGCTAACGCACACTAATCGTAATCGTAACGTAATCGCCCCGGTTTCAAGACGTGAGGGAATACAGCGACGATCCTTTCCGAATTGATATGTGTGCTACGACCTTAATGAGCCGCTTCAATTGGTGGTAACTATGATAATGCCGTTCATTATATGCTACTATTGTACGGGAAATAGCAGAAAATTATTTTTAATTATAAAAATGTACCGGAAGTTATTTTGATGACACTGTAAGAATCTGTATATGTAAGAATGTGTAATTTAGTATGTGACGAAATAACGCTTAATATTTTGCACCTTCCTACCGACTTTAATGAAGACGGTAAAACGTTAGCCTGACGTGCTGATTTCTGTATAAATAGTTTCAGCTTCATTGAGTAGTAAAGTAGCAGCTTAATTGAGTAATAAAACAAATTTAATTATAAATTACTAGATTATATTGCACTTTTACGGTTAAGTGTTTTACCAAATGAGTTGCACATTTCTCTCATCACATAAATCGTCTTAAGGCACCGTATAAGTACAAATAGCGTTATTGAAACATTTACGAGATTACACCTTACCACATCTTACGACCCGCCACCTCTCTCGTCGAGTCATCCAATTACATGATCGTAACAAGAAAATTTCTCGCATTAAGTTTGCATACAGATTGAAAAGAGCCATCACAAGGATCAATAAATAAAAAGCGAATGGATGTCTGCATAAATAATACACTTTCCTAGAGAACATGCAAAGCAAAGGGCGAGTTAGAAAGCTTCACAGGTGTCGTGTCGATTCGATAGTGATTTGCAGATAGATTTTTTGAGAATAATAACTCAATTTCGAGTTCCATATTTTATTTTGATACAGTCAAATGTAGACATAATATGTCATACAGCTCTGATATACTATCTATATATTTTGGTTGGCATACCAGTTTTAGACTACAATCATTAAAATAAGCTATGACTTTATTTTACACGAAATATTTATCAAGTTTGTGTTTTCTTATTTGACCTTAACTTTACGTTGGAACTTAGTACAACAATTTTAACCATCATATCACACAATGCGCTTCGAACAGACAACAATTGTTTTAAATTGTAGCGAACATCGTGTATTGATAACAATTATTAAATTGAAATAGTGAGCTACCATTAGTAGTCTAAATAGTTGAGTTAGAGTCCTGGCTCAGATGGCCACACAGACAACACTATCTGGTGCTCCAAACTAATGGAACTGTCAGAGTGGTCGACACCGTGAGTGGTATTAGCAGACTGCGGCTTTCAAATGCAATGAGATCGCAGCAGATTAGCATCTCTGCACTTAATTAAAACTAGACTTTGACGTTTAATTTAAATTACAAATGGGCCCCATTAATAAACCCAAATTCATAATAACAGGTTAAATTTTGTCGAGCGTTGTGACGCAATCGTTTTGACTATTGGCTTGAGCAACAGTTGAATTCCAATCAGCTAAAGTTTCAAGTGATTTTTCGCTCTGGGTGTTCTGGAAATCATACTGAATAATAGAATTTGTAGTATCCACAGCCTGTGCTACACCTATACAACTAAATAAAATTTAACTGTCTGTTTGTAATATTAAAATAACGACTATTAACTAAACGGTATAAATCTATATCGTCTACCAATAACAAAAATACAATGTAATATTTTTTGTATTTTTGTTTAAAACAGACAGTTGTTTATTCTTGCTAATCTCCAAAACGGCTGGGCCGATTTTGTCGGGACTTTTACTAATGAATAATTAATTTTCCAAAGTATATTACTGGATACTATTTAAAGTCAAATGTTACTATTCTATGCGGACGAAGTTGCGGGCGGCTGCTAGCACTACAATATTATTGTTATCTTTCTATTTTGAGTTTGAGGACAATTGTGTACTTGTAAGACTGGTAAACATTTAGACCTTATCTTCTTAGTTAACGTCTAAACGCTTACAAGCTTTACAGTTTAAACGTCCAATTAGAGGCCTAAACAATTTGAGATCTAGAAACTGGATAAAGCAACTAGTCAAAACCGCTCCTTTCATATTAGATTCAAATGATCTATTGTCTGCTATCGAGACTATCTATTATATCGAGGGCCAATCAGTGAGATGAGAACAAGATCGTGACTATCCGAAGGCTGTTTGACAAATTAATTCAAGATATGCACTGGCTCATGTACTGGAAAACTATAACTCGCTCGGCGACCATGTTGAAAGTCAAATGTAAACAGGCGAAACGGACTGACCTTTGTGTCTAGGAATGCTAACTCGAGACCTGGTTATGTTAGTGTCATTATAACATTGAGATACGTGAGATAATCTCGTCAGCAATTACAACAATGCTACATCAAAGTTACCGCAGCTGAAATTGGCGCTCTAACCGATTCTACGAAGAGGTATTGTAATTTTGCAGTCCATAATTCATGAACACTTCCACAAAACCGTTCAGTATAATTTATAAAAAAAAATTGTAGCGTACATTCTTTGCACGAATCTACAGGTAAATACAAGGCAAAGCCTACACTATCATATTTGGCTTAATAAAAACTATCCGCTATTCCTTGAATAACACATGCTTCGTAGTATGCAGTCAATAATTCTATGGCATTCTAATACAGCGTTACATATAAATTACTTCATAGAGAATCGTCCCTAGGCATAGTTTTAACAATTATATAGCATTGACACTACTTCCCAACGTCGATCAACCGTACTGTGTCGGAATCTCGCTAAATACTTTTATCTTGAAGCACCGACGACGTTCATTACAACCCGTTGACAGAATCTATTGTGCTTCTTAACAAAGTACCGATTGATGTATCGGTAATCAATAAACAATTGTCAAGATACGGTGACGGCCGTGGAAAATCGGTTAATAGAGACTTTAACAATGATTAATGCTGAGGTGAAAACATTGGTACAGTCGTAGATAGTACGACACAGTTAGAGAAATCATTAATAACGGCACCTTTGTTGTTGGCACTGATTTCATCGACTAGGTGGGCTTGTTCAATAGAATCGATGTCTATTTGCAATTTACTTCATGCAAACTGCATTTTCCGATGCAGCAATCGAGATGTCTTAGCTTTTTACGATTAAAAGCGAAAGGGGGATTTCTAGACAGAAAAAGCCAAATTCTGGCTTAGAAATTCGGTTCTTAAAAACCGACATACGATTTTTACCGATTTCTGTATGCTTAATGGCAAATTTATAAAAATCGCTATAGTTTTAAATAATGTTTGTTAGATTTTAACTATTCCTACGAAAAGAAATATCCCAATAGATGTTATCTCTATTGTAAATTCATAGGTCTAGCGCTAAACTTTAAAGTTCCTGTCTAGAAGTCACCATGTTGACCCTAACATCACCGACATACCAAAGAAAGTGATTTCTATACACATTTTTATGAACTATCATCATCATCTAAAGAAAAAATCTGACTCGGCAAGATAGTCCTGATAATGAATTCGCTAAATCATCTTCAACACGCATTGGTTGATCATCATTCATGATGACTTCAGTTTTTTTAAGAAGTGACAAGTATCTTTTCATCTATATATAACATTTGACCATCTAGTAACTTCTCAATAATTTAAATGTTTCGTATAGGCCTACATACTTCCACCTACTCATTTCGATAAATCGTTTCTGAATCCTTCAGATATAGATTGGACCAAATTATCTAGCGTGAATATTTTAGACGAAATAGCATGAAATACCGCCCATGTACACCTTTGCCATCGATTAAAATGCATTTCATGCCCACGGATATTATAGAGGTACTAGGAGTGTTATTACGGTTAATTTACGATCCTGTAAGATCTACGACATAACGTCGTCAAATTGCTGTCTCAAGATTTCGCTTACGTCTGATAATAAGTGTTTATTGATTTACTATTACAAGAGTAGTTTAAATTCGAGAAATTATAATTCGTAACTTTTTTTATTACATTACAAACATCAGTAACAGATTGTAACAACGAATATAATGTGTGGTGCACGACATTTTAGTTACATCTTATGTAGCTACATATAAACGAAATCTATCTTTTAAATACATAATACACAATCGAGAGGCTATAGATAACTATAACTTAATAAAATTAAAGTGTCTGTAAAATGAAAATAACGACTTTTTAATAAGTGGGAATGAATCTATATCAGGTCTGCCTGTCTGTTTGTTTTCGCTAATCTCTGAAACGGCTGGACCAATTTCAAAAGGACGTTCACAAATAAATAACAAGTTTTACAAGGTATATTATAAGCTATTTTAATAAATAATTACTGCCAAAAGTTTCGGATGAAGTCGCAGGCGGCCGCTAGTTTCTAATAAATCCGTCAATCGCGCCGATTACATCGTCTGCCACCAATCTGTCATCGCTGCATCTTTTAATCTCAGTGAAAGTGCCACTCTCGTCTCATTACGCAACTGCACCTAAACTACACGCCTTAATTGTTACCATTGTTACATTCTTGTCCAATACTCATACATCTGCCGGTGTACGATTAGCGGTATCACTTGCCGATATTGCCAATTCACTTTCACCTTTATTGGCCCGCGATAAGAACCAGACGGTGCGAATGGCTGGGCGTGACTAGTGTGGCTAGATTATGTCGTCAATAGCCGGACACTCTTGACTTTTTAGTCCTGTATTATCTCGTTAGGTAAGCATATTTGTTATGAATATACTTAACTAATAGTGTGGTCTTCCGACATTCAACTGACCATAATATGCAAAATACATATTACTATTCATGTTTTGATGAGATCGTTTAGTATTTAACTCGTGCAAATGCAAATAAATTAGGTAGAAAGGAAAGCTCGTCTGATACCTAGAGTTATAAGTGCATGTACTCTAAATACTAGTATGATTGGCTAGCATTGAAGTATAATAAATACCGAAGCAACTCTAATTAAGTAACTAGGTAGGCACTGTAATAATGTATGAAAATTAATGTCTACATATTTAATTAATAATTTCCTACAAATTTGGAAAGTAGTGGATATTCAATCTATCTTCAATATTAGAGTTAATTAGTTTTCAGGAAGTTGTTCAATTATTTTGGTATTCACTTATCCATCTCCAGACTGCCCTACTCTAACAAGAATAAAAATCAGTTATACACATTTAATTTTCTTCTAATCCTCGTCACCCTACACATGGTAAACTCTGCACCTAGCTCCGCCCGCGACCAGTTTTCGATCGTAAGTGAAATTTGTTTATCTCCCGTCTCACTATCGAGGAGCTAATTAAATATTTTGTTGGCCCATAATTTCCTCTTTTTACGAGTCGATAATTTTATATCTTAATCGGTGAAATGGGAGCACACGAACCGAAATGGCCACTTGCCGACTTGTTAATGTTGTTGCTTCAAACGTTCTTAAACAGATGGGCGTAACGCTGTTTAGTGCGTGTGTGATTTATATTCGTTTGTTGATGGTAACGCGTGGAAGAGCTTAATAGTTTAATCAAACAGTTCGACGAACCGGAACACATTCGTATTCGCTGTACGTGCACTTATCTGTGAACTACTTTAGATGGAACCAGTAGTTCCATTCTTCGATTGATTGATTAACAATGTAATATGTGTAACAACCTGTAAAGGTATAATCACATACTTCATATCAGTTGAATCTGTATATGTAAAATTTTTATGACTAAATTATAAATTAAATTAACAATAAATTATTTAAAAATTATAGTAATTGTCTATTATTTGCGCGAACAACTTTTATTAAGAAAATTTATTAAAATAAGGTTTTTTTAGAGCCCTTAGGTAACAATTCGACAAAGATTGATTGGTCTTCTTGGCTCCTTTCAGGAGGGAAACATTCGCACCCGGTAATTTAAAGCTTTGTAACTCTCTCATCTCTCTCTAACATGATCCAGCCGTTCGCATAGAAAAGGCTCAAAACTGCCTGGTGCAGTAAAACCTCCACATTTCCCCCCACTCATTAATCCGAGCCTCTCTACATCATAGGAACACAGGGCGTTCATTAAGGCTCCGATCGCGATAGGGCGCGAACAAGGGATCGTATCAGTATCGGTATGAACATCGACTCAGCAATTTGTGTAAACGCTGCCTTTTAATCAAACTGAAGGACTGCCACTGGTTGGCGTATCGTGCTAATTGTCGTTAGATACTAAGGTCTGAATGGGTGGATACACTGTTTCATTATAATGCAATATATTAGTACCTTAATAAGTATAAGGCGCTTTGCCGTATTCTTGTCGCTTTCAATCAATCTTATATTAGCAATGCTTGTGTCTCATTTCTCTCGTCATGAAAGCTCGTCAATAGGATTCATAATAGAAGCGTCAGCAAATAAAAAAAAAAACTTACCTAGAGTATGTCAAGAAGACAGTTGATAAGAATAGAATAAAGGTTTACGTTTTACATTAATTACAATCCACCCCCGTCGCCGGCCACAATGTGCAGTACAATGCGGTAAATTGATTACATCGTTGCAGACAGTATTCCAGTTCAATTTGCTCACAAAGTGTGAAGTTTAATGTATACGTAACCGAAACTCCTAATAGGGTTCTCACTAAAGTCCCGTGTTTCATGGCATACACCGATGAGGTACATAAAATAACGCAAATCATTTATATTTCATGTATTTTTTTTATTTAAGACATAGAAGTGGATTTAAGTAGGATGAAGTTGAAAATGAACCATAATAAAATTGCCTGAAAGACAAATTTACTCGTCTCTTGATACTTGAACGTGGAATATCACTCTTTGATATGACGATGATGATTTACCGAATAAATAAATATTTTCGTTGCAAAATAAAATCTAATACGTTTTAACTCAATTCATTAATCCTTAAATTAATTACAATTAATCCATAACATAATTAATTAAAAAAATTAAAATAATTAAAAAAAAAAAAAATTCAGTCTCGAAAACCCTACAAAACACATAAGAAGCTGTGAATCAACCCGTCAATGTCAGTTCGGTAACCACGCGCCAGCGTGAGCGTCTGGCGGTCCGTTTGGTAACATTTACAGTCCATTAACAACGGATTAGCGCAACGGTTACAGAACACACCGCCCAGAATTGGCAAAGCCAGATTTATGCCTTATTGTATCAAACGTTGCGGCTTTCGGCCTATTAAATATATCGCAAAATCTGAATGTCTCTATTTCCTTGGATTGACAAACGTCGAGGTGCAATTGCATTTTCTTGCAGCACAAAGCGTGTTGTTGGTAAAGGTGAAATTTGTTTTGACATAAATGCATACGTATTCAAAGTAGGTAATAAAAATTTACACATATAGGTATTTCAATCAACATCATAAAATAGTGCTAAACATCTATGAATGACTTCGCCACAAATAACCTAGGTACACCTTGGTACTAGCAATCTTGGTGCATTGAAAGCTTCTACATTAGGCTCCGCTTATTAATATCTCGGGTCCGACGCAAAGCTTGTGAAAGTATTGGGCGCGGTTGTTTCGCATCTGTCAAAATAGCACCTTCAAACAACATCACTAGTTATCTTACCCGCGTACACAGCACTAGAGATAGGTAACGTTTCAGTGCGTCGTCCTATTGAGTTGTTAACCCCTACAATTTTTAAATAAATAAAATAAATAAAAAACCATTTATTGCCTCAATAAAAAACCATTTTTATACTACATCTCACAATATCAAAATAGCTAACGCACGTGGCTGGCTGAAGTTAAATGCTAATTAATATTGTGAAGCTAGATAACAACATTCCTTACTAAAAATATTATAAATGCCATATTAACTGTCTGTCTGTTTGACCGTCGTACTTTCATTCTAAAGCTACTGTGCCGATTAAATGAAATTTCTTACAGATATAGTGTAGAGCCTGAGAAATGACATAGGGTAGTTTTTAATCTACTTCGCTTTAAGAAAGTAATGTTTTACACGATAAAAACCTTCACACCTACATTTTCACTGGTGGAATGCTCCAAGCTAGTATATCGCATAGTATAAAGCTAAGTCGCTTCCCGCGTCTGTTTGTCAATATCTATGCTTAAATTTTTAAAACTACACAACGGATTTTGATGCGTTTTTTTTTAATAGATAGAGTAATTTAAGATGAAGGTTTTTATGTATAATGTACCCGAAGCGAAGCGAAGGCGGATCACAAGTATAAAATCGTCTTTACCCATCTCTACTCCGCAGTATTCCGCCCGTGTGGACCAGATGAAAGGGCCCGGATACCCCGGCCTGGTATTAAGCCGTGCACCGTGAAAGCCGTAATGGGTGCAGGTGTGCATGGCGATAAACAATGTTGTACTTTTCATGTTGCGTTTCGGTTTGTTTGCTTTGAACGCCTGCGCGATCGGAAAAGAGGGCAATAAGGGGAAACGATGTAAAGTAAGTGTACATGGCTGTCGACAGACGAATAAATAAAGCGATCATACCTGCACAAACAGTAAAAAAATATTCAGTAACTCTAATAGAATATAAAAAAAAACTTCAGTATTATCGTAACACACACCAATTTATATCGCCCACGTGTTAAAATGTACCTAATTACCTATATTATTTTCGATAATTTAATTTACGACGTTTAATATCAATTATTATTGAACTAAAAACATGTTTTTACTTTGCCGCTAAACTTTCAGTTTCGCAAAGTATAATAAATCTTGTGTACTCACGACACAATAATTAATTTATATGTTTTATTACTGTTAGAATAAATAACCCGATCTCATAAATAAGACTTTATAGAGTGCGTGCTCAGGTAAATCAATGAATTATTATGGATAGCTCTCAGTTTAAGATTTAAGTATGAAGTAACGAAAATGGTGACACAGTACTTAAAGATTAGAATTTAATCCAATTCGAAAAGTCATACTGAAAATTATGGAAATGTGTAGTGTTCGTGCAAATAATAGACAATACTTACTACATATGAAAGGTATTATAAAAACCATACAGCGGTATTTTGCATTTTTTCTAAAAAGTGCAGCCGAACTTTTATCAGTGTTTAAGCTATTCTACACAGGTATTCTCACTTTCGTTAAAAAGCCATTTGAAACTTTTTTTTTTTTTTTTTATAAAGAGGCTAACAAGATGACCTCACTCCACCTGATGGTAAGCGGTAGTGAGATCCAAATATGAGGTCGACAGGCACAATAGACCATATTGAGCCTGTCGCACTCACCCTGAAAGCCGTGAAAAAGGAGACCACTGCCGTGGCAACAACGAGACAAGGCGTGGAGTCTCGCATTGGTATTGAGCTGTGCGGGTCGGAGTTGGCCAGTCCGCCGGACGGAAGGGCCCCCGTTTCTACGGGTCTCCCTGGCCGGCGGGCTGACCCGCTCCGCCCGCACAATACCGCCGCTAAGACTCCACTGGTCCGGCGCTTGCCGCAATAATGGTCCCCCCTGGCTCCGGTTCGTACAGTGCTGATCCCGGAACGCGACCTGACCAAGAGAGGTCAGAGTCACTTGGCGGGTTTTACACAACTGTATGGTGGTAACAGCAACCGGTCGACAAAATGTCTCCCACCTGAAAACAATCTCATATTACGCAATATTCTCGTGGCATGTAGCGTTCATTCACTTAATTGCTTCGTCAAATAGAAACTCCTTTTCGTTTCTATTAGTGCACTTTAATAATAGCCTAGGTTGATCGTGTAATAGCACAAAATGTCTAACAATGTCGAAATTAGGCATAGAATGATGGGAACACTACCGCGAATTAGCAGAGGGGTTGCGTCATACTAAGTAACACGACAAAAAATTACGACGAATTTAGCCGTGTAAATGTTGTGTTAGATAAAAAACACAAATATCTACTAATTCTACAGAAGAAAAATTACTCATAGTCAAGTTTAATGGTTTGAACGCGTTTTTTTTAGCTTTTCCTGTTTGTTTATTTATTAAACTTAAGTAATAGAAAAATGTTATCATAGCAGATTCACTATTTTTAATGGAACCGATAAAAAACGAATATTATATAACAAACCTTCTGTAGGTTTTCATTTCAATGACGCGTTCTCGACTTCGCTCGAATCCTAAGAGTTATTATGAAAACCCGACGTTTCATGTTTTGAGAAGCGCCATTAATATTCTGATGAGGCAACTGATTGTTCGGTGAATGAGATCATTGCCGGCGGTCTTTTCATGACAAAATAATATTGATTGAGGAGAGTGAGTCCGTTTGTAAGATAAGGCTAAAAATATTCGGACTATTTAGAGTTCTGAAAAACTATCCCATTAACATTAATGATATGAAATGTACACCTATTGTTCAAGACACAAACAGGAATCGTCATAATACTTCCAAGATTAAAACAAAGCGCAAAGTTCATTCCTTAATCAAATTATCTAGCTCATGTTTGTCAATTGGATAAAGTGAGAAATGTTGAGCGCTGTAATGGTCCTAGCGGCAAATAAATCATAGGTAATCGAGCGAGACAAATTGTCAAATCGGAGGTGATTATCAAGTTCAACGACGCAGCCATCAGACAAGCAGCCACAGATCATTATCATAGTACAAGTAGACTAGTAGTCCATGGCGATAGAGTAAGTAAAGACGTGCAAGTATTTTGAGATTTAGAGTTATTCGGAGTAGTTAAAAGTATTAAATATTAAATTACACTTGTTTCACGTTTGTTGTATACAATTACACATGTTAGCACCCATCGAGACTACGATAGTACAAATAATTGTTTATATCTTACTACTTGTAAATTAATTAATCTAACCATACATACAGCTAACGAAAATTGTGACAAAGTTGATTTGATTGAACAATATGTGGTAAATAATATGGGCGTTTTACCTACCATTAAAACGCTTATTAAGTTTTTACCTGATTCAAATCCCAATAAAATATATGAGAGGGCAACCCTGTTTTCCTTCTCTTTCTTATCCATTCGTCTATGACCTAGTGCTGTCTCGCTCGCACATCGCCCCCTCCACCACCGAGCAGTGTCGATTGCAGTTTAGATCGACGTCCCGCATTGCATCTCATATTAGTCCAGCAGGCAGGACTTAAATTATTGGGATTTGAATCAGGTAAAAACTTAATAAGCGTTTTAATGGTAGGTAAAACGCCCATATTAAGTTATGTACCGTGATTCAAATCCCAATAAAATATATGAGAAGTGTTTGTTATCGCCGCTGGTGGTGGATGCCAATGTGATGTTATAAAGTATGAATAGAATGCAATTTTAAACATGGTTTGTATCAGTTATACAGTAGAAGTTATCTAGTGAAAACTATCTACTTAATATGCGATGTGCAAGAAATATAGAACCAAAACAATATTTATAATTTGTTTATTTTGTTCATATAATTATTACCAAGAAGAAACATTTATAATCATTTGGTTTAATTTTAACACCATCAATAACTAACAAAACGTTACATTGAACATTCGATTTTGATTACAATTATAAATCAGAATCAGCTATCAACAGGAGTAAAGAGATTAGTTACTCCCAAACCCACCGAGCTTGAGGATGTCGACCTTGCAATTTCTCTTTGATAATATTTCTTAAAGGTATTACCGGACTGCCAGTTGCCTCTAGCTAAAATATCGTCGATTTGAAAGTTTTCAGTCCAATTCTTTGACGCTACTGCGGCCCTAACGCTACCAGGTGTAGCGTTAATGCCAGCTTCTTTTAGGATGGATTTAACCCATCCTCCTATAACCGCTCGCGAGGCTGCCTCAGCTGGTCCAGATATACGAAGGAACAAGTTGTTGCATTTTGCAAATGACCTGCGTTCTTTAGAAAGCGTGATAAGCCTATCTATCCAGTAAATAGGGTCCAAGGCTTTATTTGTATTGTTGCGGCTAAGTCTCCAGCCTGACTGTCTGTGATTGGTTGAGTCGGTCTTAGACCCAAATGCTGGCCAGAAGACTAAGACATCTGGTGATGTAATGGTTAGATGATCTGAGTCACACTGTAGGAGTGTTAGGTCATGAACTCTTCTTCCTGAGCATAAAAGTAATAGAGTTGCTGTCTGCCTGGAGGTGTCGTATAAGTTACAATCTAGCTTTCTTTTAGCAAGATGGTTTACCACTTGATTGATATCCCAAATAGGAGGTCTTTTGTCCCTGGGTTTTTTGAGAGCTATTGCTTTTAATACTTGCCGAACTAAAATATGTGAGCTTAATTTGGATGTTTCTGAACTGCAGAAAGTTGAAATTACAGACTTGTGAACAAGAACGGTACTATAAGATAAGCCTTCGATATTGTGCAGGTCAGCTAGGTATCTTGCTACATCACCTCCAGATGGATTAGTTATTTTTACACCATTTGTTTGGGCCCAGCGAGTCCACCGAGCCCATGCAGGTTTGTATGACTTTAGGGTTGAGGACCGCCAAGACGATTTGAGTAGATCTTTCTGTGTAGGTGTCCAGGAACTCAAGGCCTCAGACCACCCCCACATTTCCGTATCTCCAGGGTTATTTCCTTGACTTCCGGCGGAGGCCATTGGGTCGTGACGTCGAGGAGAACTCTCTCTAGATTTTTCACCGTGTAGGGGGCTGCAATGGCGCGGTTCCGTAGATCTGCTCTCCAGAATACGCGCTCCCATCGGGGAACTACAATCAAGAATATTCCTGTTGCTTGATTCAGGTGTGACAATACTCTTGGAATTAGGTATGGCGGTGGAAAGACCCATGCAAGACGATAGTGCCAAGGGTTTGCTAGTGCGTTGAATACTGTCGCATTCTTGTCCCTTCTGTCGAAGGTTCCATATGTTGGGACTACGTGGGCGTTCTTCGAGGCGAACAAATCGATTACGGGGGTACCCCATTTCAGAAAAACTTTCTGTGTCGCTTCTGGAAGCAAGTGCCACACTGGAGCCGCTCGCTGTCTCGACAATCCGTCGGCTTCGGTGTTGTAGATTCCGGGTATGTGATGGATGGTAAAATGAATCTGGAACGTGTCTATAATTTGAAATATTTTGTACGCCAGCTCCATCAAGGTAGAGGATCTCGTCCCACCTTCGTTGCGTAAATATGCAACTACAGTTTTGTTGTCGGTTTGTATTAGGATTGAACTGAATTTCAGAGTCTGACAGTGATCTTGCAAGCACTTGAGAATAACCAACATTTCTTTCGCGTTGCAATGAAGGCTCTGTTCGGCAACGCTCCAGGTGCCCGAGATGTAGTGGTCGTTCAAAGTCGCACCCCACGCAATGTCCGATGCATCCGTGGTTAGGTAGTGGTCTGGGCACGGGATATGAAGCAAGGCTTGTCTTTGGCAGTTTTGTGTCCACCATCGCAGGTCGTTTATGGCTCTGTCGGACAGAGGAAACAGTTTTAGCTCCTGGTTCTTGGGTAGAAAACTGAGCTGTTTCTGTAGGCCTCGATAATTCAGTCTGCCTCTCTGCACAACAAAACTTCCAAAATTTAGCAACCCCAGAAGACTCTCTAGCTCTTTCCGGTTGATGGTCCTTCTTGCAAGAAGTTCCGTTGTTATTTTGACTATCTTTTGACATTTCTTTACTGGTAGCGCCATTTGATTTAGCCAGGGGTACCACGTCACGCCGAGATATTCTAACGACTTTTGTGGAAAAAGGACGGACTTTTTCCAGTTTATATGCCAACCCAGCTTGAGAAGATTTTTTAACACTATGAGTATGTGCTTGTTCAGAACCGTCAGGTCCTGACTTGCAACGAGAAAATCGTCCAGATAGACTATAATCCTGATGCCTTGGTCTCTTAGGATCTGGGCAATCCAATTTGTTAGCATGGCAAACGTTTTTGGTGCTGTGTTTAGGCCAAAGGGAAGACACCTCATTTCGTAAAGATCTCCTTGGTAAACTATCCTCAGAAAGCACCTGTGCGACTTTGCCACCGGTAAGTGATAATAAGCTTGAGATAGGTCCACTTTGCATAACCAGTCGTTTGGTTGGAGAAAATTTGGAACTTGGTACATGTTTATTAGTTTGAAGGGGCTTGTGTCTATGTACTCGTTCAGGGCCTTGAGGTTGAAAATTGTTCGCGAAGAGCCGTCGCTCTTTGGACGTAAAAAGAGGGTAGAAATGAAGCTTGGACTCAGATCTACTTTCTCTAGAACTTTCTGTGCTTCGAGAGTGCAAATGATCTCTGTCATCTCTTTGGAAGTAGGAGTTTGAAAGGAGCAATTTTCTAGGTTCGGTTTCATTAGGGGAGGTTTTTGAAAGAACGGTATTCGGTAGCCTTGAATCACCTTGAGAATTATTGACGGCGCGCCCATTTGTTTCCACTGAAAATGGAACTGGGAAAGCTGACCCGCCTGGAAGGGCTTGTAGTCAGTATTTGCGCTGTTTATTATTCGCCTTATCTCGGTATGAGGGCGAGGCTGGTCGCTTGGTGCCACCGCGTGGTATATTTTTATAACCTCTCTTTGCCTGCCCACTGTTGCGGCCACGAAAGGTATCCCTAGTATGACTGGGGTTGGGCCGCACGTACTCACGATAGTGACTAGACTCACCTAGATGCCCTTCACGATTACAATGACAGTGTGTTGATAAGGAACAGCTAGTGCCACCTTGCGCAGATGTGTGCACTCTGTTCCTTGTTCCACCTTGCGCAGGCGTACATGTTGTGGTTCCCTGCGCGGGATACCTTGATATTCCACTTGAACCTGGTTGCGCACCAGATTTATTGGAATTCGCCTTTGGTTGAGACCAGAAAGCTTTCTTTATGCCGCCAGCTTTCTCCAATGCAGAGCAGAAAGCTATGGGCTCGAAAAGATGGGAGCATGTTGGAGGAATTTTGCGAAGACCACTTTTAATGAGTGGATCTTTTGCTGAAGCTAGAATGCTGTCACGTCGTTGTTCCACAATATCGGCGCGACGACCGCACACTAGTTGCAAGGCATCTGTGGACACCCTATGAAAGTCACCTCCTAGGAGGATTTCATTTATTTTATCCTTAATAGAATCTAATGTTAAATTATCGTCGGCTGCACTTCGAACCCAAGCTAAAAAGTCTTGTATTCCAACCTGTAAGGTTTCTTGTTGCCTAATAAGGGCAAGAGTTAGCGCCGCGTACGATCTCTCAGATAGCTGAAGATGACGGGGCCCTTCCAAGGATTTTACTTCCTCATTACATTCTAATTCGATAAACCCGGGTGCGCAAGAAAAAGCCTTTTGGGCTTCCGCATATCGAATGCCACTCCACTCAGGGTTACCGAATCTTTGAACATTTTGTAAAGCTGCTAAATGTTCAGAGGACGCCTTTGGAATCGGCGGTTCTTTAACGCTGGTACTAAAGGTTACGCTAAACTCGGCCGCAGCCGGTACTGATACGGGCGTTGAAGCCCTTAATACACTGTGTTCGCTAAACAATTGTCTGCTGACGTCTAGATCGATATCAGGAATATCCTGCTCCTGCTCTAGACAAGACGGAGGAGCTTGAATTTGATTGTATACGTGATTTTGCAAATCACTTACCTGCCGTGTCAATTTTTCTAAAAGTGACTTATGCTTGCGACGTTTAGACCTTTTACTTCTGTTCCTACGTTTTCTTCCAGACGAAGAAGAGGAACTTGAGCTTGCGGTAGATGACGACGAACTCTGAGAACGCACTATGTTTTTGCGTATTTCACTAGACATTCCCGCGGCTTGATTTAGATCGTCGTTAATTTCCATTTTAAAACGAAACAGCACTTAAAAGCAAACTGAAAAAACACTAGATTAATATCGCTTCGTTAACCAACGAACACACCAGAAAATTTTAAACAATAAACGAAGGTAGATAACCATAGACTCTCTTATTGTTTTTTTTTTTTTCTTTCCGAACGGAAAACCGTTAATAAATTATTTTAGAAAAACAATTGATCGAATTCTATTTTAGTAAATGAAAAATACTTAGAAAAATAGGTTACGATTTTTGACGAATGGAATTAGTCGTTTGGAATTAATTATTTGAATTAATTCGAAGACGACCGTACCGAGCAAGGAATAGGATGCCAATGCGGGACGTCGATCTAAACTGCAATCGACACTGCTCGGTGGTGGAGGGGGCGATGTGCGAGCGAGACAGCACTAGGTCATAGACGAATGGATAAGAAAGAGAAGGAAAACAGGGTTGCCCTCTCATATATTTTATTGGGATTTGAATCACGGTACATAACTTAATATGCAGGTATAAACCCATAACATACTTATTCACATCATCGAACACATGATATATGTGATACAGATATAATTAACGACAATTCCCTCGTATGATAAGTGAGGTGAGCATTGCCGGATTATGTATACGTATTATGAACTACTTTATCAACTTTGTACTATGTAATTACTCCACTTATAGCTTAATCACACATCCTCTTAATGGCATTATCACACGCAATAAGAGAGCAAAATGTGCTTTGATTGAATAACGAATTGATATTACATTACATTGATTGAATGATTCGATCATTCAAATCATTCAATCATGTGTTAAGTAATTATTACTTAACGCTTATTTTTATTAACCTGCTTAAGTAAACATAGCTGTTCAAAAGCTCAATGCTTATTTCATTTCCGCCTCATAAATTTTACGCAACTCATTCGTAAGTCTCTTGTAATTAGGAACATACCTTAAAAGTATTTTAAGAAAATGGCTTTCAAGGAAACGTCATGTTGTAAAGCGATTTATAAGCTCCTTTATATGAGTATAATGGAGCCATTATTAGGGGTACAAATATATTTGCACAATCTGTTTTAACAATTACCGTACGAAGAAGAAAAAAGTAACCTCACATAATAAGCAATAGATTAGTTTTGGAGTATACGGATCATACAATATACCTACATAGATAATCATACTATTTTAGCCAAATTCATGAAAACGTAGATAAGGAACTCGAGGTGCTGGTAGAGCCCAAAGAAGATGATGAATTTTCAACGGACAAAAGCAAAACTCTTAAATAAGATCATAATAAAGGTAGACCACAGCAAGTGCAGTATCAGCCCTTAATTAACTAGTGACAACAGTTGTGTCACTGTTATCAATTATGATCACAGCACGCATATTAACTCGTAAACGTATCAAACTCTGGTTTTCAGTATTAATGTAAGAAAATCCCTACTGTAACGCCCACTAATCGGAATCGTAACGTAATCGCCTTGCCAGAAGGCGAAACGATGACAATCCTTTCCGAGTTGACATGTGTGCTACGAGCATTACACGACATAACAGAGAGCCACATTGTAAAGCCAACTCACCACCAGCTCTGCGAACTTCGCGTCCAACTCGTCCTGTGGGGGCATGGGGTGCGTGGGGGTGACCGCCTGCAGGGCCAGCCCCCCCTCACCCCCCACGACGCAGTACGTGATCTCGGGAGGCTCATCATTCTGGAACAAACAATAGGGAACATAAGTATGAAGCAGCGACTTAGACATAGCCACCCGTACAGTCAGCCAAAAATGTGGTCTACTACTACGGTTGAGACTCGATTGAACGTCATGAAACAACAAGGTCAATTTTCCCTGGAAATAAGATTATGTCAGTGACTATTGTCAAACTTAGCGATCGTTATACCTCGCAGAAACTTTGGTCAAAAGTGGGAGACCACATTCTTGGCTGACTGTACTACTAAGTATGCTTATGTGATGTAACACGGATAGTACTCCTTTCTTAATGACGGATAATAACTTCCCTGTGAACATACATGTTCTTCGAAAGAGGATTTTAATGTAGGAATAAGCGTTTTCAAGGTCTGTTTTACCATTAATGGTTGTTGTGCAAGATGTTCTATACACATTTTTTTTATTTCAAGTCAAATTCAGGTTTTAAAGCCGTCTCAAATGATACATTGGTAATTAAACATACATACATACATACATAAAATCACGCCTATTTCCTAGAGGGGTAGGTCGAGATCACTTCCTGCCATGTGCTACGGTCCTGGCACACCACTTTCGCTTCATCCACATCCTTTAACCTCTTCATATATGCTCGTCGATTACGGGTACTTTAGATTTCACCTCTCTTTTAGATTGGACCCATTTGGTCATGAAAGATCTTTCTTAAGGTCTAGTAATTATGGTACGGAATTATTAAAAATGTAAGGTTTACAAACTCAATACATCAAAGAAACATTCACCGAGGCCGTATAAATCAATAATAGCGTAATGCAGCCGGCATAAATAAACTTTTTACTGCGACCAGTGACGGCCGCAGTAAAAATCTCAATTTAAATTGCTGAGATAAGAACGAGGAAGAAAACATCGAGTAGTCTCCATAAACAGCGGCAACGGACAAGGCTCAATAAGGAAACGCGGCCGGCAGACCTCTAGAGTAGCGATCACAATTACTGGAAATCTTAAACAACAGCCTTATAAATTCGTGCGGAATAAGGACCGCATAATTATCGCCGAAGTGGAGATACTTTCTTTAAAAGCGTATAATTTATTAGATGATAAATTTTCTCGTGAACGCTACACTAAATCGGATTACCCGTATATCTTGAAGTTGATATAACAAATCATTGAAGCAATTGTTTTCATGACATTATTATTGTGTACCTACAAGATACGCTTTCAATAATACGAAAATTTACACAAACATGAGATGAGATGTTCAACATCAGCTTTTAGCTATCATTAATTCTTCTAACCATACCTAAATCAATGAAAAGAATGTTCTTTTCAAAACAGCAATGACTATCATGAATCAAAACGACAAAAAATACTCATGCCCTTAAGTTCTTAAACCTTATCAAAACCCAGTTTCAAGTAAGTACTCACAATGCATTTTTAGCAAACAATCAGAAAATGGACGAGAAAGAAAGTCAACAACGTAAGTGCGTAATAAGAAAAATAAAAAGTAATACACAGTAAACCAAGCCCGCTCATAGCACGATCTTCATTATTACGAGTTGAGTCACAATCCAGTTGTGAGTCGCGACCGGCCTCTGCCTTTGAACTGTTCAAGCGAACTCATTGAGACGACACAAAAGCTTATTGGACGATCAGTGAAGCAACTAGGCATAAGATCGAAGACGATCACAAGTCACAGTCCAATTAGTTCACGCAATAGTAACTACTAGACATGGGAGTCGTAAATACTTTAAGAGAATCAGTGGGGCTACCGTGAGTTTAAAACTTAAGCGCTCGATATCGCCTACGTAAATATGTCTATAAAAAACTTGTACAGCGCCGCCTGGTGGTTACGCGAAGAACTACAATCGGCCATATGAAAAAAACAACTCGATAGGTTTTTAACGTACGTAAGTTTACGATAGCCAACTCATGGTAGGCCCTCAGGAAGAGGATGAAACCGTAATCTAGTTTACCTAACTAACAAGATGTATTAAACTTCTGTCATTATGCGTAAGTCAAAGTAAGGTTTTCATTCTTCATTCTGAATAAATGATTTAGTGAATTTGTCATAAAAAAAACTATTGTTATTAACACGTGTTCAGTGGCCTAAATCTTTCGTAATTCCGAATTTTTGTAATAAATTATAATTTCAATTACAAATATCTTAGTCTGTTCAAGGTGAAGTGCTCTTGTCTCTTAGCGGCCCAAAGAGATGAATGACCGAA
Organism: Maruca vitrata; assembly: GCA_039566165.1. NCBI lineage: Eukaryota > Metazoa > Arthropoda > Insecta > Lepidoptera > Crambidae > Maruca > Maruca vitrata. The sequence continues at coordinate 4,932,163 of CM076926.1, forward strand.
CACTTTCAAGTACACCTTTTAACGGAACCAAACAAATGGAGTTCGCTCAAAAACAGATTTTTTTTTTTTTTTTTTATAATAGGCAAACAAGATGACCACACTCCGCCTGATGGTAAGCGGTAGTGAGATCCAAATATGAGGTCGACAGGCACAATAGATCATATTATTGCGCCTGTCGCACTCACCCTGAAGGCCTGCTTAAATGCCGTTTCACGCCCCGCCTGAAGAGCCCGGGATCATAGGAGGGAGGGAAAACATGAGCTGGAAGGGCATTCCATGCCTTAATGGCACGGGGCAGAAATGAAGAGCTGAACCTCTTAGTCCGAGCCACCAGCGACTGCATTGTATGTGGATGGCAGCGCTGTCCTGCACGTGTCGTTCGGGAGTGGAAAGGGGAGGGAGGGATTAGCTGAAATAGCTCTTCAGAGCATTCCCCATTAAAGAGACGGTAGAGAACACTAAGACCGGCAATGTCTCTACGTAGTTGTAGAGGCTCCAGAGTTTCGGACACCTCTACATCACCGACAATACGGATAGCACGTCGCTGCAACCTATCGAGAGCGTCGAGCAAGTATTTTGCGGAGCCATCCCAGAGGTGACAGCAATATTCCACACATGGGCGAACTTGTGCCTTATAAAGAAGGCAGAGCTGCACCGGTGTGAAAAATCGCCGCACTCTGTTCAGGATCCCCAGTTTGCGGGAGGCTGTTCTAATGACGCTCTCGATGTAATCCCGCTGGTTCAGGTCGCGGCGAACATCTATGCCAAGGATGCTAAGGCTATCCTGTATTGGTAAGGGGGTGCTCTGAAGAGTAGGATGGGAAAGGAAAGGAGACACTTTACTAGAAAAAACACACACCTGTGTCTTCTTGGCATTGAACTCGACAAGATTGCATGAGCCCCATTCGGAAATGCGGTCCAAGACCCCGTCAAGCTCGGCGACAAGAAGGTTCCTCTTTAATTTTGGATTAATTTTGGATGCCAAATCAAGCGCATTGAATATTTTGATGTAATGAGTGTAAATTACCATTTGCTCTGTAACATGATATGCTTCACTGTTGTTCACCCCTTTAGAAGACAGGGTTGACACAAAGATCACCACAGCTGACTAGCACACAGGAAGAAAGCATTTGACCAATGGCGATCGCTGACGGTGGCGCATGAGATAGTGCCCATGTCTTATAGGCCAAGAGTCGTAGGTTTGATTCCCAGTCGGGCCAAAAAAATGTGTGATGAAAATCGATGTTTGTTTGTATATTATGTGTTTTAATTATTTATTTAGTCTTTATTTGTGCACTGCAAAAGCAAAAATGCTTAAGGAACTTAGCACGAGATCATTTCAGTATGTGATGATGTGTACGTACATACATACATAAAATCACGCCTGTAATATGTAAATAAATAAATAGCTCGCTTCGCTTCGGGTGAATTTTACATAAAAATCTTCGTCTTGAATTCCTTTGTCTTTTAAAAACGCATCAAAATCCGTTGTATAGTTTTAAAACATTAATGTTTTAAGCATACATAGAGATAAATGGACTAAATAAAATAAAACGACTAGGGACAGAGAAAGTTACTTTGTTTTATACTATGTAGTGATAATATCCTTCACTGTTATTCATTTTGATGGAAGTGATGGTTGACATAAAGATTACCACAGCCAGCTAGCACAGGAAGAAAGCATAAACCGTTTAAACTGACAGCCACAAACAGTCAGTAGACTGGCACCTTATCAAACAGTTGGCTGATAAGGTTTTAATGACATTGTAAACGGTGAGCGTATTGCGATGAAAACAATGGAATATTTATTTAAAGCTTTTACAATTTGTGGAGACAAGTGGAAAATAAACGATGAGAACATTTCGCAATTGCTTTCCTTTCTTAAAGGTAGCGGAGGTTCACGGCCCTTTTTATAAGTAAGTCTTAACTTAGGTCTTAGATTCTTTTAGGTACCTTAAAATCCTTGGCACACTTTAAAGGCTCCTAATTTATTTATTAAACTTATTGATATTATTGATAATTAGACTAAAATTAGAAAATTGTGTCATTTACATACAGACACATATTTAACATAACACACGAATAAAACAACAAGGACCGGTAAAACTAAAATACCTAAGAAGCGATTCGAGAATAAAAGAACCCATATGATTTATCTTGCTGTCCCTCCAAGCCGTGAGAGTAGTGACTTAGTGAGTAACTGAGTAAGCATCAGTATTTTTGTCCGTGACATCAGCGGTGCGTCTCGTCGACTCACAATTTCATTTACGATGCTAAGGGCGCTTTCGTTATTAACATTTCCAATTCTAACTTGACACAACTGTGGGGCCTTGAATAGTTATGCATACAACGTTGGTGTTCCTTGGAAAACATCCTCGAAGCTAAGTAAACAATAAATTAAACATCGTCTTTAAGACATTTCACTTGGATTTTCACACGTTGGCCGACCGGTTGTTGCGTACAAGATATAATTATGATACTCTTATTTACCATTACTAGAAAGCATTGAAGAGATTGATGGACAAGAATTGATTGCTATTCGTCCCCTAATAGATAAAAGTAGCTAAGGTTTCTTACAACTCAAAATTAAAGAAGAAATCAGACCTAGAAAGGGCTTAAGCTTATCTGATTTACATGCAAGAAGCATTTGAATCTGCTCTATAAAGTAGGATACTATACGCCCTAGGAGTTTAACGCATACTGTCCCGTCACACTATAAGAGTCACTAAGCAGTTAAAATTCTAAGGTAAACTCACATTCTGCTTTGCAACGGACCGCCTTCTCCACTTCAAAGTCAACATGCTTCACCAACGCACCAATATCACAACCGGTGTGCACACATCCCAAAGATCCATCAACCGCACTGCAATAATGTGCACTATCAACTCCGACCCTAAAACATGTCACTCTTGCGCAGACGACTCCCAATCAAGACGGCGACATCTCTACGTCTGAGCTCGGTAATTACTTCCGTCCTTTATCGACGTATTGTCTCGTTCTAACTCGATTAACAATAAAACAGTTAATTTTAGACGTGGACGTTGACGACAGGCCTAATAAGGAATCAATTAATGCCCGTCCTACAAAATGGTTGGGACCACTTAATGTCAGAGGACATTATCGCGTGCCTCTGTGCTAGAATACGAGTGGAATATAACTCTGTTTACGTCTATCAAATAAGTTAAGCGAAAGAGATTTTTTTATTTATTAGATTCACAATAGAAATTACATTCGCTGACTTGTTACAAAATCTTACTGCAGAAGACATTATTTATGAATAGCATACTCACTCTTAAATGTCATCAACATGTGCCTTAGACAACTCTCTGCAAACGGGCTTGACAACAATTATGAATCTCTGGTTTTTCATTTAATTTGATTGAATGCTTGATTAGTTGATTACCAATCTTGAAACCCAGTACAATAAGATAATTTACTAGATTTCACTAAACCCTTACAAAAGACTTAAATTGGTTCTTAACCTTTACGACAATATACTTATCAGTTGATCTCGTTTTAAATGGGAATACAATTGGTCAAACTATGTCGAAATACGACTACATACATTGAATGAAATCTTAAATCGATCTCTTCAACAGGCGCGATTGTAAATTTGACGTCTAGACTTGATCTCATGCCTTTAATTCAATGATTGTTGACCTGACCGCCCATCCGTGATGGACACATCAATGGTAGCGCGAAATGCAATTCAATAACTGTTTATTTTTCCCACTTCAATATGTTCAATAAATGTCAATCATCTGTCAAAACAAAAATATACCTCCCATCGTGAACGTCCATGAGATTATGTTTTCTCGGACTCATCGGTCATGGCCATTGACCGTGACAAAATGTCCTCGTAAAAACGGCACTAACAGAAGCTTTCGTTATTGTTGTTAGTAAAATAAGGGACACTTCACGATAAGATAGTGTATCTTAAAACTAATTATTTTGGCGCCTGTCCTAAGCTGCACTTAACTTTCTTAAGAGATAAATTGCGCGTTTAAGACAGCTGTTGGTTGATTAAAAAATAAACAATGCCTATTCACAATAATTTCTCGCAACACTTTTAATTAATTACTTAAACGAAGCGAGGCAAGCCTCTAATTAAACGGTCATTCGGTAAACAAATTGTCATAATAATTTGAAAACATAAATTCTTACCTGTCAAAATATGGAACCCAAAAATAACCAATAGGACATATTTGGCCTACTGGACTGTCCTTCAGAAATCACTCCATTCCATCCATCAACATTCCATACATGTACTTCATCTGTTAGAATAAACGTACCTTCTACCTTATATAACTACAAATGAGTACTATATTATATTATTTTACAAAAAACAATAATAGATGCTAAAACTACTGATCAAATCCCAAATCGATCCAATTAATGTAGCACATAATTTAAGTGCACGATCTTAACGTGGACCGACATTCGCAAAGATCGCACGCATGTTCTCAGCACGTGGTCCAAAAATGACACGCATCTCTTACACTGATATAAATATTAATCGGCCGACCGACAGAGCGCTTTCCAATCCAACACAAAACCGGCATTAGAATACCTGCAGGGCCGGCCCTCACAACTATTGTAGCCTAATGGCCATTCGAATTGAATGGACGGCGCAAGTGTTCATTACGTTTAATACTGACGTTTGAATAAATGACTCCTGTAATTGTCTCTTTCATACGAGTACTGCGAGGTATAATCATTATTGAGGACCTAAGGGACTATTAATAAACAATATGGGGGATCATTTCAAGATTATATAATGTAGCGGTGCGAACATGACTTTACTTACTTATTGGTTAACCCGAGCAAAGGATTCAAATTCTACTACTACTAGAACTAAAGACAGTTTTATGTCGTAACTGCAATCAATAACCACAAAGTTGACTGTGAAGTGAAAATGTTCCATTTATCAATCCCCATATTCGAAACATATTTTAAATAAATAGTAACGAAATCGAAAGTAAACAGATTACAAAGTCCTGATAAAGTTCAATCAGTTAAAAAAATCTTTCTAAACCTGATTTCAGGCCATCGAAAACACAAATTGTAATATTAATTAGTTCTCAACTGGTGCAGTGCGGCCAAGGTGCACTTAATACAGATTTAATGAAATAATCGGAATCGGCATAAAGCGTGCTACACGCGACTTCAACACTACGATTATTACTGATGGTAGATCACAGAGTGGGTCACTGATACGGAACTAATGGCATTTTCGGTTCACTGTGTTAATAACATTATAGCTAGCTATGCTGTAGTGCACGAACGATCAGTTGTTTATTATCTTTACGATAAGCCTGCTTCTACTGCAATGCAGTGCTGGGTGAATACTATTCTCTAACATTATTATATTGAGCTAGAAACACCGACTGACCGACATTACTATTGATAACTTCGTGATTCTGTTATTTGTTGTATGCAAAGTTTCGAATATAAACACACAAAAACACATGCAACGTTGGTTCTGATTCTTGCTTTGATCTGTGGCCAAAAACCCTTAGATTTCAAAGAAGTGTATTAAAAGTTAAATAGACTTCAACGAAGCACAAGAAAGTATTTAAGATTATTTAAAATACACTCGGGGACAAATAAACCGGGCCACGAACCATTTTTCATACAAACATGTCCAGTTCTGAGCCCTATAAATGTAAAAGTTTAAGTGCTATGGTAATAATTTAAATGTAAATAGATGTCAAAAATGATAATTTTTTTAAGAAAATATGTTAACTAACTCCAGATACACCAATTTTCTTAAAATCAGGAAAATGTAAGTTGTTTTACTTGTTTCATACAAGTTTATATGGGATGCAAAAAACCACCAATGTTTGCTACGTTTTAAAGAAATGAGCATATTTCTGGAGATAGTTAACATATTTTTTTTATAATTGATAATTTTTGACATCTATTTACATTTAAATTTTTACCATAGCACTAAAACTTTTAGATTTATTGGCCTCAGAATTGGACATGTTTGTATGAAAAATGGTTCGTGGCCCGGTTTATTTGTCCCCGAGTGTATAATATAACCCTCTCGACAGTCTTAAGTGCACAAAATATTAAAACTACCTTTACACCAAGACACCTAGGTATTAGTTAGAATCAATAATTACGTAACAGCAAGCTCCGATGCAAGATTACGGCACGTATCAAAGCGATGCACAATAATTACAAATCGATCATCGGCCGGCCAATCAAAAGCCGATCATCAATCACACAAAGAGATTTCCCAAAAGAAAGCGGCGACTAGGGCTAGGCGAGCTGTAATCTGAGGCCCCTGACCCCACTATATACATATAGATAATAATCCTTCGCTCATTCGAATAATTTGCAAATGTGACACACCGCGAAAAGGTCGTCTGCTTTCCACTATTTCGTTGAAAGCGATACAACAAACTCCTTAAAGTGGAGATAAGCTAATAATAACTAAAAATATGAATCACAATTTTAAGAGAAACATGCATATTGCTCAATTTGACGTACCTATACGTTCCGTAAAAAGAAGTCCAAATGGTATCTCAATTGATTAATCACTTTGTGTGACAGATGACCCAAAATACACAACTCAAAAGTATCTTAATGAGAGAAAAAACGCGGGTGTGAAAACAAGACGGTGCGGTAGTAATTAATTTGACCTTCAAGTAAAATCGAGTTCAATAGGGTAGTTTCCTAAGTCTGATTTTACATACAATTTCACAATTAACAGTAACATATAGGTAAATCAATAACATAAGTGAAATCGAAAATAAAATTTCTTATGAAATGAGACAATAATAGGCATTTGAAGTTAGGTGGGAAAGTCCATTTCTAAAGTGCGAAAATTCAATTAAAATACTATGCCATATTATAAATTACAGAATTAGTAGTAACTTTCACTATGAAAACATATTCGTAAACGCAACATTTGATATAGCTGCTGAACAAAGTTCTTACGATATGCGTACAGTATACAGAGTGGTGACGTCATAGCTCTGTGAGACATTTGTATGAAGCGTTTTGAGCTCGCCCAAATGATGTGCTGTTGAAACTGCAATATCTCCGAGAGTTTTCTAAATATCAAACCATTCTTTTAACAGCACCTTTGCAATTGTGTGGTCCATCCATTTATCAAAAAATAAAAAAATAGGAAACTACCCTATTGACACGTTCTCCGAAAAACTGGACAATCGGACTTCATTCCGATAAAAATTCAACAGGAAATGACGAACCAAATTCAACTTTACTTTCACTGTCATGCACAACTTGCATTTACTTAAACAAGCAACAGTTAAAAGGCTTCTTTAGTTTACTTTAATTATAGAATTTATCTTGAGTTCTAATCACTACATAGTATAAAGCAAAGTCGCTTCCTGCGTTTGTCTATTCCTATGCAAGTATGCTTAAATCTTTAAAACTACATAGCGGATTTTGACTTTTGATAGATAAAGGGATTTTAGAAGAAGGTTTTTATGTATATTATACCTGAAGCGAAGCGAGGGTGGGTCACTAGTTAGTTAGTAATATACCTTTAAATTGATCTTCATCACAGTTCAAAAATACGTCTATAAAAATATGGAATCAACCATTATTTTATGGTTCTGTCAGCTATGTCAACCTTAAATTTAAGGCTTTTAATTCCATTCCATAAAGTATCTCTCAATCTTAAATTGTTTTTAACAGTCGATCCATTACAATAGACCATTTCCCTCGTTGCTGCCTTCACAAGATTACTATTGCAGTAAAAGGTTTCAAACTGTTTCAGTACATGAAAACACTTGGGTTCAACGTCTCAAGATAATGATGATGAGTGGGCGTCGCATCACAGGCAACAAAGTTCATTAAACTTTAAGATTAGTTTGAGACCACGCCGGCGAAATTATAATACTAATTTCCATAGATTCAGTTGCGTAACATTTTTGGTTATTAATTACCAGCTGTGCCAGCAACTTCGTCCGCGTTTATTCACGTTTTTTACACATTTCCTTACTATTGGTCGCCGCGTGATGTTATGTTAGCCTAAAGCCACAATAAATGGTCTATCCAACACAAAACTAATTTTAATATTATAAGTTAATGCTTTTAATATGTTCTGTTGGTGTGCCTTGTGTTAAATAAATAAATAAATTTGAACCCGTAGTTCCTGAGATTAGCACGTTCAAACAAAAAACAATCAAACTCTTCAGCTTAACAAAAATATTAGTAAGGATTACTAGCTAGCCCGCGGATTTCTTTCGCGTTAAAATCCCACGGCAGTCGGTGTTTTTTCTCGCACGTTTTTAAATACACTTCGCGGCATTTAGTGGCCACCTTAAGCGCCTTCTATAAACAAAACACCTACAGGTCTTTCGCTAATCCGATATTTTTTTCGTACCCTTAACTGTATTTGCGAAACTCCAAGAACATTTATTTAGTAGATAAAGCATGAAGAGGTAACAAACAAGCACACTGTCGCATTTACAATCCAACATGGCTTAATATCAGTTGTGATATCCATAGATTCCGTTGCGTAACATATTTTGTTATTAATTATAACGTTAGGAAACCTTTCGAGCTATTAATCAGGGCCCTTGGTCCGGTGAAAGTAGCCCGGGTGTCGTATCGTGTGATCCGACGGTACGCGATATTCGGTGTCGCCTTACTTGATCGATCGGAACCCGATACGCAGCGGAACGCGCTTTGAACTTCACATACAGACAGACAATCAGACTTGTTTGTGGATAGCGGCGCGATAGAGACGTCTAACGGAATAGAGGAAGATATTTGCTGAATAACCGGAACTGGGTTCAAGAGTAGTCTAAATAACTAGAAGATTACTACTAATCGTAAGATAAATAATGATACACAAAGTTACAATAATCGTGACAATTAAAGATAGTTAATGTTCTTATGGCCCAGTGGTATACACACACACATACAAATTCTAATCAGTACTGTTAGAAAATGCTGATTAACTTATAAACATTTTATTATGTTAGCATTACTCTATCAAGTTTAATTCAAAACAACATATCTTACAACGATATATTTGCTTGTATATTATAAAATACCGCAATTTAAATTATAAATTACATAACATTTTACTAATTGTATAAGTTTAGATTTGACTATTGAGTTGAGCGCCATGGCCACAATGTTATTGGATGTTTAAAAAAAATGTATATTTACTTATTTTATTAAAACTTTGTTATAAAGTTTCAATAATGAAATAAGCTTATTTTTACGTAACAATAATTATGAATTTGATTTATCGAATAGGATATTCTGACCGACAACTTGAAATTATATTATTGTATAAAATTTATAGTTTGGTTTTGACCGGCGACGCGAGCGGCGCGAGCGCCATATTGATTATTCCTAAAAAAAATGACAAATTGTGAGTGTCGCGGTGTTTTGTCGTAAATTTATAATTACGAAAAGTACAAGTGTTTCGAACCGCAACTAGAGTTTCATTTGCATATTCAAGCCGCATAAAGCCATCGTAATTGTGTCGAAGAGTTAGGTATAGATTTTTCTTTCAGTTCAGAAGCGTGAACCCAGCGTTCTACGAAGGAATGTTTGACCTTCAAAATTGCATGATGGAGTTAAGTGTGTATACATGAATTAAAGAACGACCTATATGCATGAATATCTACTCAAACGAAAATGCCAAGTTATCAATCACACATTACGTGGATGACCGCACTTACTTGGTTTGAAAAATTGACTTGAACTTTAGGTATTGGTCACGAGAGTTCCAAGCTATGGAATGTGCTTATTGCTGCATGTGCTTTTACAAAAATGCACATAGCTTTTGATCTAGCAATAAAGGTGAGCTGTATCCTTTCAGTTTTTCCTTTTAATAATTATTATTGTAGGTAATGTGATAAAGACCATTGAACCTGTTAATACAAATTTTTATAACACTTTTAATGTGCACTTTATGAACTACTAAATGACTGACTCATCATTCTTAAGGAACACAAGGATTGTGTGAGTTATAATGGATAGTTAACTTATTATTATAGAATTTGAATTAGTATTATTTGGACCTAAACGGTTCTTCTTACCCGACTAACTTTTGTTTTCTTATGTATTTGTGTGTGTAATAAATTGTTATTTGTGTGTAAGTTTTAGAAGTTTATAATCAGTTTGATCAAGGAGTTGCATCAAAATGATAACTGCAACATTTGCTAAGTTAGCTGCGACACCTACCAATTGCTGGCAAGTTGTAAATGTAGCTGCAGTGAGTGGAATAAAAATCTTGTCTGAACATTACAATCATAAGGTATATAAATAAACTATGAGAATAAGGTAAGTGGTGAACCTGGTTCCATTATAAGATACCATAATTTAAAAGAATTGTTAACCATCACCAAAGCTATATTAGTGCCCAGTCACTGTTTTAGACCTATTGTATTATTTATTGAAATAGTATAAATTTTACAGCACATTGGATGAATCTGGATGATTCTGTCCGGCTGTTTCTAGTATATAGGCACTTCTTCAAGCTTATAGGTACTCAGTTTATACAATGATGATTGACACAGGTTTCATCACATTATTTAGTTATTTTACATATGTTAGAAAACTAAGATTATGAAACAGGTACTTTTAATGTGGACATACATACATTTTATTTTTTATTTTAATATTACATTCACAACTGCACTGTTCTGTTATATTATGATAATTGGAGGGGAGTACACAGAGATTCACAGAACACAATAAATAAATTCTGAAGTTTGTGATGGGATGGCACACTGAAGTGAAGGTACCGGTAGATGATCACTGAAGTGTGTATAACTATGCAAAAGGTATATGCAGAAAACATGCTCAATAAAAGTCTGAGACCTTTTGACTAATAACCTTAAATAGTTCAAAGTGTTTGTATTGGTTTCTGTGGTAGAAGTCTACTGAAAATACAAAGTGCCTAGTCATGCACTTGCTTGTTCAAGGTACACCAAAGTTTTGTACAATGTGTTTATGTAATGTCGACTACAAGTATGAGTGTTGATCATTGCCATTATTTAAATAACTATGTAGTTGTATACAAAAAAAAAAAAAAAAAAAATATCTGGGACATTTCCACACACGGTCATCTGACCCTAAACAAAGCAGAGCTTGTACAATGGACATCAGAGACTGCTATACATACATATATATTTTTATATACATATTTAAGACACATACTTTATATATAATCACACCCAGACACGGAACAAACACCCATGTTCATCACACAAATATTTGTCCCGAGTGGGAATTGAACCCACAACTTTGGAACTGCCACCCAAGGTCACTAACCACTGTTCCACCGAGCCAGTCACGACATTTAATCGTTATTAATGGCTTGAATTAACTTTACTTGATCATAGAAAATAATCTAGCCATAGGTAACACTAAACAGTAATGAAAAAAAAATGAATTATAAAATTTTGGACTAAACAACAAGAGAGAGTATACCAAGTAAGTGTAGGTACTTATAGATTATGCAAAGGATAATACTTTACAATACTTAATTACATTTGAATTTGGTTTTGGTGTAGGGTAAAATTACAATTGGAAAATAATGTTTAGATAGATAATGTATTTATAATTTATCTTTATAATAGTAATATATATTTCTATTTATAATAGTGTCAGATTTATATCAAGGAATGTTTGAAAGGACATAGTTCTAGGTTAAATTATTTTAATAAATCTCTCATTTGATAAAAGATTTTAATGACCCTACAACATGAACTTATATTTTAGAAAGTGGAGATGTATATGGGGCGATTGTTATACATCAACTCCAGTATGTGATTAAGATCAGGAAGGGATGATGTTAAGGAAATTGGACTGGCCTGAGAGGATACTAGGAATTCATGAAACTTCTGGAAGCAAATACCTACTTTACACCTACTTAATGGATAATGCTTACAATTTACATTGCAGTTTGAAAGAAAATATTATGTTTATCAACATTTTGTATGCATACATATGCACACATAAGCATTGTTGCTGAAGAAGAAAAATATTGAGTTGATAAATTTGAATTGATTAAATTGTTAATTTAACTGTTTAGTTACCCAGCTACACCGGAGTAGATCTGTATTGTGCTGAATAAATACAGCTAGATGCCATTGAAGATTACCTTATATGGGATTGGTGTTTTTGCAAAATAGTTGTTCTGCAAATTGAGAATGTTAATACTTTTGGTGGAAGCATAATGTATTACAGGTGATGTTACTTGAATACAAGTAAATGTGGACACTCACATTAGCAATAAAACATGTTACATGGAACATTTTATATCTGTGTTAAGAGCATTATTAAGGTTGAGTATAATCGGATATGGGATAGTAAAATAGGGGAATGTACCTGAAAAATATTTTGGTAAGTTTTCTAATACCTACAATCTACATCAGAACAATTACCAAATAATAAACTAATATACAATTTGGTTTAAAAAAAAAAAAACGAGATACAAATGTTGGTAAGTGATATATTCCACACTACGATTGACTTTTATGGGAATTGTATGGCGATGTGTCGTATGACGTCACAGTCCATACCTGATCTCTCAGTATAATATTTTTGAGCTGAATACTGTGATATATATTCGTATTTTTAAAATATAAATGATTTCTAATTCTTATTACTGTTTATATTTAAATGAGTAAAAAAAAACATGCACTGGATATTCCCCCATTGTATTACTTGATAATATTAAATAGTGTAAATGCTGAGGGTGCCATGCAAATATGACTCTCGTAATGTCAGTTAAAGATTGGTTGTCTATAATATTATCTTTCCTAATGATATTGCTTGCAGTTTGTTTTCAATCCGAATATGAATAAATAAACTAGCCGTTTTTGAGTGCTAGTGGCAAAGTTATTATAATAAGTTAGCCTAATTAATTTTGTTGAATTCTACAGATTGTGTTGGCAAATGGGAAATTGAAGCAAAAGTGCTTCGTGCAAATATTAATGGGCAGGCCGATCCACCTTTCGAGTGCGTAAGCGGTGACTCTATGCTACAAGATAAATCCGAAAGGGCAGACCGATCCACCTCGGGAGTGCGCAAGCGGTGACCCTATGCTACAAGATAAACGTAAATGGGCAGACCGATCCACCTTGAGAGTGCGTAAGCGGTGACCCTATGCTACAAGATAAATGCGAATGGGCAGACCGATCCACCTCGTGAGTGCGTAAGCGGTGACCCTATGCTACAAGATAAATCCGAATGGGCAGACCGATCCACCACGTGAGTGCGCAAGCGGTGACCCTATGCTACTAGATAAATCCGAATGGGCAGACCGATCCACCACGTGAGTGCGCAAGCGGTGACCCTATGCTACAAGATAAATGCGAATGGGCAGACCGATCCACCTCGTGAGTGCGTAAGCGGTGACCCTATGCTACAAGATAAATGCGAATGGGCAGACCGATCCACCTCGTGAGTGCGTAAGCGGTGACCCTACGCTACAAGATAAATGCGAATGGGCAGACCGATCCACCTCGAGAGTGCGCAAGCGGTGACCCTATGCTACAAGATAAATCCGAATGGACAGACCGATCCACCTCGAGAGTGCGCAAGCGGTGACCCTATGCTACAAGATGAACGCAAATGGGCGGACCGATCTACCTGGTGAGGGCGTAAGCGGTGACCCTATGCTACGAGACAAATGTAAACGGGCGCACCGATCCACCTTGTGAGGGCGTAAGCGGTGACCCTATACTACGAGACAAATGTAAATGGACAGGCCGATGTACTTCAGGAATCGAAAGGGGGGCCCTATGCTGCAATATAAACATATACGGGCAGACCTCGGGAGTAAGCGGTGTCCCTAGTCCCTATGCCACGAGATCAACTATCCATACACCCCGTGTGTATGCGGCGGCCCTTCTACGGTATCCACACCTATGTGTGCGTGTTAAAAATTATGAGGTCCGTATTAAAACGACCCGACGCCTGTAAAGTTTATAAGGAATGTACTAAAATGGCCAGTGGTTGGTAAAGTATATCTAAAGGTATTTATAAATGACTTTGTATTTGTATTGTATTTTGTTTGTTAAAGGTGCTTTGTAAAATGATCAGAGGCCGATGCGCTACGTGTTTGTTCGTGTGTATGGGCCCTATGGGGTAACTGATTTGTAACTTAAAGTTGTTAAGTTCTTGAAAGTCTCTACTTTACAGCCGATCTAGGGATTTACAACGCTGTGGTGTGAAAGAAGATGTAGTGACTCGGTTTGGAAAGGGTATGCTTAGATGGTTTGGTCATGTTGAGAGGATGAATGAAAGACGATTTACAAAGGGAATATATAAGGAAAGTATAAACGGTAATCTCGACAGGGAAGGCCAAGAAATACCTTTCATGGCCAAATAGGCTTCAAGAAAGGGCAAATTAAAAGTACATACCTACCCGTAATCAACGAGCATGCATGAAGACGTTGATGGATGTGGAAGAAGCGGAAGTGAAAGAAATAAAGAAGAAGAAAGAAAGAAAAACATTTATTGGTCACAAAAAAAAACCATCATTTAACGAACAAACACACATGCCGTAAAAGGGATCAACAGGTTCTGCCTCAGCATGTGCTGCAGCGGCTGCTAGGACGCTACGGCGCTGATAATCTGGCAGAACCTTGAAAGAGCCCTGAGAAGTGGTGTGCGAGGACCGTAGCACATGTTTGTATATATGTATAATTTGATGGATTGATGGTCGTTTACCAAGATTCTGATTAATTTATTTTGTAGCGCGAATATGGTTTCTGAGTCGTGTGCTGTCCCCCGCACAAGGCCGTCACTCCGGCACCCCGGCACACCGGCCGGTGCGCGTACGCGGAAATCTGATAACATTTATCTGGGATGACGACCGAAATTACCACGCACGTGAAATACCTAGCATTATTAGCTATAAGTCAAAGTTTTATTGCGAACAAGTGTTACATATTATATTTAAATATAGGATCTAACACACTTATTCACCCTGTTCAGAGGATAGATTGGATCTTGTATACTTTTGTAGTTACCCTTTTCGGGTACTGAAATATGAGGGCTTAACTAAATAAACTGATTCTTCTTCTTCTTCTTCTCTGGGTACTGAGGATATAATTTCCCATCTCAGATAATGCACAATTCAATTATCATGTTAAAAACACAATACGACACTAACTTCTGTTATTTCCTTTTGAATAAGTAAAGTATGTATAAATGTTATATTCACTCCTGGACAGGGTTGATGATGATAATGTATAAATGATTGTTTGACTACATATGATTATTTAAATGGTTTTGGTTTTGTTGTATTGTATTCAATACAATGTATTCTCATATAATTGTTGTTATGATGTATAAGGTATATTTTTGTTCATTTCTTATTTTTGTTGGTAAACCTTTTTGAAATTTTGACTGCCATGTAGTATGGACTTCTGTTTATACCAGAGCCGCTCTAAGTTGGCCGATTTGCTACATGTCAGACTGACTGCACTAGTCTTTGAGTATAAAGCCACTGGAGATGCCTTACACGGGCGACCCCCTCCGGCAAAGTACATTGGTCAACTGTTCAAACACGTTTAATAAAACTACTTGTCGCTGCACCACCGCCATTTTGCATTGATCCCTGTCGCGTGACGTTACTCTTGAAAAATGGTTAGTTGTGCAGTATTCTCATGTAAAAGGCGATCGAGAGCTCAAATTCGCAACAAGAGCGCGTTTAGTATCATATCTAAGTGTTTTTATTAACTTTTAAACGTGTATTTAAGAATAATTGCCATTTAAATAAAAAGTCGTTGCGATACGTAAACGACAGAAAAAATAAACAAGAATACAGTGGTACGGGGGCTAGTGATGTCACAAAGTCAAAAAAGCGACTCGACATTTGAATGAATCATTCACTCCCTGCAGTTAGTTGTATAATCCATTTTTTACTTTAATTTTGAATTAAATAAAAGGTCTAAACATATGTTATATTTAAATCTTGTAAGATGAATTAGAAAAATTACTTTTCTTTCCTCTGGTCATACGATATTGAAATTTAGTCTGAAAATGAAAAGAAATTCTGTGACTCCCTTAGAGATATTTTTAAAGACATAGATATTTTAACCGTATCCTCTCAGTACATTTTGGACTGTATCTTATATGTTTACAAGAACATACAATCATTTAATATCGGATCCTCACCATTTTAACACCAGTAATAAACATAAGTTTGCCGTTTCAAGGCTCAGGCTTCAAAAGACTGGAAAGTCGTTCTTGGGTTTAAGCACAAAATTGTTTAATAAGATCCCACAAAATGTTATTGAATTACAATAATCAGTACAAGATAGTTCAGTTCATTCACCAAACTGATTTTATTTTATTCTTTGTGTCATCACTATTTTTTTCGTATGTGTGTTGCGTAGTTACGTGAAAACTTTGTTTGTGTGCGTGTATTGTTTGAAGTGTTGAACATTTTTGTAGTGTGCGTTTATCGTTACAGCAAAATTTGTGTCTGTTGAGTTATTAATTTTTTGGTGGTGTGCTGTACGTGTTTACCTCGCCCCCCGCTAAAAGTGGCGAAAAAATTTGTTAGAAGCGTTGACGTTATGGCATCTCCAGTGGCTTTATACTCAAAGGCACTAGTGAGGGACAACGGTAAAATTTCCGAAGTATATAAGTAACAGTTATTTCCACTTTATAACCAAGCAAGGTCTAATTATAACAAATTTTTATTAAAAACATTAATTCACATCCAAAAGATTGAATTTAAGTTCCTTATTTATAAATATATTTATTTTTAAAATACAATACTTATTAAATCCTTCATCCTATTTTTAAAAATACCTGGTGAGTATTACCCACTACGTCACTATGAAAACGTGTCAAACGGCGTAACCTTGTCAAAACGTAATACAGAGTGGAAATTTTAAGTTTTCTTTCATAATTCAATTATTTTAGGTAATAAAAGATAAATAACTAGATAATTATACCGGAGCCGTTCTTAGAAGACTGATTTGACACTTTTTATTTTATATTTTGCATTTATCCTTGTTAAGAGGAACATATTTACGCGAATCATAAAGAACAACTTTTAAAAATAATACGTTATTTCAAAATTTCAAATGCACATAATTATATAATTACTAGCTGTGCCCGCGACTTCGTTCGCGTGGACTACAGGATTTAACATATAAAAGTTTATCCTGCTAACTCTCGTTCCCGTAAGAATTTTTCAATATCCTGTTCCAACTAAGCTTTAAGTTTACTATGGTACCTGCATGCCAAATTTACAGCATCTAACTTCAGCGGTTTAGATTTTTCATACAAAAGGATTTTCCCGATTATTCCCGTTCCCGTGAGAATTTCGAGAATTCCTTTCTTAGTGC
This sequence comes from Maruca vitrata, assembly GCA_039566165.1. NCBI lineage: Eukaryota > Metazoa > Arthropoda > Insecta > Lepidoptera > Crambidae > Maruca > Maruca vitrata. Next base: position 4,949,484 of record CM076926.1, read on the forward strand.
ACCTCTACGGTACCTAAGCTACGTCCAGTCCAAATTTCAAGTGCCTACGTTTAGCCGTTTAGGCTGTGCGTCGATATGTCAGTCAGTTTCTCCTTTTATATATTTAGATAAGAACCCGGCTTGGCTCGGGTAAGATGTGATTCATAATAAACATCGAGGAGCAAAATATAGGTAAATATTTCCGTAGTCATCGGTTCTTCAAGGAATACTAAAGGATTAAACAGGACATAGATTCTTTCATTGAGTTTAATAAATCTAGTGAATAAAAATTGCAAAAGTTTTTATACAATAAATTTTTAACATTTAAAATTAAGGAACATCAATCAACAAAACAAATTGCAATGAGTACTAATCCTAGAATTTGGCAAAGGTCCTTATAAAATTATATTATCTATTCTTCATCAGTATCTGTTATCGCCCTGAAAGAGTATATCATAAAAAATGTGTCAAAAACAATGTTTCCGCGAAACGTCAATGACTGAAGAAAAATAGTTTTGATAATATTCACTCAATTCCGGCAAGATGGTGACTGTGATTCGTCTGTCAACACATTTTGAATTTAGCAAAATACTCGACAATCCGAATTTTGCGGATATATGTTGTCGACTCGAAATCATTATTTTTTGATGTTTTATTATTCATGTAAGGTTTTAATCGAGTCTACCGTACCCCTTGACGAAATTATTAATATAGAAGATTACTTTAGAGCAAACATCTAAATCATTCAAACGATTGTTACGGGTAAACTATAAAAGGTAGACATATGCTCTCGCGGACTTTTTAAAGATAATGTTAAGATGAACAACATAGAGCATGTTTGTATAACTTCAACTATATGCTCAGCGCACGCCACGGAAGGCCTCAGATATGATACTTTTCCCCCGTTTTTGAATCATTTTCGGTTACTACTCCACAACTATAGGACCTAGCGTCATATTATATAGCCTATGTTACTTCTGAATAATGCAGATTTCTAATGGTGAAAAAAATATTGCAATCGATCCAGTCGTTTGTGAGTTTATTCATTACAAACATACAAAAATACAAATCTTTCCTCTTTATAATATTAGTATAGATTTGTCTTTTATTACCTAAAATAATTGAATTATAAAAAGAAAACGTAAAATTTCCACTCTGTATTACGCTTTTACAAGGTTACGCCGTTTGACACGTTTTCATAGTGACGTAGTGGGTAATACTCACCAGGTATTTTTTTAAAATAGGATGAAGGATTTAATAAGTATTGTATTTTAAAAATAAATATATTTATAAATAAGGAACTTAAATTCAATCTTTTGGATGTGAATTAATGTTTTTAATAAAAATTTGTTATAATTAGACCTTGCTTGGTTATAAAGTGGAAATAACTGTTACTTATATACTTCGGCAATTTTACCGTTGTCCCTCACTAGTGCAGTCAGTCTGACATGTAGCAAATCGGCCAACTTAGAGCGGCTTTGGTATAACATATTTATTCTTCTTTGTAGTTGCAATTGTTTATGCTCATTGATACGAATTGTACGAAAATAGTTTCTTATTAAATGTACCTATAGAAATATAGTTATTGTATTAAAGTTAAATTTCATCTACTCCTAAAAGTATTATATTGTATTAATTTGTCATTTTCTTATTATGTGTAATAGATAGAAAGTTAACTAAGTTTTAAAGCCTCTCAATTGTTTGATCTGATGTTGACCGAAGACCAGCTGATACTACACCCTATGCATGTGCATGGGTGCCTAACCTAATTGCGCAGTTAATTAATAAAATGAGGGCATTTAAAACATTTAGGATGGCCGAGTACGTCGCCGTCAGATCAAATACTATTTCTACATATTTTATGACTTTACTTTCACATATATTTATGTCTTTTTTATGAGATATGTAGTATATCATTGGTGGAACATAATTGATTATGTTCTGGATAATTAAAGTGTAATGCCTGAGGTCAGTCATTAGCTTAGGATGGCCGACTGTTAGAAAATACTAATTAGAATAGAAATATTTTATTGGATTAATTTATTATTGTTCAATAACACAATATTTTTGCTTGTGATCTATAAATTACTGTTATTTCAATGAAAACTGTAAATATTTTACTATTGATTCATTTTGTTATAATTCGATTAGGGTGTTATGCCTGAGGACAGTCATTATCTCAGGATGGCCGACTGTTAGAAAATGCTGATTAACTTATAAACATTTTATTATGTTAGCATTACTCTATCAAGTTTAATTCAAAACAACATATCTTAAAACGATATATTTGCTTGTATATTATAAAATACCGCAATTTAAATTATAAATTACATAACATTTTACTAATTGTATAAGTTTAGATTTGACTATTGAGTTGAGCGCCATGGCCACAATGTTATTGGATGTTTAAAAAAATGTATATTTACTTATTTTATTAAAACTTTGTTATAAAGTTTCAATAATGAAATAAGCTTATTTTTACGTAACAATAATTATGAATTTGATTTATCGAATAGGATATTCTGACCGACAACTTGAAATTATATTATTGTATAAAATTTATAGTTTGGTTTTGACCGGCGACGCGAGCGGCGCGAGCGCCATATTGATTATTCCTAAAAAAAATGACAAATTGTGAGTGTCGCGGTGTTTTGTCGTAAATTTATAATTACGAAAAGTACAAGTGTTTCGAACCGCAACTAGAGTTTCATTTGCATATTCAAGCCGCATAAAGCCATCGTAATTGTGTCGAAGAGTTAGGTATAGATTTTTCTTTCAGTACAAACACCAGATTTATAAGATACATATTGTAAATTAATACTAAAATAAAGTTATTCAAAACACTTTTTTTAGACAGTCGGCTAAATCACGTACACCTGTAAATGTTTCCGCCGAATGAATTTCAAAAACGTGATTGTTCATTCTAAACCCAACAGATTTAACCAAGGTTTCTCCTAAATGCTTCCTCGACTGTAAATGACGATATTATTAAATTTAATTACTACTTAACACGCTTATACATATAATTAGTAATATGTTATTATCTCACCGATGAAAATAATATGATAGAATTATATCACGAAAATAGATTTGACATTGGATCACAACAGGAAAACGCTCGATTTAGTATCCTCGTCCATCAATATACATGGTTATTACCTTTTCTATTCACATTTAGCGTAACAATAATATTAAACACTCATCATTTCGCACAGAGGTCACGAGAAGTCGCAGTTACAGTTGTAATCAAAATACATTCTATTGTTTACTCCATTATTATCTATCCATCAGGGGTCAATGTGACTAACGATATGCTTTCTATTTTCACCGACCACAGTATGGATGCCAACATTTTCAGCTGGGGTCAGGCATTCCGCTTTCGAGGCACAACATAAAGGCCAACGGGCGCATTGTCTGCCAAGGGTACCTTGAAACATCTTGCTAACACTAAAATCTTAGCGGTTATTCAAATTTTACGATCTGTACGTAAATTGCATGTTATTAGATGATTAAATTTAATGATACGAAATACAGGTGTATGAAACGCAAAAGCTTTATTGTATTCGAACATTTTGCGCATGCAATTATATGGTTATAGTAACCCTGTGACTATGCGAAAACCCCAAAACGCGATGTACGCAGAACATCAACAGTAAAAAATTACAATTGATTACTCTTTAGCCTTACCTACATAATATGTATATTACTCGGGTCATAATACTTCGACGCTTTAACGGTGAAGGAAAACATCGTTAGGAAACCTGCACTCCTAAGAAGAAATTCTTAGGTTGTGTAGTCGACCAACCCGCACTTGGCCAGCTGGTCGACTAAGGCCTTATCGCCCTAGTTTAGGGTAGGCTCGTGCCCCAGCAGTGGGGACGTATATGGGCTGATGATGATGAATACTTATGAAATAGAGTTTAATATTTTAGATGCTGTATTGGAAACAAAATTTAATATTGCTGGTTACTTATAACGTCACAATTATTCTTAGGCTCACGAAGACTCAATATGATCTTTCTTTCGGAACACATCTAAATTTAGGTGTTAAAATAGAATTAAAACAATAGTTCTTACATAAAGATACTTATATACTTTATTTCAACGTGTGTAATAAAACAATGCAATATGCCCAAGGTGACTAAACTTGACTGATAACGTTAACAGTCATTCTGCCATACAACAGATATAACGCTCTTTGATTTTTGCCATATCTAATCAAAATCTACACACATTATAGTGCTTTTTTAAATACAAGTTGTTGTAAAAGTAATAAAAATACCTATAATTTTAACGGTGCAAATCTGATTACAAATAAAATAAAGAAATGTACCTACTTCGAAATTGCTTGAATTTTATCCTACAACAGTGACAAAATGAAGAAACGTACCTACTTCGACACCCGCGAACATTATACTCCTTATTGCAACAAGAGCATATTCATATGAATAAACTAGGATGGCGCATTATCAAATAAGTGTATGTATAATATTATTCTATTAATGCATACCAACTATGATTACCTATGTGTGTAGTGAAACTTGAAACATTACTATGTAGCGCACGTTCCAACTAAACCAATTGGCAAGTTCACCTCAGCCAATGTTAAACGTATACGTTATCAAAGTTCCGCATAGTTTCTCGTGTATGCTTGCTTAGCACTGAAGGTAACCAGGTAAGAAGATAGAAGTAAATTATAACATTAAAATCAAGCAACTTTTGAAATATATTAGTGTACAGTGTGTTTGTTATGTGTACACAATAAGTTAGCCAAAAATTTTAACTAATCTGGCGAGCCTTACTTGCTTTAGAATTAACTCTTCCTAGAACAGAGCTAGCATAGAAATTGGATCTATCATCTCTCATCAACGGTATATTGAAGCTCATAACATAATAAGCGTGGAAACTGGAACTAACTGGATTTAATAAGAACTAGGTAATAGATACTATCACATACATACAATGTTTCTGTAACTCTTCCGCATGTTGCAGTTTTCCATATAAGTAAGACTTCGGACTACCGGACTTAGGTACCGTGGTCTCAGATAGTTTTACTTTTAAATTCCTTCTTTAAAAGGATTCCGAGGTCGAATGTAAATACTTTAGCAACTCTTTAGCGGCTGAGAGAATGGATATAGACCGTGCTGTGAAATGCCCTAGTGGTCGGCGGATGGTTTGACATCCCAGGCACCTCTGGGAGGACGAGGTCGTAAAGATTCTGCGCAAGCTCCATGCGGACAACTGGCGAGAAGTGGCTCAGAATCGGCCTTGATAGAGGTCCTTATTATCGGATGCCAAGATACGTTTTGGGTCGCTGCACCAATCAAGCTAGTTTGTTCTTTAACTCTAGCGGCAGAGGTGGCGTTAGGGGCCTAGAGCGCACTGAAAGGCCGCTATGGTATATAACTAGGAGTATTTATTTAGCATCTATAACGATGGGGTGACAAAGAATATTTCACCCTAAGCGCCGTAGCAGCTTAAACCGACTCTAGCGAGCAGATTCAGGTACAGCGACGGTATGATTTCCCACCGCAGCGATTCACAGATCAATCATGCTCACTCGTAACGTTTATCATAAACCCACACTGGCGGTCATTAGTTTAATTCCATGCAGTGAGGGAAAGCTCGTCCTAAGGTAATTCATTTGCTAGTCTCTCAACTGAATGGCGTGGGCGATTCCGTGATCTCTTCACACCCACCGCTTCTCGGTGCGATATAACAGAGTTATTAGCAGTAAACTTCTCACTTCACCTATTCTAAAGTGACATTCAATTAATTAATCTTTTTATATGCTCATACATACAATTTTTCCACTTCTGGATGGACTAGAAATTGTGCAATGTGTTTTTCCAGTAAAGTTGCTCAAATTGCATATTTTTATTCCGGAAACGATATACGTATTTTAATTTTTTTGAGTATAGGTGAATCATCAAAAAAAACACCATGTTCATTACACAACACATCTTGTTGGCCTAGTATAAAAAAAATTGTCCAGAGTGAGAATCGAACTTACGACTCCTGAAAGCGCCAGGCAGGATCACTAATCACTGTTCCGTCAAGCCAGTCTTATAAGAAACTTTACAGACGAAAAAATTGTAGACACTGACCTGTAAGCAAGGGCATAACGGCCACCGGCGCCGGAGCGCGTGCGGCATCTTCTTGCGCGGGGGCTCGGGCTCCGCGGGGGGCTCCCCGCACGCCCAGCGCACGAGGCGCGCGCGCGCCGCCTCCGCCGCCTCCAGGCCGCGCGACCACGACGGCAACCCCTGCGGACAATACAGACACCTGTTGAGCACCATCATCATCAGCCCATATACGTCCCCACTGCTGGGGCACGGGCCTACCTTAAACTAGAGCGATAAAGCCTTAGTCGACCACGCTGGCCAAGTGCGGGTTGGTAGACCTTGGAATTTCTTCGTAGGTGTGCAGGTTTCATCACGATGTTTTCCTTCACCGTTAAAACGTCGTGAATGATGGTACATATGAATTTCAAATTTGAAAAACACATTTGGTACCTGGCGGGGTTTGAACTGGCGACCTCTCCCATGGCAAGCAACGACCTTAACCACTCGGCCATCGACGCTTTTGCTACACTGACACTTTTGCTTACTGCTGGACATAGGCCTCCCCAAATGCTCGCCACTTATCTCTATCCTCGGCTACTCGCATCCAGCTCTTACCAGCCATCCCGCACAGATCGTCAACTGACTACGATGGTGGCTTGGAGTAACCTTGTTATAATCAAAGGACCAGCGGGGAAGCGGACGGCTCTCACCCCTAAAGAGACAGGGTCAAAGTAGCAGCTAATGACGGTCATTTACGGCTAAGTAGAAATAAAATGTACCTATTAGGTGAAAACCTTGAAGACGAGTGGCTAATAAAGCAGATGCTTCCAAAATATTCTAAGCTAACATGATATTTAAGTAACCTTTGACAACTTGCAATTTCCTAATCTTCAAAATCTTTAGACATCGTATGTAAGGTCCTTAGAAGTACACTTAATCAATTGGCATCTTAGTAGTTATAAAAAGTTTCATGATTTATCCCTAACTCGCAAGTCTTACGGTCGTAGCTTGTAAAACATGTAAATAAATTACTTGTAGCTTAAGGGCCCTATAAGATGTAAATGACTTGAAGTGTTAATATATCGGCCACTTAATCAGAATAATGACTGCTAATTAGATCATTAACGCTCGATAACCGCACTTGGTACCAAAACCAGTAGTCGCTTACGTGAAGATCTTAAACTCGCTTAATATTCTACTTAGCAGCACAATATGCACATGCAAAGAGTCTGAAATGAGCGTGCAACGTACCGAGATGAAGATAATATCAGTCAAGGACACTATGTTAGCGTAACATTGTAAACACACGCGATTTTATGATCGCCAGTTGACGTAACGTAACGGAACATCGGTAACGGTTATCCGACGGTAAGAGTGAAGCATTAGCGGGGCGGATATAGTCGCATACAATTAGACGGAATAAACTGACATGATGATGGAAAAGCGAAAACGAATCGAGATAGCTTTCTTGTTCAGTGACGCAACTGGAGGAAGTATCTCTGGTTACGACTGCGATGTTTTTTTATGTTAAACACTTGTCTGATACACATTAGGGAAGATAGAGATTAATTAGCTGTATTACAAATCGATCTACAAGAGCAATCGTTAACACCAAAACAGTTATATTGTGTAATATAATATATTGCGAATGTTATATCATGTTGTTTGGAGCTAATGATGATCAGCCGTGTCACCTAATTGCAGCATACATTTTACGTAACAAAATATTCGAAATTGGTAAGTTAGTCTACTAATTGGTCATCATTTGGATTACTTCAAGCACAGTGACCTACTTTGGTTCTGAACTTAATTTATGCACACCCATAGTACGATGATTGGGTCTGATAGTTCGTTATATTTCAACACAAGGCATCAGCCTCCACTATTGTTCACTTGAACTTTTAGTTCGACATTTACTGAACTGTTGCGACTCAGATCCAAATGGATGATAAACGTAGAAATCTCCGATATTTCCACTTATAACCACTTTTGCATCAAGCATGTGCAATTTCTATCAGTATGCGCATAAATGTAGATAGAACTTCTCCGTGATAGAATTTTGGCTGCAATTCATTAGAACATAATGGAAAGCATGAAATATTCATTGTTCAAAAAATTCAATTAGTTCATTTTGTTAGTAGAATCCTTGCCAGTCAACTTTATTCATACGGTAAAAAGTTTCATTCTCACAAAAAAAAAAACAATAGTCGGAAAGCAAAACAAAAGTGTAACGAATCCGACAATGGCGATCGCATCGCGCATCGGCATTAGCAAGTGCACTTTCTTGTGGCCGTGAACAGGAGGCAGTGTGTCAGCGGGTCGGCATCAGCACAGGCCTCACGTGCGGATGACGGGACGCTCACTAGGATGTACGAGTGAAAGTGAACTCGAATGTACATAGATAGGAGCACGTCCACCGCCCGGACAGGTGCTCTTACCGCATTGCAAAGCGATCGGACGTGACACCCGATATCGGTCACAGCTATCGATCGCGCGGAGATCGAATCTAAACAATAACCGTCAAACGTCATAAAGGCCCTACTTAATCGTGTCGATAATGACCTCAATATCGATTCATTCGCCGAACGGAAGGTAATTAAGACGCCAAATGTTTTGATTAGGTCCTTGACTCTAAAGTCAACATTCCGAAAGTGATTGCGGACAAAAACATATTGAAGCAAAACATGAACGCATCAATCACGCATACCTACGTTACATCTGAGTTTACTCACCCGTTAGTTAAGTAAATTGGATTTTAATATGGAAATGATGTAATGATAACCCATGCACTGTTACCTACTTAGCGGAGTTCAAGTTTCTAAATACATACTACACACACATAAGAGGAATAACTACTTATGCTTATAAATATTGTAGTAGCATGCGACCGTCTTCAAGTTGGGCTACTTAATCTTTAACAACTTTTAAACCAGTTCCTATTACAATCGTCGAATTGGTCTACACGAGGCTGTTATGGCCAATTCACTCTTTAGTTTTAAATTCTTATATAACATGAAATTTGATTGGCAGGGATTTGAAACCTCTTTCACTAAACACTCTAATAGCTATCAGATTTGAATAAACTGAATAGAAATAAAATTTCAAGATCCGTGAACGAAGTAGCATACTGGAATAAACAAAGGTAAACAATCAATAAATTCAAATAGCTACTACGAATTGGTGCCTCTGTATAAAATAAACGATGCGAAGGTTTCCATTATTCATGGCACAACGTGTACGAACGGCCGGGCTGAACTAAACGCTCGCCATATGAAGACAGCAAATGCACGAAATATGCGATTTATATGGAAATTGATATAGTACTCTCTCGCATATAGATGTAGCGATTCAACTAAATTTATGAGTTTGTCTACTAAAAACTGTGACTTATTCTTGTTTTAGGGATAGGGATGTCGCAAATTGCATGTAAAATTTTATCTTGGACCCAGACAGATTGGAATTTGTTCGCATACATTTATACAGTTATCTGCAAAATCGTCTTGTTTGTCAAAAATAAATTCATTCAGAAGATGTGATCCAAACTATTTTTATATTTCTAGCAGACAAACCTGTTATTGCATCTGAACATTCCAACACAAATAATACTATCAGAATAATCATAAGAGCGTTACAGTAACTGCAACAATCTGTAACAAACAAACCCATGCGCGAATGTGGCCGCAGGTACAGAAAAAAGTTGCGTAACAAAAGTTGTTACTAAATGCGTCCTAACATTCGCGGGCTTGCAATTAGCCCAGCTCATCGGAACAAGGCGATAGTTCGACAGGGTTACGTGCATTGGATACGGAAACCGATGCCGGATCTGGTGTCCATACAACCGTTGCTGTTACATCACTATCAGTGCTGCGCTGACCTCTATTATTATGCAATTATCTGTTAACCGAAAATGTGTCCGCGGTTAAGCCATTAGTTTCTGTTCTGTCATTTCTCAACCCCTAGATTTTTCACCGACATTTCGCGGAATCGTTCCGATTCGGAAAATACGAATGTGAACATTTTCGGATACATGTAGAGGTTATTGTAATTGTTGTAAACAACAATATTTATGCCCAATCTACATGATCAAAAACATGCTATTTCTAAAGATAATCTGAAAACAAAGTTTTTGTCATTTTTTAATCTTGAGAAGATAATAAATTAGTAAAACGTATAAATAGTCAACGATCTCATTGGTACAATTAGTAATAATCTATTTCTTTAAAGCAAAGAGCTCAGCTGAAGTAAAAGATGGATTCCATACTAATAAAGATAATTCTAATCGGAATTCTTAAGCAGTGGGTGAACGGTAATTATGATTCATAATAACCTCGTTTAAAAATAACATTACCTATTTTTAAGTGTAAAGAGAGTAGAGTTCTTACACGAGAATTATAAAGATCTGATTGCATTTTGTCTGGTTCTCTCTCTGGTACTATATTTTAAATATTTTCATATTCCTCTTGCATTTTGAAACCGAATAGTTTTCATTATACACAATATTTGGCGCATGTCAGTTTGTGAATACAAGTATAGCAATTAGCTGGAGCACTCACATCACTCTTGAGTTTGACACGCTTCAAATCGATACTATAGCGGGAGAGATAAGTATGGCGCATTCAAAAGGATGTTATATTGCATTCTGCCATACTCATTATGGCAAAATTCTAATTAAGTGTTGGGTTTGCAATTGTCTGGAGTGGCTCACCACTCGTCATTTTATTAGTCCATCACACACTAATTTTTAGTTTCGTCAAAATTAAGTCAGGATGCTTACTGCTTGTGTTATAAAGGATTTAAATATAAATGGATAACTTCCCATGGTAATCTTCTAGTCTTCTATGAGATTACAGAAATACTAAAAAGCAAACACCAGTCCGTGTCGATGTTTAATACACGAATGTTCCAAATTTTTCAGGTGTTCCAGTCTTACAAGACGTTGAAGACGTGGGAGCGTTTATTGTAGGAGGAGAAGATGCACCAGCTGATTACGCTCCGCATACGATGGGCCTGGTCTTCGGAGCGCACGTGAGGAACCTCATGTGCGGGGCCTCCATCGTCACCGATTCCCACGTGGTCACTGCAGCTCACTGCATCACCGCGCTCATTTGGGAGATCGACACTTTGATGCCGTGAGTTTGAGCCCACTTCACTCCCGCTTTTAAGACATTGGCTAAGATACCAAAACATTTGATATTTAGAAATTCCGCAATCCATTAAATGTTTCAGAATATCTTTTCACAATAACCTTGATTTAGCATTGATAAAATAAGCAGAGAACCATAACTGCAATATTACATTGAAAGTTTTAAAACTGTTTTAAGGTCACTTCTTGGTGTGTACGGATCGAACAAGTGGACATCAACAGAAAGAAATGTTAAATTTTCTGGCTACGTTTACCATCCGAAGTGGGACATGATGGACATAAAATTTGATATAGGAGTGCTCTTTCTGTCGGAGAAGCTGTCTCCCAGCGACAAATGGAAGGCCATCCCGCTGAATTACGATTGGGTGGACGCTGGTGAAAATGCATATATCGTGGGCTGGGGCTCGATCTGGGTTCGTATTTCTTTAAAAATCTCAGTAAATCTAAACTCAATCGAATCAGGTCAACAAGCTCAATATGGGGACTTCACTGCCGCTTATATACGACCTTTATTAAAAATAATTACAAACACAATAATGATCAAATATTAGTCTTTATGGTCACACGATATTAGGAGTAGCAAATAAATACATAGCTACTTATTGCTCGACGTTTCGACTTGGTTACACCAATCATGGTCGCGAGCGAACCACCATAAAGACAAATTTTTAGTGTAATGAAACGCGAAAGTCTAAAATTTTACAATTATGATTGTAGACATGGGGACCTAATCCGGAGAAGATGCAATTGTTAGACGTGACTACGATCAGCCACGATGATTGCTTAGCACGTGCCAAGGAGGCGGCTGGTTTCTGGGTACCGATCATCATTAAAGAAATCGAAATATGTACGATGCATCACAAAGGAGCTGGCCATGGAATGTGTCATGTAAGTAACCTACAAAAACTGTATTATATTAGATGAACACAACAATAGTGTTCACGAAGATAAAAATTCCAACAACATAAAGATCATTCTTTATTTCAACCCTTCATTTCTTTATGGCCGGATTTGACAGTTGAACTCATTTTATATGCTAATAAAATTTGTAGAAATATCGACATCCGCTGCGCAGACAGATAAATCAGATATCTTAATCCAGCTTAAAAGGTCAATAGGGTTGACAAGTCAATTATGTCTGTCTGTTTATTGTGACCGTTTTCTATTTTTGTATGAACAGATTGCCACCACATTTGTTTACCCCGGTTTTATTAAAGACATTTTGGCATAGATTCATAAAACAATGTTGTGGACGGATGCCTTCCTTGCCTTGGTGTAATGATTAAATCGATGAAAATTTTAACTATCCAGGGTGTGGTTAACTACTTAAGGTCGCAGTATGAAAATGAACAAATTTCTAACTAAGCGCTTTGGGAGCCGAAATTGATAAACAGCCCTCTGTTTATCCAGGTAGGTCGCTCGCTCAGTTACGTCTTATAATTTTCAATTATCATTTCCAGGGTGATTCAGGGAGTGCCCTAGTATCCCGGAAGTCGAACAAGCAGATCGGAATCGTATCCTGGGGCTTCCCGTGCGCCACGGGTGCTCCCGACATGTTCGTGCGATTGAGCGGCTTCAGAGATTTCATCGAAAGCAATATCAATCCAAAACTAAACAAGACAAATAATTTATCTTGAATCTGCTACTGATATATTTACTATTGCACTGGTATTACTAAAATAATTTTTTAACCTAAAATATTTTTTATTTTGTTTTATAAAAGAAACCCAAATTGCCGTGTCGGATTGAAGTAAAGACCTTCCCCAAATAACACATAGCAGTAAAGACACTAACAAAATTTCACGCCAATAACACCGTTGAGAATCGATTTGACCGGCAGCAACACCTTGTTGAACATACGAATAATCGTAAACACCGGACATAAAGCTGATGTTGAAAATTTAACAAGCCTCTCGAATGATAGACGCCTCTAGAAGAAACTGCAATAATAAAGTTTAACACAAGCTTTCCACAACACTTCGAGTCAAATGACGCTTGACCCATTTGCCCACTTATACATAAGGAAGTCCGAAGCTGATTTCCACATTTGCAACCAGACTGACGTTTCAGCGAAAGCCGGAGACGTTGGAAACAAAGATGGCTTAAAAGTGAAAATAGCTGTTTAAATACACATCCCTTTCTAGTATTAAAACCACATAGCAGTATTGTATTTAACACGCCTACTTGATAATTCATACACGTTTACTACTTTCTGTATCCACAATTCCTTGAAATCATTATACAAGAGATTCAGTTTTAGTTCAATTTGGATATTTGTTTGACACTGATAAAAGTATCGTGTTTGTGGATAATATTAAAATAAATGCATCAGTCATGGTTAAAATCGTTTAATTGCATAAGTTTGACCCTTTAACTGTTAAATGGAAGGAGTACCTACATAACCATCTTATTAATTATATAATCACCAGGTTCAATTCGTACATTTACGAAATAATAATATGATTTTTATTGCTAACGAGTCCTATTGAATGGGTGATCTCTGCGCCCATAAGAACATGCTACGATGATTTGACAAATTGGCCGGCCGACCTCATAATAGCACGTTACAGTATATCAAGGAGCTATTCAATGTAAATGTTTACAAATTGCATAAGCATTCACTAATTTGAGGTCAATCATAGCATTAATGAATGATATAATTCAGATAAGTTTATAGTAAAATAGTATAAATAATGATGTTACCTGTACATCTCAGAGTGGCCTCGCAGTAACTTATACAGAATGCTAATGATATAAATAATATGTTTATTTGTACCATCAGACACACATACAATAACTGAAACTACAAACAAAATTAAAACTAAGTCTAACACAAATGCCGAGACGACATTCATGTGTGAGTGAATGAGTGTAGATTAAACAATTAACTTCATCAATCGAGGGCTAAATTAATTTACATACCATTTGAGTTCTATTGTTTGACAACTCAATACGTAAGTAAAGTAGTTGTAAACATACATCAATTGATTCCCTTTCACAAACACCAGTATTACGTAAGACAATATTTAATTCTCACAATCATTCTCTATTTCAATCAAAATGTCAATTATTCAACATACGTACCACGTTATAGCCAGTACCTTTCATCCGGGTTACAGAATACTACATAAAATGACTATTTCACTCATGATAATAACAGATGTATGCACCACGTGTTAAATCGATTCGTTTTTTTTTATTAAAATTGATTTGACAATCAACGGCTAACTTTGATTCACAATTTAATCGACTTAGATAGAAAGTGAAATTGGAAAATGAATGATAATTTATTTTCACTGACATATATTTATTCATAGTAACTTGTCAAGTACTACACTTTGATTTTAATGACACGATATATTTCTGATGATATACGAGTGTTACATTATTTTTATGCCAATATCCGTTTCCTTTTTTTTATTATTGTTGCCTAGTTTCAATTATATCACTATAACGTTTTCATGTATGTAGCAATGTACCTTTACCTGTTGTTTTCTTGGAATAAGTTCAACAGAACTTAAACATCTTAATTTAATCCACAGTTTTACACTTCTCAAAGTAAGGTAATGCAACTTTATAAGTTTTATATACGAAAAAAACTGGATGAACAAAGTGCATTCTGGACATGTTTTGATGTGTTACACAGTTGAAACTTCGGCCAGTTACTGTATCCTGTAAAAGTGTTAAGTCCTAGATGTAATTAAACCTAACAGAACGCGAACACGTGAGAAATCGATTAGAAAAATGAAATGATTACACATTAGTTTTTGTATTCTTTTATATTTTTTTTTCAAACCAAGCCTTAAAATATAAAATAGAATATAAGAACGTGTCTCAATATTACAAAGTGCCCCGTTTTACAGCAAAATCACGTTCGGCAATACCGTTAAAAATGTATTTTACGACAAATTCCATCGATATTCACGACCGCACTCCATTGTGATTCCAGGCGCCTATCAAGATGTGTTTATGAATACATTTCAGATTTTTATCCTTAACAATAGCGAAACTGAGAACTCTCATTGCTTCGCACGCATTTTACGTGGACCTAGAAACGAGACGAGAGAAACGCGGGTAATGTGACAGTTTGATTTATTATTTTAATCTATTCACACTTTTAAAGAAACAAGCTAAATATCTATTCTGTTTGAGCAAAAAACAACTTAATTTTTTTAAAGATATCTCTCAATAAATTAATCTAATGTGAGGTTAGTGATATCTGTTTCAGAATATACAGATAAAATTATTTCAAGGTAAGTGTACGGTGGTTAACGTAATTTATCTGGACACGTATAGAAAAAACGGAAATATATATTTAGCAGCTACATTGTAAATTTGTTGTACAAATACATATCTAGACACGCGGTAGCGTGTCAAGCCAAGGTTCAAGAAACAGAACTGGCGAGCCGCACCGTGTGTAATATTACACGAACCATTTGGAACCACTTTTGAACACCTCATAAATCAAAAACTATTTCACATAAACGTATCAAATTTGGCTCATATATTGTGACTTGCGAGATAAATATGTGTTCTAAATTTCATAAGCTTATCTCAAACAGTTATTTAGATATTAATGTCCAAAAATCCTCATTTTTATCATTGACTGACTGACAGATCAAAATTCTAACCCAGTTCCAAATGACCTAGAGAGTTAAAATTTGGTATGCAGATAGGTAATTACATGAATACAAAGGAAAAAATAAAAAACTGGCAATTTTTTAATAATTAGGTTAGGTTCTATTACGAACGCTTAACATAAATACCTAATTAGTGCCTAATAACGCCTATATACCGGGGAAGGCAGAGCACTAAGTATATATTTAGGTATACTTACTTATTTACAATTAAGAGTAGGTACTTATAGTCGGTTTTCATATTTATTACTTAGGGTAGGTACCTACATAAAGTCTAGTTTTAGTTTTGAATTTGTCCTTTTCAAAGGACCCACGCCGTTACGATGATATATACTTTTCTACAAAAAGTAATGATATCCAATCAAAAACATAAATGTGAAATGAGAGCCAAGTTCAATATTGCCTTGGTTGTTGACTTCAGCGAAAAAAGAAGTGAGCTCTAAATGGGCGCCAAGTTCACTGGTCAAGCGAGAAATTTATTTATAAGTAACACTATAACATACCTATCATATCTTCTTATAACATAAGATAATGTATGGTGGTAGCCTATGAAGGTCTGTCTTGGCTAGTTTTCATATATGAATTATAGCCGTCGCAAGTTCTAAGCCTACAAGTATTTGTCGGTTTTTATTTTATAATTCCGAAAATTTGGATTGTTGGTAGAAACTAGCAAGCGAACATAATAATACGTTGGTAGGTTTATAGAAACTAGCCAAGACAGACCTTCATAGGCTACCACCATACATTATCTTATGTTATAAGAAGATATGATAGGTATGTTATAGTGTTACTTATAAATAAATTTCTGGGTTGACCATTGAACTTGGCACCCATTTAGATCTCACTTCTTTTGTCGCTGAAGTCAACAACCAAGGCAATATTGAACTTGGCTCTCATTTCACATTTATGTTTTTGATTGGATTTAACATACAAAACAAAAGCCCATAGAGTTCACTGCTCGAGTACTTACAAACGTTTCCAAGAATATGATGCAAAGTTAAATTTCGAATACATTTACGATTGATTTATGTCGTTTTGTTTTTAGTTATTTTCCGAACGTTAAATATTGATGTATTTACCGAAAAAACTTGACACATTTCAATAAAAAGCACAAATACGAGAGTATATTATAAAACAATACTACTGAGAGTAAACTAGTGCACAGAATTTATAGAACCCTAAGATTCACTATACGTTTCTAGATGGTAATTTATTATGAAACTTGAAGCAATAAAACATATAATATTCCGATTATTATTTGTTTATACGTTTGCAATAGTCATAGCATAATAATACACATATACAATCGCAATTGTGCGTTGTGATGACTGAATGCGTTTTCATTACCGCCAATGACTTATTATTGTGAATACCAATGCAATTATTTACTATTGTTGGAATGAATAGAGTCATGGTGTCAACGCACTCATGATGATTTATAAACGCAGTTTAATGTGCACACTTTTTGGTTTAGTTTGTCTATTTACAAATTTAATCAATACCATGTTCACTGCATTCAAGCTGGTGAATGAATAAATCAGTTAATGGTATACATTTCTTCGTTGTATGTAATGAAAATGTTGATACTAATTATGCACCAGAAAAAGATATATCTCTGCCACTGTGTTCGAGTAATTCCGAACAAAACCATTAAACGAGTGGTCAATTTATGTTAACAAGTTCCGACCTCCGTCGGTGCCTTAATTAACACATCGACAGCAGCGAGGTTGAGTAAAAGCTTCCTGAGAGTTTCAATGTCGGCAATGTTATGCATGCATTACTCATATGTTAGTAAATAGTATGTGAGGTACCTACATATTCACTACTTACTCCTACTGAGTTGATTAGTGCAGAAAAAATTGTGCTGAGACATGCACACATGTACCAATCATATTATTTTTGTAACAATGAAGTTTTACTCCTTTAAAATTAAAATTTTAAAATACATATTTGTGATCAAGAAGAAAAATTGTGATTTAACATTGGTTAAGTTTCCCTAATCAACTAGGCTGTGAAAGTCAGACCACATTCTCTAATGTTAAGCAAACGAAATTCAGTGATAGTGATATAGATATAGTGAATGCATACGAAGAGCAGTGAACTTGTCATATACTTATTTATATTATGTAGCGACGACTAGCGATTAACATAAAGGTAAGTAATGATTATGTGTGGTAGTAGTACGATGATAATTATCAGGTTAGTAATGACGATGGATGGATTATTAATACAGAAAAGATCCCAGAGGATTGGACAAAATCTACAATTATACTACTTCATAAAAAGGGTGACAAAGGAGATATCTCGAATTACAGACCTATCAGTTTAATGTCCAACATTTATAAAGTTTTCTCAAAAATAATTTTATCTAGGATCACAAAAACACTCGAAGAAAATCAACCTAAAGAGCAAGCTGGATTCCGTAGAAATTTTTCAACAATAGACCACATCCACGCCCTTAGACAGATACTCCAAAAATTTAAAGAATACAACAAAATTTACTACATAGGGTTCGTGGATTTCAACAAGGCATTTGACACACTGGAACATAGATTTATCTGGGAAGCACTAGAGAGACAGGGCGTACATGCAAAATACATACGACTACTGAAAAACGTTTACACAAAAAGTACCGCACTAGTGAAGCTAGAGTCTATAGGAGAAGAATTTCCGATTGAGAGAGGTGTACGCCAGGGTGATCCAATCTCGCCAAAAATATTTTCAGCTGTCCTGGAAATGATATTCAGAAATCTGGATTGGACGAATAAAGGACTAAATATTAATGGCGAAAATCTGAGCCACCTACGCTTTGCCGACGACCTAATCTTATTTTCTGAAAACCCGGAAGCCCTAGAGACAATGTTACAACAGTTAGCACAGGAGAGCGAGAAGGCAGGCCTGTCAATGAACCTAACGAAAACAAAAATAATGTCAAACTCCTCACAAACAGAGCCCATAACAGTAAACAATGAAGAAATAGAGTATGTAAGGGAATATGTCTATTTGGGTCAGTTAATATCTACTGAGGAATGTATGAAAAAGAAATAGAAAGAAGAATAGCTAATACTTGGAAGAGATATTGGTCACTCAGTGAAGTCATGAAGAACAAAGATATGTCTATGAGGAACAAGAGAAGAGTATACAATATGTGTATCCTGCCATGCTTACTGTATGGGTGCCAAACCTGGGCTTTGACAGAAGAACTAGCAAGAAAAATAAAAATTTGTCAGAATGGAATGGAGAGAAGCACAATAGGGGTTAAAAGAAAAGACAGAATTAAACTAAAATGTATTAAAAACAAAACAAAATTTAAGAATGCTTACACAACATACAGATGCTTAAAGTGGAGATGGGCTGGGCATATGATGCGAGAGAACAATGAAAAATGGACGAGACTAATAACTGAATGGCAACCACGAGATAGCAAAAGAAATAGAGGCAGACAGACTAGAAGATGGGAAGACGACATCAGAAAAATTGCAGGTCCAATATGGACCCGCAAAGCGAAAGATAGAATAGAGTGGAAATCTTTGGAGGAGGCCTATGTCGAAAGACAAGCTGCAACGTAGAAACCTACCGTTTACCGATACCTAATTTAAGTAAAAAAATAAAAATATTTATAAACATAGTGTATTTATAAGGAAAAATCATTGTAAAAATAAGTTCAGCAATAAAGGCTATTTTATTTATTTTATTTTAATGACGATGGACATGCGATACAATTTAACCGATAGCGATAATTCTTTGTCATACATTGATAACTATTTACACCAAACAAAACATTGATTGAAAGGATTAAATAGTAAGCTGCTAATATGACTAAAATGTGTATCTTGGTCGCCCTAGTTCAGGGTACCTAGCATTGCGACGTATATGGGCCGATGATGGTTGATGGGTGTACGTACATATCTTGGTTTAGACATCATTATCCATGTTATATGATAAAACGACCAGAAAACATGACAGTTACAGGAACGTGGCCGTTAGAAGCTGACTTTGCCTTGATGAAAGCGACTGACGAAGGTGTTCGCGTGGCCGAACACAGGCCCGAACTCGTTTGATTCTCGCCATCGGCTCGCAAAGAAGAAAAAAACCTCCTCCAGCCCTTGATTTAGAAATAGATGCGCGAATAGTAGGCAATTGGCGGCGTTTAGTCGTAGTTTCCTTACTCACATATTATGAGACCATTTGATTTGAAACAATGTATGAGTGCGGTCGGTGTGGATAAGCTAACTGTAGATCAGCAGTCGCTCACTGTGTGGTAATTCCCCTTTATTCCTCAAACATTACACAACTCCATGGCATTATAAATTTACCAACTTGATGGTTTCAATGTTGCCGTTTTCTGTCAAAATGTTAACAATGATTTATGGGTATCTACCCAGTTTCTGTCTGAAGGCTAATTCAGAAACGATGTTGAATTAATATTACCCGTTCGCTAGAGTAATAACAACAGTGAAGTTAACTAACTAAAGTTTTGCAGTTGTAGGTACCGTTACATTTAAGTGCTTTATACATTTTTATAATATACCTATCAGATCCATCTATAACGAATAAAGTGTATGTTATGTAATTTACATACATACATACATAAAATCACGCCTTTTTCCCAGAGGGGTAGGCAGAGATCACCTCGTTATTTTATAATTTATCCTTATAATAAATAGAATTACAATGATTTCAACTCAAGTGGCGTCACAGATTCGGCCCAAATTTTTTCGCACGGCTCGAAACCGATTCCGGCAGACTAAATGCCACGTTCTCCTCTTGACTGACAGGCTCGGTAAACTAGATCGCGGGCACGAAGGTCAATCCATCGGGTGCTGTAGCGCTACCATGAGTTAGATATCGAAAACTTACATACGTTAAAAACTTGTCGAATTGTATTTTTCATGCTACCGATTTTAGTTCTTAGCGTTACCGGTAGGGGCGCTGTACATTTTTTCGTACATATTTTTTATATTCTTTTCGAACTTCGTTATCGTTTCGATATTGTTGCTTTACTTGCTTTGTCTAAGCCCCCAGGTAACGTGAGACGGGCATCGATCATCGGACGCGTGCGCGGGCGCATAGATGACGCCTACGCACCCGTGGACGTTTTCACGCGCCCCTATTCACCTTATTCGGAGATTTCGTGGGTGGTCACCACAATCCGCCTTCAACGATTGATGACAAGCACATAGATTAAAAAGAGGTTCTGTTCTAATGAAGGTGTTTCAAATAGAATCAACATCAGATCGCATCTACACTACAGTTTTAGGTAGTTTTAGGTATATTTTAAAGTTTCTTGACCGGCTAATGACAGTTTAGCCACGTCATCTAGTGTTTATTTCGATTACAAAACATACCCTAATTACTGACGACTCTAAGATCATGCTACATTAAAAGTCTGTTTTATAGATTGTTTGCCTATGTTTTTTAAAAATCAATGAACGAACAGCCTACACTTTTTCGTCATAAACTTGGTTGCTTTTATTGCGTCTGGTTAATAAATCACATCCGCCAATCAGTCACGAAGACGTCATGTTTTTTCCTAAGCACCAACAAAGCGTTCTCATTTAATATTTAAAAGGTAAGTCAACAGATTGCTTATCTGTCTTATCTTAGTAACGCAATCTTACGGAATCTCATTGCCATACAGTACACAACTTTAGCTCCAAACGCTGCAGCGATATTATCTACGTAGCCGTGAATATTAATTTTTGATTTGATGCATGTTTCTTTTTAGCCGACGGCTATACACAATAATTTAATTTTACGCTTACTTTTTAACCACGCCCTTACATTTAGTTGTGGGTGTATTTATAGCCCATTATAAGATTTATATGAGAAGTTAATGCGTAATACATCAATACTCTAATGTATTTTCGATTCATAAAATGATGGGAACCAGGAAAAATATTCAAAAAACAGGTAAATACTTAGTTTGTTAGAGTACCAAACCTTGACAGACCTATCATTATCTTGAACATTTCATCATATACTTGTTCAGTATAGTAAAGTATATTTGTGTACAGTTAACCTAGACATTAAGAAGTACGATATGAATTGGTCGCCATCATAAAAATCAAAGGCATCACATTGTTTCGTCGGGTATCATGAACGAGATAGACATTAAGTATGTCATTTTGCGACATCGCAATGTGCATTCCAACATTTGCATATGTCACAGGTTGAAATTCAAGAATAAAAACGTGTCCAATCGATTAGCATATATCTTATTCGATATTGAATCATTTGTATATATTATAAAAGTCGCAGCCGCTGTATACGTGTAATACGTATTAAATAAATATCCGAAGCTAAGCAAGGGGGTGGGTGGCTAGTAAAAAAAAATATCTAAAGATACCTATGTAAATACGAAAATGACATAGTCTTCGGAAAAGTAACATTAATTTAAGTTATCAATCTGGTGAGGCCAATTCGTCTAAAAACTTTCACTGTGTAACCGCAAATTAAGAAATAAATAGGTGCTTTAACTAAACTATGTCATTGTCTCGTACACGCGTTACATTTAATTAAGCATTCGCTGTCATTAATTGGCTACCCATGTCGTTGTCCACAACAATACCACGTTGTTACAACTACAAGGTTCATTCAAGTAATTAAATACAGAGCTTATTAGATGATATCACGATCGACTTGTTCAATTACTCAAAGTAGTTAGTTTGGCGAAATTGAATGAATAATATAGTGCTTATCACTCCAAGATACAATTACAATTATGCCGCAGTTACTATACTTGTTATAATAATTATGTCATGTCAAACAAGCACATTAGTCCGTAGTAACGGCGGCGAATAAAATTGGCAATGAGCCGGCAACACAGCACGAAGATTGAGTGGTCGTAGGGGTGAAAAGATTCCTGAGTGGAGCCCACATGGACCGATGAACTAGCGAAGATCGCTGGGACTCAATAGATGCAATTGGCTGTAGATCAGTCGCGTTGGAAATCGATTACCGTCGTCGATGGCCGAGTGGTTAAGGTCGTTTTTTGCCATGCGAGAGGTCGCCAGTTCAAACCCAGTCAAGTATCACGCACGGTGTTTTCAAATTTAAAATTTATGTTCGATTCGACGCTTTGACGGTGAAGGAAAACATCCTGAGAGAACCTGCACACCTAAGAAGAGATTTTAATTGTGTGTAGTCGAACAACCCGCACTTGGCCAGCATTACCGCCCTAGGGTATTTACTATTTAGGGTAGACCCGAGTCCCAGCAGCGGGGACGTGTATGGGCCGATAATGATGATGATGTTCAGCAGAAGACAGGGATAGGGTGATATGATGATAATGCGCGGCGTCTTGGATAGGGGTGAGAGCCATCCGCTCCCCCGCAAGTCCGGTGAGGACGACGAGGCTACTCCAAGCCATCATCGTATATCAGTAAAAACAAAACGTCGACTTGAACTCCAACTAGTCGTTAATATCGTATTACATCACAGAACCACTTACCACATTGATCTTCCCGAGTATATGATTGATCTGATCCTTGCTGCACATCTTGATAGCTGTCCCTTGTCCTCTTATCACATTTTATTAACTGTACACATTTTCATTTTAAACCTAGAAGGGAAACCATTTGATATTATTTCTTCTCGAGACCAGTTCACGATTACGTCAGTATAACGCGTCGAATGTCATCAATTTATTCAATACAGTATTTTTATTGCACTGCCGAGCGCTGATCCGTGACTCAAAATATAGTGTACTAATAAACGAGGTAGCTTTAAGCTTGATTTTCGGTGGCAAAGCGCACCAAAATGACCTTATAAAATGGGTGTTTATCATATGTTAACGTTACATTTACATAATACAGTGAATCATTGATTTATTGACAACACTCGATACGCATTCGACATTTGATACGTCTCGGTTCACGTCATGATACATGCATATTTGGTCGGTATAATGTACAGGCTTTGCCTAAAATGCACTTACTAAGGTTTGAATAAGCTTTGTATAAATTTTCAATAAACAAATTAGGCATCCGATGAGTTAACCTAATATAACGGAATCAAGAAATCAAATCAAAAATGGATTATCCGTCTATTATTTTAGCTAAGTTAGTCTAATATCTAAACATTTTCATCATACAGACGAGTATCATGCCAGTTGGAGCTATTAATGGAAGTGTCTAAAAACATAAAAATCATTCAACTAAAATGCACATTAAGCGCGTGTAGGTGTTACCATAGGCAGGTATTATTAGTAGTATTTTATATTGCAAACTAAAAAGATTGTAAAATCTAAAACCACACCTTAAACCGCTTAATGCACGAGTGCTCCCAAACGGTTTATGAAAAGGAGTACAAATTGAATAAAGAATTGGCACACTCTTTGTACAAATGAACCGAGTAGGCTTTTAATAGAAACTAGTAAATTTCTATTGACTTGCGTCAACAATACTGATACAAATCGATCGGATACAATCGGCGTCGAAGCAATTAGAGGTAATTATAATTATTTTTACGAAATTCTCTTTTGAAACTCGTAACAGCGCACTTGCATAGTCTATTGGATTAATTAGGTTCACGCGTGTACTTTAATTAATGTTACCAAATGATCATGTTTACGCAAAAAAATTTGCTTATTATAAAAAATCACATTGCTTTGGCACAGGTCAAAACTATTCAGTTAAATCCAATTGGTAAAGTTCATATCTTTATCTGTCCAAAGTTTAATATAAATTGCGAAATATTGTTTCGATAAATGTACGTTGAATGTCTATAACATTATGATCAATCTATGCGTTTAATTAGAGGGATTGATGAGAGTGGTTTGATAATAAACTAACTATTTAATAGACGCCAAATATCAAATTAATCAGATGTCAAAGATCAGTGAAACTTGCTTGTGACCTTTTACGGCAAGGTACGGTAATTATTTCTTTTGTAACAATATAAATAAAATACAATACATTAATTAGTAGAGAGTATTAAACAAACGAGATTTGGGTTCTGACAGTTTAAATGATTGAAGGCCACTTAGATGCAATGTTTCAAATAAAAATATTGGCTTACTTGAATATTGGATGCATAAATCAGTTACAAATAAAATTTGATTATAATTTGATCGCAAAGCATTGGTATAGAAAGGAATTGTCAGATCGTAAAAAGTAATTTTTATAGCAAAAACCAGATCTCTTAACGGATTCAACCAAGCAATAAAGATTACGGGTCAAAGACTCATGACCTATAGTTTAGTCACAGTTACCTAAATATTAGGTAATAAGATTATAATCTTATTACCCTTTTTACTGCTAAGACATACCTACTCCTAATACCATAGGTGAAATCGGAATCTTTTATAGAATTATATCCTCATTTAAATGTTTTGCATAAAAATCTTTAAACATTGAAGTGTTCTCGGGCAATACAATAGTTGCGTCACGACATAAATATTTATGATACGATACGATTCCGTACGGGCGAAAATATATAAGAAAGTATAATAGTTTTCACTTTATAACCTGAAATAACATTTGGGCAAAAACTGAGCAAGGCCAAAGATCACAAAAAATATCTTTCTGATTCACTCTTGTTTACGGTTGAAACATTCTCTACATGAGATGATGGCCATCGAATATAGCATTTGATTGCTCCAAACTATCTTGATAGCTCGTAAGAATTGCCTTAAAAATAAGCCAGACACCAGTGAAATCGAAGTAAGTCTAAGGAAAACAAAGGTTGCATAACGTCGCTATGAGTAACATTGGTCTGGTCAGGTATCAGTATATTCGTTACATCGTTAGCATAACTATTAACCACTGATCCATGAATTGTGGTGAGACAAAGGCCAAGGCTGCATAGGATGTCCGCCTCCAACACAACACTGCGGTTTACGAACAATTCAATACTTCCATTAAAAACATACTTGTTTTAAAACAAAAATATTCTTTTTCAGAACTCACACAGATTATTTCAAAAAAAAAATTAACATGGGATAACTGTACCATCACAAACTAAATAGATTTTCAATCGGCGCACTGATTTTTTTTTACAATCATATCTCGTAATAGACGTAGCGGCTAGTGTACGATTAAATCATATTTATGCAATAATAAACAATAAAACCTGTCGCATTAATAATCACCCAGCATCATTTATTACAACAGCTCGGGTACCTGAGGCTATCAGTACTACTAGAATAATCAATTAGACCCACTCTCCAGGCAACTCAGTGTAAATATTGGAACCGACTCTCACAGCAAGTGTGTCTAATCTATAAAGCAGCGTAGCAATGACATAAAAAGGTGAATAGTACGTTTTCTACTAGTAATAATTATATAATGAAAATACTTGTAGCTGCTAACCAAAAGTGAACGCTAAAACGAGAACTCCATAATATCTGCAATAATATTTTCGAAGGGATTCATAATATTTTTAGTTGAAGTATCTCTTACTTCAAGAAATATTCCTGCCCTGATTTTAAGAACCTATCCTAAAAGAACTAATGAACTAACCAAACAGTTTTAAACAACACAGATAGTGAAACAATATATAAAAAATATCTATGTTCATATTACTTACAATCAGAAAAAAACATCGCGTCGATACAATCGATAAGAAGTGAGGTGTCAAACAACGCTGATGCATCTAATCGTAAAGATGTCGTCAACATAGCATTAACCAGCAATTAAAACCTAAATCACAATAATAGTATGATGTAGATTAAAGAAAGAGTTAACATCTTCTAACTTATCACAATTTTTGTATTGAAGTAACAATTTTCTACTAAATACAAGTATTTTAACAATCACATCCACAATAAGCCAAAGTGCGATAAATTAAAACGAATAGTTTATTATTATTTCAAAGATTAATTATTATACCACTAGCCATAACAATTAAGTAAAAGTTGGAAATTTTGGAACACCTGTAAAACATTTTGAAAAACGGAATAAATTCGATTGCTCGACCGCTAACTGGGGATTTGAACACCCTTCCTTCCGGGAATCGCGCCCGTTTTTCTTATTTAAACAGCTAGTGCAAGCTTTAGCACTTAAACAATTTAACTAACATACATAATAAATCAGTAATGTTCATTATTGTTCATACGAGTAACAAGGGAGGCCTAAGTCACAGACATAAGCTACTATGCCTCCTACTGTGGTCACTCCAGTAATGGACAGTAATTCGATTGTGAACGCTTGAGCAACTAGCAAGACACAAAACGTCAAGTTTTTAGATCGACATTTCATTCAACCCGAAAACGCTACCAGTGAGGTGATAGTATTTGCCAATCCGTATTCACTGAGCAATTTCATGCCTTTTGGCATGTATCAGTTCCACAATTTAAACAGCAATTGCTTTCACTTCAAAATCGTGTACCGTTTTGACGCAAAACAACATCAATCTTAACATAGTCAGCGATTCGTAACTTTGCAAAACTGCCTTTAGTATTTCAAATATCTGATCCCGTACAGTCTTTGCAAAGCTGAATGTTCTGTCATTATAAAATACTAATGTTTATATCTTTTTTTTACAACAGAAATAAAATCGAGATTTAAAAGACATAATATTCTAATATGAATGATGATATAGTCGTACTGTTCGAAAAATATTGATGAAAGTAATGCTGTACTCGTATGTAAATAAGAGAGTTCGGTCAAAACTGCTGTATTTCTGGTCAGACAAACTGTATGGTCATACTGCTATTGAAAAAACAAATTTCTAGTTTTTTCGCACATCGTCGCTTTCCCATCTACCGAGAAACTTCCAAACGATGATGATGATGCAACATAAAATGTCATTTCGATCGTTCAAGCTCGCGTCCACGTTGTTTTGTAGAGAAATACCTATGTCGGGAGTGTTGCGTAAGTGTTTTCGGCTGGTTCCTATCAGGTCCTAGTGCTTGTTTGTTCTGTGTCTACTGGAGCGTGGTTAACGGCCGGCTTCGAACATGCATACCCGTGTTAGCTAACGCTTCCTCGCTCCGATAATTAGCCCAGTGCGATGAAGTTCACTTTCACCGCCCGCATGTACCACGGAGGAAATGGACAGTCGCGGAGGCTTATGTGCTGTTATGTGTGAGCTAGTTCGTTGCCTCGTTATGTCTTATTATGTGTTTCGTTACGTTCTCCATGACACCGTTTTTCCCATATAAGAAGCTATTCGAATATATGCATATTTTTATACATTTGAATAATTTATTTTAATTGCTATTTGTATAATTTATCTTAATATGGTGATAATAGGTTTGTTTAATACCCACATATTCATCTTATGTAAATGTAGAATTTAGTCCAATAATTTTAACTTTAGTTTATTACACATTGTAATATAATATACTTTCAATAATTACTATTTCAAAGTAAAAAAATAACAATATTGAGGCCAATGAGACTGCCTTCCGTCAAGAGTCCTCATAAGAATATTGAGATAAGAAAACACTCAAGGATACAATGTTTATTTGAAATTAAACAATTTGAAGGTCATGAATGTACAAGATACTTAACTGAAAATAGGTGACTATTAGTTTGTCGCTGAAACAGAATAATTTAGGGAAGGAATATTTTCAACCGAAATAATTCTTCCGCCATTTAATGAGAAATATCTGTAATGTACTGAAGATTTTCTCGTTTATAATTACAGTAGTATATATCATTCATTTTATGCAAGTTTATTGCATATGTGAGACAAGTTATTTTCGCAGCCATCAATTATTTTATGACAAACACATACCAAGATTGTCCAAAAACCTAGTACTGGTAAGTAACTAGTAGTAGTAAGTAACTAGTAATAAAGATAGTAGGAACTATAATCGTGATTTTACCTCTTTTGACATTCCATAAATATAGGAAGAATACACCATCATCACTCATTTCTCATGACATGATAAGATTAGCTCTATTGATAAAATCATAGGATAAACGTAACAGTTTATAATAACCTCTTACGTTGCAGTCTTGTCATAAAAAAATATAAAAAGTACTTTAATCATATAACAAATGACACAAATCCCAGAGATTATTCTAATCAGATATGCAAAGAAGATAAATTTAATAACATGAGAATTTATGAAAGATCTGCAATCAAAAATTACTTTATTGACCCGGATTCATAAACAATCATAAGAAAAAATTACATTACATACTAAAAATATTACATTATTGCATTTCAATAACTTGCCCACAGAAAATAGGATTATAACAAGCTTGTAAGTTGCAAATCAAGATGTTTCATTTAAGAGGCATTTTACAATTCACACAATAAGTAATGTCGAAAACTAAACCGCAACCGTCGGCAATCCTACAAAATGTGCATCCGTGAAACAATTACACCATCTCGCGGCAAATATTAGAGTTGCGAGTTCGCCCGATAGATCTTATGCAACCCTGGTAATGTTGGAAGATCTATTCAAACTAAGTACAAGACTCTTCATTTAGTTTAGATATTAGCAAAATCATCACATAAAGTTAAATAATACTTTTACAGCTATAAAAAGCATCGGAATTTCTAGCAAGAGACAAGTTTAATCATATTGTCATTATCATAAAACTTGTCTAAGTTGAATTAACATGACTCTAATTGAAGACTAATTTTGTGGTCAGTCATTAAACTTAAAAATAAATAAATCACAGTGCACCTCACACACACCGAAGTTTATCTATAGGTGTGTGATCAGATAAGTATTCTGTATACTATCAATCAATTGTTTGAACGTTGTCATCGAATAATCCTAATTGTTACTGATTGTTTAAATGGTTTACCTTGTGAATGTCAGTCATGGCCAGAAATATTTTGTGTTTAGAAAAACATGCGATGGAATCTAAAGAACCGTGAAAATTGCACCATCAAACTGTGTTGCTTGATTACCTTGATCGTGGACATAACTCATCAACAAAATTAATCTTTACGAATTATACGAACTCCAATTATAATTAAAGTGTCTCATTGAGTTGAGTAATTTTTCTTTATAAAAAGCAAAGTATGTAGTAAACAAAGCATATATAAATAAAGTACATATAAATATGCGTTACTTTTTCCTCAAAAATATTTGGTATATTTGATAACGTCAAATCTGTTTAAGAAATTTTCATATCAAAGCTAATCTTTTAGGTAGGCTTCAAGAGACAACCAACTACTAACAAACGTTCACCAATGAATCCCAATTGCAGTGCCGCCTTGATTCGTACGTTATGCACACAAATGCATGTGCACTGTGCAGTCTCCGAAGAGGATTTCACAAGTATCGTATTATCCCTTATAGCGTAGCGTAAAGCGAGGATCCGTGTGAAATTAGCCCACTTACATGCGTTGCCTTGCCGCAGCGCAGTGGCGCAATAGAGCGCATAGGTTAGGGTGCATAGGCTCTTTCTATTGAAATATCCATATTTATTTATTTACCTACCATGTATCTGTACTAATATTAAACTCTGAAGAGTTTGTTTGTTTGTTTAAACGCGCCAATCTCGGGAACTTCCTACTGGTACGAATTGGTGGTGTAAAAACGGGGGGAAACGCGGACGAAGTCGCCGGCACAGCTAGCACTAAATAATTATACTTATTTGTAGAATTATATATTGAAAAGAAGGCATATATATTGAAAAGTCGAATAAATAATTGACAGTTTAAACGCCGTTAATTTAAAATTCGTATGGGAGTTATGAACTTGGAACGTATTTAGGCAATGGGCGAGTCATCACGAGTCAGCGTTTAAACAATAACATCGACAATTAGGTATTTGAGCATTTTTTCAGTACACGGTTCTAAACAATATTTAGTTAAATCTAGAATAGAATAAATTTGAGTAAGTAGTTAACTAAATAATTGACCAGGTACAATTATGTTTGGTACAGTCAACAAGAAAGTATTTGCATACCTGATATTCAGCGATTCATTTCAATGCTCTCTATCAGTATAAATTGTAAATAACTCTACACCGGCTTCATATAATCAAGTACCAATAACTTTAGTATTTTATCGTATTTAGGTGTGAAATAATAATTTTAAGCACTTGGGTAATATCCATTATTTTAAAACACAATTCAATTTTTGTTGGGTGCATTAAGGAAATTTTGCAAAACAATCTATTCAAAGGAAATATAATTTAACATGTGTACAAAATTACAGTGGGTACCTACAGGGTAATTACAATCACGTGTTGCGTATAAAAATATAATTGTTATATTTAGAAACGTAATACAAATTCGCACTTACTTGTTATGAAATACCAGTAACTTGGCATTGTAATCGAAACGCAAAGCACTTAGCTAACAAAAAATAGTAGATATCTACAAAAATAATAAGTCGTCTAAACAGAACATTCTGGTTAATTACTACGAAGGTAACTAATTAAATTTATTCCACCATCAGTTGCTTCATATAAAGAGATACATAATTACATTTATCTAAAGGATATAATTTGTTTTAATATAGTATAGATTTTACGTACCATTGTATTATTCAATCCTTGAAAATACACGCACTTTTTACGCTCACAAAATGGTTTCATGCAAATTCCTTTCAACCGCTCTACACAATGTCGAAACTAATTAAGACTAATTGATGCGGCACTAACAATAAATTTAACGTATCATGTGAATAGTTCCGACTTATCAACAAGTGTTACGTAAAACACCCTGTTCAGACGAGGGTACTTCCACCCACAAGCGCGTTCACCACTCAAAACAATCCAACTATCACTACCTTGATAAAAATTATGTGCATAAAAAATCATCCAGTTACCTAAAAACTCACAAAGTGGCATTTGGCAAACCTGTTCCGATTCCAAATATGCATGCATTTATTCGTCGATCTATAAATCGTTAATCATACCCGCATAATGACGTAAAACGCATTCCTGAACGGAGGTCTCAAGAAGGAATAATTCACAGTAACACTGGCAGCACAGTTCACCACAAAATCGGGAGAGTAGGTGGAAAAAAGAACAAAATTCGCGGTGTTTTTTCGTGTCAAGCGTTCGTATGGTGCGCGGTCGGCGGCATCCCAAAGTAACCGCGCGTGGTGCCGTGGACATGGGCGGCAGGTGACTGCGCGCGCTCGCGAACGAAGGTAGAATCACCGGTGCATTTCCGAACGTCCGCTGAACCGAAGTAGGTAGCGATGTCACGGCGACTCAGAGAAAATAGTAGTAGAAAACAACTATCATTACTTACCGTGCCGTACTCGTCTTCGATCATCATCTATTTTTATTTGCCGCTGCCTTTTGAATACAAATCATGTTAACAAACCTGGAACAAAAGAAAAAGTGGTGAGCCATGAAAATGTTTGAGTTCATTGTGTCCGCAGTTATTGTATCGATTTTTAGTGTCATAAATTGTATATACGTTTTTTACGACATCGATCTCCATACCATTGTTTTCTGATTGATTGTACCAGCAGTGATTAAGTGAATTACATATTTGATACCGCCATAATTACACAGGTTGCTTTTGGAGCAGATATACATATTATTATGTTTCTTTCGATTTGTTTTTTCTTCTTTTTTTAATGTTAACTTTCATTATACATTTAAGAACATCTTGTAAAATTCATACATTTACCACATTAAATCATTTTGTACAGTGAATTTTCACAGGAAGTTATCAACGCCTGATAAGATAAAATGAGAGAGAGCCTTTCAGTCAAGATAAATAATGTTCGCACAAGATAACAAAGATCATGGCCATCAAAAATAACTTTCAAGATTTGTATCACAAGCAAAAGGGTTTCTTTCCACATTTCAACGCAACGCTAGAACTGGAAGCACCTATTTATAAGTAGGTCTTGGGTTCAAAGATTAAACACAGGGTACGTACTATATTAACCATATTGCTCAGTGTTTATGACATCTTTATTACTTAATTATGCATATGGATGGTTAAACAAAGTTTTTTTTAAATGTCGCAGTAAAAAGTGTCCTTTTAAAAAACCCCTACATATAGCCTGGGAGCTGTTTTAGTGTACATATACCGCGGGAATCTAAACCAAGGCATAAAGAGATGACCAAAGAGTAGACCTTCACAATAGCCAAACTGAGAAACGAACACCGAATGTCATAAGAATCATCACAGGCACAAACACGTGTAACATGATTCATAGAAAACCTCAATATATAACAGTAAATGCTAGTGTTATAATAACTGTACATAAATAACGTCCACTGTAATTAATCAGCGAGACAAAATTTATCATCTTACACACCCACACGATGTACTACCTTACCTAAATAATATTTCTCACATTTTTAATACTGATAAAAAAAAGTGTGATGAATAATGTACAATAAGTAAGTGAACACATAAACATAAAAATTGTAACAAAGCCTGTAAAAACTTGAGATTTGCACTTGGCTCAATTTTATGTAATAATACTTTGCATAAAACAATGC
Organism: Maruca vitrata; assembly: GCA_039566165.1. Lineage (NCBI taxonomy): Eukaryota > Metazoa > Arthropoda > Insecta > Lepidoptera > Crambidae > Maruca > Maruca vitrata. Next base: position 4,982,643 of record CM076926.1, read on the forward strand.
CAATGTGCGTTACAGTTTGCAACTTCAATTTCATAAGCCAGGCATTGTTCTGCAAAGAAGTGAAACGTTTCATACAAAATGTATGACCAAATATTTTCTGACTTTAAAATGTTTCACTGTCCTGATTTACATTATCAGGGATTCTGTGTAGCTTGATAATAAATATAAAGGTGGCCTTGAAATTAAATGCAAAGATAATCCTAATCCGAAACATAGATAGTTGATGAAATCAAATCTTTAAGTGGATCAAACCGATAAAAGATTAGGTGACTCTTATCAATATTGAACACAGGAACTTGAAATGTTTATGTATTGCTACTTATCTACTAAGTACGATTGCGCTCAAAGTAATTAGCCATACAACGCTTTATTTCAATACAGTCCGTCGGATGTAAGCCACTTGAGTCGCTCTGATTGATTATGTGAGCACGCTGAGTGACAGCTACTCAATAAGGATTACTCAATTATTTTTGCTACCAGTAGAATTTATGCTTCCTTCTTTTGGATTTCTGCGTGCCATATATATCAATTTTGTTAAAATTAATACGACGTATAAAATAAAGTAAAATTTTTATAACAGCACAGATCCAAAAAATACTGCTGGATACTGTTAATAAAACAAAACCAGCAAATTGATTACTACGAAGTTACTCACTCTCGATTGGCTCGCAGCTAAAGGGAATTTAGTGAAATATATGAGTAGAGTTTATTAACTTTGGTCCAAGTAAAATGGTATTATATCTGAAAGTCCGGAACCGAGAGTGAGTTAGCCTTATTTTTTTTAATATAAAGACCATTTTAGTTAAACCGGAACCTCGATCTCGGCTGGACAGGTGAAATTTGTAATCAGTGGGTACATTACTGATCACGCTTATAAACTACGTGGAGATTGGATCCATTATGTTCAAACTTTTTTCTATAAACACTTGTATGATTACAACTTGTATGTAGCGGAACGAAATCACCTACTTGAACAATTTTTTCCTACTTAGCAATTTCATATTCTACATGCAAAATATGTTATATATTTGTTAAATCATACACCTTAATTTGAAATTATGAAGAATATAAGTGAGTGGGGTAGTGAGTGTAATCAGTTTCGCAAGTCTTAAATTAAGAATACAGAATAATAAAGGTCCATCGAAAAAATAAAGACACCTATACTTTTTCAAGGAACCTACTACGCAAAATTCACGAAGCGTGAAACGCCTAATCAGAGGTAGGTAAATATAGATAGACAATTATATTTTTTACTTAGACCAAACTTCAGATTGCGGCCTTCTTTAAGTATGTACGAAACAAAGAATGAATTAATGTTGTCTTAGCCGCTTTATATATTTCCTGCCTTTCCAAAGACAACATTAAGACCGACATGAGTTAACCATTAGTTTACAAGCCATTTATTTCTATGGCCTCTTAATGGAAAAGGCTTTATGTTAGTTAAATTGAATAGTATAACGACTTTTGTATACGTAACGTTATCCTGTCTGTTTTCATTACTGCCTGCAATTTGCGTAATACATATTTGCAACTCATGTGTTCAATGCAAATTACCAATAAGCGCATTAACTGTTAAATGCATTATAGATTTACTGCCTAAACTGTAAACATTAAAGGAAGGCTTTAATTAACTACATACACCGTCACCGTTCTGTACATGTCACATTTTATTTTGATTTCAAAACGTTTGTAATCAACGAGATTATTTCTCCTAAAGGTACTTAACACATACACACACATTCGTTCAATAACCGTTCAGGAATTTTTCATCTACTCTACTATTGTTCAACAATTGATCGTAAGGGTCAAACTTTCTCTCATTAAGAAGCTTTCATTAGATCGAAAAATATAATAACCTGCACATTATGCAATCGAAGTTTAATTAAGAATGAGCAAGGTTTGTTGGTGTTGCGGTGTATGCGAATGAATCGGGTAAACTGCGAGTAAAATTAATGCTGCAATTTTTCATTCACCTCCCCCATAAACCACTGTGAACGGTGGCTAATCGGCCGGCTGCATCTTGCCACATGGTTTACTGCAAACAATGGGCATTATGGAACATTGGCAGCAATATACAACATAGGGATGTCTACCGTAGGCTGGCAGACGTTCTGAACTATTCGAGTATGTATGGCTCCAACGTAGATATTGTTATTTTTCTTGTAATAGTGGAGTTCCGTAAAACATGAAAATGGTAAAAGCTCGGAATCCAGGGCCAGTCAATGAATGTGTATAGGAAGTGCTTGATTGCATTATTAATACCTGAAAGAAAAAAGTTAAAAAAAAAAAAATGGCCGATCTCGTTTACAACAATTTTTTTTTTACAAAAAATTCTTATAGTTGAAATTTCAATTGTTTATGTGATAAATTATGTTTGCTGAGTAATTTCAATGTTAATTTATTAAATTTTTACAAAAAATAATGATTTACAAAAACATTTTTACCATTAACTATATGACACAACGACGGAACGCAGCCCCCGCCACCGCCATCTCAGCCCTCGGCATTGTAAATGCATCTTGTGTATTAATCCTTACTATCCTAACTAATATTATAAATGCGAAAGTAACTCTGTCTGTCTGTCTGTTACTCTTTCACGCCTAAACGGCTGAACGGATTTTGATGAAATTTGGTATGATAATAGATGATAACCTGGAAATGGTTATAGGTTATAAATAATCACGCCATCGTTCTTAGGGGGTAGGCAGTAGGCAGATAACTAGTGATTTTTAGCCGTTTTTGTTAGGACTTTTGCTCTTTGACGTCTAAACCGATGAACGGATTTTGATGAAATTTGGTATGATGATAGATGATAACCTGAAAATGGTTACAGGCTATAAATAATCACGTCATCGTACTTAGGGGGTAGGCAGTAGGCAGATAACTAAATTGAGTTAGTGATTTTTAGCCGTTTTTGTTAGGACTTTTGCTCTTTGACGTCTAAACGGATGAACGGATTTTGATGAAATTTGGTATGGTGATAGATGATAACCTAGAAATGGTTATAGGCTATAAATAATCACGCCATCGTTCCTAGGGGGTAGGCAGTAGGCAGATAACTAAATTGAGTTAGTGATTTTTAGTCGATTTTGCTAGGACTTTTGCTCTTTGACGTCTAAACCGATGAACGGATTTTGATGAAATTTGGTATGATGATAGATGATAACCTGGAAATGGTTTTAGGCTATAAATAATCACGTCATCGCACTTAGGGGGTAGGAAGTAGGCAGAAAACTTAATTGAATTTGTGATTTTTTATTGTTTTTTGCTGGGAGTTTTGCTCTATCATGCTTAAACGGCTGAACGGATTTTGATGAAATTTAGTTAGGAGATAGATAGTAACCTAGAAAAGGATATAGGCTATTAATATTCATGCTATCGTTCTTAAGGCGTAGGCAGTAGGCAGAAAACTAATAAAGTTAGTGATTTTTAATCATTCGTTTTAAAAGTTTACCTCATTCACGCCTTAACGTCTGAACGGATTTTTATAAGACTTGGTTAATTTAAAAATAGGATTCTAGACACGGACACAGGCTACTTTTTACGGCGGGAAAATTCCTCATTTCTGCGGAAATCTAGCGTGATCGTGTCAAGAAGTCGTTTTTCTTCCGTCCGTCTGACAACTGTTACGATTACTCTAATAATTTCTTAAGTAGGTACACCTAAATTATACACCTATAGAATACCTGGAATGTCTTCTTTCCATTATTGAAAACCGCATAGTTATTGATATAGTACTTTTTGAGATCCTAGGTAACAAACACATTTTGGGCGCCCTTCGCAACTTCATTTTATACTATGTATAGAAAATAATAATTAAAAAGTTGAGATCGCACAAAATATTTTTTTTAACATTTTTTTATATACTATTCTAAACACATTTCAAAACTTGATATAAAGATTCATCGACTGGCCCTGGATTCCGAGGTATAAACCTTAAGGCGCTCCACTAAGGAGACGGGCGAATCTGGGCCTATCGTGTACACAAATAAAATATTTATCAATATTTTTTTCTTAATTTTTAATTTTTAATCACGAAATATTAAGCCATTTTACCATGGGATTTTAAATAAAATATTTAATCAAAATATTATTGACTTTCGTTACTTCCTAGCTTTACTGTCATTTTTTGACAATGTTGCCAAATGAAATAAAGTAATGATATAAATAAAGAAATGATATAAAATAGAAAATAAAAGCAATGAAAGTGTGTTTGTCTTTAGATTATGTTTTAAAAATACGTTTTAAATAATTAATTATATAACAACGTTTATAGGTATCAACAGGTTTATTTTTTTTCTTGTACTGGCAACAAAGTAGACCTCATGTTACATCAAAGTCAAACGTCAAACTAAAAAATCATCATTGGCTTGAACTTACGATAGCGGATATTGCGTTTTGTTGCTTTTATTATTCAATTAGTATTATTTTGCGACGATAGATTCTGATGGTTATTACGAGAATACAATGACTAATCAACGACTTCATTGTATCAATTGCGGCATAGCTAACTGGCGGCGGATTACATCAAAATAGAAGAGGAAAGCATAATATTATTGTTCTTGCTTGGTAGGAAAAAGAAATGAGGGCTGCTGTTGTCACATAATGTCCATAATAACCATATTACAAGCCCGCCCAGCCTAGGTTGGTACCTAGGCTGGTTTCGCCCAGCCTAGGTACCAACCTAGGCTGGGCGAAACATCAAAAGTATTTAATACCACTTGCACAGTTTTAGGACGATATTTTAATTGTTTCTGATGAAATAGATGATCAATAAATAATTATTATGAGAGAAATGTGTTCTTCATTCATACTTATACCCATCTACTTACTAATATTATAAAGAGGAAATACTTGTATTTCTGTGTGTCTATTTGTATGTTTGTAATGTATAAACTCAAAAACTACTGCGCCGATTTCAAAACTTCTTTCACCATTAGATTCACCCTGAGTAACATAGGCTATATTTTATCCAGATACGGGAAGAAGTTGCCCCGGGACGCGGGTGAAACCGCGGGAAACTGCTAGTCTTTTACAATATTCTTAGAAACCGCAATGTGTTAATGTGCTAAAATACAATCTGATAAAATCTAGTCAGTAGTAGTCTTTATACAACGTGAGAGCACTGAGAGTTTGTTAGAATAACTCATTACGAAGCAAATTATAACACCCTATATCTTTTTTCTCCCGTGTAGCAGTTGTAAAAAAGTTTATTTATTTTAAATGGCAGTAATATTAGAATTAAATAGTGTAGTAATTGTTGCTGTACAGTCAGGCCCAATTTTGTATGGACGTTCGCCCGTCTCCTTTACCTAAGACAAGAGAGATTTCTTGTATTTTCATTATAAACAGTGAATTTCTATTTATCGATTCTATACGTAGATTTTGCGGTTATTATCAACTCATTACAATAAATTTTGCTCAACAATAAATAAATCTAAAAAAAGATAAATAGTTATCACAAGCGAACACAGCACAGTTGATACGCTGTTGATATATCCTAGCGCACAGAATTAGGTATTGCAGATACAATCAAGTACCTATACCAAACCAGTCGCCTACATTCAATGCCACTCTAAGTAAATTATTATAAGAAAGAATTTCACTCACACAAAAAAATACTGCAAGCATTTAACGTATAATAAAACAAATAAATAAGTGCCATCCTTACAAGAATACCATCTACGAAATCTGCATATCCGTCTCTTAATACGTCTGTTGTCCGAGCGAAAGGGAGGCTCAGCTTCCTTAAAAAACTTGTTAGTTACATAACAATGGTATGCGTGCGGCGTCGATATTCAGTATGCACTTGCATCTTTTATTACTCAACACAGTCCTAAAGTAACCGCCAATCAGATATCTCCAATTTGACACCCGTTTTTAAGATACTAAAAGTTCACCGATCACATCCTCGGTGGTAACCATCTTTTACGCTTAAATGTCGGCGAAGATAACTACTTACACTCAGTCGTAAAAAGATTTTCACAAAAAATGAGTGCATACTTTTTAAATATCTCGATTTACTCATGTCTTAAATTCGCGAATACGTGTGACCTTTAGGTGAAAGTGTAGGTTACTGTAATACTAAGACTAAAGTTGTGAGAACTTTAAGTCTTCACATTTATCTTTGAAATTTAGTGACTATTCGCTTTCGGTAGTTCAAACATATAATAAAACTGGATCTTTCTTTTTGACGGAGTAATTTAGGCATGTCGAAAATTTTGCGGAGTTATCTACAAACGATGAAAAAATTGCTAAAAAACTAGTAAACACCTTGGTTAAAGATCTTGAAAGTTAGACAATTAACCGACTAAAGGTCATACCTTTCACCCCATAAGGAAATGTGTTTGTTTTTTACCTATTCCGTGACATCCTAAGCCATTTCCTCTTGTGGTAACAATGCCCCGATAGCTATCATTGATTGCTCATACGAGTATAACGCTGTAATTATTAATACGTGGTGCAACGTGTGGTAATGCAAGTAATCACCTAGTTAAGACATCTTCACGTTTTATGATACCAACTCCATTTTTTTGCACGTGGTGAAATATTTTGCAGAACGCGTTGATTCTCACAGTATTTATCTGCTTGTATCTGTTGAGTTGGGTATCATGCGCAAACTATTATGTAGGAGCATCAGTAGTTTTATTTTAAACTAGTGGTCCCGGCGAATTTCATACCGCCAATACTATAAACCTTCCCTGGACTATCACGAACATATTAAAACCAAAATTACCTAAATTGGTCCGGGCGTTCTCGAGTTTTAGTCAGACATTAATGGACACTGTGGTTGAGAGTGAGTTTTTATTTAATATAAATTCTTAAATGACTATTAACTCTTACTTTATGCTATATACGCGAGACTAACTCTGTCTAAGACTCATCATCAGACGTCTCCACTGCTGGAGCACAAGCCTACCTAAACTAAGGCAATAAGGCCTTTGTCTATCTAAGACTCCTGAACCGAATTGAGTGAAATTTGGTAAACAGATAGCCATAAGCCTGAGACAAAACAAAGGCTACTTTTATGCCGAGTTCGTTTTGAGAGGGCGGAAAGCTAGTTTGACTATAATATTATTTATGAATGAAGATTCGAAGTACAGTAAGTATGCCTGTATGACACGATACTGATAGCTCCACTTCGATTCTATAGCGTAAATTGTACGTACTAAAATGTATAGTGATACATTTTCACTGGTAGCCCGGTTTCTTCATAAGGCGTGTCCGAGTTTTCAACGCGCGCCATTGAAGAAATGATGGGGCGATGATTTACAATGGCTCTCGCCACTGGATGGGCTTCCTGTTCAATATAAACACGACACTGACTTGACAATATTAGGTATTTTTAATACCGTGTATAAAATCTTCGTTATGGGAAAGTATTTCTATAAAGAAATTTATATTTTATTGTCGCCTAATTTCGATCTTCATACTGGGTTTAATAGACGAAAATTTACGGCAGTGGCGAGTGGAGAGACCTGTATCATAGTGATCATAGTAAAGGAAACTGATAATTGATTTATTAAGCCTAATTTCATTAAAAACACTATAATGTTCTACATTGTTCTTGTTCATGACAAGTGGCTTTATTGAAAATGCGAAGGTTACGTAGTTAAAACTACAAATATCTGTTTCAGACATATAAATGAAGTCGATTACACGATCAAAGTCGTAAGCTCTGGATAAGTTGGAACGCAAGCTCGGATAACATTCATCGGATTCTAATGTCAAGGTAGTCTAATCTTACGTATAATGACGGTATCAAGGATCAGCGTAACAAAAAACTACAGTCTATATAGCAGTTGTTAGTACAGATATCTTTGTAAACAATTGTTCCAGTTCTGTCTCATCAGCACAGCACGGGCTAAGTCCCTAACACTTATACTGGATACGGAACCATTAAATAACTTTCAATCCATGAAGCATTAAACGATATCGAGACATATGTATTTTATGTGAAATATATTTCACACTGGTCAATAGAGTAGTTAATTCCGTCGACAGTCAGTAACTTTCAGTAAACTTAATTCCGGGCCGAAATAATTTTCAACGACTTGCCACCGATACAAAAACAAGTTGCCAAACTCCAAAACAAACATGGTCCCAAAAATCTAGCCACTTCGTCATAATTTATGTGTGTGACCGGACTGTCCAATGCACAAACGATGCAGTTCCGATGCCCACGGGTGTCGCAACTCGCAACCCAATTGGGCCCGATATGGTGCGCGGGCGCAGGCCGACTTGCGCGTCGTTTGTATGAACACAGCGGAATCTATAAAACAAACGCGCTTCGCTTCGAAAGTAAACGAGGCAAGGGCCCGCTGAGGGCAAGGGCGTGCCACTTTTGAATTGGGCTGCGACGTGTCGCCACTGACCAAATTGATGACTCGTGCTCGCAATTGGTACGATTGTAGTCAATGGAGGTAATATCGATTTCATGGTTAGTGAATCGCATTGTGAGGGGCACAGAGGCAATGGGTCACTTAAGTTTGCAGCTGCTTTTGACTTATTTCAAAGATTTGTTGCTGAGAACAACTTAAATTACAATTTGATGTACCGAAGTACATAAGTATAGTCTTATGAAATCCAAAAACAGACAACACAAAAAAGGTAAAATAGATTTCCGGAGCACAGTTTGGCCACACGAGCTAAAGTCACAGTTTAGCGCGAATTCTGGCTAACTGACTACGATGATTGCTTGGAGTAGCCTCGTCATCATCACCGGACTTGCGGGGGAGCGGATGGCTCACACGGCGAGATAGACTACAACGCATATGTTTATGGCTTTCGTCATCTACCTATTTAAGTATTTATACAATTCAAGTCAAACACAATAACATACAACTGAGATACGATCATCATCTCTAGTATAAAGGAAAACCACGTAGAACACAATATTGACATTTCAGAAAGAACGGTATTTATAAATGTGCTATTGTCTCATTAATCATAAAGTCAACACAGACGCTCGCGCAAGCAATACACACAATTTAATATAAACTTATAGTTTAGTTGAAAGTATTCGTTATTACTACTAAAGTAAGAAGTATTTTTAACCGACGTAAAAAAAAATCTAAATTGTTGTGATTCAAAGCAAACATTTTTGACTCCAGATTTGTAATAAGTTTTTAAGTAGAAACTGTCTATGGATAAACAAATAATCATGCACTCAAATATTAAAAGAGCTCAGTTTTAGATAAACGTGTAAATCGATTAAGGTTCATAAAATATTTCAAATTAGTAATAAATACTTACATAAATCACATTTTAATTAATCGTAAGCACTTATCAAAGAACGATATCGTGTGATCATGCAATGTGTAAAATCTTATTAACCTAATCAACATGAATAGTTTATGCGTTATTTTAATTGTCTGCTAGATGTAAAAGCAATATACAAGCAAAAGTTGAGGACAAATACATAGACATACGTGGACATAGCACCTAGTAATAAACTATTAAATCACACCATTATAAAACCTGAGTAACCAACTACATATCGTATATCGCTACAGAGATACCGCAGACCACCCTAGAGGCTTATTTACAGCTGTTTCTTAACAATTACCTAATATATGCATGCTAAAATTATTTATAGATACTGTAATTGACTGCCTACATAATGTTTAATTGTATCCTCTATGGCTGCAAAATATCCTTTAATAAATACGCTTAAGTGACGGATTTATTGTCATCAAACCACATTTAATAGGTTCGCTTATCCTGTATTTATAGCTAATACGAAATGACATCCAGTTTTGCACAAGACTTTGAGCAAAACATTCAGATCAAATCTCAATAAATCAAATGAATATTGCAATAAGATAATAATGCGCCACTGGACCTAATTACGCAAAAACAACATTATTATTAACAGCGTTTTTAACACACAGCACCAAATATTTATATAGTCATATAATCAAATATCTATATTGGTATAGTCAATTATTGCAATGATTGACTGGTTTAGTGTCGCATTCGATAGTGTCCCTATTTTATGGATCGTAGGTTCGATTTCCACTATTCCACTGTTGTTTATAATATCCGTAAGACAAGTGATTAAGCAACTTATTTCGAAATCTAAACAATGTATGTGATGCAGGCGGACTGGCCAACTCCGACCCGCACAGCTCAATACCAATACGAGACTCCACGCCTTGTCTCGTTATTGCCGCAGCAGTGGTCTCCTCTTTAAGCGGGCTTTCAGGGTGAGTGCGACAGGCTCAATATGGTCTATTGTGCCTGTCGACCTCATACATATTTGGATCTCACTACCGCTTACCATCAGGTGGAGTGATATCATCTTGTTAGCTTAATATAAAAAAAATGTTTATTTATTGTGAAAACTTCATAGCAAACCCAAAAAGAACACACTTTCTGACAATAAGTACCATTGAATTTGGCTGTTCATTCCCAAAAAGATAAGCTAATAATAGATAATACGAATTCTCCTTCGGCAGGGCACAAACTTATGCACCTATACTGTGACCCGTGCTCGCTCGTCTCTTCCGCATCCTATTTCGGGCCGAGGGATAAATAAAGAATCATTCCTAAAGCGGAGACAGCTGCGTCGTGAGGGGGACGAACAAACGAACAAAACCCGAGGAGTAATGGCCGTGACGATCGCCGACGACGATCTGGAGTGCACCGACAGATTAATATTGCCTGATAATTTACCTAGAGACCGATTGGTATGCCCATCAGTGCCGCTCGGCTTTTAGGAAGTTAAACACATCAAGCATTTACGCACCAGTAGCTTGGATAAATGCGTGGTATTCCATTTGACTATGCCCAACTTTTAAAGAAGCTTAAATATATCGGTCATTTAAATACCAGTAGCTTAGGTAAACACTTAGTTTGAGTAGTAAACATTAGTTACTTATACGACATACTGTAGTATACATAGATAAGACATTTGGCTGAATTAAAAGCTTTAAGTAGGTTCAACGAATTGACCATTATGTGACGGTAGCTAAGTCACGTATTGCATGTTTCTAATTAAACCGGAAGGCGTGGTGTTTAATCATGCTAAACCGAAAGACTTAACCTTTAAGTAATCACCGGGTAAGGTAGTGAATCTTCCAAGACGTATTACTGTCGTTCAGTACCCACACCTCATCGTATAAATTACCGATGCAATAAAAATAAACAATCGCCTGTAAAGTCATCTAAACTTTCACAAGGTGACGACAACAATTTCTTTATTTAAACTTACTTCCATAAAAAGTTTACAATAATAAATTAGTAAACATATTTTCACTTTAGTTCTTGCTGTTCACTTCAGTCTAAATATTTGATAGGATGACAATTGTAAAACCGAGCCTTTAGTAACTCATCATCACTTGATTAACCATATACGTCCCCACTGCTGGGGCACGGGCCTACCCTAAACTAGGGCGACAGGGCCTTAGTCAACCACACTGGCCAAGTGCGGGTTGGTTGACTACACAACCTAAAAATTTCTTTTTAGGTGTGCAGGTTTCCTATCGATATTTTCCTACACCGTTAAAGCGTCGAATAGTCGTAAATATGAAAAATAAATTACATAATATTAACACAAATTAAGAATTCGCGTGCATCTAAAATAACTCAATCAAAAATAAAACAAAAGAGTTCAAACACCGACCATAATATAAATTTAATGTAAGTATGTAATGGTAATTAACATTCATTCATATTCATTTGTTTAATGTCCCTCATCTTAAAAATCATAAAGTTTGCAATGATACTTAAATAATGGTAGGTATGCGAGCATAAAATAAATGCGCAACATTTTTTAGATAAACGAAAGTTAATTCGGATAATAAATTAAGATGATATTAAAACTCGACTTTTTTGCGCTGACACGCGACATTGTGTAATTGTTATGTTCGACACGTAGGAGAACATTAACATAAAGTAAATTGAATTGACATAAACATTCGTTATTAACAATTAAGATGATGATTCACCGGCGATCACATTTAAGAAGAAAGAGGATTTTATTGCAAACAATAAAAGGAAATCGCTGTTACGTCGTATCCAGTTCTGTGTTAACACGACCCCACCTTAAAATATTCCATCTTCCTTGATTGCATCACAGTAGGCGATAAACATGAGGAAATTAAACGACACTGTTTTACATTCAATATATATCTTTGTCGAGGCGATGTCGTTTCAATCGATTATCTCGCGTCGTCGACATAAAACCGCTACGAATAAAAAACGTATCTCGTAACCTCATCTCATGCTAGGCATTAAGTATATTTGCTTAATAAAAACCGGCCAAGTGCGAGTCCGGCTCGCGCACAAAGGGTTCCGTACCAGCAAATATAATAAAAATCAACCTATCTCAAAAACTATAAGAGATACTATGATCAAACCAAAAATCGCTGAAAGAGTTAATAAGCATGCATCACCTCTATTTTTTTAGAATTTTATACTCCGTAGTTATAAAAATAGAGGGGGGGACATACTTTTTACGACTTTGAGAGCTGATATCTCAAAAACCGTTCACTTTAAGAAAAATGTTTTTAGAAAACTTTATATCATTTTAAAAGACCTTTCCATTGATACCCCACACGGGTATGTACATCGAAAAAAAATTTCATCCCTCAGTTACATGTATGGGGGCCCCACCCCAATTCTTTTACTATTTAGTGTCATATTTTTGTAGCGGTTCATACAACACATATTCCCATCAAATTTCATCACTGTAGTACTTATAGTTTCCGAGTAAATCGGCTGTGACAGACGGACAGACGGACAGACGGACAGACGGACATGACGAAACTATAAGGGTTCCGTTTTTGCCATTTTGGCTACGGAACCCTAAAAATCATGTTAAGATAATATGTAATACTGCGGATACTCTTTACCATTGCCTTTGTATATATTTAAAGTATTTATTAAATCGTTTCTTATGAAAAAAGAGTACTATAAAGTAGAAAACCACCTGAATGATAAGAATCCATAGACATGATGAGCTGCTCGCTTGGACATCCCAGAATTATGTAACATTTACATATTATTATTTATTTGTAATTTGTATTTGACATGCGAAAAAGAATTTCATGGAATCTACTTGCAGAATAAATTATTTCATTTCATTTGACATTATATTATACGGCGTAATATTATACTCTACTACTACGTATGTATACTACCCAAATATAAGCCTTTCACATTTTTCTATGTCTAACTCAGTGGGCTTATTTGGTATTTAAAAATTAACAGATATCAGTATGAACCTAACCTACCTATTAAGGGAACCGCAACATAAACTATAAATATATGCTTCAGTGTATATCGAAAATAAAAACCCGTCAATAATGAGGATACAGATTGCATTTTTTTCAACGACTTTACACCGAACTAAGCTAACTAATGTCCCACTTACCGTGTTTATTTTTTTTTACGCATAAACCGACCTATTTACAAATGGTTCGTGTATCAAGTCTACGTGTATGGATAAGTTCAGTCTGCCCACAAGGTAAGCTGGTGGAATGTCTGACGGCGAAAGTGGTACATGTTATAGTAGCAACAACTTTATTACCGACGTACCAAATGGCATTCTTGACTCGTAAAACTAATCGGACGTAGGTGGTCGTTTATTGATTGAAATAAGCCGATCGGTTTTATTTCGATAATTTATATTATCTTTCATAATTTATAAAGTAAGCAAATATAACAGACTTGTGATATGATCGCGACTATAAAATAACTTGATTAAATACATATCTATTCATGCGTAGGCGTTAGCATTTGGCATTTGTTTTGTCATGTCCAAAGTTTTGCATTTAAAGAAAAATCTAAAGAAACTTTTCTGCCTCCGGAAGGCAGGTAAGTGCTTGCTATCTATGATCAATTTGATCAACTATCCGCCCATTTCGATAGAAAATGTGGACGCACCTTTCTAAATAATCAAGTTGTAAAACATCATATTTTTTGCTAAGATCTTACCAATGTCTGATCTTTACTGGTTTGAAGGGGAAGTCTGAAAGTTTTTAGTGTAATTGCTATTAGACCGTCAACTGTTTCCCGTGCAATCAAGGCAAGCCGGTTACAAGGGATGTACCTAACGTTAATCGCTTACGAATACGATAGTTATTTGCGCCTGAATGAGCTATAATTCGATTGGGAACACCCACATCAGATCACCTTTTGAGGATGATAGAAAATAGAAAGTGTGAAGATCGTTTCAATTACATAATTGGCTGGTTATTTGAGTTACGATGTGAGATGTTCGGAAGGCACGAGGTGACCAGTTACCATAAAGAATAGTATTAGCCTACAACTGTGTCTGAAGAGGAAATATTTGATTGATATACTGCACGGATCACTAAGTTTGGCAAAGCGATAGTTCGAGTAATAATCAAAAGTATAAACAAAGTTATTTCCTACAAGATTCCCTATCCTATCTCTGTCAGATTAGTGGGTAAAATGTTAGTCAACCCAGGTTGAACTTATTAGCTATTACTAAAAATAGAAAAATAATCGATTCACACATTTAGTAGCCTTTTAACAATACAATTATCGATTGATTACGTTAGAATATTTCATTTTCGTAATATGTATACAATTAACAATATATATCGAAACAATTCGTTTAATAATTGATTACAAATGCGAGTGTAAAAAGATTGATTAATTGGCTTGGCTAATCCATATGACACCAAGGCTGCTTCTAACAGGCCAAAATACTGTCGATTTAATGAGTAGTTACTTCATTAATAAGCTTATGTTAACTACACATGACACATGTAAACGATACCACTTAAAATTATCACATACCTTTATAAATAAACATGCTTGGTAACAAATGCTGTACGCATTATAATTATCATGTATGCATATAAATTTCAACAGAAACGTCTGTTTGTCCTTTGGTTGTTGAGCTATGAAAAGTATGAATTTGAACTTAGAAATAATATTAAATAAGGGTTATTATAACAGTAAAAAAAAATATTGCGTTCACCGCAATATTTTTTAAGGTTAAGAATACGAACATTACATAAACAATGAGCTATTTGATGATTTATACGTTAGGTAATATCATCAACAAGTGATTGTAAACAACGTATAGGTACTAACATAAACAGCGTTGATCGAGGAGCAATACACATCCGGTGGCGTCGTGGTAGTTGGGCTATGCTAGGAACCATGACGGCGCCAGGGCGATGAGGTACATCGCGGTGTTTTATTCGGTAAACCTCCTGGGCATTGCACTCCGCCCAGGAGCAGCGATTGGCATTAACCATCTTCGCGCCAGTCGCCGGGGAGTCCGACACACCACTGGGAGAGAACCCCATCTCTCGGTGACGGTGCGTCAAGCATTTCACCGCGTCAAAAAAAAAAGGAGCAATACACATGACTGATGTATCATTAGAAATAGGAATCGAGATTTTATTTTAATGAATTACATTTTATATACAAAAAAAATATATCGCCCAGATACGCGCGAGAAACTAGTCAACACTGTGTGCTTCACTTAATCGAACAAAACTTAATCAAATTGACATTTAACCTTAAAATGATCAAGCGCGACGTGACAGAACATTATGTGTTGTTAATAAATATGGTAATTAGGTACTCGCGCATTCTGCTTAATAATTTAATAAGCTTTTTGTTCGTAGGTGGTGGTGAGTACTGTTGGTGGCAAAGTCTATAAAAGATTAGCATCAGGAACAGGTTACATATAGGTAAGTGAAACTTGTGTCGAGTGCTTATTTTGTCTAGACTATCGATCTTATGCCATTTTAGCATTACTACTTGTACAATTATTTAAAAATTATCAGCAAGTATTTATTAATATTATAAATATGTAAATTTGTCTGTTCATTACTTCTTCTTAAACTTTATTTTCAATAAATCTTCTTAAAATTTCAGTGGTTAAGGATAGGGTAGCTTTCATCCTGAAAAAGAAACAGTTACCTATTTTTCTTATAGATTGTGCTAAATGCGCAAGACGGCGTGCCGTGAGAATTGAGCGCGGGCGAAGCCGCGGGCAAAAGCAAGAGTACTTTAAAGTAAAGTTTTTTTTATCACCCATCATCAAAATAAGCACGTATACTACAACCGTATGTCCAGCCCGGAACACGCATTACGGGTAAGCGCACGATTATCAAGCGCGCCACACGCAATCTTCAACAAATCATTCCCGCAACCGTGATTCATAACGATCGAAATTGTAACAATATAATATTATTACACCGCGGCTTGTTATTATCGCGTAGTCGAAACATTTCCTTGTTCACGAGTGGAGGCGAGCTTACCCGTAATGACGTGATCAACGCAACGACTCGACGATTGTGTCGCGACAGCGAGTGACAACGTGAACCTATGGATACTGTTAGCGCCAGAGACGTACAGACAAACACGTTACTTTCAGAGTTATATTTAAATATAAATCTGAAAGTAACGTGTTTGTCTGTCGCACATCCACGCCAATACCATTGAACCAATTGAAATTAAATTCGGGACACAGATAGTTTAGGAGGCACCATTTGCATAATGCTGTCCCCGTTTAAGGATTAAATAAAGTATTATATGTCATAAGGAAACTTTTAACCCATGTACTTTGATGTAAAGGAGTAATACACTCACAGGGGGACACCTGCTTGTTCACGCGCGGAGGAGAGGTTACCCGTGACGTGATCAACGCAACGACTCAACGATTGTGACGTGAACTGCAGTTAGCGCCATATGCGTACAGTGGGGCTACCATGAGTTTAAAACTTACGCGCTCGATATCGCCTACGTAAATATGTCTATAAAAAACATGTACAGCGCCGGCTGGTGGTCACGCGAAGAACTACAATCGGCCATATGAAAAAAACAACTCGATAGGTTTTTAACGTACGTAAGTTTACGATAGCCAACTCATGGTAGGCCCTCTGAAGCGTACAGAAGTTATCCTCTCGCCAAATTAACTCAAGTTCATATCGACTTGTACTGACGTGAAAAGCAACGCCACTGCGGCACTACTATATGTCGCAGACAGAAGAGGCAAAGGCAAATAACAACAGAAAGAACATTCCTGTAATAAATCCACATTACCAATATTTTTATCATTATTTTATCTAAGCATCATACAATAATGTCATGCTCGTCCTGCATTTGACAACGGTTCATTCGTTAATGTTAGTATTTTAAAATAGACATAAGGTTTAAGGTTTAAGACTTCTTTATTTCTCATAAGAATTACAATAATAAATTCACTTACTGAGAAAGAACAATAATAAATTAAAATTAAAACGAGTGGACACAGAAGTTACTTATCGTGGTTAAAATAGGGTATATTTAAAACAATCTCACACTGCGTCACCTGTGACCGGCCGGACTCGCCGAGCAACCACGGATCTAAAGCGCACAGAGCGTTAATTCTAGATGCGGCATGTTATCTATTATGGCATGATATCGATGGCGTCAATCTAGACATTAGTGTTATATTTCAATTAATTTGGGTAACCTGAATCACCAAGATAAAGTAACAGTAAATTCGCGTATTGACCATGATACTACCAGAGACGCATTGACAAAAGCAACTCTGGCCAGTTAACCTAACTACGAAGTCGTCCTTCTGCACTCACATCTAAGTCTAGTAATAATAGTCTATCTCCGCCTTACTTTGTGGTTTTGCGGAAACGTTTTAGCATTAACTACATCACGAGGTACGAACCTTATACTGGAGACACGCGTTTTCCTTGCTAACTAGATCTAGGAAGAAATGCGTCTAGTTTACGTAAAGCAGTTTTATACGAAGCCGTTAAGCTATTCGCTTATAACCAAATGAGACATTCCTACCCCAAGTTACTTATTAGGTGGGCGGCTATTTTACACGTTTAAAGCTTATGTCGGTCTACCAATATCTGACTTGAGCGCGGTGTATATTACTAACAGGAAGGAAATTCTAGTTCTAGTAAGTATCTATTAATTTTGTGTACATTATTATGTTTCCACATTCAAAGACTTTACGTATACTCATTAATAATACCTTTTTTGATTTCGCCACTCAATGCTATTTTCTGCATTTTTCCTTATTTTTTAAAAATTTTCAATGTTTTTTAATGTTCTGTTATTTTAATGTCTTGAATATGTATGATTACTATGAAAGTTGATCTAGATTTGACCAAATTAATTGGATTCGAGCCGATTAAGGTCGGTTACATTTCATTAAAGTTATGAATATCAATAAAAATAAAGAACGGGAAGTTATGAAAATAAACACTTTTATAATTTCCATAAACTAATATTCAATCTGTGACCGACTGCAGATATCCGATGCAGTTAATATACCACAAGAATCTCAAATAAATAAAAAAAAAAGTATCGTATAATCATACATATTATTTAAATAGTTATTTTTGACTGGCTCGGTGGAACAGTGGTTAGTGACCCTGGCTGGCGGTTCCAAGAGTCGTGGGTTCGATTCCCACTCGGGACAAATATTTGTGTGATGAACATCGGTGTTTGTTCCGTGTCTGGGTGTGATTATGTATTTAAGTATGTATTTAAAAATATCTATGTATGTATATCAGTCTCTGACGCTCATAGTACAAGCTCTGCTTAGTTTGGGGTCAGATGACCGTGTGTGGAAATGTCCCAGATATTTATTTATTTATTATTTCCCCTTCCAGCTTCAGAAATGCTACAAAAATCTAATTAGGTAAATAAATTCACAATAAGGTTGGATAAGCAGACAACTTGTTTTTACGCAACACACTATTTGGCGTGCCAAATAAAACTAGAATTTCCAGTGTTAAATATTATTTTCGTACCGTATCTATTACTCGTACCTGCACAAATTGACAACCATGCCAAACAGCGTTGTTTGTATTGATGCCTCGAACGTCTTTAAACCTATAATATAGGTCATCCACATTAATATTATAAAGTTCACTTTACGAAAATGAATTAAAACGGATTAATAAAAATATATAATATTGAATTGCAATTTTGACTATCATCTGGGAGTCGTCAAAATGTGCGTTGCCTAAACTAAAAGGAAATAGGTATATTAAAGGGAATGGTTATGGGAATTTTGCTTGAATAGAATTATATATAGATAGATCATTTCGTCACTTTATCTATCCACAATTTAAGTAAAATGTTAATAAGAAAATTGATATAGTACCTTTAGAAGCTACAATTTATCTCATAAACGCAATGTAATTAATTATTGGTAAATGAAGTACAGTACACTCGAAATCACGGAAGGGCAATTAGCAAAATTAGTCGCGTATAAATCGCATGCGTTCGTCCGACCAAGTCGGACCGGTTTGTGGGCAAACTCGTCTGATCCGACCACTATCGTTATATCATTAGGTTATTATTATGATTCAATATAAATATTTCATTTTTCTTTACTACACTTCTAAGTAAATTTCAGAGGCAGGAAAATCTCTGCTATCAATTATTCAATGAAACTAAATAAAAATATTTTCTCATAGACAATTTAAAGGTAACTTTTGGCTAATTATAGACACTTATTGTCCTTTGATTGCCCTAGTTTGGGGTAAGCCCGTGCCCCAGCAGTGGGGACGTAAATGGGCATAATGATGATGATGATGATTTAATTTTTTAACAAAGTCCACAATAATAATAATGCTTTCGTGTTTGAAACTGTGAAATATAAACGAATGTTTTTGTCAAGGTTCACCTGATATACCGACCATTGTAGTCAAACATGTTTTTCCTGTCAAATAGTGACAAATGAGTTGTTATGAAAGTATTAGCTACTTAAAATATTCTGGTTTAATTGAATAGAAGATGTACTAAACATAGACCATCTTGTACCAAAATTGCATGCACGCAACGGTTTCTAAAAATATTCAAACACTGATCTTACCTACAAACACGTAATGCCTAATTATTTTATAATCACAGTTTACGACCTGCACATTAGTGCACATACACTAATGAAGTAGGTCAATAGTACCTCTACTATTACATTAATTGGTCTCATGAAGGTCGTCCGAATTTAGAACATAGTTATGTACCTATTTACCCATTAATTACATACATACTAAGCGAATGCCTACCTAAAAATGTTTATAATACTGTTCGAATGCAAATGTATCTAATAATAATCCATGGTAAAAACATCCATACAGGAAAACATAATCATCTGTAATGTCTATTTATACAAAACATCGTGCAATAAATCTAAATATTTGCAATTTTGCATGTATTAAAATAAGGAAATGAGCATGCAATTTTGAAGATTAGAAAAAGGATATTACATACATAAAATATATTTATAAAAAAAACATTGCAATATAAAGACACAATTTAAAAAAAAAGAAGTAAAGAGAAATCACAAAATTGATAAACGAAACAAAATAAAAAATGAAGATAATTTTTTTGCAAATCACTCTGTGTGAATGGAACCCGAAGACCAGTCAAATGATAACGCGTAGTAAATCGTCATTTGTCGTAGTTATCATTTGACGAACCGTTAATTTAATTGAAAAACCCAGAGCAAATATTTGCAATAGTGCAACTGCGTAATCAATCTTATACAAAATAAGTATATCGTCCTATACCGACTAAGGCCTTATCGCCCTAGTTTAGGGTAGGCCCTTATCCCAGAGACCGTATAGGGCTGCGCGAAATCAGCTGCGCCCAATCGGTCCCCCAGTCACGGAGACACTCCAGCCGTCGCTGCTGGAAGAGGTGGTTCGGGGTCTCTTTCCACCTAAAGACCCCGACTTTGTGCCGCCACGGATGGCCTCACGGTTGAGGGCTGTCCCGGAGTTGGAGACCGTAATGCCGCTCACTCCAGAGGAGTTTGAGTCGGCCGTCCTCCCTCTCCGGGCGAAGAAGACCGCCCCAGGTCCGGACGGTGTTCCCGCCCGCGTAGTCGCTCTGGCGTGTTCGGAGCTAGAGCAGTCTTTCCGGGGCCTCTTCGATCGGTGTCTCACGGTCGGGACGTTCCCGGAAGTTTGGAAGCATGGGCTTCTGTGCCTCCTGAAGAAAGAGGGCCGCCCCTCACAGTCACCTTCCGCATACCGGCCGATTGTTCTCTTGGACGAGGCCGGTAAACTTTTCGAGCGCGTCCTTGCGGCGCGCTTGAACGAACATCTGCGGAGCGTGTGGCCGGACCTCTCTGAGGACCAGTTTGGGTTCAGGGCGGGGCGGTCTACCATCGACGCCCTGTCCCGACTGAAGAGCCTCGTGCTAGGCACGACGGAGAGCGGGGGTGGAGTGATGGCGGTGTCATTCGACATCGCCAACGCCTTCAACTCGATACCCCACTTGGCGATCGCGGAGGGTCTACGCTACCACAGGGTCCCGCAACATCTAAGGGCCCTGTTGGAAAGCTATCTCTCCAATAGGAAGATCTTGTACACAGACAAGTCGGGCGCAACGAATAGTCGCGTTGTGGAGTCCGGTGTTCCGCAGGGGTCGGTCCTGGGACCCCTCCTGTGGAACATCGGGTTCAATTGGGTCTTACGTGGCCGTCGACTCCCGGGCATGGGCGTGATATGTTACGCTGACGACACGCTTGTCACTGCCCGGGGGAAGACATTCGAAGAGGCGGCGCGAAGGGCAACGGAGGCGAGCGCACTGATCGCACAGCGCATCAATTCATTGGGCCTGCGTTTGGCGCTGGAGAAGACCGAGGCCGTCTATTTCCATAGGCCTCGGAAGGGACCTCCCCCCAACTCGTACATCTTGGTTGGGGGAGTCCGAGTGGCGATCCAGCGCCAAATGAAGTATCTGGGGCTGATCCTGGATGCGCGGTGGCAGTTTGTCCCACACTTTAGTGGGCTGTCGCCGCGCCTCCTCAAGGCGGCGGATTCGCTGGGGTGGCTCCTCCCAAATCTGGGGGGGCCCAGGGCCAAATGCCGGTATCTTTACGCCGGTATACTCCGGAGCATGGCCCTCTACGGAGCTCCCATCTGGGCGGACTCTCTCAAAATCAGGGGGAACTCCGCCCTACTCCGTAGGCCCCAGCGAGCCATAGCATGTCGGGTGGCGCGTGCCTACCGCACTGTCGGTTTCTCAGCGGCCTGTGCCTTGGCAGGCACGCCGCCTTGGGAGCTAGAAGCGCAACTTCAGGCCGCTAGCTACGAGTGGCTGAAGGAGCAGCTGGAGCTGGGGTTTCGGCCAACTACGAGTGAGCGCGGGGATTTCGTTCGTGGAGCCCGTGATGTGTTGGTCGCGGCATGGGCTGACAGCCTGGCCGAAGAGCAGGCAGGGCGTCGCCTGCTGGATGCGCTCGAACCAGTGTTGAACAGCTGGCTCGAGCGGACGGGCGGCTTCCTATCGTTCCGTCTGGTGCAGGTGCTGACAGGGCATGGTTGCTTCGGTCAGTATCTGCACCGAATCCAGCGGGAGGACTCGCCCGTGTGCCGCGAGTGCGGCGCATATGAAGACACGGCGGACCACACTCTTTTTCAGTGTCCGTCGTGGTTCGAAGAGAGGTCGGCCCTAACATCTGTGGCCGGCCCGGTAACCTCCCTCCCCCAACTTCTCCGGGGGATGGTGGAGGATATTGATGTGTGGGCGGCAGCCGCCTCCTTCTGCGAGTCCGTGATGGCTCAAAAGGAGGCGGCGGAGAGGGAGCGTGAAAACGACCCCTCCGCGCCACCACAGCGCAGAAGGAGACCGGGGCGCAGAAGGCGCGAATATGCGCGTCATATGCCGCAGTCCAACGATGGCCGGCCGGCGGTGGGTGTGGGGACACTCCCGTCGGCATTGCACCAGCGGCCGTCGTTGAGGGACGGGGGTGACCTTGCGTACCGGGTCGCCCCGTCGCCCCCCCTCGGGGAGGCTTGAGGGAGCCCGTGGAGGCTGTCCGCCGGTGGTGTCGTGAGTGGAGGCTCTGCCAGGTACCACGACACCGCCAATAGGCGATGAGGTATGCCGCGGAGTTTAGTGGGTACACCCCTGGGCATTGCACCTTAGCCCAGGAGCAGCTGCCGGTCTTTACCATCTCAGCACCGGCAGCCGGGAGTCCTACACACCACCTTGGGTAAACCCCTGCCCAAGGTGAAGGTGCATCAAGCATTCTCCGCGATAAAAAAAAAAAAAAAAAAAAAAAAAGGCCCTTATCCCAGCAGCGGGCACGTATATGGGCTGATGGTGATACCGTCCTATATGTCACAAGTTATTTTATTTTTCTAACCGACCTACGATGATGGCTTGGTGTGGCCTGGTCATCATCACTGGACTAGCGTAAACGGATGGCTCTCACCCCTAACAAGTTATTTCTTCACTGTCACTATCTCCACTGTAGAGCATTACTGCGAATTAATTGCACAGTAGCTTGTATTATTTGGACACGGGGAGACATTTACGGCGGTTTGATGAAATGGAATTGGCTTTCGCTCGGGCGCTCGTGACAAATCGACCGTCCGGTAGAAATTAGTGACCTTTACACGCTTTCCTCGGCACCTTCCCGGGTGTAGAGACCTGTTAGTGTGAAATAAGACCCGTTTTATTGCGACGTTATGGTTATTGCTATTCATAACATGAGTCTCCTATAACTCTAACCGGCTCATTGTTACACTACTAGGTACACTTGCTGCAATGGTACTAGGACGGTCCAAGATATCATGACTTGATTTGCCTGTGTGACATCCGAAATATGAAATATTACCAGTCTACAAAGTATATATTTATGTTACTATTATACTGTCAATATTATGTTTGATTGAGAACAACGCTTCTCAGACCCATTACAGACAGTTTTCCCCGTACATAGGTATGTCTAAAACAAACAAGTCACGTTAGAAACTATGATAGGCATTTGAATAGACATGAAGTTGAGATTTCCGAAGCCCTGTCCCGCTAAGTGCGCTCTCATGTCCAAGGGCGAAAGTGCGAGCCCATGCAAACACGGCAACCGCCGGTAGAAAACACATTATAACTCAATAAAGTAAAATCTGACTACCATCAGTGACAAAAGTGAAATGATTTTTGACGATTTTTATTTGCACAAGCTTGGTAACTAATGCGGAGACACTTATGATGCTGACTGTACTTAGGTACTTAATAAATTAATTTATGGTCTATCTTTCACGGCGTGTTTTCATATGCTATCCTGGTATCTATTTGAAATGTACATAGTACAACCATCATCATTTATGTTAATATTATATTGTCAATATTATGTTTGATTGAGAACAACGCTTGCAGTCTTTAAAACGCATGAAGAAACCACTTGTTTTTATTAGAGAAAGTATACTAACATATTGTGTATTTTAGTATCGCCTAATTTTTTTTTTATTAATGTTGTTTCATTAAAAAGGTTTAGATACTGTCGTTTTGAGTAAAATGCTCATATCAAAGAAAACAAAGTGGAACATTATATTCTTTCAAGTCTAGATTCAAGTATGTCTATGCCCGTATGGTAATGGGGCTGACCATGCTAACACTGATACCAGCTCATTGCCACGCACTTTCTATGGGCCAAGGAAAAACGTTTTACGAGCAACGAAACATTTTCCACAGTCATAGCCATAAAACGCATTACTTATTTGTGCATCAGAAGGATTACAACTTTCGTATTGTAATGGTTGCAAATCGATTAATTTTAGGACAGCACTCGATAAATTCTGATTTTGATAGCATACAGCGACTGTTATTTGTGGATCAAATTTACCTTAAATTTGTACACATTCATAAATCCTCACTGTACAAATTAAACTACATATTTGTCTTGTCTTACTCCGAAGAGGTAAGTGAATCAATATGCTATAATTTTTAAAAGGCAGATAAATTAACGCGTTGTCCATTACATCCAATTCTAGATCTTTCGAGAGTTTTACACAAGATCAACCGCTGGCGTGTCTTATTTACTCTTTTAAACAACATGCACATTAAAATTGTATTATTTTGATTAATCTCATAGTAATTGCGACAGGTGAAATTTAGATATCGTAACAGATGATATTTATTGGCAATAAATTCGAAATTATTACATAAGAAATGCATCTAATTGGTTTTAGAAAATACTCACGCAATGCAATGAAAATACTAACTTAACAGAGATTTTATTGGAGCATCAGTTCTAAAATCGTCATAATATTTGCCTACTTGTTTTTCGACGTTTTTTGTCTGTGATAAGATAGTAACAAGTATGCTGTAAGTATTTCTTAACCATTTCTACTCTACTACTACTACTATTCTATTTTAGGATAAATCGAAACTTATTAGAATAAAATTTACAATCATATCTATTGAAACGTCTGAAAAGAAGCACTAACCTAAATGTCCTAAACCTAGCGTATAGAAATTAAACTACGCTTAAGGAAATAACCAAAATTAATTAGTGTTTCTTTATGTATTTATATTCATTGCATCTTGCATATTGATTGCGTGACATTTCCGGTAATTAGCAGGGATCACGCACATCCGTGCGGTGATTGGACGATAATGAATGGTTATCTCCAAGGTAGCAAAAATTGCCTTGGTGACACCGTCATTCAGGTGAAAGATAAAAGACCGAACGTAAACATTTCTTGGAACGATGGAGGCTGTACCAGTCCAAACGAGACTTGCACTTTTGAGCAAAATACATACTTAATACTGTTTACGACTTGTTATTAAACTCGTCTGAAAACATCAGATACTACTATCACTGCAAGAGAAGGGACGATTTCAAACGGATATATTTGTTAATTCTCATCATTATCTCACTAATAGGTTCCATCGAGATCAATACCTTAATCGGAAAGTTTTAAGATTATATTCAGGTTCCTTTAGTTTAGTCCGAATACCTTGATGGGAAAAGAAAACCAGGGTTTGCAGGCCACGCAACACCAGGGTTTATCGCCCCTAAACCACACCTATGAGGTGATCAACCATGCGGTCAAATCATCTTCCCCAGACTATCCGTTCAATGGCCAATCGGGAGTAAATTCGTACTCAATAAACCTTAACTACGTATTAAAATCTGTACGAACCGCATTCGGAATGTCGCGGTCGGCGGTCTCGGTGGGTGCAATATCGTTGCACAACTGCACATAATCGCGTAAACGACAGTAAGGTTAGACCCCTAGTTGTTCTCAATGAATGTACTCTCAATTTCATTGGTAATAGAATACAACTATGTATCATCACTCGAAAACTAAGAAAATTTAATGTGCTTTGCAATTAATTAAGCACGAAAAATCTGTTGTATAATGTGAGCCCAAACCTAATGATACTACAAGCTTTTAAAAGGAAAGTTTCGCAAACGTTGGTTGTAAAAAATCATCTATTACTAGCTAAGCAACACTTTAAAGAATGTAGGTACCAGTGGCGAAGAGTCTATATAACCCGATTCCCATCGGCTTCCCTTCGAAAAATCGAATCCATGGGCCAACGATATTTTTATTTGTTAAATTATCCATTTACTTCATTCAAATTGCTAAAATTGACAAAACGCCTACAAAATTTCATAGGCAATGCAAATAATGCCAAATAGAAGCCGATAAAATTCGGCTTACCTCTTCATACAAAAAAAACACCCATATCACCCATACTGAGCATCTGTCCTTTTCATTTCTATGAACTAATCGTCATGCTTTGTCTCGTTTTAGCACGCGCAAATGTACTATACTCTATTCCAATTATGAAGTCCTTTTTGACAGATGTCAATAGTACAGTACTAGGGAAGTACCCTTAGAAATCGATATTCAGCGGCAACGATTCTCGATTTGTAACAAATTTAAATCGAACTACTTTCAAAAACTAAGGTTAATAAAAATTATCGAAAGAACAATTTTAGACACGCAAAACTTCCAAACTTGTTTTTTGTCGAAAAAAGAAATACACGATTGGATGTTTAGTATAATAATAATGAATAATGATAGTTAAGTTATTTAAAATTTACACTGAGTTTAAAGGATCATAACAGTTAAAGGCTCGTGTCAAAGACTCGTTAATGACTGGCACCGAATGTTTGACACCGTTTGCTGCCAGGAGTGTTTGCAACGAGTATAGTTGCAACATTAAATTAATTATACGAATTGTATCGCGTAATGGACTAACTTAACAGTTACTATGAGCATCAGATTAAAATAAAAACAAATAATTAATTTAAGTTTTTATATCTGATTTTATAGTTATTAATCATCACTGCTTGATTTATTAATTTATTTTGTTATTTAATCAGTTTACATATTACCTGCAAAGGACTGCACTTTTTATTACGTTTTATTGTAAAATGCATTAAAGTTATAAGCAGTCCCATTGCCGCTAGATTCATTTTCATTCGCAAATGATCGGTTTAACTAACCGAATACTTGAGGCACGTCACTACGTTTAATGTAAAACATAAACCATAGTACGTAACTGCATACGCGCAAAAAAATATTATTTTATTTTGAAGTTCAGATATAGAAACAATAGTTAGATCAAAAACAATAAGTTAATTTTGCTTGTAAATTAATTGGAGGGTGTTTTTGCATAATTGTATATTTTTTAAATAACGATTTCCTACTAAACACAAAAAGTGATATTAAATTGGATTTATTTGAAACGTGCAGAGTTACGTTCTTCGAAATGTCAAAAAGGACTTCATAAATGGAATAGAGTATAGGAAATAACTCGATGTCCACCGGGTTGTGATAGAGATAGTTAATTAGAAAACCTACATGTGCAAGCGAGAAAGAACACTCGTGACGTAGATTCCCACAAACGTTTTTTAATACAATTCATTTATCCCATCAGGCAAAGGCATCTAGCCTGTACAGCCTAGTTCCGAATTACGGATACATTAATCCGTAATTTTTTTCTGGCGCGTGATTAATTATTATCCGTGGCTTTTTAGTTTTATATCGTGACTCTGGCCTTGAAAATATTGCTCACATATGAACACAAATCAAAGAAGACATAGCTCCAGCCGAAATATTTAACAATTTACTGTAGACTAGGCTGTACGGACTAGATCCCTTTGCCTGTCCTTGATGGAATGAATTAGACAAAAAATAGTTTTACATATGGCGGATAGTGCGAATTGTTTGTAAACAACTTGTTTTGTTTTGTCGAATTTTATTTGTTGTGTTGCTGAAGTTTGTTGAATTTGTATTGTGTATTGTATGTTGTGGTGTCGTTGTCGTGTAGTTGTTCGTTCTTTAGAAATGGTTATCGAAAGATACTTCGTTCTCAAAAGTAAGTTTAGTAAACAATAAACATGATTAACTATAATTAGGCAACCCCAAATATGAACATTTGATAAACGCAAAAATGGATTTTTAAACGTTTCCATACATCAAATTTACGACAAGTATATGTGGATGGCAGGCGCAGGTAAGTTAAATAAAATGTTTTGTTGTTTATGTTTACTTCTTTGTTGGGAATAAAGTTCAGTTTGGAGTAGCACAGGTTTTACTGATATGTGTTAATGAATATGCTTGCAATGCTTAAACTCGGAATGCAGTTTTATAAATAATAACATTTGAACTATAGTACATTAACATCAGTGTATATCGGTCATTATTTTGGTAAGTAGTTTTTATACTCCGGCTTCCCTTCTGAAAATATTCACCCTTCGCCACTGGTAGGTACACTTTTAATCAAAAATTTGGAACATATACATATATTTCTAAGGTGTTACTTTACTGATTATCCACATGATACTGCAGCTGCTCACCTAATGTGTTAGGGTATTGATTCGATAAAAGGATAATATCAACCCACAGAGCAGTTAGCCTTTTACAATTTAGGCATATTCTAAAATGTAGGTAAACGTTTTATTGCGCCTAATTGTCACTTACAAGTCCGAAAGAGTAGTGTTTAGAACCTAGTTATATAATCAGAGACATGCAAATTTGCACCAACTGGTATTTAGAAACTGTGCGATAAACGGAGACCTTATCTACCCAGAAATCGTCCTTGACATCATAGGTATTCAAACCATTTTTTTCTCATTTTATCTGATTTTAAACTATTCTTCATGAACGTTATTACTTAGTTATTTTTACTTGAGCTTGACCCAACATTGTATTAAAAATCGTTCGATATCTACAGCGCAGGTTGTTCATTGGATTAATTAGATACGTGCAAATCCATGGTTCATATAAGCCCATTAGGTAAATTGCGACATTATCTTGTAACTATCCGTGCACTAATAGCTGCCCTATCGCGTTTCGGTTGTCTCCAATCCATAAAATCTTCTCAATTAGTCCACACTGTTGCTCAACCAAATACCAGCCGTTAGACTTTATAATTTGGAACTAATGTTAATTACTTTGGTTTGCAAATTAGGTGAGGAAATCTGGAATAATCAAACGACATTCGTGGCTATACTTCTTAGTGACAGCCAATAACACACACCCGAATTTGTACCATGGATAGTAATTAATGTTATACAGGTTATTTACTGCCTATGTAGAGTAACGAAATATAATTACACAAACAAATATTACGGAAATATTCGGATCAATTGAAGCACCTGGGTACCTAAAGAAAGAAGCAGCGGGAATGAAAACTAAAGATTTTAGTCATAAGCGATTGTAAATGATCACTGCAAGGCCTTCTTAAGCATAGTGGATTAAAAAAACTGACGCTAATGGCAGCTCACAATCAGTAACAAGAAGTGAACGAAGTAATTACTGGTTCAGATACGGAATAGGAAGTTTGGCGAACATAGAATTTCAGCAATCAGAAATGCATCATTATTTGGTATTGGTAACGATCTATTTTAGGAAACACAAAGATAAGTTTTACGTCCAGTTCTCAAATCATTTACTTATATCTTGCAATAAATTTTCCGAAGATTTCGCATGTTGTGAATTATCGAAAAATATGATAATATAAATTAAAGGATAAAAAGAAAGTATATATTTCGCTTTACTTAAATTAAATACGGTCGAATGCAAGCCGGTCTCGCGCACTGAAGGTTCCGTACAAACTACATGAATGATAGCGACCTTACATTTACATTTTAAATGTAGGGATGTATTGTTCTGTATTGCGCTGAAAACCTTTTGATAAATCCAATAGTAACGTATTGCAAATCAGACAGAATAAAACTCTACGTTAACCCTGTGTATAACATATTGTTTTAATCTAGGTGGTACCTTGAATTATTCATATTTCTCAATAGTTGTATCACACAACTTGTATGTAATTATATTCCTAACATAAACACTGTCCAATAATTTAATTCATGGATATCGAATACAATGCACAAAAGAAAAAAAAACTCCTCATTGTTTTTCCAATGTCTACCACTACCGGCTAGCCTTGCTCACCTCCGCGTGAAATGGAATCCTGCACTGCGCGCGCGCACCCACTGGCACTCATACCGTACCGGTGTTCTTGCCTCCAACAAAAACAAAAATCTTGAATATGTGCAACTAGCATACTTACTAGCAATCAACGAGATTTACTGTACGGCTTCTTGGATTGAGGAGAACGCGTACTGGTGGCGGGGCTGAATAATTGATGGACCATTGATCCAAATTGGGCAATCAAATCCATGGTAAAAAAGGGCCATTTCTCTCAGCTTATGTCGAAAAATAAACATAAGGAATAGAGTACACTACTTGTGTATACACAATTTCACATACTTGTGAACTACCTATTTTAGTCGGTTTATTAGTTGGTTGGATCACAATAACCAAAAATTAGGCAAGGAACATTTTGTGCCTGTAAATTCCACAAGCAGGTCAGAATATTCGCTTGCACTAATTACGATGAAATTTAAGGCCACAAATCAGTGCCGTGCAATCTTATTCACACATAATTGTTGACACCATATCGCTATCACTTCGATCTATTGAGCTTGCAACATGAATGCAGATACTAGTACCTTCCGCGGGCAGGGGGCGGCACTTGTCGAGATATCACATCAAATGAGACATTCATATATGCTGTGTATGGTCCAAGTCATCCGATACATTAAATATAAAATACGGACGCAGAAAAAGTTAAAAACTTAGCAAGCTCCGTTAAGAACTTCAATAATACCCAACATTAATTTGACTATGAGATACTAAGATAGCACCAAGAGCAGTGGCGTAACTACAGGGTGGCAAGTCGGCAAAATGCCACGGGCCCCCACCGGGTAGGGGGCCCCAGCCCAAAAGGGGCCCCCGGTCATAGCAGAATCTCAACTGCCAACACACATAAACATTAAGGTAAAAAAAACAACATGGTGTGTACGGGGCCCCATCCGAAGAATTTTGCCACGGACTTCAACGAGTATAGTTACGCCACTGACAAGAGGATTACACATTTTGCGGACTATTTGATAATCAAAACTTAATTTATCTATTAGCTTAATAGCAACCCAAATGTAAGATAAAATACAGACCACATAAAATAGAAGAACCATCCCAAACTCATTCCCACATAAAACTTTCCGTGAAGCACAAAAGCCTATTACTTTTTTGTGCATCAAACCAAATATGTTATTTACGAGTATACATTCTCTTACCACCGACCGCGTTTCTCGTAAACCAAAACAACATAAATCACCCGCTGACTTGTGACCAATAGACCGTAAGCTACCCTCGGCGATGCGTGGGTGTCGCAATGACCTTGGACCACGAATCGATGGCTACAACAATGCTCTCGATCGCCTATTGTTTTGTCCAGTGTTCGCTCAAGTTGGGTGTCGCGTCACATTCTCGGCTGCTTTTTAGAGTGACGAAAGCTCTCGAGTTGTGAAAACTGAGAAGCATTGTTTCAATGCGTTACACACCACTATGTGCAAAATCTTAGACTTTCGCCAGATTCTGACCGAACGAACATTGTGAATACTGAGGAACTGTATTCAAAAACCACAGTACATTATATTTAAAAGCAACTACGTGTGTTTACTTAATTTATTATAATGTTGTAAATATCTGGTAAGAAAAGACATGAACGAGTCAGAGGTCAGAACAATTTACGTAAAAGAAAATAACATCATCAAATTATTTTTGATCGTGTTTCAACACTTTCACCATGACAATGCAAATTACATTATTGATACTTCTTGTTAATACAAAGTTACAACAGTACAAGCAAAGAGTAAGAAGGAATATTATATCCGGTTATCAAAACCGTAGTTGCTTAACTGCCCGATAGCAAACAGACAGTACAGATAAGCTTTTACAACAAACTTCAACGAAGTAACAAGGTAGATAGTTCAAATTGGGCGTACAAACCGTCGGTCAGAGTTCATGCACTCGCTCTCTAGGCATATCTAATCGATAAGCAAACGAGATGCAATCCAATACCATTCGAATCGATATGGCTACACGTTGATAATGACAGCCGAATCGAGGTCGGTACTTTCTATTGTTTTCCCTGTTTCCTTGCCGAGGGCTATCACGTGTGCAATAAATTTCACTCGGCACTGCCTCTGCGCAAATTACTTAACACCTCAAATACACCCGGCGCGCCAATAAATTTTCCTTTATTATGTTCCAACCTTTATAATTTTAACAGTACATCCAAACTTCGTTCGAAGAGCTTGTTGACGATGTTGACTACCATTGGAAAATAAGATATTTATCGCTTCACAGGATACGTGAATGATGCTTGAAGTTAAAGGCTAGTATTTTTTGAAATTACTAATATCCGGCATAATTTAACTACCTATAAAGATTTAACAAAGTATAGTAAAAGTATTTATACAAAGATTTACCTATTATTAATTAAAAGAATTAAAATAGGTTCTTCAATTCAATAAGAACAGGAAAAAATCCCAAAAAACCATGACGACTCTTAGAGAAAGGCGTCCGAATGTCTCTGGAATATCAATTATTTCAATATCCTCGTCCATGTCTGAGTACAACAATAGTGAGGTTCTATAATATCGGCATACTATCGATAGATACTTACTATCGACCAAAAAATCTTCTAACTTTCAACATTCCTAGAGAGCCAAGAAAAAATGTTTAAATAAAAATGATAGCAGACGATTACTATACGTGGAGGTTGTGCAATCTTATCTTTATTGTAGATTCAAGTCAAATACACACGCAACTAAACGACATCTATTAATCTAGGTGAGCACGAGTAACTTTAATATTAAACATGTTTTTAAACATTGCTTTAAAACGGCTGTCATCAGAAAGAAAATATGTAGGTACATACACTATGTACCTGTTTTCTACATAATAACACAGTAGATATATGTATCATTTAAACACGATGAATCTCTGCATTTACTCGATTTAATTAAATTATGACTAACACAGGTTAATCAAAGCCTTAGTCCGTTTTGTCTAAGTTATCGATGAAATTATTTACATTCATTTAATGAATCGATATCGATAAAGCCTTTCGGTTTTCGGTGCCTTTGAGGATCGCGCGTCGAATGCATAAATTGCAAGGCAGACAAGGCTGGCGCGTACTGTCGCAGAATGAAGGTCACAGGCGGATGTGTCCAGCTGAACTTGGCGCCTTTGAATACGAAACCCAAGGGATTCTTCAATCTTTCCCAGCTTTACTCAGTATACAATTACCTGTAATTAATGAGGAACCTATCTTTCTGGTCAAATCCGGTGCGTACAGTCGCAGAATGAAGGTCACAGGCAGATGTGTCAAGCAAGAGTCTTTGCACATGTTTCTTTGACAAGTGTCTAATTCCATACGAAATGCAAGCAAGGGAATCTTTTACCTCTTCACCTTTACTCAGTATACAGTTACATCTGCAATTTGTGTGAGTCCTAACTTTATGTCAAACCTAGTTTCTCGATGTTCTTTCTTTCTCGTGAACGGCCACTGTTACGGGATTCTCTATTAAGGAATCACGCGAAATAACTAATTTAAAATTCAGTATATTTTTACTATCACAAATAGTTAGTACCAAAACATTTGCATCATATTTACGATTATGATTATTCGCATCGCTTAATGTTTAGTGTACCAAAATATTCATTTTGGTACACTAAACATTCGCATCATATCAGTCCTTAAAGAAATATCAGCCAGTCTTAATCTAATATTACTAATTCAAGGAAAGTATAATAATAGTGTAATAAACTCAATACCCTATTCACATTGATTGCAAATTGTGCAATACTGAACGAAGTTTAATTACTAAAGTCGTACCATAGACCATTATCTATATTGCTAATCAGATAAACTTATCTATCAGTTTGTTGACACTCCGTGGTTGGTACGTATTAAAAAGCTTCACTATGACAGACCTATAGCGACTACCCCAAATAGAGGTAGAAAGCGTTGAAAGTTACACGACCCCCGTTTATTTCGCTAAAAGGTCGACTTCGCCCGTCTGCAGTCATATAGGTCCCTACAGTTTACCGCTACAGATGTTTTGTTCAAGGGCGCGACCGTCGTTAGAGGGGTGGGTGCCCGTTTGTTCAGTCGCGTCATCATCCTCTACATTCAAGTACTTACTTTAAGCACGTCTGCAGGTAAAAGCTCTAATGTAGAACTGAGAGCATCAAAGGCAAGCGACATTTTCTCGATTACCGTGTCACGTTGTCTCGGAAGTTTTACGTTCGTCCACCAACCGCTTTCGATATTAGTACGAGCAATGTTTACACAAACGGAGCTTGCTAAGCTTTTATATCTAGGCGCTGAATGATTGAGAGGATATCGATTTAATAATACTAGTTAATAGATATAAGACTTCAGAAATATTATGTACTGTGATGTGATATATTGTAATTCAGAATTTCATTACCTACATCACTTCTACTCAATACTGAACAAAATGACCTATCTATGATGCCATGTCATCGCGATATGAAATTTGTAACTTTTGATATGACTTGTTTCTCAAATACACTATTCAATATTTGAATTAATATGTAGGTATGTATATTATTAACCGAATGTTTTGTTATATTTCCATTTACAGTATGAATAGACAAAACAGAATATTAAATGGTCATAAGATTCCTATAACATTCCATTTCTATCTTGGTCAGTGGTCACCTTGTGCGAAATTTGGGAAACTATTATGTCATTCGAACGCGAATTCACGATTGACGTCACCCATCATATTACCACAACAACACAGTGCTACCTACAACAATAAATCTTAAATCACAAAGCACCGACTTTCGTTTGCAACAACAAACAACGCTCTAACAATTAATTTGAATTGTCAATCAAGGGAGTTTGTGTTGACTTCGGGAATTACGCAATGTGATTATGCAACTCTGCATTAGGCATGTATTTATCTCACAATATCGCATCATCCTAACAAAAACAACGCCGAAGAGAAATGTCGATGAATCAAAGTAATCGATCGATGGTATCTTATCTGGATAGCCGATTGTGGTCGGCTCACTAATATGACTAGAGGTAATATAAACTTTCATGGATAAGCCTTTGTTCTTTATATTCATACTGATTTGATACGCCGTAGGGTGCCAAATTGAGTTGTCTAGTCTTGATAACTAACCAATAAGCAATTATGGTCTAATTATTATGATTTCATCTCTATACTGGTATACAGACAAAGCTTTGTTTGGTTCGTATCAACAATATCGGTTAGCAACTAGCTTCCTTCTTTGTGTTGTTTGGCAAGCCTAAGCAAAATATAACTAAGATTTTTCCACAATACGATTACCACCAAATTGGAAAACTGTCGTAGGTTATTTACAATGTACTCATGTTATTATATTGGTTTGCGGAAAATAGTTGCCAAATTGCTGCACTTTTATTTGAATTTAAGCACTTAAATCGTCAAATATATTTTACAGCAACTTGATTCGAAACGCGACTGGCAAGGTTTTCCTTGGTTGTTTTCGATGTTACTGTACATATTATTAGGTAATGATTTTGGGATTTTAATTAAGTAAGCAACAGTGATAGTCGGTTAGTTAGCAAGTTTCAAACAATAATCGAAACGTTAATGGAAAGTTATCAGTGTTTTGCAAAATACATTCAACGTCCTAACAATTAACGTAAAACGTTGTTAGGCTCCCGTCATTCATACCGAATCATCAAAACCTCATACAAATCGGGAGTGCGGAAACACGCGAAGTTTGTTTGTTCGTCAAACAAACAGTCGTAAGGCGTGCAGCGAGAGCTGTTTATCGGACGTCCGTCTGCACAGCGCGCTTCCTGCCGCTACAAAAACAAGCGCGCGACTGCCGCGGAGTGCGTGAATCATGCGCGTGCGCAGAGCTTAGGGCCGGTACGGTAGCGCTACCATGAGTTTAACAGTGACAGACTCGATATCGCCTATGTAGAGAATGCCTATGAAAAAATGTACAGTAGCGCTACCTATCGAATTGTTTTTTCATACTACCGATTTTAGTTCTTAGCGTTACAGTTACCTTTTTTACATAGGCGATATCGAGTCTGTCACTTTTGAACTTATGGTAGCGCTACAGAGCCCCTAGCGGTAACGCTAAGAACTAAAATCGGTAGTATGAAAAAACAATTCGATAGGTTTTTAACGTACGTAAGTTTTCGATAGCTATCTCATGGTAGCGCTACGGTTCTCTTGCCAGCCAGTGTTAACTTAGCTTTTCGTTGCTTGTAAAAAAGGTTACATTAGAAAAAGAAAAATATATTTGTTACATTACACAAACGGTTTATAATTAATGATGATTGCACGCCACCAGTAACTTATCTATTCGTGGATTGTAAATTTCATTTGGCAAATGAAAAAAAAGGTATTACATAAAACATTTCATTTGCGCAGCTGTAACTAAGTAAGACTGCTGTCTTTAAATATAATATGTATATGTTTAGAAATTTAAGTATTGGCTTTAAATTTAAACATTGCCCATTTTCTTACTTAATTAATTTAATTTCAATAATTTGTATTCTTCTTTTGAGAACCCTGCGTTTGCGTATACTACAAAATTATAGGTGCAAGTTGGTGCAGCCACTGATGCGTATTGATGCGTGAATGCTGTCATTTTAGACAACGTCGAAATGGAAAACAATTTTATTTTCATTAATAAATCAAATCATGTCAGAAAATTAAAAGCATTAAAGACAATAAAATCGTCAGTATTTGTCAAACAAGTAAACAACTGGTAGACAATGATTTACAATACTTAAAAAGAATTTAAGAAAAATGTGTTAAAATCAGACGCTGGTCATTTGATTGCTAAAATGTTTTCATTAATATTAATATTAGTCGCTCTCGCTTGCACTCAATTCAGAAAGCCATTAGTGCACTCAAAGGCCATGAAGTCAATTTCACTAAACACTCCATACATGACAGGAGTCCGTGATTCATACAAACGATTATGATGATTGCCACATATGGGTTAAGTATCAAATTTATATGCCAACTCTCACGTTCATACCGATATACCCGGGCCGGGCTTCCTGCGAGTTCTTCAGATATATCACGTACGTAACGCAATTAGTTCAAACTCACGTATTCTTAGAAGCGTTGACTAGATTTGAGTGTGAGTTAGTAAACATGATTAGAACACTTACGAAAATACAGAAGGCTAACTAAGTGATACGAATGTTGAAATTGTAAGCTATTCGTGCTGTTTGAGGAGTTCGTGTGTGTTCGTTGTTCGTAATACCTAATGGACTAACAAAACTACTAATTATTTTTAATTCACCTCACTAGCTTGCGGCATTAAAACCCCCAATAATTATAAAAATTTGGTTACGTCTATGAAGTATGAATTTAATTGGGCGTATACAATACGATAGAAAGAACACGATATTTAATATACCTATTGTTTCTGCATTAAGCATATAGCATACTGACTATCATATCAGGAAAACCAACCCAAGTTACCATTGTAACTTACAAAATTGTATACTTAGTACATTTTAAGTTATGATAATACTAATCAGTATACTAGTAAGTCTTTACCTAATATAATTTTTTCTTATGTATGATATGCTTGCTTTACTACATAAACCTCCTGTATCAATCGAGTCTTTGCATGCAAGGCGATGAGTCTGTGCTTAAGGAGATGTTATCCTCACTGATGGCTATCCTAATTTGCATCTAATACGACAATGGCCGATCGAGGCCTTTAACGGTACAATTTTAAACGATTTCGATCATAGTGACTTATAATAACCAATGATTTTGGGTTCATCCCTTCATGGGTACTAATAAACCTACATAGTTTGACATAACTTAAAAATTATTTGAAGCAACCTCTTAATTTATTTACTACACTGAAGTTATTTTATGAAATCAAATTATTAATAGTCTTTGTTCTAAAAGTAAAAATGGAAACGAGAATAATTTAATTTATATTATGGTTTCCCCTTTAATGTATAAGCAAAGATTACCTCAACCTCACCTTAAATAAAATTAATCATCCTTTACAACTGCAGGCGGAAGGCGCCGCGGCGACGCATACGTTAAGAACCTCCGTGCCTAGGTAAAGTCTGTGTCTAATCTGACCCAATAAACGGACGTAAAGTCTGAAAAATTCACTGCAAACTGTACTTGTTAGCTCTCAAAATAAACCGACAAGTTTGCCTCATGCGTGCGTCACTGTGAATCATATTCGCTGTACTCACCATGTTTTTTCAGATAAACATGGCTAATCAGTTTCAGCATACATTTTAGCTGAATAGATTAATTATTTATGTAGCTAGTTTAACGTTGATTTGTTTGCTTATATTCTCTATTTTAAATAAGCAAGTTTATCCAAAATTGTCCGAATAGTAAAACAACATAATTTGCCTTAGGACCCATCCGTTTGCAGATAACCAACGAGTTCGCAAATTCTGTCGAAATATTTTGCGATAATGAAACAAATCTACTAACTACTTACAGAATTCACAGTTAAAATTCTAATTAGATGTACAAATTTGGTTTAGATTCGAAAAACAGTATAACTTTATCAAGATCTGTGTGAAATATGTTGTTCATTGCTATTATAAACGATTTTAGAACTAAATTAATGCAGGTTCTCTGAAATAAATGTCTGAAATTTGGGAGACCCCTTTTAGTACAAACAATACAGTGATTTGAAAGATATTGTGTGATCATCATACGTAGTACACAAACTTGAGATGACAGACTATCGCTAAATGCTAACAGAGTTTCTACCACTAATTAAGTTTACTCATAAGCGCAAATTGCGAGGATATCGCTTCAATACGGTATACCCCCACTTGCCATAATTTCAGTTGCCCGAATTTCATTTGCCATAATATTCAAATGCCCGAATTTCATTGCCATAATTTCATTTGCCCGAATGTTATGTTTGCCATAAAATACAAGTGACATAATTTTAACTGCCCGAACATCAGATTCCATAATGATTCCGAATACCATACGTATTGTTATCCATATTTTAATTGCAATAATTTATGCAACAGAATTTTCAAACGCCATATATGTCATACTCATTGTTTACTTTATTAGTTACGTGTTAGAAACGTTGTTTCCGTGCCATTACATCATTTCCCACCCAAAAAGCTTGTAAAATAGGTTAAAAGAATGATAAAAAAAATAGGTTAGGTTAGGTTAGAAACATGAAAGACCACGCACGAGCCGAGCGAGCGAAGCGAGAAGCGATGCCGCAGCGACCGGCGAATATGCCAGAAAGCTTCAATCGCTTTTTAGGACAAATATTTGGCGTTAGGAGTATGGCGCTTAAAAATTCTGTTGCATAATATTATTGCAATTAAAAATATGGATAACAATACGTATGGCATTCGAATCATTATGGAATCTGATTTTCGGGCAATTAAAATTATGTCATTTGTATTTTATGGCAAACATAACATTCGGGCAAATGAAATTATGGCAAATGAAATTCGGGCATATGAGTATTATGGCATATATCTTTCAGGCAAAACAATAGATATCACTTCAATACAAGTACTAATACTTCATGTGTTTTACTAGTTAGTTTGAGAATTCCTTTTATTATATTTCTTCTTCTTTAGTGACATCCTGGTTACATCTCAGCTCATTTATTAGCATAATCCATATTCATTGCACTTGGTTCTATTAACAACATAAAGTTGGCATTGGTAACCATACCGCACAATCTCAGATAACCCAGATTTATAAATGCCGTTGGGATTATACATTTATCGGATTCGGAACCTAGGACTGCATGACAATTGGAACATGAACTGCTTTAGTAACAAGTCCCCTATTTATTGTAGGTATTGGTCGTCAAACAAGAAAACCTCAGGTTAACACTCCATCATTACATGTGTATTCATCTGCATTCCGCCTGTGACTGTCCGAAGTCGTTGATCACGTAAAACATTACTCCCATATAGCAAAGTCAGATTAAATGTAGGATCCTATGTCTACCTTGGTCTGACTATCGGTGCACCAAATGTAATTTAATTCGATCTAGAATTTTTTTTGGCGTGAAAGCGCGACAGATTTATATATGACATAACTAAGAGTAATAAGTATAATTTACAACTTATATAATACCCTAAGTTGTATCCTTACTAATATTAAAAATCCGAAAGTAACTCTGTCTGTCTGTCTAGAAAAGGTTATAGGCTACTTTTTAACCGACTGCGCTATAAGGAAGTAATGTTTTATCCGTTAAACGTCTCTACGCGGACGAAGTCGCGGGCGGGAAGCTAGTTCTATATAATTTAAATTAAACGTTTCATTATTCGGGCACCGCATTTACTTCACGTCCACGTGATCTTTCTTTGCGACTTCCGTGATAAAATAGCAGCTCCCGCAAAGCAACACTCCCTTAACCTAAATAATTCATGGAGCCAGAAAGATTAATACGCGTTTATCAAACACGGCAGCTGTCGTTCGGGATGCGGACTGCACTGAATATCGGTTGCGATTGCTAACAGCTGCGGCAAATCACTGAACAATCGGACCGAGTTTGTAATCATATGACATAATCGGTATCGATCATCAATTCAGTATTGAGAGACAAATTTTAAAACATGGTAACTAAAATTAAACCCAGTAAGGTAGAACCTATATTATGATGGAAGGTACTACCAATACTACTAGGTAACTAAAAACCTAGTACATGTCTACATGCGTGCATATGCTATGTACGTACATGCGTGCGTAGTGCGTAAATCAAATTAATTTTTGTTTTTGGGAAAATTTTTACTCTTAACCAATAATAATTCGATGCAAATGAATTTCCTAAATACACAATCATTTTGACTTGAACAATTACCAAGGAACCGGAAGGGGATATGCTAAAGACATGTGAAGGTAATATTAATCGTCAAAACATTACGTAGGTGCTTGACGTCCGATAGTAGCTCCAAAACTTTGGCATTTAGTATTCATCGGTGGATCTACAAAGAAATCTATGACAACTTACTTAGGTACAGAGAAGGTAGAGTTTTGATGATTACTATGAACTTCAAATATGACGCTTTAGACAGAAAAATCTGTTTTTTTTATGGTTGTGTACAATAACTGAGTACCGACTTATTTGTAGTTCACGCTATTCACTTCACTAGGCAAATAAAGAGTAATTCCATTGCATCCACGAGTAGAGATATAACAGAAGAACTACCTAAGCCCGTATTGCTAGACACGAGATAATAGCTAGGTACATAGACAACAAGGGCAAATTGATCCGTCTGTCCGTGTGAAACGAGACACTGCGTCGCGAGCGCATGTAGCCCAAGTGTCCAATTACCTTTCCTTTTGAGACTACGCGTTATGAAGATTCCTAGGGTTTCGGGCTTCTTTCCTAACCCTACAAACTAATTAACTACTGGCGGATTAAGAATATCATTTCTGCATTATACCTAAAATCCTTGGGTGATGTAGAAAGGCAGAATCGACGGAAATGAAAGGCGTTAACAGACAATACTAATGTTAAAACCTTTCGGAACACCACCAACCCGGGTGGGATCTCCCTCAATGGTTTTGGCAGAGACAAATTGTGAGGAATTTATCAACGATACGCACCAATTAGTTCTTAACACGTCTGATAGAAACAATCGTATCATCCATCTAGAATACAGTTCGTGCTTGGATTATGCAACAATCTAGTCGACGCATTCTTGGTCATAATTAACATAAAGTCTAAATTATGCAACACATACGACTTTTTGTATCAAGTGTCAAATCACAGTCCAAC
The DNA here is from genome assembly GCA_039566165.1 of Maruca vitrata. Taxonomy (NCBI): domain Eukaryota; kingdom Metazoa; phylum Arthropoda; class Insecta; order Lepidoptera; family Crambidae; genus Maruca; species Maruca vitrata. The sequence continues at coordinate 5,024,531 of CM076926.1, forward strand.
CAAGTCTATTAGAAGACAAACTTTACTCAATAAAATTATAAGTATTAGGTAAAATCGGATGATTTCCTCTCCTACTTAATGCTGCTACTACAAAATAATGTAATTCAATTGAGAATGCGTACTTTATAATTTGTAATTGAGCAAGAAATGCTAGACCTAGGAAAAACCTAAGACTATGAATCAAGATCCTAATTAATTGACGGTACGCATGCTGAATAAATCATTTTGTGTTGACACTCATCGAATATTTTAACTTGACTATGGGTAGGAACGTGCTGGTTTAATAAGTTTCTGATCTTAGGAGCTCGGTATAATTACAATAATCAATTGGGCCTTTTAATTGAAATTCACGAAGCTTAAACAACAGAAGAGATTTATGGTGAAAAAGAAATAGACTTTAAATTATGAAATTATGTAATGTTTAACATGAGTATTACTTACGTCATATCTTATTCTGACTTAAAGAAAATACAGCACAACATTTTGTTGGTGATTATTCTCTTGATAATTACAATCACCCTTTTAATCAACGAACAATCCAAATTCCTAGATTTGGAACGACTCACGTCCCGATTCGGCCACACTGTGCAGTTCTAAATATAGCCGAGCCTTTAACATCTGAGGGGAATTTCGAGGTTCAAAGACCTCGCGAACCGGCCCGTGCCGCGATAAAGAATTCCATTTTTATGGGGAACCCGATCGGAGCGAACACCGAAGTTCAGGGGCAGATAAGACCAGTCCTTCAAACTTCACTGGGTTAATGTCATGTATAGTTCGATTGATCATGACTATGACTATCGAACTCTAGGTTGCATTAATCATATGAAACAATATTCAATTGCAGCCGCGTTTTAACAAGGGATTGATGAAATAAGTTTACTTTATTAACTTAAACTTGAAATCCAACCCAATGTATAGTTAGCAAACTAAGTAATTTACTTAACTACACGTATAATGGTTATTGCCGTTGGAAATTCTTATGTAAGGACTTCTGGTGTTGGTTGGCATTGATCCAAAGCTATAAATGTTCAAAGCAAAGAAAACCTTAAGATGCAACATCCTTTTATAGCGAAATGACGACGTCGCATGTTTGCCTACGTATAAAAGTGGCATTGGAATACATTCGCGAATATTTCGCAAAAAAAGCATACAAATGTATAATCCTTACTATCCTTACTAATATTATAAATGCGAAAGTAACTCTGTCTGTCTGTCTGTGACGCTTTCACGCATAGAGTACTGAACCGATTTAAATGAAATTTGTTACAGATATAGTCCAGAGCCTGAGAAAGGACAGGCTACTTTTTAACCGACTGCGCTATAAAGAAGTAATGTTTTACCCGTTAAACGTCTCTACGCGGACGAAGTCGCGGGCGGAAAGCTAGTGTGTTTATAATTCTTACATCTCCCTAAAATCCAGCTGATATGATTCGATAGGTTTCTTTTTTTATTAACAGGTAAGTAAGATTGTTTTAGTAGCAACTTTTCACTCTGCTATACTTCCAATGTAATGTGGTATGTAGCACGTAATTAGATGCATAATAAAAGGCCAACTCATTTGACTAGTTCATTGCCAATTACCTGGTACAGAGTTTAATTAAGTAGGTCATATTCGTCATAGTAGCCCATGTGAAGCGAGTGTAAACATTCATATTTATGGCTTTATCTTCTATTTTAGTACATTTGTTTTTATCGTTTACCTACTCGAGCTATGGTGAACGTATGTTTGTGACCGTCGCCAATATATCGTAGGTACGTAATTTTTTTCTTTCCCTCTAAAGCTGTCAATACCGCGATCAATCAATTTATCAGTCCACCAATACATAGGGAGCTACAAATTTTGTTATTTTTGTTCTGAGGTTATTCATCTTCTGCGGAGATTAAATGGCACGTACCTAAGTAGTACTAGTTTCAAATGCTTAGTGTAAACAACCATTCCTTCAGAGTCTTGAAAATAATCAAATAAAATCGTTCTAGGTATTATTTTGTGTTTACGAGTACGTAGGTTCCAATTTCGCTAAGAAATCTTAGAGCGATTAACATTGAAATTGAATTTCGTAAGACTAAAGGAGTTAATTATTCAAATGGGATCCCTGGCTAGCCTTTACCTCCTGAAAGAAGCCAATTTTATATCATTGATTGACTACACTTCTTCTTCTTCTTATCGTGTGGTTGATGAACAACCTGGTGTCAGAGTTTAAGCCGCCCGTAGGCCTCTGACATGGCTTCACACACCGTTGAAAAATATCTCAGGTGTGCTGGTTTCCTCACGATGTTTTCCTTCACCGTTAAAGCGTCGAATGATGGTACATATGAATTTCAAATTTGGAAAACATATTGGTACCTGGCGGGGTTTGAACTGGCGACCTCTCGCATGGCAAGCAATGACCTTAACCACTCGGCCATCGACGCTTTTTTACTTTGACTACACTGGTCTAAGTGGTCTACCTACTCGTTGGAGGATGGATCCAGGTCTTAATACTTCAAAGATCATCTGTTTTGTTCATAATCTTAAACCCTCAGTTCATAGTTTAGATAGACTATAGAAATTTTTCAACAGATGAAATGATTCATTGTATTCCAAATGTTTAACCTTTCGAGTGTCAACGTTCGCATACGGTAAGCGCAAATGTTTAAATTGCTAATAACTTCATAATACCTATCTAGGTATCTATTCATAGATGATATAAAATTGTGTAGAAATAAAAATTCTAGGTCGTTGATTAGCTAAGCATGCGAAATTAATTCAACGTTGAGCATTTTGATTGTGAAATAAATACCGTAGCGCGATAGAAATATTTCCTATTGGAATTATAATACCTACCCTATTTTATTACCTAGGTAATCTAAATGTAAGTACTATAAATTTGTTAATATTTCAACTACAACACATTATGTTTGTCAAATAGGTAATGAGTCAAATGATATCTGCATGCAGCACCTATGTGCGGAACCTAAGAATCTCATTATCAAATGGGGTAGGTCCTGCCTGCTTTTACCTACCCACACCTTGCAAGCAGGTAGGTACCATCTACCTAACTTACATACCTACCTTAATTCGGCGTTGTTTTCCGTAAAACATTTGCGAATGAATGGCCCATTATGAAAGAAGTTTAATCACGCTCTATATTATTGTTTTGTACATACCTTACGGAAACAATCGGGTTGTACGGGGCGCCGGTATTCCGATTAATAAACACACAACACGTTCGCACCGCACTGATATTCACTCAATACACTTAATTTGTGGCTATTTTTAATTCAAACTATTTCGGGTATATTTTGTTAACAGCTGGCTGTGGGTTATTTTTTCCGCGGGGCTGTCAAATGTGTCCTTGACGGACGCGATGCGCCATGTTGTTTTGAGGACGGGCGCGTGGCGACTGCGCGCAGCCGCCCCTGCGCGGCGCATGCGTGGTGCGTCACCCCAGTCCCGCCCGCGCTTTGCCTTCCTTGTTCCCTGTATCCCGATCCCGCAATAATTCACAATTATTATTTTTGTTAGGATTTGAGAATGGGACCCTACCCTTGGCGCGCGCGTCGCGTCGGTCGCTACAGGGCGGAGGTCTCCTAAATTAATTTGTTTAAATTGAACATTTTATTTGGTATCGTGTTGGGATTTGCTTAGTTTATTTTGACAGAAATAGTTAAATGAAAATATGTACCTACTTTACGTGCTTACCACGTCAATAAAAAATACTTATTTTAGATAATAATAATAATAACAAAAAAGAAAAACAGCCTATTATTTTGTAATTTTTAGTGTGTCAGGTTTTTGAAATAGTTTTTATTTTTTTCATACTTTTTAATGTTACATTTATTATTATAATAACAAGTAGTCTGAATATGCATACGGTACCTATTGAAAGAATTATCCTTTTACCTACTTCTAACTATTAAGGAGTTGACCCTCCATCATTCATGGATGCCTTTGTCAGAACTGGACCATATTGCTATGGGACCAAACGGGAAGCACCAGCTTTCAAATAATACAAAAAACATGTAAATCGGTTCACCCAGGCGGAAGTTCAGGGGTACCAAACTTTAAAAAATACAGACGAACTGAGAACCTCCCCCTTTTTTTGAAGTCAGTTGAAAATAGAGACAAGAGTACATAAGTTCGCGAAAATATTTTAGACGACCTTCAATATCTGGGTAAAATAAATAAATAAAAATAATAATTATTACGGAAATACAATATATTTTACTTTTCTTTTCTAACTTCTTTGATGTTTTATTAATAAAAATCCTGTGTAAAGTCGTCGAGTTTATATAATTTTTATATTACGCGCATCTAGATTTTAATAAGTAGGTTGGTAGTGATTTTAAGTCTCGACAGCCGAAATAAAAAAAAACCGTGGCAGACGCGGAGCGACGAGACGGCACGTGCTTGACTGGTTTTAGGGGTTCCGCAAACGTTTACACAACATCTGTTAGCTTTATCAACTGTATGGGAGAGACAAATGAACGTGTGTACGAGTAACATTTACATCATGTTGTGCATGGCGCTCACTAGTTTCAATAAAACAAGCTATCATTGAATGAAATTCTACAGAATCTAGGTATTGACTAGTTTAAGACGTAAGTATTGTCTATGTATTAAATAAGAGGGAGGTCGTTAGTTCTAGGTAAGTTTATGACGGTGATAATATGGATAAGTTCTTTTTTGTCTATTCGATTTCATTGCAGTACCAATCAATATGTTAGACTAGCTATGCCCGCGACTTCGTTTGCGTGGACTACAGGATATTACATACAAGTTTTGTCTCAATAACTCCTGTTCCCGTGGGAATTATTCAATATCGCATTGCAAGTAGGCTTTACGTTCATTAGGGTACCTGCATGCCAAATTTCAATCATCTATCTTACGCGGTTTAGATTTTTTCATACAAAAGTTTTTTCCCGCTAACTCCGTCTCTCCTTTTATATATTTAGATAAGTAAAAATTTACTTATAATGTAATTTGAAATTTGTGTAATATTAATTTAAACTTATCAAAATTACATACTAATTATTTAAATATACTGAATTTATAATTCGTAAAGTTATGTCAGCACAAAATACAACCGCCTACACTGGCTAACATACCTACTGAACCACCGTTTAATAATTCTGTGTCGGCGAGCTTTTTCAAGCACCCATTGTTTTCCCAGACGGGTGGGCCGCGGGTCCTGGAACGCGCTGCATAGCGAGTGCAGTCTGGTGCATTCGGTAGTAACGTCCCACACGCCCACACAAACGACCGTAGCGTCAAGCAAGCGGGCCCCTCGCTTACCCAGCTTACAAAATGGACCTTAATACAACCGAGTGAGAGGCAATGTAGCGTATGAATATTCTACTCAATTATTTATCACATTCATGCTCAGTGAATCTAAGGATGATAAGCTTCTTGTCGGTACATACGATTGATTTTGTTCTAGTTTAAAGGACTAGCGACATTGCATTTCACACGGGGACGGGACGGACGCAGTTTAGACGCAAATTACTCAGTAGGTATAAAGAAAGTCATTAGAAACATCAATATAATTTTTAAAGACCTATTTATCAAAAAAAAAAGAGTTGCAGTTCAAGTATTGAGACTCAGTATTTCTTTATGTGGGTGAAAATCTATATTTCACAGCTGTTAATGCGTTGTACAGGCGATATTTTGCAATGTTGCGCTGTGAATTTATTTTTGTAAGAATCGCGTCTTGGCAAACGTAGTGTAGGACGGCCGCAGGCCAGGTGGTGTGACGATTTGCGCAGGACTGGTTCGAGTAGGAGCTGAATGCGAGTGGCCGAGGATAGAGAGAAGTGGCGTGCATTTGGAGGGGCCTATGTCCAGCAGTGGACAGGAATGGTCTGATGATGATGATGAAGAACTCACTATCTACCTTCTAAAGTGACGACGAATGATTAAAAATGTTTTGTTAAGTTATTTTTTTAATGTAAGTGATTTATGTTAATCTTAATCAGAAATAAATTTCTTAAACCTTATATTGCTGCTGTTCATAGAAAACAAACATATGAAATTATAATTTTTAAGTTTCATCAGTGGTTCTACTTCGATCCGGACCTGGAACCACCATTATGGTCGAACTCCGGTTCGTGAAGGGTCTGATCTCGGACCACGAAATAATGTAACTTGTTATTTACGATAAAAAGGATCTAGCTTCTACTGAACGCTACAGTGACGGTGTCTGGACGTCGTTTCGATTTTCCAACAGTATCTGGACTGAACCGCACCTAAACTACTTGCCCCCTACTTAATAAAGTGTCATTCGGATGGACAGACAGATATGATGACGAATCTATAAAGGGTTCCGAAAGAAGTTACACCTATACTCTATTCCATTTATGAAGTCCTTTTTGACATTTCGAAGAACGTAACTCTGCACGTTTCAAATAAATCCAATTTAATATCACTTTTTGTGTTTAGTAGGAAATCGTTATTTAAAAAATATACAATTATGCAAAAACACCCTCCAATTAATTTACAAGCAAAATTAACTTATTGTTTTTGATCTAACTATTGTTTCTATATCTGAACTTCAAAATAAAATAATATTTTTTTGCGCGTATGCAGTTACGTACTATGGTTTATGTTTTACATTAAACGTAGTGACGTGCCTCAAGTATTCGGTTAGTTAAACCGATCATTTGCGAATGAAAATGAATCTAGCGGCAATGGGACTGCTTATAACTTTAATGCATTTTACAATAAAACGTAATAAAAAGTGCAGTCCTTTGCAGGTAATATGTAAACTGATTAAATAACAAAATAAATTAATAAATCAAGCAGTGATGATTAATAACTATAAAATCAGATATAAAAACTTAAATTAATTATTTGTTTTTATTTTAATCTGATGCTCATAGTAACTGTTAAGTTAGTCCATTACGCGATACAATTCGTATAATTAATTTAATGTTGCAACTATACTCGTTGCAAACACTCCTGGCAGCAAACGGTGTCAAACATTCGGTGCCAGTCATTAACGAGTCTTTGACACGAGCCTTTAACTGTTATGATCCTTTAAACTCAGTGTAAATTTTAAATAACTTAACTATCATTATTCATTATTATTATACTAAACATCCAATCGTGTATTTCTTTTTTCGACAAAAAACAAGTTTGGAAGTTTTGCGTGTCTAAAATTGTTCTTTCGATAATTTTTATTAACCTTAGTTTTTGAAAGTAGTTCGATTTAAATTTGTTACAAATCGAGAATCGTTGCCGCTGAATATCGATTTCTAAGGGTACTTCCCTAGTACTGTACTATTGACATCTGTCAAAAAGGACTTCATAATTGGAATAGAGTATAAATCGTTCCAAGATCAAGAAAGATAGAGTTTTATATTTAGTCCGTATAATCGTCAATATCTTTGCTTGCATTAGTTAGTTTTTTGATAAACGTCGATGTCAGATTTGACAACCGCACAGCTGACACAAGAGCAGTTTGTTGTGTTGGTCAGTTTTGCCTGTAAAGCGTGTTTTTACTTTCATAACATTTTTACTAATCTCAGTTTCATATCTAAAATGCCCGAGGAATCAAAGAAAAACCAGTTAGTTATTTTTATTGTAGTACCTACATAAATGACAAAACTTTAACATGTTCCAATGACCATGATTTAAAAGTTTTTTTTTTTGGAAATTTCAGACATAAGGGTGCTAAAGACCAAAGGAAACCTCGTAATCGAAATCAAGGTGGATCCTCTGATAAGAGAGTAGAGAGAAAAGCTGAGGAACCTAAAGGTAAACTAAACTTTAAATAGTTCCCTAATTATCTAACTTTATAAGCTTATGAATGAATAAAAGACAAGAGTGAAATATAAGTTAATTTATTCTTCTTCTTTTCGTGTCCATGGCACTTTATTTATTATCAGCAATATTATATTATATCTTTCTCACTACATACAAATCTAGACATACACATATAGGGTTGCCAACTTATTTTACATGAAATAAAGTATATTCAGATCAGTAAAGAATAATAAACAGTATCTTACGAAAATGAACAGTATTTTAATTTTGTTTGAGGTTCTCGGCTGCGCTGCTCTGAGCAGTGAGTACCGTCTGACGGAATAAATACAAATTTGTGTGAGCGTCCTTCGTGTTTCCATTTCGAACGGAAAACAGTATTTTGTATACTTTTTTTTGTTCAACAGTAAAAAGTATAATTGAGGGAAAAACAGTATAATACTGTTTAAAACAGTATAGTTGGCAACCCTATACACATACAAAAATATGAAAATAAAGTAATCAGTCACTTTACAAGTTACTTAATACAACTGTCAAAACATAATTTATTTATAATAAATTAATATTGCATTTAAATTTATTATATTTTTTCCAGTTCCAGTGCATAAACCACCAGTATATGAGGACCCAGGGCCTGAATTTTATAAAAATCTGAAAAGAGAAACAGATGATATTCTGAAAATAACTGAAGAAGCAAATTCGAAGTACAAGAAGAAAGAAATTCAAAGCAACTGGTCCAAATATGAAATGCCAATTGAGAGTTATGATGAGATTGAGGAGCAAGAAAACATGGGGGCAGACTATGAGGTAAATCATAACAAAAGTGGTAATAACACTGCAACACACCAGTAGGCTGGTGGTGATCTGGGCTGAAACAACCACACATATTATTTATTACAAGACTAGCCCTCGCTTCGCTTCGGGTATATTATACATAAAAACCTTCCTATTAAATCCCTATATCTATTAAAAAAGACTGCATCAAATCTGTTGCATAGTTTAAAAGGTTTAAGCATATGTACAGACAGACAGACAGACGAGGGAAGCAATATTTTTACAATCCATTGCTATTTATGATAAGAGAAGGAGAAGAAACATAGTGAGCCTGCATGTCTTTTAATAATAAAAATCTGATCTGTCTGTAGTCAAATCCAGCTATGGTGAATTTACTTCTTTTTGTGTGCTTAACCATTACATGAAATGTGAATTAAGTTAAAAATATTTCTAGATTATAAATTTTAATTGTTACTTAAATTTTTTTTAGAAACTCATAGAAGCTCCCTTGTCTGTGGGGGGACATTTTCAATTCAAGCATGAAAAGTCATGGGATGTTGACACAGGGCCTTCTTTATATGACAAGTATTTTGAAGTGAACATGGATAACTTGTTCATGTCTATTGGAACAATACCATTTTATGAGCGAGTACATCTAGACAAGGGAAAATTCAATGAATCAGATATTTTAAGTATGGATAATAGAGCCACCAGATTCAAACAAAAATATTATAATGACAAAAAGTTTATGACACCTGAGTTAACTGTTCAAGATAAAATACATAAGATTTTGAAAGAAGACATAATCAAAGTAAAAGATTATGATAATGATGAGACAGAAAATGTAGAACAAACCAGTGTAGAAATGATCACTAAGGATAATTTGATTGGAGATATGGCACAAATTAAACTAGATAATGCAGTTGCAATCAGTAAAACAGAAACAGAAAAAATACCTTCAAGTAATGTCAATAAACAAATAGAAACACCAAAACAAATAAAACATGGTTCCAAAGAAAATATTGACCATTTCGATGACTTCATTGTAAATCAGGAAGTCAATAAGATGCCTGAAGAACTGGATATAAAAGACATTGTAATACCCAGCACTGCACAGAAAGGTATCAATCATGCTAAACATTTGTTTTCACAGCTTTGGTTATTTAGACATAACTATACAGTTATGTACACTTTACTCAAACATATGTTTGAGTAAAGTGTCAAGCTAGCCAAAAGAATGCTCCTAACTGTATTTCCTTCTTTCAGTTGCTGACCAAGCAAAACAAAGCACATCTGATACGAAAAATCAGTTAATTGAATCTCCGGAAGACCTAGAAAAATGGCTCGACGACTTTTTGGATGGATAGCTTATTTTATTAACAGAATATTTAAATGGACGCCCCCTAACAATAACCCGGTAAAGTGCTATTATGGGGTTTATGCTGTTATGTCAAATTCGGTATCTATGGGCTGGAATACACCTTGACAATTTTTTTCAGATTTTTCCGATCGATATCTACAAAGTTATCATGATACACAATATTATTGTTGGGAAATTAGTGACAAAAATATGACGGCAATAAACTTGTTAAAGGTCGATACAAAAAAAAATATTTACATGTAGTTTTGGTAAGATAAATTTACCGGGTTATTGGCGTAATTTCTGTTTATGAAGTTTTGGCAAACGTTTTTGTTGAACTAATTTAAATATACGTATTCCATATTATGCTCTTACAATGTTATTTAAGTTTGGCATTTTTTCATAATACTACGCATTATATGAATGCGTCAATTTGACCAGAGGATTCAATTGATGAGAGGATTATTTCTATCAAAATAATGCTTTACCTCCACCAATTAAATATTATCCAGGTTTATGCACCTGCATCAGCAGCTGACGATGATATCATAAAGGCCTTTTACATCAAAATGGAGTTCCACATGGCGCAAGTCCCAAGTAGAAAACCTCTATGTTCTGGGTGATTTCAATGCAAATACAGTACAGAAAACGAGCCCGGACTGCAGCATATAGTTGGGTTATATGGATTGGGAACACGAAATGACAGAGCTGTGCGCTTTATTAAATTTGCTGCTGATAATAATCTCACCATTATGAACACAGTTTTCCAACACGGGTGGTGTTGGAAAACTGTTCAAGAGACTACACCTGGGCCAGCCCTGATGATGGCAAACACCGTAACTAGACCGATTACATTCTGATCAGATCTAGGTGGAGGAGCTCGATTTTTAACGCCCACACTTTGCCTGGGGCCGACTGTCTTTCGGATCATGAGTTTTTGATATGCAGTCTCAAGCTTAAGTTGCGCAACCCACTGTTACAGTGATTGGCCAGATTGTTAAAATGTGAGAATATTAATGCAAGTCCTTGTTCCTAGAAAAACAACAATCAAATATTCCTGAGGTTAACACAACATCTACAGAAGAGGAACCGCGTATAGTGAAATCAGAAATAGAAGCCGCTATAAGACATCTCGAATGCGACAAAGCCACAGGTGCAGACGAAATCCCTATTAAAATATCTAAGATTATGGAGGATGTACGTGTAGATATCTTACAAGCCATCTGTTCACCAATATGGAGTACGGGAACGAGGCCTAAGGATTAGTCGCATTCCTTATATCATCCCACTCCACAAAAAAGGCTCAACCAAAAAGTGCATCAACTCCCGCCTAATATCTCTAATATCCCACGCTAGCAAGGTCCGTCTTCAAATATTGATATTCTTAATACGAGGCTACAGGCATACATGGGCTGGGTGATCGCTCAAAAGCAAGCAGGCTTTGTATAAAGGGAAAAAGAACCCATGAACAGATTCTCAACCTAAGGCAAGACGCGGAAAAAGCTCAATATCCCACTATTTATATGCTTCATGGACTTTCGGTGTCAAAAGCTTTACTTTTGACACCGTTAAGTGATGGAAGCTGGGGAAGTACTTCTCAAAATGGGTGTACCTCAACATCTGGTGTATCTCATTCAAAGACTTTATGAGGATGGAACGGCTGCGGTTTGTGTGGACGGAATTGACTCAACGAATTTCAAAACTCAGACCGGTGTAATACAGGTTTGTTTAATGAAATGCTTAGTTTTTCCTATTTTTCTTTACGGAGCTGAAACATAGACAATTCGTCAAAGAGATCGTTAGAAGATTGACGCCCTTGAAATGCGGTGCTGGAGGAGGCTACTGAGAATAAAATAGACAGCTCGCCGCACAAAGTCCTTGTGGGCTCTGCATTTAAGACATAAATATAATTTTATTTATTACCAAAGTGTAGTAGTGTTGTATATTAAAATAATCCTCGAGATAATGTCTTTCAGAATATTTATAAATGCTATGATTCCAAAGTCAGGTAAAGTATTTTTATACGTGATAAAGTGGGCGTAAATGTTTTACTTAAATTTTACGTAAAAGTCAACTTCTTTATTTTTTTAATTTTTAAGGCTTGTTAGTTGTACTTTGTATGAAACAAAGTAACATATAATACATAAAACATATATAAATGCCTTATAGTTTCAGCTTTAAAGGGGTATTTTTATTTTACTATAGTTGCAGAAGTTTGCTAGAAAATACGCTTTAAATCAGCAACGGCACGGCGCGCTCAACGGAGTTGAATGGCGATCGCGCGGGGGCGTACTCGCCTACTGGCAGCTGGCGTTGCACTCGATATCAAAAAGACATTCCTCGATTATGCACGAATGAATTCTGAAGATGTTTGGACATGTCAACCGCAACGAAAGCTCTTTATTCAACGTCCGCGGCCGATCACCTACAAGATGGACAGATCTCGTCAAGTCGACTACGAAATGTTTCCTAACATAGTGTACACGCAGTGCCATGAATAGAAACATATGTAGGGACACGACCATTTATTCAGGAGTGTACGACTGAGAAAAAGAAGAAGAAAATTCTTTTAATTATTTAAATATTAATTTTTTTATGTTTATATTACAAGTTCTAAATACTCAAAAAGATATGGGTATTGAGTGGTTACAATGAAATCATTATTCCAAATATCCCCCTAAAAATAATGTAATGCATTAATACCGTTAAGAAAATTATATTATATTACCACAATAACCCCGTAAAAATATATTACGTAGCATACCTAGCGTAAATAAAAACGTCATAAAAGTACATTAAATACTGTTACGAAATGTTCTATTCAAATAATTTACTTCAATAATCCCGTAAGTTTTAATACTGTAATATTTTATGCGTACTATTTTAGGTATTATGTACTTTTCATAAATATCTAGGTTTTGAATAACATAAATTTATTGTTGCTAGTATGGTTATATTTCGCAAAAAATTATCTTTCGTTTGATACCTCAATGTTTGGAATAGTCCCACTGTTCAAAAGATATTCGACAAAAACAGTAAATCAGCTCTCCTGTAAAATTTGGATTTTTCGATTACCGGGTTATTGCTTAAGGGGCGTCGAAATGGACTGTAGTAAATCTGTGTATTCAATCTCATATGGACTAACATTTTTAAGTGGCTGTTATTCAATCTTGTCTCCAAAAATCAAAAGGCATTACACTATAAATAAAACATAATATACCAAATATTATCAATTTATTGTGGTGTAGGATTCCTGTATGAAACGAGTGCACAATTTTAGGATGATACAAAATCAAATATGTTGATATTTAAAATAATTATAGAATGACATTTATTTAGGAATAACTGGCAACATTTTATACACACCTGCCAGTGATAGTTATTGATAAAAATAAAATAGGCAGGTATTTATTATGGAGTCAAATTTTACCATACAGGCACTTTGTCTCAAATATGTGTAGAAAACTATCACAGATCATAAAAAGTTGAAATATTGTATATAATAAGTAAGTGGCTTAAGACAATATCTAAAATATTTCCACAGAAGTAAAATAATCTCAAACACATGCCTACTGGGTCTACATTTGGTTAGAAGCCTTATTCGGATAAGAATACAGAAAATGAATCAATTATTATTTATAATTTCAGCAACCACTAAAGATCACAGCTTACAGGTAGCTGGCGTAGACTGCACACATCAGGATCTTCAGTAGTAGATTTTTAAGTCTCCATAATAATGCACCTTTCGGCTTCCACGGTGAAACACATGAGCTCGAGTCTGATCCATTCTGGATACACTGCCTTTCATTAATATCACTTCACATGTTGTACAGGAACAAATATAATTATTAAGTACCAGATACAGGTTTTATAGACACCATAAGTTACAGACAGCATGTGACCAAATGAGTAAAAAATGTAGGTACATTCGAATTCTCAGTACTTTTTTACATTCTGAATCAAAACAGAAATTATCATAATACTTCTAAACAAATTCGTGACGACGTTCTAAAAAGGAATAAAACACAATTATATTACTTTGTATAATAAGGTATGATACCCATCACAATACATTTATAATTAATAGCGATAGTTATTGTAGTTGTCGTATTTATTGTAGTTACCGCCTCCGCTATTGCCGTAGCTAGGAGGGTGACGCCATTGGTTGCCGGGAGGTGGCGACGGTTCAGATGTCTGTTTCAGGGTCTTCGCACGAGCCGCCAACTGCGAAACTAGCTGCGCAGGAGTCATGTGGGCGATCGAGATCGGTGCGCTGTCCACGGCACTTCCAGTCGGGTTGAATATAGATTTCGAATTCATAAGATCCTGTTCAACAACTTGTGTGTGTATAGAGGAGCAGAAATGTTCTGGATCAATCGAAGTGCTGGCGTTGAAATGATTGATTGACTCGCGTACCTCGCAGACCTCACAAAACGGTTTAGTTGTTTGCACAGCGGCATCCTTCATGTCCTTGGATTGTTTCTTCTTCGGTCTTGCGACTACCTTGTCCAGTCCTATGGTGGCGATGATGCTGTCCACCAGCTGCTTGTTCTGCTGCATTGTCGGCTCGGTCTCCTTGGTGAACTCGAACTCCACTGTGGACTGTCTCTTCAGCGGCGAACAATACTTCGGCGCAATGTACTTCGGCTCTGCGCCGAGCATGCTGTGGTGGATCATCAGGCGATTGGGAAGCAGCAACTTCGTCAGCTTTCCTAATGCTTGACTGCAGCGATTCAGGACTGTAATAAATAATTACGAAACATAATAAATTATAATTAACTGCTTACAAATGAACTATAAACATTACATATTATAGTAACAAAATACAATCATGTGTTAATATTTTATAACAACATTTTGACAATTTAATATTTGTCTTATTCAATACAATGAATATTATCTATAGAATTAAACAGTTACAGAAGTTTTAATAGCAAATAAGTGTCTTTTTATATGTAAAAATACAAGGACAGCTATAATTTTATATTATCTTATTAACATATTATTTAATTACTATGAATGTATGTACAGACAGGTTCATAATAGATCATAATATACCAACCAGTCACCCTAGTCTTGGTGTCCAAAGTGTTGCTCACACCTGTAATAATAAGTATAGTATGAGTAGCATTCATCAAGTTAAAGGATTAAAGGATGTAGGTGAAGTTAATTATACATAATAGACAACTAATGTAATGACCATTGCAATACAATGTTACAGTTTCAGATGAGAATTTTAAGATTTCATTTTAAATGTGAAACCAACAAGGATTTATTATCTTTATACATTGACTATTACTTGCTCTGTTCTGAAACAATTAGGTACTTCATTTTTCTCATGGTATCAAAAAATAATTTTTCTTACCTTTATTGGGGGCCAGCTTCAAGTAATCTTGTTGTGAAAGCTTTCCATCTGCTACTAACTGAAACACAACACCTCATTATAGAATCTGAAAAATAAAAATACTTTTTTTACAAGTCACAATAAAGAGTAAGTATATTTACTTGTGCCAATGCATCATAAGGTTGAGAAATCTGTGTTTTATTTGTTGTTGTTGAAGATGGAATAATTTGATTTGGGGGCGGGACCATCGCTGGAGCAGGATTGGTCACCAGTGCTGCATCCATGAGTGAAGTAGAAATAGCAGCAGTGTCTATTGGCATAGGAGCAACTGCTGACGGAGCAGGCACTGGCTGAGGTATATTCGTCATTTGCTGCGGACCACCATATTCATAGCCAGGAGCATATCCTCCAGCATAGGGTTGCCCCTGAGGATATGAATAACCTGGAGGACCCCCAGAGTATTCAGTAGAAACTGGATAAGGTCCTTCTGGATATGGTGTGCTAGGAGGAGCATAACCAGATGGCTCATTTGGGTACAAAAAGGTGTCCCTTTGATATGATTTAGGAGATGGTGAGCGTCTCCCTTCATATGAGCGATATGGTGATCTCGAACGACGCATACGACGCGGACTGCGGCGGGGACTGTTCCGACGAGGACTGCGACGCATAGGGCTTGATCTACGTGGACTGTGGCGCTGTGGGCTATATCTACGGAACTTTCTTGGTGGACTGTACTGACGAATTTTTCTATATGGGCTTCGTCGATGATATTCAGGTCGTGGACTACGTCTAATGTTACTAAAATGTGGACTTCTTCGGTATCTGAGAGGCGACACCTTGTGATGGCGTTGAAAATCTTTGGAGCGACGTCTTGGCGGCAACGGTTCTTCTCCAGGTTGAGATCTCCTGCGCTCGGGTGGTTTCCCTTCACTAAAGTAGTCATCAAGTTCTGTTCCTGGCGGTAGTAGATCATCATCAAGACGCTTCGCCAATAACTCCTTGACTTTAACTTCTTTATCCCTCTTGATGGCTTCATTGGTCTTACTAGGATCCCTTCGGCTACCGGGCTTGATGAATTCGTCCAGCTTGCTTCGACTTCCAGAACGCCGATGTTCACTTCCCGAATCTCGTTCATTCCCTTTTTGCCATTTATACTTTTTATCAAACTTGATACTATCACCTCTACTTTTCATATACCTATCATCATCTTTTCCATCGATTAGTTCACGGAGATCCTTCACACTATCGACAGCTTCTGCATCAATTCTACGCTTACCGGTTTCGTCGTCATCCCAGCTATCTACTACACTGAGACCTTGCATAAACTCGTCCTTGTTAAAATCATCGAAAAAATCACTAGGCAAGTCCTCAGGCTCACCACCTTCGGATGGATCTTTTTGTGAACCCATGAGAATAGTCGGCTGCTAGTGAATCTTAACAAAATTAAAGGGTACAGCAACAAAATATATTTTGTGTGCTATACGAAAATAACCTTAAACCATTTACCGACCAGTGTCGAGTATATTCGATGTTAACTAAACCATCGCAATGAAAACAAGCAGGAGATTAATCATATTTAAAGAAATAGATAATTAGAATTATTCTGTGAAACCACAATAATTCACACAATCGGTAGACTCTAACAAATCAAGTTGAGAAGTTGACATTGATATTTTTAATTTAATGATTTATTAATGCTTTTGACCGTCAAACACAACAAATCCGTATCTTTGGTCGGCGCACTGTGTCGGTGATTTAGTCTTGGCATTACTTAAAGTGGTTCGCGGTTTTCTTCCTGTCATTTTCGTATGTCACAACAACATTCAACTGTCATATTTGTTTTATGGGCAACGAGCAAACCTCTCTGTTGTGTTGGGAATTCGGCGTACATAATCTTTATGTATTTAATTTTACAGGGGTAACATATATAAATATAATTAATGAAAATGGAGTGCACTCAAAGACTAGAGTGTACGCAAGAATTAAATGATACGCGGAGTGAGAAAATACACCCTGAACAGGTAACTCAATATGCTTGAAGTCTCATAGTTTATATCTTATCTTAGTGGTACGCTTTCTGGGATATAGTATTTATAATGTTCTTTATTGAACATAAATAAATAAATAAAAATTAGAAGATAATATTTATCATCATAGTTTGTTTTTTTACTTAGCCTACCCATATTGTCCCGCTGCAGTGCAAAGGCCTCCCCCAATTCACTCCAAAGCTGTCGATCATAGTTTATGATTATTTAATGTGAAGGTACAAATGGTGTGCTAAATTACTTGGTTGTAATAACTTTGCAATTGATGCTCTTTTTCAGATTGGATTTCTCGGAATTTGTGGTGTAAAACATCCTGTGAAACGAGGTCCTAACAAAATTGGCAGGGACCCCCAAACTTGTAGTATTGTATTGAATTTAAATGTAAGTTTTTGACCATAGTACAAATACTATTCAATTTAGTGTTTGTATAAATTCAGTGTAAACTCTTTATCACATAATCTATACATAGTATAAAATGAAGTTGCGAAGGGCGCCCAAAATGTGTTTGTTACCTAGGATCTCAAAAAGTACTATATCAATAGCTATGCGGTTTTCAATAATGGAAAGAAGACATTCCAGGGATTCTATAGGTGTATAATTTAGGTTTACCTACTTTAGAAATTATTAGAGTAATCGTAACAGTTATCAGACGGACGGAAGAAAAACGAGCTTTTTGGAGGCTTGCATTGCGTGCGCTGCTGAAATAACAGAATAACAATGTATGGGGGAATTATTCTTCTCAAAAAGTTCTATAAAAAAGTCTGCGATAAATTATGTCTATACTTTAAGGTTTAGCCACAATAAAGATTTTAGTGGTGTTTAAGTTTAATTTACGAAATATCTTATTTTTCAATTACTCGATGTTCCTACCGACATAGACCAATAAACATAAAACAAAATGCATATCAAATTAAAGCTGATAAAATGAGGATTCCGAATATATACTTATCATAACACTTATATGTTATTTACAATGCTGAGGGCAGAGATGGCGGCGGCGGCGGCTGCGTTCCATCGTTGTGTCAGTCGGTTTTTTAAAAATGTTCGTTGAAGTTCAACGATGGTTCTTACGGCGAGAAAAAATCGAATAATTGCCGGGAAAACCCTAAAAACAGCCCTTTTCTTTTTCCTATTTTTTTTGACAGGACGAAGTCTGTCGGGTCAACTAGTTCTTTATAAAAAATATTATTTTTTTTTAAAAATCCTTAAATCTAGTATACAAAGATATCATAATGGCTGCTACTAAAGTTACAAATGACACCTTTCATCCTTTGAAGCCAGTTAACTTCTCAGGCAAATAATAAATAAATCTAAATAAATGAATCTTTTATTCATTATCTCATAGGTTTAAAAACAATTGTAGTGATTGGAATCTTTTAAGCACATAAGTACCTGTGTTAGGAGATTTCCACTCTTCCTTAGCTATACAATTTATAGCACGAGATAATGTTGTACTGATTTAATTCAGGTCTAAATAAACAGCCTTTGTTATTGTTAATTTCCTTGTACATGTGCATCAATTTGCTTAGTTTACTTGAAAATTATTAGCAATTGTGAGTATACACTGTATTCTGGAAAGAAAACAATAATTGTATTTTTCATTTCAGTCAATATCCAGGCAACATGCTGTCATAAATGTGTTAAATCAAAGAGAGTTCATGTTAATGGATTTGGACTCTGCAAACAAAACAAAACTAATGGATGTAAGTAGAGTTCTCTGTTATTCAGTTGTGACATGTGACATGGGTCACTGCCCAACTTAGTAAAATATTTATCTAGTATTATTTGTCAATATTTCATAGAGATGAAATATAGCATGCATGAAGAGGTTGATGGATGTGGATGAAGCAAAAGTGGTGTGCCAGGACTGTAGCACATGCTAGGAAGTGATCTCTGCCTACCCCTCTGGGAGAAAGGCGGGATGTATGAAATATAGATAGGAGGTATGTATATATCATCATCATCTTCTGATGAGTATGAATGTAAATGGCCGTAATACTAGAGGAAGGCTGAAGAAGACATGGATGGATTGCATGAGAGTTGATATGGGAGTGAAAGAAGTAGACATAGAGCTGACAAATGACAGGCCTTTTTCTTCTCCTGACTGACTTACAATGATGGCTTGGCTAGCCTCGTCATCATCACTGGACTTGCAGATGGCTCTCACCACTAATCATCACCGGACTTGCCAGGGAATCGTTCTCACCCGTAATGAGTGGAAGAAGTGTACATGTTGTGCCAACCCCACTCAGCATGGGACAAGGGCTGGAGAATGATGATGATGACTTATGTAGACAATATTTTAAAATTAAAAATGCAGTTATGAACTAATTCATTTGAATTTCAGAAAACTCTATCAGCCTATATTCCTCATCCACTCCATGATGGAGATATGGTCCAATTTGGGGACATTTTTGGAGTCTTCAGGTTGTTAGAAGAAGATAATGAACTGCCAATGACTCAAGCTATTGATCTACCAGAAACTCCCATTGCCCCCAAGCATATATCAAAGTTTAACAAAGGTCCAACCACCACAATACCAGAATCTCCTGATGTTAGTGATCGGGTAAGTGTTTTTAAACTTACATCATGATGTGTCCAAGTTAAATATCATTTTTATTAAATATCAGGACTAATAAAATTGTTCCTGAGCTCTTTTCAAAAAAATAAAATTTGTTAATTCCTAAAAATGATCTACAAAGTTTAATTACTACATCATCATACACAACTGTATGTTCAAAGCATGCATTTATTACTGTCCTTGTTAATTACATAATGGCAGTTGATCTAAAATTTTATTATACTTTGCAGGAGGAGTCATTTATTGCACCATCTCAGCCAAAAGGACAAAAATGTTTCATGAATTCTAATAATAACCACTTCATAAAGCCATCAGAAAAAGTAATATCTATACAACCAGTTGGATCAAACAAAATTGATAATGTTTTTTGGAATTCATCAAAAAAATCTGTTTCATTGGATTCTCAATTTAATGATTCAAGCCTAAATAGTTCAACAATATCTGATAAAATATGTGGCAGAGAGAGCAATAATGCAAGTATTTTCGAAATGGAAACACAACCACCTCCAATGGATGTTAATGATTCTATTTATTCTGCAAACACACAGTTACCAAACGATCCAGCTACCATTCACACAGATAATACCCAAATGCCAATTGCTTCACCTAGTATTTACGACGCTAATACACAAATTCCTTCAGCCTCACCCTCCATCCATACTGATGACACTCAGAACCCGAATACTTCATCTACTATACACACAGCAGATACTCAAATTCCAAACACATCACCTATACATTCAGCTGATACACAAAAAGTTAAAACATCATCTATTCATAGTTTAAACACACAAATGCCAATAACTTGTTTGCCTCAAGTATGCAAAATAGATGATCAGGAAGAAATGCAATTTGACTTGTTTACTTCAAATAAACAAAATAATATTTTTGAAGCTAACACACAACTTTTAACAGCAGAAAAAGATAAAATCGAAGTAACAGAAACAACTAGTGAGAAGACGCCTGAAAAAAAGAATATAGCAGCCCAGATCACTAAGAAGTTAAATATATCAGATGAAATAATATTATTTGATGAAGTGGATGGTGATCAATTTGAAGAAGACTTTGATTCACAACCTTTGCTACCTCCAGAACCAATGATAAATGATAAAGAGAATGATGATATAAATATTAATAATATGAATGAATCAAATTCAGAGAAAAAGGGTGTTAAAAAAGATGTAATTATTCATTCTGACAGTTCCACTGACTGTGAAGATATAACTATTTTACCAACTCAGAAAATTCCGATTGTCAATGTCAATGATGATGAGGATTTGACCGATTGCGAAGACTTATTTAGTGATGTGCCAGATAAAAAAGATAACACTACAAAGGTAAAGTCTAAAAACGTTAGTTTTGAAGACATGTTGACCCAAGTAATAGACGATAATGTGATACAAAACAATAATATAAATAAATCAGTGTGTGATGATAATATAGCGGATATGCTAACACAAGTAATTGTTCCTGAAAATAGAGCCAATACTGACCTGGAAGATATGCCGACTCAAATAATCGTCGCTGGCGATGATGTTATTATTGCGGAAAATCCCATTTTATCAAAAGACACTCCATTTGAAGATATGGCAACTCAAGTAATTACTGGTACTACAGAAAATACATCATCTATTAACAATAAGGTTATTGAAAAAGGAGTAAATCAAGATTTAGTTAGTCCTTTTAAGATTCCATTGATGTCGCCAATAAAACTGAAAAGAAAAGATACTAAGAATACAACTCCAAAATCTAAACCCGTTTCGAACAATCTCCCGCCGATATCCATACCTGTGGAGGACGATGATAACTACTATGCGGCTACTCAAGATATACTTGATGATTTATGTACTCAAACATCATCAGCTGATCAATCTATAGACTCAAATATCCAGCATAAAGAATGCGAAATTGACGATGACTTGGTAGTTGGTAAAAAAGTAACTCCAATGAAAAAACAGCATTCTGATAAGTCATTTGAGAGTAGCGATGGAGAAGAAAAGGTTAACAATTTCGTGTCCAACTTGTCTAGTCAACAAATTCGAGACATGGTTGGTGTAGAATCGAATGTAGCAACGTTGCAGAAGGCACCAAGCGATGCATCTGACTTAGAACTAACTCCGAAAAAAGTGCGACCAATGTTTATGGATATTGACTTGCCAAGCAGCCAGGAAATCAAATCCAGTGTATCATCAGTGTACAATAAGTCAGCCGTGACGGAATCTTCAAGCGAGTCTGAGGAAGACAATGACTCCCAAGAGTGCACACCTATTTTATTCCGCAAAAAGAAAAAACCTAAAGTTGGGAAAATAGTATTCGAAGCTGAAACGTTGCCTACAAGGGTAATTACACGCGTCAGAAAACCTACATCCAAGTTACAAGGCAGTGAGGATACCAAATTATCATCAAACATATTGAAACCAAACTATTTGACTGAACAAGAAGATGACATTGACAAAGAAATTATAACAGAAAACATAACAAGACTCAAAAATAAAAGTGAAAAGTCTAAGAATAAAGAAACCAAAAAAGTTGATAAGAAATCTGAAAACAGCAAATGTGAAAAAGAAAATGCCACAACATCTTCAAGCACTACGAAAGGTGATGATAAAAATAGATCAAAGTCTAGTAAACAAACAAAGCCTGAAAGTGCTAAATCCAAAGCGAAGGATCAAGATGTCGAAAGAGATGTTAACAAAATGAATAAGGCAAATGAAAAGACGATAAACACTGTTCAAACACATACAGAACACATATCAGATCAAGTGGTTTCTAAAACTAAAAAGAAACAAATTGCGTCAAAGAGTATTTCTACTAAGCACGATAATGAAGAAAATGAAAAAAGCAATATAACCGTTGATACAACTTTGAAAAATGTGCGTAGCACTAGAAAACGAAAAGCCGCCACGGTAAACGATGTTTCGCCTATCTCTGTCATTGAGAATGATAATAGTCATAAAGAAGCTCAGGGTAGGTCGAGTAGAAGACAGAATAATAAGAAAACTATAGAAATTGATTTGACAGAAGTCGTAGAAGTGAGGCGAAGTGGTAGACAAAGAACGTCTCGAGACAAAAAAGAGAAAATCGACGAGAAACCTAAAAAATCTTCTGACAAAACTGAAAAGCCATCTGAAAGTATTGTTAAATATTTGGAGCAAACTGCGAAAACATCAGAGAAAATTGAAAAGGCTATAGATAAAACTAAGAAGGTTGCTCCTAGAAGAGGCAGGCCTCCTAAGCACGAACAAAGTACTGTGTACAGTTTATCGTCTGATTCAGGTACAGACTCGCCTAGGAATGCCAAGCGGTCAGCCCCCAGTGACCTAGGTCCTCCTAGCTCGAAGCGAACTAGGTCTGTGGTCAACACAAGTACTGTCACTTCTTTAAGAGCCACGCCAGCAAGAGTGAATAAGACACACCATGTATTGTTCACTGCATTTTCTAACGAAGAAGTCCAAGCTAAACTGGAGAAATTGGGTAAGCATACAAAATTATTCTTCAATGTTAACATGAATCATTTTCATCTGAAGCCTCGTTTATGCAAAATAATTTGTAGAACTTGAAAATTATGATATTTCATTGTCATTGGGTTTTAGAGTAATTTTAAGATTAAAATTAATTTCTCCACATATATTTCTCATTAGGCACAAATATTTTTCGGTCGGGTCGGTCGGGGTCGGGAGTCTGATTGCCCGGAGCAGTATGGGCTGATGTTGAGTTCTAATGAGTTGTAGCCCTAAGGGACGGGTGTCTGATAGACCGGAAGCATTTCTGACGCCATCTTGTTTTCCGCAGGCGCAGTCCTGGTGCCGGATGTACCGTCCTGCTCGGTGGTGCTGACTGTGAGCGTAAAGCGCACGTTCAAGCTGCTGTGTGCGGTGGGTCGCGGGCGGCCGGTCGTCGGGCCCGACTGGGTGCAGGCCTGCGTTGACGCCAACATGATTGTCGGTTAGTCTATACACTTGTGCTATTTAAACTTACGCGCTCGCAACGATGAAATATTTTTGGTGGTTGACAAAAATATAGTTTTCACGAATTATAATTTAGTAACCCTCGCTTCGTTTCGGGTATATCTAAATATATATAACTCTAAAGTGACTGACTGACATAGTACAACATCTATCTACGAACAGCCCAAACCATTAAGGGATTTGGGCTGAAATTTGGCATGCGATAGGTTGTATATAGGTAGACATCCACTAAGTCACTAGTCTTACATATGCTTTTTTAAACTTACATGCTCACAACAATAAAATATTTTTGGTGGTTGACAAAAATATAGTTTTCACGTATTATAATTTACTACTAGTGAATTACATCCCGCCCTCCCTTCGATTCTGGTATACCTATTATACATAAAAATCTTCCTCTTAAATCCTTCTATCTATTTAAAAAACACACACCAAAATCCATTCTGTAGTTTTAAAGATATAAGCATACATAGGGACACAGACGTGGGATGCGACTTTGGTTTATACCTACTATCTACTTAGTGAAAATCAAACTGGACATGTATGTATGTATATTTAATTATACTAGGAAGTCATTCTATTCTATACCACCGACTCACCCCACTAAAAGCAAAAGATCGCCTTGTACTTTCAAGAGTGGCTTTTACAATTTCCAAGGAAATTCCCAGGAGTTTCAAATGACATTTTACAATATCCTTCCAGATCCATGGCTTTACATTCTGAAAGACGACGCGGCGGAGAAGCGATTCCAGTTCAACTTGCAGAGGACATTGACGGGCAAACGCAACTTCTTGAAGGGCTACAACGTGTCCGCCACGCCCGGCGTTATGCCGAGCCCTCCGGAGATGAAACGTAAGCGAGGACTTTTAAATTTAGTTTATTAGTACTAGTGATCGCCCACGACTTCGTCCGCGTGGAACATGGTTTAGCCTGGCAATGATTATTAAATAGCCTATAATATACCGTGTAAAATTTGCTATCCGTTAGTGTAAGTCCCGTCGAAATTGGTCTGGCCGTTTCAGAGATTAGTGGTAACAAACAGACACACAGAAAAAATAAATTAAATTCTGTTTTTGTTATTGGTACCCGATAGATTCATGCCTATTTAGTAAGTTGTATAGATGTATGGCGCGACGATGTCAACGCCGAAGACTTATACTGGCCATCTCTAGCCACAGGTCAGCAGATAAGCAGTTTTAGGAAGGCCTGTGTTTAGTAGTGGGATATTACATACAAACTAGATTTTTAAATGAATTTCGCACTTTTGAAATGAACTTGCCAAACCTACTTTAAATGTCTTTTGCTGTCTCATGTCGCCTAGGATTTCAGTTTCGAAATCATTAATAATATTGATGTACTTAAATCTTACTGCCACTCATAAAAATGGCAAGCACAACAAACACAGTCAAATAACCTGTTATGTATTCGGGGAGTAATACAGCTCTGGCTCTAAAAGTGGAAATCTTCCAGCTTCCATGCCAGAGGATCGTGTGATGATACCGAGATTTATTTAACGTTGTGTAAAATGAAGACCGTACGTAGGCGCCATCTGTTGCCCTGCGTCCTAAACTCTACTTGCTACTTGCTTTCAAACATCCCCACCATCACCCCCACAGAGATCGTGGAGTCATCGGGCGGCACGTGGGCGGAGGGCGGCGCCTCGTGGGTGTGCGTGTCGTGCTCGTCGGACCGCGCGCAGTGGGCGGCGCTGCGGGCGCGCGGGGCGCGGCTCGTCTCCACGGAGTTCATCCTGGGCGGAGTGCTGCGCCAGACCGCTGATGTGGACGCCTGCAAGCTGCCCAAGTGACGTCACGACTGGCAGACGCCGCGGCAGTGACGTCACGGAGAGACGAGTCGAGAAGTGACAGGTAGACAGGTTTAACCTTTTTCATGCTAATGGCCAGTGGCGGAACTAGACTTCTATGCGCCCGGTGCGAGCTTCAAAAAATTACGCCCTTGAGAAATAAGACTAAATACAGGTCTGGTCATTTCTGCGCCCTGTGCCTGGGCACCGATGGCACTGCCCTAGTTACGGCACTGCTAATGGCAACCATATTGCCATCATATTTAATATACCCTAACTCTTTGCATGGTAGTGGCGACCGTATTGCCTCTATATTTGAAACCTTATTCCTTCAAGATAATTCCAAAAGCAATGAAATTTTGTACTGGTTGAAGGGTTAAGTTAAGGTTCAAGCAACGAAAATTTCGAACTGTTATATTGGTTAAAAGGGTAACTAGTGTCGTCACGGAGAGCCGAATCGGAATTATAGTAGTGACGTCACGCGTAACCTGTGGTGGTTTCGTCATAAAGACACATGAATTGGGATCACATTATTTTTTTACATCTGAATAAGCAAAATACGAGTACTTTACGGGCGAAAAAGAGAGAGAGAGAGAGAGTGGGAGATGATGAGAGATTAATTATTGTTAATTAGGTGGAGTAGTTCTACTAGAAATTAAAGTAAGTTCTAAATTTAAGTGACGCTTAAACTGTTAAATATTTGATTTGTGTTTTGTTTTTTTATTTGATTTCTCCAATGTGCTAAATTTGAAATTCCGTGTTGATTTCCCGAAACCTATACCTTCAGTGTAAATTATATTTTCAAAAATATTATGTCGCTGGGAGATATAATACTAGTATAGTGACTATGTACAAACAAGGACCATTTTAATAATGTATTTAGTATTAGATATAACAACGGCAAGTCGATGCATCATCACATATAATGCCTAGTCAATATAACCAACCAATGTTTTGCCCACCTCTAAAAATCAACCAGTTAACGTATTTGTAAATAATAATTATTATTAAGCAAGCGTGTATGTTTTATTTAAATAGTTATAATATCGGAAATGCATTTACGTAGTGCCAAAACATTCCGTTACTAACAAATAAATACTTGTAATGTAGGTTGTTTCTTAAAAAATAAGTTGACTAGATAAACTCATAGTAAAAGTACATAATGTACCCTACATCGAATTAAGGGAAAACTACGCCGCGATAGGACTATTTTCACAATCTGTAAAGTCAAATCATTGTTAGCTGGATCCTAAAATAATATCACAACATCTATTGAAAGAAACAACATATTGTTTCCTTAATTCGAAAAAACCTTCGTAAGGTTAGTTTGGGTAGATTCGTGCCTCTCGGTGGGGACGTATATGGGATAAATAAAGAATGGTTGAATTATTATCAAATTTTAAAGATTTTAATGTTTGCATTGTGTCTAAATGTATATAAGATACTATTTTTATACCATTTATTAAATTCATATTGATTTACTTTAATGTTGCAATGGAACGATTTAAACCAGTTTATGGGCACTTATTTGAATTTCGTATGTAGTATTATTATTATTGTTTTAATGTTAGGTATATGTAGGGCCATTTTTGGTGCAATTTTAATATTAATCAGGTTGTTTTCCAAACTGATGTGAGAGATACTCATAAATTTCGTGTGTACTAGATAACACTCCTACTCTTATTTGTACCATAACATGGCATTTTAATTTGTAAATAGTGTAGATTTGTCATCCAAGTGTTCAATATGATTTTTTGAGCATTGCATACTTTTTTAAGTACGTATTTGGATCTAATGTTATTTTTTTATTATTTAAATCAGTGGTCGAGAACCGGTATTTACGAAAATCTTTTTCACGCGAAGGTTTGGTAAATATTGTATTTGTCAATATGCACAATAATGGTCTTCAATTGGCATAGGGAAGAGGTAGGGTAGAATGCCCAGACACGCCCTAAATTTATAATATCACCTTGCCCTTGCCTGCCGATAGGTTGCCGACTTCTGGTTTAATAATTGTTTTGACATTTATGTTAAGTTTTAGGTTTAAAGTCATCGTTCATGTGCGATTCCAGTACGACGATATGTCTCTAAACATCTGTGAAAAGCAAACTATTTTGCATCATACGCTAATGTTAATTCTGTGATTTATATTGTACAATAAATGATTTGATTTTTAATTTTTTGTATTTCATTGTATGATCACACCAGATGTATGATTAATTCTTGACAGTTAGTTTTTAATTTTTATCTCATTTAAATACGTGTTGTTATAAGCTAAATCAGGGGATACCAGTCACAACTATCTGTCCGGTGGTTGGTGAACGGTATACGGGTAAGCGACCCCGGCTCCTCGAGCTTCTATCGACTCAGTCCAAAACCTCAGAGGCGATAGTATCCTTCCTCCCCCGTCATAGACCCTTGCTACTCGTGGGAACGCAATGACCTTGTAAAACAATACACAAGGCAGAATGGCGGCGACGTGGTCCACAACCCGTCACGTCACGTTTCCCATAGAGGTGAATAGTGGATCGCTGGAAGTGATATCTGCCTACCCCTCTGGGAAAAAGGCGTGATTTTAATGTATGTATGTAATAAGCTAAATAGATTAGCAACTGGTAAAGAGTTAAATTAAAACTGCTAGTATTTTGTTCATATTAGATGGTAGGCTCAAAATAAAACAAAAAATACAAATTAACAGAAATTATATTTACAAACCCAACATATATTATTAGCTTAACCCTAGTATAATAAGAATACATAGATTCACAGTGGCATGGAATGTTGAGAATCCCGTATAAATCACTGTAAATTCTTGCTTGTGTATTGTAAAATAATTCTCACTTACACTCTTTCTTAAATTGTGACAAAATAACTAGGATTTTATTTATCAAAGTGGTCTTCGAAATAAATGCCATAAGAATATGTACACAATAAATTCTTTATCGAGAAATTATCAAACATGTTGAACAGTCTTTACAAGGTAGATGACTATAGATAATAATATGGGTATTGACCCACTAAAGTTATATCTGCCACTCATAGTTGTCGGATAGCATTTTTTCGACTGCACGGGAATCATCATCTGCCCCATATAAAATTTACTTATCTTGGATTCATTCTAATAATGTGACTAGCTATACGTAATAGTGTAAAAAAGCAGGCTGTGTCTTCTTCCGGAGCAAGAGTTATCGTCAGATGTTCCAGAACATTGTGTAATTATGGGACTATTAACACATTGAACGCCGTCGAAGAAAAATAACAAAATTCCGCCGTAATCTTAAGCGGCTGCCCTGAAGGTATTATGAAAATTGTAATGGCATTTAATGTGTTAATGAGGACCTATAAAACCCGATAAGGTGAATCTCTGACAAAATAATTTCTCCGTAACATCGGTAGGACACACGCTTTAAATTGTAAATAGAATGCATATATAAAACATAAATCACATACACGTTATTTTAATAATACTTGTCATATCATGCATAGTTAACTTGAACATCAGATATTTAGACAATATATTGCACAACAACTCACAAAATTACGTATAACATACGCGTGAAAGTAAATTAAAACTGACAATACTACATTTTCCATGTAGCCAATAAGCATGACATAGAAAATCTACAATAAACTAAGCCGATGTACAAATTATTTGAAGCAACTGAAACATCAGTGAGTGTTAATTAAACATTATTTTACTAAATGGCACAATACATATTTCTCAAAATGTGAAATTGTGCGTTATTTACGTTCTCTCTGGATAATAGCACATACATACAATACATAACATTACATTACAAATAACTTCAATAAGATATTAAAATGGCGGTTACAAATACATTATACCTACTTAAAAATAGGCGTTAAAAAGCGCGGCATGATAACAGATAGTAAATAATTAGTTACGGATATCGCTATCAATCCGATGGAAAATGCTGTAATCTCGATAATTTAATAAGATTATATACATATACCACTGGGATATCGCACAAATCCCATTGTCTCCTTATGTTTTAAGAAACGAAGATAACATATAAACAGAAAATAGAGAAATTTAAGCATTATTATTGCATTTGATTAGACCATGCGAAAACATAATGTCTAATTTCAACGCACTTTGCAATTAACACAACATAATATTTGCAAATACAATATTTTGTGTACAGTATATTGCTTATGGAACACACCGTAACAATACGATATACCTTATACGTGTTTAGTATGAATAGGCACCAAACAATGGTATTACGCTGTGGCTACACTATCGTACCAACGCGAAGATTTTTATTCAGTAGAGTACAAGTGTATAGTTAGGGGTACGTAAATCCGACGTATTCCGTTAATGTAGCCCTAGCGTCGTATTCTAGCGCACTTTATACCCTCATTGACCTAACTTACAAAGTATACTAGCGCGCTAATTAGACTGCGGTTAGAAGACGCTTCGGCCGCTATCGTGTGAGTACATGAGAATGTCTTCCATGTCCATTCTTTTTATAGAGCCGCATTTGAACCTGAAAAATTAAGAGCCATGTATGATGAATTTGGTCCCCAGATTTTAGAAATTGCGTGTTAGATGAAGATAATTTTAATGTTAGGTATTATATACGTTGTTTATTTATCAAGTTTCCAAATTGGTTGGTCCACAGCACTATAGTTAACCTTGAAAAGATGTAGCCTACTGCCTAAGGCACTAGGGGCATAATTGTTTGCAGAATTGCGCCTAATGTCGCACTCGGGCCACGCGCGACAGCCACAAACAAACGCCACCATTAGATGCAAGAAAAGCATGTGCAGCGAGTCCATATAAAATGCTGGTAACGGAGTTTATAGACTCTCTCCTTACTACTCTATACCGGCACGTGCCGGGTCGTTTCTCTCCCCAAACCTACGTCCGCATTAGGGACCGCCCAACGACGTTCTGAGCCGAAGCCGAGCCCCGTTAGGGGGCACCCTCGGGTAAACGTCGTTTAAATTTAAGGATGAGAGCCATCCGCTCCCCCGCGAATCCGGACGAGACTATACACCGTGAAATTTTAGTGGTTGTTTTCCCGTGGCAGAACGATTTGCCTTTAGTAATACTATCCAATCATGCAAATTATTCCTTGAAAAAAAATATATTTTTTTCAAATTTTCAAAATATTAATTTTTCCAACTCGAAAACGAGAGAAGCTATCATTGTTTTTTGAGATGTTACGTAATCAGGTACTGCTTGCCGTATAAAATCGATGCTTAAAGGTAAAGAAGCTCTACACCCTAAGTAATAAAGCGGTTAGAACATACTTTAGAGTTTCGGTTATACCTTTCGTAAAACCGGCATTTATTGATTAAAAAAATAACTACACAAATCTATTGTGCTACTAAAGAATCATTTTGCTGCGGGAAAACAACCACTTTCACGGTGTATAGTAAGTCAGTTAGGGAAAAAAAGGCGTTAAGTGTTTGTGGCTGGTGGCTCGTGTGTGGGGACTCTTAAAGGGGTAACGTTGGCAACGGCTGTGGGTGTGTATCTGACCTGTCACCTACGCCTCAGGGTTCTTGCGCATGAGCGCCATGTCGGCCTCCACCATGTCTTGGACGAGCTGGTCGAACGGCACGCGCGGCACCCAGCCCAGCTTCTGTTTCGCTTTAGATGGATCCCCTAGCAGCAGGTCCTGGAACAAACAAACGATGTTGTGTAGCATATCAGGAAGAAGTTCAAATTCATCGAGATGCCGCGTTTAAAACTACAGAAACGCTAGCATGTTTAAGGGGTGCGAACCATCCGCCTAATAACCTTAAGATAATTATAGGCACAGATATATATAACTCTATTTTTCAAATTTGAAATTCATACGTACGATCATTCGACACTTTAACGGTGAAGGAAAACATCGTGAGGAAATCTGCTCACCTACGAAGAAATTCTAAGTTTGTGTAGTCGACCAACCCGCACTTGGCCAGCGTGGTTGACTAAGGCCTGATCGCCCTAGTTTAGGGTAGGCGTGTGCCCCAGCAGTGGGGACGTATATGGGCTGATAATGATATAGGGAATGCCTTCCAGAAGATCTAGGGAACCCTGTGCTTAGATGACTAGAATACAGATAGTGCACTCACCACTTCAGTGGGTCGGAAGTACTTGGGGTTGACCTTCACCAGTAGCTGGTCGGTGTCCGGTCGTGGCCGATCTCGTCCGCCCCGGAGCAAGCAAACGCCTTTTCGGTGAACACCACTTAGATGACTAGGATACAGACAGTGCACTCACCACTTCGGTGGGCCGGAAGTACTTCGGGTTGACCTTGACCAGCAACTGGTCGGTGTATGCGTCGTGGCCAGTCACGTGGCGTCGTCTGGCGCAAGCGAACGCCGTCCCGACGACTTAGCAAACCCTGCACTTAGATGACTAGGATACAGACAGTGCACTCACCACTTCAGTGGGTCGGAAGTACTTCGGGTTGACCTTCACCAGTAGCTGGTCGGTGTCCGCGTCGTGTCCGGTCTCGTCCACTCCCGAGCCTCGCCACACGACGCGTCGTCCGGCACAAGCGAATGCCTTCTCGACGAACTCCCGAACGCTGTGAGCTTCCCCCGTCGCCACTACGAAGTCCTCGGGCTCGTCTTGCTGCAGCATCAGCCACATCGCCTGCAAGAGGAGACCGTAGTTTGTTTTAGAAAGAAATATATTTGGATTTATTCACGTACGGTACATTTATACTTAAAAAACATGAACATGAACAATTAAATGACCTCTAATAAAAAAAGTCACGAAGGAACCAACCAACAGCTGAATACTTTGAAACAGCCGAAAACATCGACACAGTCCCCGTTCAGGCGGGGTCATGAATGCAATTTTTTTCAAATTTTAAATGTAAATCGAAACAGCTGACAAGTTTAAAACAGCTTACTGCTTTTAATGAAAGTTATCAGAGTACTGCAGGCGCTGCGCTGGTAGCTCGGACCAAGAGGTTTAGTTCGTCTTTTCTGCCAAGTGTAGGTAATTAAGGCATGAAATGCCCTTCCAGGTCATGTTTTCCCTCCCTCCTATGATCCCGGGCTCTTCAAGCGAGGCATGAAAAGGTATTTAAGCGGGCCTTCAGAGTGAGTGGGACAGGCTGTCGACCTCATATGTGGATCTCACTACCGCATACCATCAGGTGGAGTGAGATCATCTTGTTAGTCTTTAATAAAAAAAAATAGTCAAAATGGACAAGATTATCGCGTTGTAAAATGCGTCTTGGCCTCTGACGGTTATATTCTCCATATTGGTGGCTCAGTATGTTGTCGGTGTCAATAATAATAAAAACTCAAAGTAAGAATGTTTTTTATGACAATTGCACCAATTTCCAAAAATTTTATCCATAATTACACATACTCAACCTGCTAATCTTTATTAAGCGGATTTTTATCTGGCCAAATGCTGATTTTACAGTTTAAGATAAGCTAACAAATTGGGTCAACAACTTACAAACGTCAATAGAGTCCATATCACGCCTATAGACTGCTATTAGACTTAAGAGGCGTGACTGGCTCGGTGGAACAGTGGTGACCCAGACTGGAGGTTCCAAAAGTTGTGGGTTCGATTCCCAATCGGGACCAATATTTGTGTTTGTTCCGTGTCTGCAGTGGTCGTGACGAAGTTCTGGCCCCGTCGTACCAGCATAAAAGCAGACAAGTGTTATTACATTCGTCTTGGTACATCTTTGGTTGCTCACCTAAACGTAATCCCTAGAATGTCCGCATTCGTTACAAAATCGTGACGAAGTTTTGGCCCCGTCAGCCCAGCACATAAAAGCAAACATGTGTTATACAAATACTAGCGACCCGCCCTTGCTTCGCTTCGGGTATACCTCTATCTCAATTCGGTAGGAAGATCGAGTAATTGAAAAATAAGATATTTCGTAAATTAAACTTGAACACCACCAAAATCATTATTGTGGCTAAACCTTAAAGGATAGACATATGCTATCGCAGACTTTTTTATAGAACTTTTTGAGATGAATAATTCCCCCATACATTGTTATTCTATATTTTGAGTTATTTCAGCAGCCCACGCAATGCAAGCCTCCAAAAAGCTCGTTTTTCTTCCGTCCGTCTGATAACTGTTACGATTACTCTAATAATTTCTTAAGTAGGTACACCTAAATTATACACCTATAGAATCCCTGGAATGTCTTCTTTCCATTATTGAAAACCGCATAGCTATTGATATAGTAGTTTTTGAGATCCTAGGTAACAAACACATTTTGGGCGCCCTTCGCAACTTCATTTTATACTATGTATAGATAGAAGCTACATCTTCGGTTGCTCACCTCAACGTAATCCTTGGCGTGTCCCCAGTCCCTCTTGCTGTCCAGGTTGCCCAGCTCCAGATGCGGCAGGAGTCCCAGGCTGATCTTAGCCACACCACGAGTGATCTTGCGCGTCACGAAGTTCTCGCCCCGGCGGGGACTCTCATGGTTGAACAGAAGACCGTTGCAAGCGAACATGCCGTACGCCTCACGATAGTTCACTATGATCCAGTAGCCGTATAACTTCGCGCACGCTGGAAGATGGAGTAGATGCAATTTAACTTTTGTATAGGAACATTAATATCGCAACTATCACATACATTGATCTTGTCCCGTGGTAAGTGTCTAGCTACTCGGACATCAAAAGCAACAGTGGTATATCCCTACTAATATTATAAATGCGAAAGTAACTCTGTCTATTACGCAATCACGCATAGAGTACTGAACTGATTTCAATGAAATTTGGTACGGATATAGTACTTTTTAACCGACTGCGCTATAAAGAAGTAATGTTTTACCCGTTGAACGTCTACGCGGACGGAATCGCGTGAGAATCGAACCCGCAACGTCTCTTGGCGTATGAGACAGGAACAGTCCAGTGCATAGAGCCTGGCAAATAGTACATGGTACCGTCCGTGAGATCGACAATAATATAAAAACTATTTTTTGGTATATCAGTAGTACAATCTTGCGAACAATACATAGACATATGTGTTAATCACACGATAATACCATTCCTATTTCCATACAAAGCTATAGATAGATACGTAGTAATCAGTGTTCCCTCAATAAGGCCCGGTACTCTGGCACAGATAAAACCCTCACGTATCTAATCAGGTAAGTGCGATAGCCAGCGGAAGTCCGCGCGATCATTACTTCATTCACTGATGAATGCGATGTTACCACGGTGCTTGGTCACCTATACAATGACGGATTGCGGCGAGCGGTACAAACTGCCTGAATATGTTTATGTTGGCAATTTTACGCAACGAATATTATATATATGTTTATGGTCATATTATATGAACCTGTACTGTTGTACTGGTACATGTAATATTTATAAAGTGGGTTTTGACGGTTTGTAGTGCGAGACGGAATTCTGACATGAGGTTTCGGATATATATTGCTTTTGTTTGATTGGACTGACTAGGTAGAACAGTGACACAGGCTCAATACCTACGGTTTCAAGAGTCATGGGTTCGATTCCCACCCGGGACAAATATCTGTGTGACGAACACGGGTGTTTGTTATGTCTCTGGGTGTGTTATTAAATATTTTAAATATCCACTGTTGATTCTGCGATCCTTAACACAAGTGCTTAAGCTACTTACCACGGGATCAGATCGATGTATGTGATGTTGAGTAATATTTATTTATTTATGTTTGTGAGTATTATGTTTCCTTCTAACATTTCAGAAACATTATTCATTTAACCTGTTAAACGATACACGCAGATTGCTTCGATTAGTTTCTCGTAGTAGGTATACTACCTAATAACCAATGGTTAATTGCACGCATCTGATTACTGGTAAATTGTGTTACATAAGACAGGCCGATCGCTTATTTGACCCTTTCGCTTGTACATAACAAACCTAGATTTCCAGCAAAACCTAAGTACCTTCAAGATTTCATCATCCTACTATTGTATCGGAGTTCGTACAAAGATAGGTATTTCATAACATATAGGTATTGTGTCGCTCAGTTTCAATAAACACAAGTTAAGAATGCATTACAAGCATTCGTTGTGCTCGTCACTTTTAACTTAAAGTGGGTAATATACTCATGAATTAAGTGCCAGCCTAATCCTTTAATACATAGGTACACATAGGTACACAATAGTAGGTAAATAAATTATCTATTTCAATAAAATAACGTAATAAATAATTTCTAAACCTAATCGTTATATGTATGTATGTTTTCTCGATTGCGTTTATATGAGATAAATTTGTATTTGATCGATAGTGTTATAATAGTCATAATTGGATATCACCAAATTAGATACCACAACTGTAGTTAAGTGAATCTAGGGTAACTTACGGGATACTTAGATTTTTAGACAACATGTGATAGTAATATAAATAAAAAAAACAATTGTAAGGCTGCCTACAGATCTGGTGAATGAGCAGTTACCAAGTGCGCGAAAACAGCATAATTTCTACAAATTCGTCAGAATATCACAAAGTTTACCTTACGGGTACTTTGCACTTACCATAAGGCGATCTCGGGTAGAACGGCGTTTTCTCATTCTGTGGCACCTCGACGACTTTTCCGTAGAGTTCTGATGTGGAGGCTTGGTACAACTTTGTCTCCTTCTCAAGACCCGCCGCGCGGATTGCCTCCAGAAGGCGCAGGGTACCCAAGGCATCCACTTGCGCGGTATACTCGCTCAGCTCAAATGAAACCTTCACATGAGACTGGGCTCCAAGGTTGTAGATTTCTTTAGGTCTTGTCTAAAAAAATATTTCATTCTATTTTCAGTCATGTTTTGAATGAATGTGTGGTAACTCAAACTGAGTTACCTGCAACTGCTAAACTATTTTTTTTCTTTTAAGTATTATTCAAAGTTGTAATTTAAATAGAATTTAGGCCCTATAATAATCACATAATAATATTATGATTTTTATCAACCAAAAATTACCTATATCACAAAAATTCTTACAGTATTAATCATTTTTCTAGTTATGTGAATAAAGATAAGATATTGCTTTTGAAGTTAAGATATATTGTTGACCAATGCACGGTTTTTATACCTAGTAGAATTTATAGTTCAATGAATAACTAATCCTTTTATAATGAAAAATGTAAATGTTGAATAGATAAGAAACATTAAAATTATAATTTTGTAATTTTTGTAGAGAATTACTTGTTGAACAAGGTACATTATATTATTTATTTGGTTCAGTTCTATGACCCTATTTTCTTTAATTTATAAGTTACTAGTGATCCACCCTCGCTTCACTTCGGACATATTATCATAAAAACGTTCCTCTTAAAAAAAATCCATCATAATCTGTTGCATAGTTTTATAGATTTAAGCATACAAACAGATAGAGAGGGGATACAGATATACAGTCAGGCACGAGAAGCGACTTTGTTTTATACTATGTAGTGAGAGGAGTGTACTGTATTGAATTATTAATGGTTGTTAAAACTTATTTTAAGATTATTCCTAAAAGTTGCAATCAAAGTGTTTGTCATGCTTAGAACAACATACATATAACTGGCGAACCAGTAATAGTAATTTGTCTAGTATTCCACAAACCTTTGTAATGATACCGATAAGGCATGTGGTGTCAGTCAAGTCTCCATAGTGCAAGTGCATCCTCCCACCAGTGTGGCACGCAGGCTGCCCGTACAGATGCTGGATGCGGCCTGTGTTGAATGACGACGACCTCCGGAGGATCCCATGGACCTCATAACCTTTCTCTAGCAGGAACTCAGCCAAGTAGGAGCCATCCTGTTAATGGAATTAATTGTACCGTCAATACCAAGCTGAATTGACAAAATTTTGTCTCATTTTTGTCTGTTTGTCTCATCTGTTTATTTATTTATTTGTAGCAATGCACAATATACAAGACATTAAATAATATTAATATCTTAATATACTAGCCCAGTATTATACCAATTACAGGTGTGCACAGCATGTTGATTATTCTAGTGTACAGTGTATGGGCATTGTAACACTGGATGCTACTTTAAAACACATTGGGTTTGTGATAATAACATTATTGTGAGTTTCAGTAATAAAAAATATATGTATGGGCAAGGCCAAGGCTGCCACTAGAGTTGAATTAGGGTAGAACAGCATTGGCTACTGCTAGATAGATTAAATTTAAAAGTTTAACAGTTTAATTATAATAATTTATCTTAGTTTATGATATTTTTAAGGTAGATAATTGTTTTTTTGTTATTCAAATATGTTTAATTATAATACTTCCAGAGAATTTTGAAGTAAAAAAATATAATGTAAGTAAATATAAAAGTTTCATAATTTTAATCTTATAAAATTAAGATAAATATTGGATTAGTACTAATAGCCAAGTAACAGTAAGACTTCATAATAGTTTTCAAGGTAAACCTGCTACCATAAATTAAATAATAATTGCTAATATTTAGTTAACAAATGAGAGACCACAACCTTTATTTTAAAATGTGTAACCACACTTTTAGAACTAGGTGGAAATGTAAAACTGTCGACTCGTTATTGGAAATACCCGATATGACCACATCATCACAACAAAGATAACAGCAAACCAATGTCTATTTGCTAAAACATTTCAGACTAACCTGGCCAGTGATACCAGTGATCAATGCTACTTTAGCATTCCCAGACGAACTCGACCCTTCACCGGACATTTTGCTAACGTTTGTGAACTGATAATCCAACACAAAACACGTCTACACTTGGCGAGCCGGCAAACGCTTTTACGGGCGATAAGCTTATCATGAATGTACACATTCATTCATTACCACATATACGTGAAATACAGCCTTTTCAAAGGTACAGACGGTTTAGGCATCAAGTATATGCTTTTTAGTTTTTATATACAAGCTTACATAAAATTGAACACGAGAATCATCTGTAAATTAGTGTTACAAATAAAATAGCATAGCACAGAATTTCATTTTTAAACCTCATTCAATCAACAAAATACAACATAAATGTCAACGTCACTTGGACGGATTTAATGTCAAAACGACATTTTTTTTAATGCACGGCAGCAAAATTTTGGGGCATTTAATGTAATGGATACTACTCATATAATGATAAACATACAATATCAGTTTATTTCCAGCTATGTATCTTGAGCACCTGATTAAGAAAATAGAAATTATAGTGACAGATACAGTTATTTACTCGTGTATATGAGCTTAATTTAAAGGGTCCAGTAGCGGTACCATGAGTTGGCAATCGAAAACTTACGGACGTTAAAAACCTATCGAGTTGTTTTTTTCATACCTACGACCGATTTTAGTTCTTACCGTAATCACCAGGGGCGCTGCACAAGTTTTTCATAGACGTATTTACGTAGGTAGGCGATATCGAGTCCGTAACTTTTAAACTCATGGTAGTTACATTTTAGTTTTTAATCAATTGAATAGAATAACCTTTTTTTGGGGAACGGAACTGAATGTTAGTCCAGTAATTCAAGGCATTTTAAACCCTGCGGCGTTAATAATGAAAACGTAAAAAATCGAAATTGATATATGGTCCCGGCTTATAAGTTTTGAAAGTCAAAACGTTACGAAAATCAGTTTTTTAAATATCAATAATTTCGCGACCTTGGTACATTTCTCGAAGGTCAAACCTGATAAAAAAAATATTTTAAAATTCTCTACAAAAAATGTCTCTTGCATTTGGAAAATTAACCGTTTTCCAAGTAGAGCGCTGAGAAAGCGACTAGAATGCACTTACTATTGTACACAGTGGTGTAGCTACCAAGGGGCTAGGCGGGGCAGTGCCCCGGGGCCCTCAAGCTCAGGGGGCCCTCGAATCCTTACCAGGAATCTCGATCGAACTGAACTTTTGGAAATTTCTGATAAATAACTCCACGCGAAGTCGCGGGCGGCCTTTACTGCGGAATTATACAGGGTGTAACAGGGGGGGTGGATCATCGTAAGTCAATCGATGCGGGACTTCAATACAAAAAAACAAAACAAAATTGTTTAATAAGATCCCACAAAATGTTATTGAATTACCTTTTTATAATTTCAAACTTTTTATTAAGTCGTATCTTGTGAAAAAAGCATATTATAAAGTAGAAGACTACTTAAATGATAAAAATCCATGGACATGATGATTGTGAATTTTTATGTAATATGTGATTAATTCATTTACAACTTGACGTGCAAAAGTATTTCATGTAAATCTATTTGCAGAATAAATTATTTCATTTCATTTCATTTCAATACCTATCGATATAACACCCATGTATGTTCAGCGAATGGTTCCAAAGTTATTGAGATTTTTGTGAAATTTTTGTAAGAAGCCGGAATTCTTTTTTTTTTTTTTTATAAAAGGCTTACAAGATGACCTCACTCCACCTGATGGTAAGCGGTAGTGAGATCCAAATATGAGGTCGACAGGCACAATAGATCGTATTGAGCCTGTCCCACTCACCCTGAAGGCCTGCTTAAATGCCGTTTCACGCCCCGCCTGAAGAGCCCGGGATCATAGGAGGGAGGGAAAACATGAGCTGGAAGGGCATTCCATGCCTTAATGGCACGGGGCAGAAATGAGGAGCTAAACCTCTTAGTCCGAGCCACCAGCGCCTGCATTGTATGTGGATGGCAGCGCTGTCCAGCACGTGTCGTTCGTGAGTGGAAAGGGGAGGGAGGGACTAGCTGAAATAGCTCTTCAGAGCACTCCCCATTATAGAGACGGTAGAGAACACTTAGACCGGCAATGTCTCTACGTAGTTGAAGAGGCTCTAAGGTTTCGGGCACCTCATCGTACATACATGAAATTTTCAGGATATATTATAGGATTGATAGGGTTATGGCTCAAATCGGTATCGTAATTATAAAGACCCACTATTGAACTACTTCTAGGAAAAAAACCATGCAAGCAGGTCCAGTAGTTGAGCTACAGTGTAGACTTTATACTGAATTCCGGCTTCTTACAAAAATTTCACAAAAATCTCAATAACTTTGGAACCATTGAAAATCGCTGAACATATTTGGGTGTTATATCGATAGGTATTGAAGTCCCGCATCGATTGACTTACGATGATCCACCCCCCTCCCTGTTACACCCTGTTTAATTCCGCAGTAAAGGCCGCCTGCGACTTCGCGTGGAGTTCTTAGCTTAGCATTTGCTTTCAGGTTTGCTTTTTAAAGTATTTGGACATTTATTATTTTTATTAATATAAGACCTAAGACCTAATCAGCTTACATAGCAGTGGGGCCCCTTTTTCTAATTTGCCCCAGGGCCCTTGGTTACCTAGCTACGCCACTGATTGTTCACCGTACATCAAGGCGTATTCAGTTATATTTACACTTAATGTTTTTACATAGGTACATTTACAAAAAATAAAAACAAAGTAAAAAAGGGATCTGCTCAGCATGTCGAGGAGTCGGGAGACACCGCGACACTGGTCTTCCTCAGATACCATATCTCAAGAACCGCGATAGCAAGGCGCTGAATGTGTTATAAAAACAAAATAAGTAGAATATTTCCATACAAAAAAACATGTTCAATTTACAATATTGGTACCTACGGAACTCTTTGTCCGCGAGTCCGATAAGCACCTTTATTTAACCCTACACTCCTCTCCTTCACGCAGTTTGACTAGATGTTTGCTAAACGATCTAATGAATACGAAATGGCTTGTCTTTGATACCTACGTATCTATCTATGTTACGGAATAAAATGGGAATAAATCCATCAATCATGAATTCAATTTTTTTTATCAATGCCGTGGAGGTCGATACAATGTTCTCAATGAATGGGTTTGGTGTACAATTATTGTACTAAATGTAGAACAGACCTGAAGGACAGCGTGGGTAGTATTTATCTATTGGTTTCATTTAAAAATCACTGTCGAGGGTAAGGTCGCCGGTGGGCGTTCACTTGCCGCTTAACGACTCTGAATTTCATGCGATCATGGAGATAGTGATCGACAGCTGGCTAAATGCCCCGCGCGTGCTGCCATTGACAATTCAGTGTAGTTTCACCCTCGCTATTCGACGATTTTTGCTTGCGGGCTAGTAAATAGTACTATTATATTAAATATTTTCGATTTAAGCTTTGTGTCTTAGTTTTTTATATCATGAAGCCTGTTCTGCAAGCCGTTGAAAACTTTTTCAAGACAACAACATTGCATGGATTTAAATATTTAGTGTCACCGTCTTATCATGATCGGTAATTCTTCATTCTTCTGTTAAACAATTATTCAATCCAGTACCTAATTTCTTTATAATGTAGCGATAGCTCTGCCAACCACTTATTTTGTCTCTCGATCACGCCGCTGTTACTCAAGTCGTTTATATTAATTTTATTTATTTATTTATCAGCATTCTTTGGATATATGTATGAGATAACTTATTGCTATTGCTATAATCTTACCTTTTTCGTATCTCTATCAAGCAGCTCTTAAGTTGAAATTTACCTTACCAAGCTATATTCTGTAATTATTGTGTACATATCGAGTTTGTTATGACAGCGTGGGCTGGGTCCTAGGCTGCATAGCCAGCGCGTGCTGCGCAGGAGTGCTCTGCGTGGTCCTGTGGGAGCGATACATGGTGGTGCCGGCATTGCTGCAGTTGGGAGACTTGACCCACGACTCTTCCTTCCAGTCCTTGCCTACAGTCGCCTTTTGCCAGCCGCCGATTACCGTCACAAAGGCTATTATTGAGGAATTGTAAGATTCTCCCTATTTATTTTTAATTGATTTTGTTGTGGCCATTTGTGGCTAAGTACCACGTTATCAAATAATCGTATACTTCAAAGTAGCACAGGTGTATTTAAATCGATCGCTGATAGAGCAGTTTGGCATAACATCAAATTTAATTCAAAATCAAATGAAATCTTTTCAATATTTTTTTACTTATCTTTTTATTTTTATTAGACAAACAAACGGTATGAACACGAGTACGCTTCCAGCAGCATTGGCCAATGCAGTCCAAGGTAAACCCGTAGATGAAGCCAAACTAGATTTATTGGAAAAAATATTAAAACTCAACAATGCGAATCTACTGGAAATGCTGCTTTTGAACACGCCTGAATGCTCGGTATTAATTAGGAATTGCCGATGGCGCGATGTCCCTGTGGACTGCGCGAGGTTGTTCAAGAAAGAGATGACTAGTGCGGGTGTGTGTTGTGTGGCTACTCCAACCAGGTAAAAAAACTTTTCTTTAGTTAAGCTTAGAAGTAGTTCCTCAAATAATGTGGGTATTGTCAAATATCCGCCAGAGCTTACAGTATCAGGCAACTGCGAAGGACACATTAAATGTGTCCGTTTATATTGCCTAAGCTAGTTCGCGAATTGTTCTGCTCTGCTTTTTTTTTTAATTCGGTGATGCAGCTTACCGAATGCGCTAGTAGGACGTTAGCGCATTCGTTTAGCTTTTCTAAATGAGATTTAAATCTCCTAATTATTTCAGATTTTCAGAGACTATTATGCCAGTGATACAGCGAATTGATCTAATCAAAAAGTTAGAAGTAGGTCTTCAATGTGCTGATGGTTCGGATGGGTTTGAGGTAAATAACTTGTAAGAAGTCTAATCTTAATTTTTTCTAAAATTTATTTACAAATTTTAATTTTTGGGAAAGCTAATCAAGTGTTGTAATAATCACAGAACACACTTTACAAGTTAGGAAAAGGTACGACTCAAAGAGGGATTCACTGAAAATATTGAAGAAAATAATCTAAAAGAAATTAATTTATTAGAAAACTGTATCTGTCCGGGATATTATTTACCATGTTGTTTTGTTTAACGAGGTCGCGGTATTTCGCGCCATTGTCACGGGCGTTATGCATGCGCATGCGCATCTTCAACCCGTCTTTATGGCGCATGTAACTGTGCCGACAGATTCAATTTAAAATTTTCTAAATGACACTTTGAAGTTACAAATTTATTTATTATTTATAAGTACATATATATTTGCGGAAATATATAAGAAATTACCCGCGTTACAATAGGTTTTTTATTTTTTCCAGTTTTTTACAAAGTATTCAGAAGAGGACAGAATAGTTCCGACACACTTGTCGCCGGGTAGTAATTACATAGCACAACTTTCATTTACATCAGAAAGAGACTATGATGACGAAAAGCTTATAGACGTTAATTGTGTCACATCCAAAGATTATTCCAGGGATGAGTGTCTGGTAACTATATTAAAACACACGCAGTTATCATTGTTAATATTTGGCGGTGTGCCTATTAAACTTAAAATCATTTTAGCTCGAATGTAAGGAAAAAAGGTGTGGGTGTTTAGATCCATTCAGGACATCCAACGGACAAGAAAATGAGGATATTCTTCCACCGTGCCCCCTCAATAAGCTACCTTGTCTCAGTTCTGTGTCCAAAGGTCAGTCAGTAGTTATTATTAAATTATACTTTTTGAAGTTTGACAGCATGGTGTATTGGTAAGCAAGCACCTTGACGGCACTGATGACGAAAATTCGGACGTAAATATTTTAATTTTATTTACAATAAAAAATTACAGTGAATCATAATTTTGTTTCAGATAACAAATCCTGCTCTTGCCTACCACCATGTCATAAAATTATCACACAATTAGTCATGGAGCAAGGATTATATAAATTAATGCAGTCCGGTTTGGATACTCTTTAGTAAGTTTAAATAGCCAATGGCTTATTATAAATAGATAAATAGTAACGATAAACAATAAAATTTATAGAGTAAAAAAGTCATGCTTCATTTATACATAACGCACCATTATATTTTCCAGCTCAGGTTTAAATAGTACTCACAGCCTTACACTGCGGCTGAGAATCAACA
This sequence comes from Maruca vitrata, assembly GCA_039566165.1. Classification (NCBI taxonomy): domain Eukaryota; kingdom Metazoa; phylum Arthropoda; class Insecta; order Lepidoptera; family Crambidae; genus Maruca; species Maruca vitrata. The sequence goes on from CM076926.1 coordinate 5,068,879, forward strand.
TTAACGCATCGAAGTTATTTATTTTAAAACCAACAGAAACTTGGCTGACTCTACTGTGTATGTATTGATCTTACAACAATTTATATTTTTGTTAAATTTTTTTTTTTTGGGCGATTCTAAATATTTATTTCCATGTTTCAGCATCTCTGGGCGGAGTTTTTAATATGTTTTTGGGAGTTGGATTATTCAGTGCTCTTGAATTTTTATTTTTATTATTCGTGAAAATTCCGATGGCATTAAGAAGATCAACCGAAATTGTCCCTGTAAGGAGAGTCATGTTTGATGAATACCACTAAACTACTAGATTATTTAAGTGGTCAATTGATTTTTGGAAGCATGTATCTACCAAATGATTCTGAGCAATAAGTACTATAAGACTTTTCGGAGTCCGGTATATGGTGCAGAGGCAAAAGAAGAAACACAAAAGCGGTATCACTGAAAAACCGTTTGACCGTTTGCACAATCACCGCAACAAACTAAGCGTAAAGTAATTATTAAGCTATTGTAATGTAAATTCTCAATCTAGAGTTTTATTGATGTTCTTTTGAAATATCTTATTATTTGTTTATGTTATATCCATAGCATTATACAGGTTCTTCTAGCCCACAGCTACTTTTTAACGAATCAAAAAAATGAAATCTGTCAATGTCAAAGTCACTGTGACATACATAACAGATGGCTGATCTTTGGCTTGATTTTGGTTATTCGAATTAGGTTTTACACAATATTACGATTTATTTCGTACTTCACGTACCTATATTTTTATTTATCGCAACTGATAGGTGTCTGGTGACTTAATAAATAATCGTTCAGTGACCGAGATTGTTCATGACAAGGTACTACGCGTGTATTAAATTAAGAGTCGCTAGTAGGCGCGAAGTAAACTTCACTGTTTGATAATATCAGTGAATGATTTGTCATTAGCATGCCCGATATTAAGATTACACCCTTGGGTGCCGGGCAGGATGTGGGGCGAAGTTGCATCTTATTGTCGATGGGTGGCAAAAACATAATGTTGGACTGTGGCATGCACATGGGCTACAATGATGAGAGGCGCTTCCCGGATTTCTCGTACATCGTGCCTGAGGGCCCTATCACCAGCCAGATCGACTGCGTCATCATATCACACTTCCACCTCGACCACTGTGGTGCCCTCCCGTACATGTCTGAAATGATCGGCTACACCGGACCCATTTACATGACCCATCCTACGAAAGCCATCGCTCCGATTCTCTTGGAAGACATGAGAAAAGTTGTCGTCGAAAGGAAAGGTGAGTCAAACTTCTTCACTTCACAAATGATTAAGGATTGCATAAAGAAAGTTACTGCTGTAACATTGCATCAGTCAGTAATGGTAGATAATGAGTTAGAAATCAAAGCATACTATGCGGGTCATGTGCTAGGCGCAGCCATGTTCTGGATCAAAGTGGGATCCCAGTCAGTGGTGTATACTGGTGATTACAACATGACCCCAGACAGACATTTGGGAGCGGCATGGATTGATAAGTGCCGGCCTGATTTGCTGATAACAGAGTCCACATATGCTACAACTATTAGGGACTCCAAACGCTGCAGGGAGAGGGACTTCCTGAAGAAAGTACATGAATGTGTAGAAAAAGGAGGCAAGGTGCTGATTCCAGTGTTTGCCTTGGGCCGAGCTCAAGAGCTCTGCATATTACTTGAAACATACTGGGAAAGAATGAATTTGAAGTATCCAGTCTATTTTGCATTGGGTCTCACAGAAAAGGCAAACAATTACTACAAAATGTTCATTACATGGACCAACCAAAAGATAAGGAAGACATTTGTCCAAAGAAATATGTTTGATTTCAAACATATCAAGCCATTTGACAAAACTTATATTGATAATCCTGGAGCAATGGTTGTGTTTGCTACTCCAGGCATGTTGCATGCTGGTTTGTCCCTGAACATTTTCAAAAAATGGGCTCCTTACGAGCAGAATATGGTCATTATGCCTGGTTTTTGTGTCCAGGGCACTGTTGGCCACAAGATTCTCAATGGAGCCAAAAAAGTTGAATTTGAGAACAGGCAAGTAGTTGAAGTTAAAATGGCAGTGGAGTACATGTCATTCTCTGCACATGCTGACGCCAAAGGGATAATGCAATTGATTCAATACTGTGAGCCTAAAAATGTTCTTTTAGTTCATGGTGAAGCTCAAAAAATGGAGTTTCTGAAGGACAAAATAGAAAAGGAATTCAAAATAAACTGTTACATGCCAGCTAATGGTGAAACATGTGTGATAAATACTCCAATGAAATTGCCTGTTGATGTTTCATTGAGGCTACTCAAAGCAGAGGCTGTGAGGTACAATGCTCTGCCGCCAGACCCAAAGAGGCGTAGGATCGTCAACGGGATACTCTGTGTAAAAGACAATAGGCTTTCCCTGCTTGATATTGATGAAGTTTGTGATGAGATTGGCATCAATAGACATGTCATCCGTTTCACAAGTACTGTCCGTTTTGATGACCCAGGACCAGCTGTGAAAACTGCTGAGAAGTTGAAAACTTTGTTAACAGAAAAGTTAGAAGGCTGGACCATAACAATATCTGATGGCAACATATCAGTTGAGTCTGTGCTTATTAAAGTGGAAGGAGATGAGAATACAAAAAGCATCTATGTCTCATGGACCAATCAAGATGAGGATTTGGGAAGCTACATTCTGGGTTTGCTCCAATCCATGGTCCCATCTACTTAATTCCATTTATTTGTAAGGAAACAAATATTTTAGATTTCATAAATAGTTTTTAATAAATATTTTTTTTAAATAATGACTTAGTTTTCATTTTCTATGTGCACCATGTGACATCTTCATTGCATTTTCCTTGATACCAAAGATATTGCAGTTTATTAGGTACACTCAGGTCCAGAAGTCTCTTTTCATCCAATTTGTTTGGTTCCTGTAAAAGATAAAAAACAGCTTAATATATTGAACTGCCATTAATTGCTCACCTAAATGACTTGGTCAAATATCTTAGTAATGAGAATTTAATTGTTGTATACCCACATACACTGGCTTAAATTACGAAGTTTAATTTTTTTTAAATCTACTAGGTACATTTATAGTTATCGAAAACATATATCATTTTATGCATGTTAGTCATAACCGAAAGATATACTATGATGCATCTATCAAAATTATGATAAAGAAATAAGTCAGTCCTGATAAGACAAAATACTGTCTTATCACACTCAAACTACTTTTACGATTGGTCAATCACGAAATTATTTACATTATCAATTTTAGGCCTGTGACTATTATGGATTTAAAGTAAGATGGCTGTGAATGACATGACATCAGTGTTATTTAAATACTTAAGTATCTATAAGTCTCAAAAAAGATTAACTATCTTTATGACATATTATTTATATTGCAAAATATTTAATTGGTTATTGAGTCACCAACAATATGTTTATTAATTTATAGATATTCAATAAATCCTTTATGTATTTAACATGAAACTACATAAAGGTACACTAAAATCTGCAACATACACTTTTAAGTAGGGACAAATACAGAGTTACGATTAATTTTAGTAGTGCCTTGGTGACCTATTAAAAGTGCTTAGTGGCTAACCACATTCATTATTTCAGCATTATAAAATGCTGGTGCAAGGTCGTATCCAGGGTTGCAGCATACTACCAACAAAAATGAGGTAAACTAAGTTCACAGCTACTGGCCGTGCACTGCCTAGGCACCTTAGTATGTTTAGTACACATGCTACATATGACGAAAGACGTAACTAAATATTGAATAGTTTGTAGACTTCTCATTGTGACTAAAAAAGTGAGATCTACCATGCATGTATGCACGATAATCACACCTTCTGTATGTCTGTGTACTTTGTAGTATCAAGCGCGCGTAGTAACGCTAAGTAAATAAATTAAGTTGTTGCTATGCCCAAATGAGTTTTATAAAGATGCGACTGTTTGTTAATTGTTTCATGATATTTACATTAAAGATGATAGTACCTACTTAGTTTTTCCACATGAACGTCACCTAACCCGAAAATAATATTATTTATCTTACATATTTATTGTATTACGTAAGTAGGAACATATTACGAAAACGATAATTAAATAATTGACGACTAGGTACTTTTAAACACTTTAAAGTTGGTTCTAAATTCAAAACTGATTGTTTGTTAGGTACTTTATTTAACTCTTACATCTCTCTTCAATCGTTCCCTCACTGCTGAGAATCGTGACTCCGTTTGATCCCGACAACTAGTTGTCTCCATCGGTCCCGTTCTGTGGCCTGGTGTAGTGCGTCGCTGACAGGTATATTTAGTTCCTCCGTTATTTGGACCAGTCTCAGACCATCGTTTGGGACTTCGACCCCTAGGCCATAATTCTAACATAAAATATTTTTTTTTAATGAATATACCTCACTCCTAGGTGTCTGGCAACTGGCAAATCCTAGCCTTTGGTAGAGAGCAGTGCACAGATTAAGAGGACACATTTGCCCAGCAGTGGGATGAAACAGGTACAAAAATGTTAGGTGTGTTTAACATACCATAGTTGGAGGGTAGAGTCTCCTAAAGTCACCCCGATGCAGGTACTCCCTATGGGCCCTGAGGAGGCTGTTCCTCATGCCGGATGTGAGGCAGGGTCGACACAGCCCGCACAGAGGGCTGCCCTCGCAGTTATCTCTGCATTGAGAGCTGCAGACGTCGCCCCACGTCGCTATGTTCTTCTGAGCAGACACCATGCTTGCGGCCGCTTGGTTGCTGAAACAATTGATTTTCTTAGTGGAAGGTGTAAGTATCTAGTTAGTAGTGTAACATTGGATATATTTACAGTTAAGATTTGCTACGCCATAATTAGCCTACTATCTGGAAAAGAACGGCCTACAATACCTATTTTCTTTATTCCATTTATATAAAATCTCTAGGTCGTATAGTTATATATTAACGTATTGTTTACGTTACCCAAACTACTCGAAGGCTAATTGCATAAAATATCTAGCTAAATAAGTTGCTTACGTAAGTGAATCAGAATCGAGTACAATGCAATACAGTCGGGATGTTATGCACAGATGTGACTTTGCTGATCTTGAGGGTCATAAAACTCGTAAAATGTACGATACAGTACGTTGCAGTACGGTAGCATTATATTAATAGCTGTACCTACTTGAACTAACTTTCTTGTGAGTAGTATTATTTTTGTTGTATGTGTAATTGAAGGATATTTATTGATGCAAAGGTAGATATATAAGGCATGCCAGATTAGAAGAGGAACTGTTTATTAGTGATATTTTCTTGATTAATCGAGTTTTGTTAAAGATACTTGCTAATGAGGGTGAGGATGTTTCGTATGTGAAGGTTTAGTCAACACAATATACCATTTCCGTATCTATTTAATCCCATAATTGCAGATCATAAACTTCTTGGGAAGGATAGACTTATGATGCTCTATCAATATTCTGTTCAAGCAAACGCAATCAAGTGATTCTGAACCCTATCGCTGCATGTTAATGTTTGTTTTTAAGATAGGTGTTCTGGTAAATAGAAAGTTATCGAAATTATTTGGCTCCATCTTGTGTCTGATTGGGATCATTATTTCCGTTGATGCGTCTTTTGATTGGGCATTGACCTTTGGTAAGTTAACGCAATAGGCCCTTCAGTTTATTTGAGTAGGTAGGTAGGTACTTTTTCACTCTATTTGCGTGTTATTGTAAAGTTTCCAAGGACACTTAATAGTAAATACTGCCTATCTAAACTATCCACCATTCAGTGTCTTGCGAAGGCTGTATACTCGTCGTAGGTAGGTACCTAGTTCTCAATTCTGTGAAGTATTTAACACCTACGCGAAGGTACTATTCGTAAGAAGCCTTTAGAAATCGACTCACTTGGTTTATTTTCCTACATCATCAAAGTACATAACGACATTATTTTCCTTTGTACCTATATTTTTAGCAGTATGAAAATACTTAGTTTTGTCTGGAAATACATTTAGGTATATGAAAACGTTTTGTCACCAATCTATGGTAGAGAATGTGTGTCGCATTTAAACTCAACAATTCGGACCTTATTAGGTGCAATGAACTGGCGGTTACAGTAATTTAGCACTAGTATACATCCTCCATATAGGCCAGAAATATAGGCCTCCTCCGTAGAAAGCCAATTCGGTTCTGCGCCAGTCTCATCCAGAGACCTTCCGCGGCTTTCATCATATCGCATGGCCATCTGGCGGAAGGCTAGTAGACATAAGGACTGCCTCTACTGGTCAGTGGTGTAGCGTGTACCTACGAATAGAGACCCCCCCCCAGAATTAATTGATACTTGTTACAATACATGAAGCCGTCTTGCCGCCCCCTAATTTAGGGCCCTAAAGCTTGCCACGAGGCCCCTTTGAATGCGAGGCCGTGGGCGCTAGCCCACTTGGCCCACGCCTAGCAACGCCACTGCTATTGGTTGCAAGCGCTGCTCAAAGACGCTGTGAAGGACGGAGTCCGGGGTCGGGAATATTTGTTTGAGTTTTTCTGTAAAATAAATGACTAAGCCCGAAATAGGAAGAAGTTGGCGGTTGCAAGCCCGTGCCTCGGAAAGTACGTTAATCTGTTACTCTGATCATTCATCTGTCATGTCGGATCGACGTCTCACCGAACTATGAGAGTAAGGGAGAGTACACTTGTGTTTGCGCTCATAATATGTCCTGCGCAGTTGGCTGACCTCCATGGACCTCTATTAAGCCTGGCAGCCATGATTTCGGCATTTAATAAAAACAATAAAAAAACCTCCTTTGCCAACTTACCTTTGATTAGGCTCAGTATCCCTGTTGACGTGCCCAACGCCGGTGATAGAGAACAGGCTGTATAGGACTTGTTCGTACAGCAGCTGGTTAGGCGGGTAGTGCGCGGAGCTCAGGTTGGGAGACATGTTCGCCTCCAGCAGGTACACCCTCAACTCCTCGTCCACCACTAGGTCGAAACGCATCATCTCGAAGAAGTTGTCCGAGGACGGGTAGTGTTTGAGCTGAAAAGATGATAAAAAAGTGTGGATGCTGTGTCAGCACTTATTGCTTGGTTTATCTTTTTTTTTTTTTAAGTCATTTATTCACAAAAAGTACATGGTTACAGTAAATTACAAAAATCGCCAAACTGTTGCCAGTTTGTTGGCGATAATGGCGCTCTTAAATATTATTTATTTACACATAATATATTTATATACCTTTCTATAACTATCTACATCTTTATATAACATTTATATATATATATATATATATATATATATATATATATATATATATATATATATATTAATAATAATAATATTTTATGTATACCAATCTAATATCACATTCCTATAACTGTTATTATGTACGACATTATTATCCTGTTCTTATAAATTATCTTATTCTAGCTTTTTGTGACATACATTATATTTTTAAGTAGTACTTTTTCAGTCTCTTTTTAAATGATACAATACTCATGTTCTCTTTGGACAAGTTTCTTACATAATCTACGTTATTAAATATTGTTGGGGTTAAATATTGCCTAGTTCTTTTACCGAAATATTTTTTTACATAAGGTATTACAAATTTTCCCTGCACAGTACTCCTAGTATTATATTTATGATTTATTGGCTCTTTGAGAGGGGCTCTACCGTGACTCTAAATTATTATTCATCATCAACCCATATACGTCCCCACTGCTGGGGCACGAACCTACCCTAAACTAAGGCGATAAGGCCTTAGTCAAATAAATTAAATAATTATTAATGGGTACATAATGTCATGTCAACATTTTACTTACTGCCTCAATCAGGTGTTTTTCTTTCTTGATGAAAACTTCAGTGATAGCATTTTGAACATCCTGCCATATCCGAGATGGATCGTCTCCCTGAAATAAAGATAATTCAATTAAATGTAAAGGGCGCGATAATAATATCAAAATTGGAATCCATTATGATATTTTTTTTTACAGAAAAGTAATGTCTAAAGTCTGGTTATATATTTTTAAATTGACTATGATTAGTTGTTAATATCAGAGCTCGTTATATTTTTTTTTATATTAGGCTAACAAGATGACCTCACTCCACCATCCGCATACCATGATGGTAAGCGGTAGTGAGATCTAAATATGAGGTCGACAGGCACAATAGATCATATTGAGCCTGTCGCACACACCCTGAAGGCCTGCTTATATAAGGAAATAATAAGGAAGCATGGTAAATATCCCAGACATATTAGGTAAGCTTATTTATATACCACTGTATCTGATATTCGTAACAAGTTTAAAAGCTCGGAATACAATAATGTTCTGTAGTATTGAACTTGTAAATGCAGACATTATTTTTATTAGATATTCAAAGTACTGAACCTTGGACCGTGCGTAGACATCGAAGGCTTCCTTCATGCTGAAGCCCAGCGCGGTGTAGGGCTCCGCTAGGGACGGCACCTCCCACGTGGGCAGGTAATCGTCGCCGATCACGTATTTGTCCAGGTTCTTTGGGTCAAACGGGTGATATTTCGCTGGACAGTACCTGGAATATAAGTACAACTCACATCATGGATCAACTCTATATCAAAATAACTTATTTCTTAGTTACAGAACATTTATTTATGATAAAACAAGAAAAAACACATTATTGTGAGGAAACGGTTACTTGAACCCAGTCGCTCTGAGTATCGTCGACACAGCACAGTACAAAAAATAATTGATTAACTTTAAGTTTGCACCATTTTTCATCTCAAGTTCTCATCATTTCCCTGTAGGAGTGAACTTAGCCTATGTGTACATACATATGAGTTGTTTAAAAAAATAAGTTTAAAAAGTAGGTAAGTACACCTAAAAGCAGCTAAAAAGCTTAATAAGTATTCATACAATAATAATTTTATACAGCTTCTGATGAAGCACAAATATCGACGGGCTAGATTATTATATAAGTTGGTTACATGGAACAATAATTTACCTGAACAGCACGTCGCCCTTATACCAATAGACTCTCAGAGGATTCACGGAAGTGATGACCACGTACACTCCTATGTCGAACTTGTGCCCATCCACCAAATATGGCCTCTGGATGTACTCTTGCACGAAACTTTCTCCACTCTCCAAGTCAATTTCAGTCACGTTCTTCAAAAACACTCCACGATGTTGGTTGTGTTTCTCCAAAAACAATGCACCTTTATTCTTCGACGCGTATTCTAGAAACGCCTTCTTATTCTGCGGCAGTTTGAAAGCCTTAGGTATGTATTTCGACTCCGAAGTTGCCAAATCCACCTTGTTCGTTATAAACCCAGTACCAGGCATCTTATTCACTTTTTGATGAGGTTTCAATTTGTGCAAGTTTGGGTACAGGACCCTAAACGGGTAATCGTGCGACCATAATAAGTTCCACGGAGTACTATTCGTTGTTTTCTCGTATCCGTATCTTTGAAGAACTAAGTGCACATGTTTCAACAGGCCGTTCTTGTTCTCTACGTCACTGTGGGCTGAGTACACCCAGTACTTCGGCTTAAATTCATCTTTACACGAACTTTTGTATCTATTTTGGACGTTCAATATTTCTAATAATATTCCTAGAGATACACCAATTATACACACGAGGAGAAATATGTTTATATTTGCGTCGTTTCTAATATTCTTATTGTTTGCATTGTCAATTTCCTGTAATGTATTCTCATCTGTAGAGGTACGTACTTTTTCGGTTGGAGCATGAACCGTGTCCTGAATACAAAAAAATAACATATGTATTTCTATTGTGTGGATACACAAGGAATATTAAATAATCTAATTCTGTGTATTAAATACTTAGAACTTGATGGGAATAAAAACGAAAATAACTCGTTGGCAGCCAATCGTTTCAGGACATGAATAATGCTTTACTGAATCCGCTTCCAGGTAAAACCGTAATGGATATTTAGGATACACTTCGATATGGTAAATACCTACTTAAGATTTATACACTTTTATTGATAATAGCGATAAATCTAATCATTAATAAAGCATATATACCTACGGTCGAATTGAAAAACCTCCTCCTTTTTGAAGTCGGTTAAAATGAGGTAGAGTTTTATGTTGAATGCAAATACATAAGTTGATGGTTACAAATCATATCTATAAATTACCTACATACCTAGTAGGTATGTCGAGAATCAATACGTGTACCTTATGAAACAATTATTATTGTAATGTCTTTGTCTTAACAAACCGGATCCTAAGAAAAATGTAAATTGGAACTCAGAACCTTGTGCCTACGTAATAAACACTATAGGTCCGTAGGTAGATAGGTATAACTTAGATTTTTATAAATCGGTAGGTAACACACGTGTAAGCTACTTGTTTAAGGATTTATTTGGATACCAACTTGAAATAGATTTGTAGATATCCGATGTTCCGAAGTATGTTAGTATAACTATGTGCTTACTTAGTTATTCGAGCTTACTTAAGTAGTTTTACATGTCGTATAAGTTAAGAGTTTATGATAAATAAGTAGGTATATGCAGAATATTCTTTGATCATTGTGGATAGTGAATTTAAATTATTTACGTTATCTTATTAAACTAATTAATACACAATTATCGGTTTTTAACTATTTGAATTATTTTACACGTAATCATTGTTATTAATCTCAAGTAACCCAATAGGTAAACTATTAAAAACGTACCCTAGAAGTTTATTTTAAATCTACGAGTCCATCACCGTGAAGGTATTTAAACCCTTTAAAACTAACACCAAGTAAACTCTACATCCTGCAAGCTAAGATTAAAATAAAATATAATGTATTTGTTTGTCTTGCAACTTAACTAATTCCTTCTTGCAAAGTATTACCACTGTATACCTACTAATAAATATGATAACACTGCTTACCTCATTCTCACTGTCACCCATATTCACGATTTCATAGTTTGATTTATAAACAAACACAACATAAAATAAAAAATAAACCACTATGCGTACGCGCAAAGATGTGCGCAAATACGGAATGAATGGGTGTCTTCGTATGGGAGGGAAAGGGACGACGATACACGAGCTTACAGTGTGAAAGAGATGATGGACACTTTCTAAACGTAACATACCGGCTTTTAAGGTCACATCAGCTGAGTCTCCGCATGTCTTCGCCGGTACTTGTGAATACAGTGAAAGTTTAAGGCTGTGAAAAAAAATTCTGGTAGTAGGTAAGTATCATTTCCACACCTAGAATAGGGTAAAGTACCATAATATAAGGTAATAGCAATAGCAACAAGGTGCTTTTAACACTTGACTGTGACTTGTAGGTAGAGTTGTAAAAGACACTTCATATTTGTTTTTATACAAATATTAAAATAGAATGATGATGTCTTTGGTACACTAACAAGCTGGGATAGCGCATCGACATTAAACGAATCTTGGCCTCTGACTATAAGGCATATTTGCGATATATAGGTAGTTATTTGAAGCTCAATGAAAGCCGAGTGAACCGCATCGAAAATAGCTTAACATATAAGTAGGGCAGTTCAAAATATTTCCGAGGATTTGAATGTCAACAATTACCGATAAAAGTACTTATGCAGCGGCTTGCTGACTGTACCTATTTTTACTTTACTGGGAAAATAATAGAATATTTCTTTTCCTGGAAATACAATTGAAATCCACTCGAACAGCGGCTGCCCAGAAATGGAATTGAACGCACGACCCCGCGCGAGCGTAGTGCTGAATTTTTAACTAAGAGCCGTTTCGAATACTCAATTTGTCAAGACAGATCCATTTCGGGAACTCAGCTCTCGCCTGAAATTGTTAATAGGTGGGCTGCTGAATGGATAAGAAGTGTGGTAAAACACTACACTGGAGACGTCGCGGATTCGATTTCAAATTCGTTTATACAAAATTCTTTAGTGTAGAAGTGTAGGCGACAAAATTGAAGTGTCTGTTTTAATATTAATATCTTTTCACCAATTGGTATGAATCTATATCGGGTACCAATAACAAAAACACAAATTTAAAAAAAAATCTCTCTGTCTGTTTGTTCCCGCTAATCTCCTAAACGGCTGGATCAATTTCGACGGGACTTTCGGACGGAAATTTACCTTGAAATAGGCATTTTTTTTATTTCCACGCTGACGAAGTCGTTTGCGGGCGTTAGTTAAATAAATAAATGAATTTGTATTTTCAGATAAATAAATCTGTTTTGCAACGTAGGTAAGTGTGCTTAATAGATTCTAAATAGAAATGGATTGAATGAGAAAATGCATACATACGGTCGAATTCAGCAACCTAGGTATTCCTTTTATTTAAGTCATTTACAAAGAGGTGTATAAGAAGCTCAGTACGAGTAGATAGGTACATAACTGACGATTCCTTGATATCTTGAAAGGAATAGGCGTGACGACTGGGACAAAATCTTTTTATTCTATTAAGTCCGTAAGTTAGTTTATACAAAAATATGGAACACATATTTTTTTGTTTTTCAATTGATTGAAAAATGACAAAATTATAGCTATCAAACTTCTGGAGTGGGGGCTTGTGACGTCACGGCTAGGTAAAAATTGTACCATAACATGACGTCATACGAAACTTCTAAGCACTATATCTTCATAATTTCTTGTTTGTGAAACAAAATTCAAAATACGAGTACAATATTTTTAAATAATTTAAATAACGGACTTATTATATTTTTTTAGTCGACTCGCCTATTCTTGTGAAAAATTGTGATGGTGGGATAGTGTAGTTACTTATTTATGGGTTTTGCTTACATATCTTCTTATTTACAAGTATCTATAACCCATAAATATACATATATCTTATTGCCATGAAACGTATCTACTTACATATTTATGTTGAAATCTTTACGCAGCTCAGGACGAACTATAAAGACGTAAAATCACTTACGGAATGATACTCTTACTCAAATAGTTTCAATGCGGTCACAGTGTAGTTGGAATCAAGAATGGTAATGCAAATGTCGATTCATATGATACAATGAAACTGATCTGTCCAAGGGAAACTTCACTATGCACTTTCCCATGTGGCAAGTCATGTGATAACACTGTTATTACCAAATTTAAAAGATACCTAGATCGTAACATAACATACACAACACAACGGTTACCAGTTACTTATTTAGAATATAGTCCGATACTTACAACAACTATAGGTACCTATTTATTTATTTATTTAAAATTAGGTACACTGACAGATTTATATCAAAACATGACAAGTATGTAGTTACAAAATTAAGATAGGCTGGACAGAAATCCACAAATAGTGTAAACAGCATGAATAATTTATTAATGATAATAAAATTAATCTATACTTAATAATTAGTATTAGTTAGAAAAGATGCCTATTAGAAAAAATAATTAAATTGTAAGTTTAGGGGTGAGCCATCGGTTCCCCAGCGAGTCCGATGATAGCTTTGTGTAACCTCGTCATCATCACCGGACTTGCGAGGGAGCGGATGACTCCTGCTTAGTTATCTAACCCATTGGGCAGACCTTACACACAGAAGGCTCACTGTATCTGCCCCGAGTGTGCAATAAGACAATAATAAAGTCAAATAGTCTGGTGGTGTGCGTTAATGCAGATCTCCGATGTTTACAGACGCAGCAGACGGGCCGGCGGGCGCCGCGGCTCCGGCGCGGTATGTAGCTGCCTGGAGAGGCTTACAAACACATCCGGTTGTAATAATAATAATTAATCTTTATTTCAGACCATTGATCCATAGTTTGTTAGTAAGACTTATGTTAGTATTATAATAGTATTAGTATTTTAACATTTAAGGAAAAAAATCTTACGTTTAAGCTATGACAAATTTTAATCTGTTACCCTAACGCAGCGGCAGTGCCTCAAAAAGGGTAAGGGTAGGGTTCCGTACCTATATAGAAGAGGAGGAACACCCCGGGTGTTTTAGTCAGTAGGAGTCCGACATACCCCTTTAGTCCTCCGAACTATTGGGCATCCATGTAGGATTTCACCCGGGTGAAAAAAAAGGGTTCCGTCCTAAAAGGTAACAACGGGACCCTATTACTAAGCCTCCGCGCTTCGTCTGTTCGTCTGTCGGTCTCCAAGCTGTATCTCATAAACCATGATAGCTAGAAAGTTGAATACATAGATACATACAACAAACGTGATTTACGTGAGTGACACCTGTGTGGCTACCATGAGTTTAAAACTTACGCACTCGATATCGCTTACGTGAATATGTCTATGAAAAACTTGTACAGCGCCTCTGGTGGTTACGCGAAGAACTAAAATCGGTCGTATGAAAAAAACAACTCGATAGGTTTTTAACGTACGTAATTTTGTGATAGCCAACTCATAGTAGGCCCTCTTATAGATGATAGTACGGAAACCTTCGTGCATGAGTCCGACTCACACATGGTCGGTTTTTGAGTGCTTTCAGCATGTCCAGTGATGATGACAAGGCTTCTCCAAGCCTTCATCGTAGTAAATTAGGAAAAACATTACTTCAAAGTCAAAGTTAAAATTTTCTTTGTTAACTAAGTGGTGTTAGAGGAATTTATGTTTCAAACAGGATCTTAATACTTAGTTAGATAACCTGGTTTTCGTATAACGTTCTCAAAAATTTTGGATATTTTTGCAGGGGTTTCCATTTAGGTTTCCATATTTTTGTTGGTAAATCGTGTAGGTGTATATTTAAGAGTGTGTTTATAATTCTCTGTCTGCCTACTTATAAGTAAATGGAGCCTTACATACTTAAAAGTAAATGGGACGGTGTCTAGAAAAATCTTATTACCAATACTTAGAAGGCAGGTATCCAATGTTATTTCTACGGCGCCCACATGTGATTTTACGTATCTTTCCCCGAATAACTCACCTCAATAAAGTAGTAAGTACTTAATCCAAGAAAACATTACACCTGTGACGACATTTTCTATTATGAATTCCTGGTTCATAGAAATGTAATCTTTCTAGCCATCTACCAAAAAAAAAATGTCACAGAAAGTTATTTATAAGCACAATACAAGCACTTTTATATAGAAACACAGGCTCAATATGGTCTATTGTGCCTGTCGACCTCATATTTGGATCTCACTACCGCTTACCATCAGGTGGAGTGAGGTCATCTTGTTAGCCTCTGTATAAAAAAAAAAAAAAAAAAAAAAAAAGATCAAATACAGTCAAAATGGAATGCTGTCTCTAATTGTGTTTTTAATTTTTGAGGGGAAACTACTCTAATAAGAGTAATAAGTCTAAATAATTAATATTGTATGGCTTTAATTTAGACGAACAATAAAGTTCTCATAGATGCTTAGTATATTCCAAAAAAGGAAAATCAGAAAACAGTATTATATAAATAAGCAGAATAAATAAATGTGTTAGAAAACTGAACATTTCCGGGATATTTTCCATGTTGTTTTGTTTTAATGAGCGCCCGATATTTCGGCGCCGTTGCAAGCGTTATGATTATCACGGATCAACTCACCCTGGAGCTCATTGAAATAAAACAATATGGTAAATATCCCGATCATTTTCGGTTTTCTAATGTGTTTTAACCATGACGGCTTCTCCTCCAAGGTTTGTTTGTTTGTTTTTTGTGATTGCATCCAATCCAAGCCTAAAAAATCCAAAATTTCCCTCCCAAAACCGCCAATGAAACTATTATAAGTAAATTCTGTGGGTGTATCTTACCCTTAGGCTTCCAGGCGCCGCGACGTCTGAGCCGGCCATCGATCGCACGCATCCCATCACCGCGGCCTCCGAGGGGACGCTTGAATCGCTGCCATATCGCTGCTACGACAATCCGATTGTTAGACAGTAGACTTGGCTCGGCAGTGTTATGTTATCTGAAGTTGGCTTTTAGAGGTTTTTTGGGTAGTGTTTATCTACATGAGTCCTTAATTGACATCCCATCATTACAATCCTTGAAAAAGCCCAAGTCTCGCAGCTCAGTCTCTCTACCGTAAAAAGTTGTGAGATACATTATAGATATATTGTAGAATACAAATTCAGTTAATCTATTTAGTCTCTACTTAAAGGACCGTCTAAAATTACTACATAAGTTATTATCACGCCAATATTAAAAATATTTTACGTTTTAA
This sequence comes from Maruca vitrata, assembly GCA_039566165.1. Taxonomy (NCBI): domain Eukaryota; kingdom Metazoa; phylum Arthropoda; class Insecta; order Lepidoptera; family Crambidae; genus Maruca; species Maruca vitrata. The sequence goes on from CM076926.1 coordinate 5,084,884, forward strand.
TCAAATAGATCGACTTGGCCATTGCATGAAAACACAATGAATATTGCAACGGCAATGATGGAATCATAGCGGACTTCGAAGGGACGTTTGAATCGCTGCCATATCGCTGCTACGACAATTGTTAGACAGTAGACTTGGCTCAACAGCGTTTTGTTATCTGACGTTGGCTTTTAGAGGTTTTTGAATAATGTTTAGCTACATGAGTCCTTAATAAAAATCCTTACTCCCATGTAAATTGACATCCCATCTGCTCAGGGTGCTTAGACAAAGTAACAATATCGAAACGTTAACGAAGTTCGAAAAGAACTAAATGTATAGGATTGACCACATTTATTGCGTCTTATGTCAATCCCATACATTTTATGCTTTTCGAACTTCGTTATCGTTTCGATATTGTTACTTTGTCTACGGGGCCTGTCTCTACCGTAAAAACTTGTGAATACATGTGCTACCAAGTCGGTTAATCTATTTAGACTCTACTTAAAGGACCGTCTTAATTTATTATCATGCCAATATGAAAATTATTTTATGTTTTAAACAAATAGATCGATTTGGCTCTTACATGAAAACACAATGAATATTCCATCGGGAATGATGGGATCATCGCGGTCTCCGAGGGGACGTTTGAATCGCTGCCATATCGGTGTGACGACAATCCAATGCGATTGTTAGACTTGGCTCGGCAGTGTTATGTTATCTGCAGTTGGCTTTTAGAGGTTTTTTGGATAGGGTTTACCTTCATGAGTCCTGAATTAAATTTCTTACTACCATGTAAATTGACATAATAATGTTTCGATCTCTTTTTGGTAGAGATGCCATTTTTTTGTTGACCCTTGTCCATATGTTACCAGGGTTAATGTTAGTAGATTTTAAGTTTCCTAGCTTAAATATATGTAAAGTTTTTAAATTAATATATAGCACATGTTTTGTGTATTGACATTCAATTAAAAATCCTACCTACATTATTCTACGAGGTATCTCCAGAAATATAACAGGTAGACTAAGCCAAGTATAACGAAATATGCCGATTGGTTGTGGTATGTTTAACAACAATGTTATGTGATTATCGGTTTAAAAAACTATCGAGTTTCTTGCCGGTGTCTTCTCGGTAGAATAAGCGTTCAGAACCTATGGTAGAGTCACTTATCTATTACTTATTTATTTATTGGCTCGGTATATGACTGGCTCGGTGGAACAGTGGTTAGTGACCCTGGCTGGCGGTTCCAAGAGTTGTGGGTTCGATTCCCACTCGGGACAAATATTTGTGTGATGAACATCGGTGTTTGTTCCGTGTCTGGGTGTGATTATATATTTAAGTATGTATTTAAAAATATCTATGTATGTATATCAGTCTCTGACGCCCATAGTACAAGCTCAGCTTAGTTTGGGGTCAGATGACCTGTGTGGAAATGTCCCAGATATTTATTTATTATTTATTATTATTTATTGTACCGTCGATTTATAAGTTCGTGTAAATGCATAGGCATTTACACGTAAATAAAATTCCTTTATTTATATAGATAAATAACAGAATTTTGACTTTGAGCAACTAAAAATACAAATTTTTACAAGCGAACGTCTGTCTTTCACATTCACAAGTACGATTGACCTTTTAATTTTGACAAATAACAGACTAAATGTAGGTCCGTGTAGTGTTGTTGTTTCGGTTTTGCATTTCCGCTAAAACCGTCACCAAAAGCGATATCCCCTGACGTCTTTAATGGTATCTGAGTGGCGCCGCGTCGTCTGCGCCGCCCATCGATCGCACGCACCCTATTGGACCATCACAACACTGTCTCCGGTCCGAAGTCCGAAACTGCAAACATAACTACCTACTTGGATGGCGTGATTATGCCGAATTGAGATCTTCTAACTAAATTTGCAGAACTATTAAACCGACTTCAAAAAAGGAGTTTTTTTAAGTCTGTTAAATGGTTCTGCAAATTTAGTTTTCGGTTGTAAGCAGATATTGGTATTTTTATCGACTTCCTTAATTGTTCCAGCCACCTAAATTCTAGCTTCTTGTAACAATTCTTATTTTCGCGACAATATTTACTCGCTGCTCTACCTACATTTATCAATTGGCAGGGAATTCAAAGTCATTTATGGTCTATTACAGCTTTGGTGAAGAATATTAAGATTTCGTACAGTACAAGTAATTTAATAACGAAATCATGATGCAAAATGTATCTGTTTTATTATATTACCAAGTTTGACTTCCATTGCAATAAATTATCAAAAAACGCTAATTTATAAAATTATTATGACGGCTTATATGTCAAGCTCACAACATGAAACATTAATCTCATAAAACTTTCAGTAAACTATTTATTTCCGTATACCGTAATTTTCTAAAAATAACTTATTTTCGTGTCACAAACTTTAAGTTATGATCGTGTGCAAAATGGCTAGGTTTTTATAGAAACGTGTAAAGACTGAAACTGTTAAGAACCTGGTGGAAGTTGTTCTTTTATCTGTTTAGGCTAAACAATGAGTAGACACGCAAATCTTTTACTTAAGTTTTACCCAAAGCCATTACGTATACCTCCAGTTAACAGTGTGATATAATAACACGCATTTCTGACAGAGCATTCTGAATTTGAGCATTTTGACTGGCTCGGTGGAACAGTGGTTAGTGACTCAGGTTTACTACCTACGGTTCCAAGAGTCGTGGGTTCGATTCCCACTCGGGACAAATATTTATGTGACGAACATCGGTGTTTGTTCCGTGTCTGGGTGTATTATTAAATATATTTAAGTATATTTGTGTATCCACTGTTGATTCTGATACCTGTAACACAAGTGCTTAAGCTACTTACCACGGGATCAGATCAATTTATGTGATGTTGTGAAATAAATATTTATTTATTTATTATTTATTAAATTACAGTGGAATTCTAAATCTTATGTGGCATTTTATGTAGTCAATATTGAAATTATAGAAATGTGGTTTGTCTCTTTGTGTCGAGATACGGACTATGGAGTACGTACTTTCTCAATAAGGCTATGGTTTTATTAATAACTACACGTTATTACGATATTTAATGTGTGGTTAAATTAAAAGCAATGAATTGGTCTACCGAAATGTCTTCTATAGTGCAATGAGAATAGAGCCTTCGACCACGCTTGTTCAATTTCATTTGTGCAAGTCAATTTTATTTGTTCTTATTAGAATATTATTTTTCTCCTTGAGATTCTAATAGAAATGTTTACTTAGAACAAGCCAATGTTTTATTCATAAGCTTTTGGTTAAGTATGTTCATGCAAACAAGAGAAGTAAATAGTAGATAGTTAGTAGATAGTTAACGTAACTACTGATTAAGAAGGTGTATGTAGTAAATCTGATAATGTTAATCCAACTTTAATCTTTTAAAGTTGGTTAAGAGTAATGTTATCATGTAATATATTTTTATCAAGTCAACTTAACTTTGTTTTATCAAACGATTCATAGCTTCTATCAAAGAGGTTCGTAATGAAAGATGTCATAATAATTATGAAAAAGTTGATTTATTAATATTATTATAATTATAATAATTATTATAATACAGTTTACAATAATTACAAGCGATCACCAAACGGGGTGAAAGAAAACGGCGTATTAAATTATTTAGGCCATCTACACACGGGGCGGCGGGCGGCGCGCGCGGGCGCGACCGGCCGGCGGCCCGCCCCGCGCCCCGCGTCTAGACGGGTATTTAGTTTTAGGATATAGTCTTTCGAATGCGAGGAACAAAATATTACACAAGTCGAGAATATTATTTATAATCGATTCGGATTAAATCGGATTCGAGAGCGGCAGAAGCGGCCGCGGCGCGTGCGGCGTGAGAGCGGCGGAGCGACGCGGGCGAGCAGGCTATGTACAGGGGCGCCGCTACGGGCAGTCGCACTCCTCCACCACCATCTCGGGCAGGTCGCGCTTGATGATGTTGGAGTCGGCGCCGAAGTAGATGAGCGACAGCGCGGAGAAGCGCACGGGCGCGCAGCACGCGGCGCGCTCCAGCCGCGCCGCCTCCACGACCTGCGAGTGGTAGTTGAGGAACGGCCCGCACGCGCCGCGGCAGTAGTTCGCGTAGTAGCCCTCGGGCGCGACGATCCAGTCGTCCCAGCCGAGCTCGCGGAAGCTCACGTAGAATGTCTCGCGGCAGCAGCGGCCGCGCGTGGCGGCGTCGCAGTCGAGCGCGCGGCGGCGGCGCGGCGCGGGCGGCGCCAGGCGCAGGCGCAGCAGCGGGCGCGCCGCCGAGCCGCCGCCCAGCCGCAGCCGCACGCGCCCGCCGCAGCCGCTGCAGTCCAGCAGCAGCCGCAGCGGGCGCCGCGCGCCGCCGCCCGCCCAGCGCCGCGCCGCCGCCGTCACGTCCAGCCGCTGCCAGGCGCGCGCCGGGTCGCGCCGCGCCGCGCCCGCCAGCGCGCCCACGGTCGCGTTGTCGCCCACGGTGAACGCCCACAGCGTGTAGCGCAGGCGGCGCGCGCGCGGCGCCGTCTCCGCGCGCACCAGCAGCTCGGCCGACGCCACCGTCAGGCCCTCGCCCTCCGACTCGCCCTCCTGCCCGAGCCGGAACTCGATCAGCCTCTGACCGTTCAGGGTCTCGCCTGGACAACAAACGCGCTCCCTTAGCAACTTTTTACCGCCACACTGTAGGATCTTACTCCCTTATCACAACGAAACCGAATGTTAGAATGTCGTTGTGAATAAGGGGACAGACCCTCTAGTAGTTGTAACCTAACGGACCCTAAGTTCCCTACCTACAGCGAAATGACCCTTAGACTGGCGTAGCAGAATCGATGAGTATAATAATTGAAGGAGGCAGAGTGTGCGTGGTGGGCGCCGTTGGCTGTAGGCTGCGCGCACGTTTTCGACGCATGCTCCAGACTTGTGAGTAGCTCGGGACCATGAGAGGAGTTACCGTTTGCGGTAGCCGCGCACACAACTGCGGATCATCAAATGCTTTCATTCAAAGGAAGATGGCTTTATCTTAAAACACAGTTGGCAAGGGGAACCTATCGAAACTGCTAGCCCTATAAGTGTTCGAAATAATAATTTGTAAGTAAAGCTACTGTTCGTCCATCGGTGATACGGCACCCCCTCATAGTAGTCAGTGGTGGAAGATTTCGCCAGGTTGTCCCCGTTTGAAGCTTCATGCCTGTAAAAGAAAAGCCACTTTAAATACTTTTAAAACATGAAAATGTGTAACGTATATACGTGTTCGTCATACGTGAAAAATAGTTAACACAAAGAGTTTTCAAACTAAGGAATGAACTGAATCTTATAAAACAAAAATATTGAGCCCCAACTTTTAAACAAATCACCAAATTTTCTTTGATCTAACTGGTAGGTACCTTAAAGCGGCAAATGCTCCAATTGACTAATCAAACAAGAGCGATCCTTACATACACATTTGTATACCTTAGTCCTTGCACATTGATTCACACGGACTGCAGAATCCGGTAGTTTGTAACGCAATTCATCCGATTGGACGAGCCCGATCAAAGGTTCTGTACCTCCACAGCCGGTGCGTGCCCGGAGGTCTCTCGACCCAATGCTCTCGTCATTTGTTTAACATTAATTCAAGGATAGCGGTCAATAGGTTAATAATACTTCCTACATAGTTCTTGACACGAAACAAAAGTAAAGTTAGATATTAAAATTAAAAAGTAATGCGACGTGTCCGACTCTTTTATTTTCTTTGTCTTTCGAATCTCTGGCGATTAAACAAAACCTAAATTGTCATTACAATTTATTCATGTATAATAACTTTATGGATTTATTTTATTGAACCCCAAAACCCGTATATATTTTTACCGACGACTACTATAAAGTCCACATAAAATACATAATCTTCATTGAGTACGTGTAATAATTACGTTCGAATACAATTTATGGCGGTCGGCCTCAGTGAAAATGTATCATTTACTGTACACAAATTCAACTAGAACTCGAAAGTAAGAAGTTATCAGTAACTACAAACTTTATGCCCGGCCCGGGATTCAAACACAGGACCTTACAGTCGTGTCCCCAGCCAAATATGAATGCCCATGAACCCATAATATTGCAAATATGAAACGAGATTGATTCGAATAAGTTACACAACCGTAATAAGCTATTTCAAGTCTAGTTCTAGGTATGTACTTAATATGCCTTAAGATTAAATTATACACAATCACCTTACCATGCCCTTTTAACAAAAGAAAGCCGCTATAAAACACACTGAGTGGTCGCATTTTAGAATATTTAAATACATTACGTATCGCAAAGAAAATCGATAATAGTTTTTGGAGTAGGCCGTAACACCGGTCACTGTTGTGTGTAAGTGGCTCGGCAAGTGCTGAATTATTGACTGCATCGCGGTTGTCGCGTATGCACCCTGCCGTTATGCAACTGCTATTGATTCCAGCTCCTTACGAATGCAGCGTGCTGCAATTAAGTGCCAGAAATATACGAGGCCTTCACTTTATTGCCCTAACGACGCTTCAGAACATTGTAGGCCCTTTGTAGTCGATTGAAAGGTAAGCATATTTCTTATGCCTATAATTTATATTTCTTAGAAATTACGAATGAAGAAGTTGGTGTTCTGAGTAGGTAAATAACGAATGAAATAATAACGATACCATTACAAAAACAGTGATTAATAGGTTGGTACGAGGTTAGTAAGTGTAGAAATGTGTCGATTCGTCGTACCTATATGAAAATAATTATATTTAATAACGGGTGGATAGGATATATGTAAGATAAGACTGGAAGATCTAATCTTGCGGTTGTTAGAGTATAGGGACGCAACATCTTGCATCCATCAGAGAAATTGGTAATGATGCCGAAATGTAATAAACAGAAAATGATAATTTTCTCTGTACATGTGGCAAGAGAAATGTGGGTCGATTGCATAAAACTTCGTAGGGTTAATTAATTTTGAAATGCATAAAAATAGCTCAGCCGACATTAAAACGAATTGGCCGGAGCAGGCAAGTATAATTAAACATTGTAGATTGTAGACCCATATTAAGCCTATTTTTCAATTCTGAAAAACGGGTTATTGATTTGGATTCGTTTCGTATCTCTTAATTTTTCAATCCCATTTTGTTTTAGCGCTTAATTTCTGTCGATACAATAATTGAATAAAATAGCACATTAATAGTTCGGGCGAACGTTGTATAGAACCCCAATTTTATTATTTTAATTGGAACATGACACCAAATCACTGCTTTAATTATTTCAATAACACAGATTTGAATTTTAATATATTGTATATTAGCTTTTACGTAAATTTTTAGTTCACATATAATTTACACATATCTATACTAATATTATAAAGCTGAAGAGTTTGTTTGTTTGTTTGTTTGTTTGTTTGAACGCGCTAATCTCAGGAACAACTGGTTCGATTTGAAAAAATCTTTGCGTTGTATAGACCATTTATCGAGGAAGGCTTTAGGCTATATAACATCACGCTGCGACCAATAGGAGCAAAGATACAATGGAAAATGTGTAAAAAAACGGGGGAAACGCGAACGAAGTCGCTGGCACAGCTAGTAATAAAATATAGAGAATATAAATGCCAACGAAACATTAAGTAATAGGTATAGTACAAATTAATAGGTAGTAACTATCAATCACTGTTTATCATAACAGCCAAAAAATAAATACGAACAAATGAAATCATCAGAGCTCTATGAGAATAAGGTAGAGTGTATAAGTTCTGAAGTAACAAACTTAATTCATTCGGCATTCGGCTTGAAAACCTCCTCCTTTTTTAAAGTCAGCCAATAAAGTTTAGTTTAGGCACTAAGGACGTCCCGTGGCGGTGACCTGACCTCGTTACACGTGTTTTTGCCCGCATGTCGGTATTCCGTGAATCTAAATAGAGGACACGCCGTTTACTTTCGCGGACATAGGGGACACGCGGGGTAAGACTCGCAGTATGAACGCGGCAGACACGTAAGAAGTTCTAAAGATGTACAGTCGACCAATCACTTGGTCAGCTGATCGGCTTAGTTTGGAGTAGGCCTGGGCCACAGTAGGGGATATAAATGGGTTGATAATGATGAGTCACGTAAGAGGAGCTATGAATTTTGTAACTCACTAAAATATGACAGTCTACGGTGCGATGACAAAAGTTCATCACTTATAATATTTTGCTAAAATGATTACATTGTCAAAATTAAAATTCCTCTAGGTAGTACATTTTATTATTATGTCATCGATGACTATAGCCTTATGCTACATAACACAAAACGCGCATAACGTTACAATCATACCGATTTATTTTTATCTCCAATACGACTCAAGTTGGCACGGTGGATGTTGAAACATTACCCCGTGTGTCCCCGCTGAAAACTATTTGACATGTGGCACAAAGCGCGGTTCAGTACATTTCGCGTGTTTTGAAATTTAAAAAATATTACTACTGTTTGTGTTTGAGTTTACTTGTTCACTTGAGTGAGCTTGTTGTTTACTCGGGTCAGGTGAACTACTTTCTGAGTAAGCACCTATTGTTTACTATTTTATCCAATTTAAAAGTCAAGTACGATTAAGTTAGTGAGACTTTAATCAATACATAGTATAAAACAAAGTCGCTTTCGCTGTATGTCCGTATGTATGCTTAGATCTTTAAAACTACGCAACGGATTTTGATGCGGTTTTTTTTAATAGATAGAGTGATTCTTAAGGAAGGTTTGCATGTAAAATTTACCCGAAGCGAAGCGAGGGCGGGTCACTAGTAAATAAATAAAAAGTAGTAATAGTTCTAAAACTGAGTAGGACTGGCAACTGTATTTTCAGATTTTAATAATATTTAAGTTTCGTTACAACGATTTTCATAAAAACTTTCAGTGAATCAATATTGGTGAAAATAATAAACAATTTATCAAACTAAGTTAGGTATTTCATAAGAATACTAAATAAATGGATTAATAACCTGTTACAAAAAAAAAGAAATCTAAAATTTAGAAACTGCAACATTAACTTTTGTTTTTATATCAGACTCTATTTTTACGCCAAATCTACGGCGAACCCTAAAATTCAAAGTGACGAGTGTGTCGCGTGACAGAAGGCTCATCACGATGGGACATAATGTGTCCATTTCGGTATTCCCCGAATAATTTTGGGAATTTGATGCCCACTTTAGAGACGCTATTCTTCTAATGACCATGTGACTGACACATTCTGAAAAGCCTTATGTCTTAATGTTATGCATAACCATTACCGTACTTGACAGAATTTAGATGAACTATTACATAAAGTTTTTAGCTATTCTTTAGGTAAAATAGTCAGCATTTCCAAATGTAAAAACAATTTTTAAAACACCATAATGTTTCGTCCTATATCCGCCCTGCGTCAAAAGCATCCATTTTTCAAAATGTAGAAAACAATATTACCAGTTTATGCCTCAATGGGATGCAAATTGGATCCCGTGCCACAACACATGGATTTTGGTCATAGCGGCCAATTTTCTTTGCAATCAAGTTTTCTAAACGCTTTTTTAATTTGTAACTAGATTGATCCATTTGCATATTTTTGATATACCGATAGAAATATTATATAAATAAAACTGAAAAGAAAATGGCAAACTAGAAATATACAACTTCTAATTATAGAAGTGAGGAGAAAATAGTGAGTAGGCTGGGCTAGTTTTTAAATCAGATATAATTATATCACTATGTGACAATAATGGTATCGGCACGTGTAGAGGTGAAATATATTTTGGGAAGTTTAATTCAGCGTCCAAATAAAGATTTTTAATGCTCTTGAACATTATTATAAGTTGCAGTAGTCAGCTTAATACAAAAAATACTGGGCGGGTCCGGTTCTATGCTCCTAATTTGGCTTTTCTTACTGGTCTTTAAAATATTAATTAAAACAAGTTCTAAACTATATCTATTTCTAGATAATTGGATAAAATATCAATATAAATAGAAAAAACAAACCTAAACACTCAATCTGATATCAGGTCTAACAATCGTGTCTTAGCAAAGTTAGACCAAACAGTCTCATTCACTTTGCTAGGATAGTCAGTATACGGGGTTTATATGAAAGTTTAATAGCAGGCGCGGGAACCACCGTTTGTTCCACTTAAATGTATCATGGAGGAGCAATCTAATTATGGAGGGGATATCCTCAATCTAATTACCCACTTAGCGTATTCAAACTACCTATTAATGTGGCGCCTTAACTATATTTTCCACATGTAAGAATAAACATGTTTTATTTGTGTAAGCTCATGCCTAATTCTAAACGGGTACACTTTTTAACGTTCTATATTAGCTACCTATACCTACCTACATCTTTTCATACAATAATTTTAAAGCCTAGGTACCTATTTACAGGTGGCCACACATGGAAAAAGGCTACACCTTAGTCAGTGTGGTACCTTAATGACAAAATACTTCAGTCGCTCGTGACATGACATGACATGGCCTTTGATATAGCAAAGTGCAATAACTTGAAAGATTACAGGCTGACCGTAGCTACCTACTTATTCCGTTCTTGATAATAGTGGCTCATTTAAAGTTGTCGGCTATTAGCGTCTGGCAACTTTTAATTGTGTACAACTATGCTGAGACCATTTCTAGTCGAATAATGACTTAACCACGAAACCACCTTGTTTACTTAGAATAGTAATAAGTTAGTTTAATGTGAATGTTAAAATAAAGTAATTTGAAACAATTATTACTTCGTTAATTTTAAGCTTTCACGAGCTGTTTTATGAATTTAAAAAACAGATATTAATCATGTTTGTTTTTTTTCTGCGATGTATGATAGTTTATATATAAAAATACCAAGTATTATTTAAAATTATGTTATACACAATTATATGTGTTTTGCTAAGTTAAATACATTTTTAAAACTAAAAGACAAACCTACGTGGCTATGTTAACTAATTTCCTTCAAATAATGTCTCTACATCAAACCTCACTCACCTCAAACGGGGAAGTTGTCATCGCACGGTTCACGTAAAAAGTTCGCCATGAGGGTCGGCGTGCGTCCGGGGCGGCGCGCGTCGGACTGCCGCGGCGCCGGGGCCGCCCGCCCTTATATACCCGCGGGTGAATCACAGCTGGACCGGGGAATGCCGGGTTTGATGAACTGTTTCGCATTTTGAATTTGGAATTTTCATTGCTGTTTTTTTTTAACATCGATAAAAGAGGGTGTTATAAGTTTTCCCGCTGCGTGTCTGTCGCATCGTAGCAATTTAAACGGGTGGATTGGAGTGAACCGATTTGGATGCGTTTTTATAGAGTTCCTGTTGAAGGTTAGAACCTCAGGCCATTTTGGCCGCGAGTATTCTGGCACTTGTGTGCTGTCACTGCGATGTCCGCTGTTAAATACTTTTGTCTTCGATCGTCATTCGATCTGTTAACTTACTAGTTATTATAAATACTATTAAACTAAATGGTATACACTGCCTACTCTTATTTCAAATAGTTCCCTTGCTGTCAGATAATATTCTTCGCGGTCAGGAAATTATTAAGCTATTGAAGTAACTTTGATTTACATTTAAATAAATAAATAGCGTTTGAAATCATCACTCTGTGTATGGCATATAAATAATAAGAAGTATTTCCTAAATTAAATTTAATATTGTGTAAAAAAATCCTAGTAACGCACTAGCGCGTTAATGTTTTTCTTAAGCCGTAGCCAGCCTGTCTCGTAGACGAGTGTCGTAGCACGTAGCGGCCATCGTAACGCACACGCCTAGATATCGGATGCTCTCGAGATCCCTTTAATTGTACGTAGTAGTTATTGCAGTGTTTTGCCATAGATTTGTTTAATTTGTCTCAAATGTCAAGAAATGATACAAAACCTTATAACAAAACAAGGTTACGACCACATTTTGTGAGAAACACAAAATATAAATTACCTTACATAGATCTAGTTTATTCATATTTAATTATTTAGTCAACAGTATTAATTAACTTGAACGACATTACAAGGCATACGGTGATTATTTTTGGCTGTCTATTGTAAATGTTATATTTTAGTATTTATTGTACGTTTGGTTTCAACCGACGAATTAAATCTTCGTTATTTATTTACAGATATTTTGAATAAATTAACCTATAGGAAGTTGTGTTGTTATAATAACTCTTTTAATATATATATGGTTTGGGATATGTATTATTCTTTTGTACGCGTGTATGTTACTGTCCTAAACAAGTGACCACGAGTCCACATTTTTGTGGCGCCCTGGATGGTTTAGATTCACTAATCGGCTTGGCAAACGGTACGCTGAAACAACGCCTGTCAGGTCCGCTAGTTTAATTAAATTTTTAGTATGACTTACAATGTAATAACATCTAGTTAGGTGGTAATGCCTCATTATTCATTATTGGTGGTAGGCGCCGTCTATGTAAAGTCTAAGAAATTCCGGGGTACCCGAGTCGAGCTTAAGAAATTGGTGTTTCAAAATAGTGTAGTGTTTATAGCGTAAATTTAACGTTCTGGGCCTAAACCTCTTAGACATGTTATATTGCTGTCTCGTCCAACTACAATAAGAACGAAGGAACAGAGTGTACTTGTGTTGTTTGCACTCACTTGTACGCCATAATTAGGTGATCTCTATTAAGATCGACCCCTATAGCTTATATCAATTAGAGAATATTATTAGAATAAATGTCTATTGTACAGCATTCTATTTCAAATAATAAGAGTCCTTACTTAATACACAGAATTGTATTTTAAATATGGGATGGTAAGGGGAAATTTATCAATTGACCCTAAAATAATACTATTGTGTCGAATGTGTGGGCGCGGTACACAATGTTACAAAACATATACAAATTACATTGTCTGTTTGTATTGTTCTGTATCAATGAACTGTGCAAATATAACAAGATACTTTAATACGATATTTCGGTAAAGATTATTTGGTTGGCGTATGCACGGTACCGTTGCTATAAGAACTTGAATGAACTCAGTATTTATAATTTCCACGAACACTACATATTTGAAATTAAACTTATTGACTTAAACGTTAAGATTTCTAAATAATTACGCTAAACATTTTATTGTACTCGTATTTCAGCTTTAAAACTCGTTTATTATTTGTATGTATAATTATATCAATTATCATGGCCGTATTATCAACATTGGTGGACCAGTAGCGTAAATCTAGGTTTCTAGGGTACGCTCAAACGTAAGTGCACTATTTGTACCTTAACCTCAAAACGGGTGCGATTGTTTTATGAGTTTGATTTTAAATCTACGAATACAATGAGTTGAAGGTTCAGAAAAGTCTAGAGAAGCGTGGAATAAGTACTATTGACTAGATCGAAGCTCTTAAATTAGATCGATCACGACTGCTGAGACTCAAAGTAACTTTTATAGTTTAATAACTAGCTTGACCTAGAGAAAGAGACAACAAGACTGCCTTAAAAATAAAATATGATACATTTGACACAATTAGTTGAAACCCCAAAAATGTATGGGAGAATTACATGGGTGTTAAGTGATATTAACAGCGTGTACTTAGTATTATCATTTATTAGGTTTCAGTAAGAATTTAATTTGTAGAACGAGACTTAATTTTTTCACTGGTTTACTGATACTGATAAAGAAGGGTAGTATTTTCTTTTAAATGTTAATAAAATCATTTGAATTCACTCGTAATACCATTACTAACTTTCAAACGAAATGACACAATGCCGATTTTGATTTCCAAAAGTCGGTAATGTAAGTTTTTAAATGTAATTAGAAATCAAATGTTTTTTTTTTGATAAGACCCGACGTGTCGTAACCCTTACTCTCCCTTTCTAATTGACGGCTATCGGAGCAGATAGTCGGAGTCGGAAGCGCATCTCTTATTACTCGATAGGCACCTGTGTTTGGTTAGCGGAGACATTTGGCAGCGTCAGGGCGCCAGTAATGGAATAAAGGCGCCCCGCGGTCGCGACTGGGACCTGTAGGGTTGACAACATAATTGTCATTGCTGGGATGTTTTTTTTTCAATATTAACTATACAACATATGGTATACTTGTAAAAAATAGCTATAGATAAATAAATTCCTAGCATTTTTCGGAAAAATAAAAGATATTGACCATTAATATATTTGTTAGTTACAGCAATTCAAAAGTTATTGTAAAACCTTGTTTTAGATTTAGATTTTTAGCTTTTGTATTAATTTTGCTCGACGTAGGTATAAATTAGAGTCTCCCTTTTATTTTGAAAATTACCTCTTAGAACATAAGAGATATTTATATTATTTAACGTCAAGTCGACACGTAGATTAATTTATATTCGCACTTGAATAGGCTATGGTATTACGGGTAGAACCTTAGATACAAGAGTTAATTTTCTTAATATAAGGGACACTAATTATTTTATATATCATTCATATCATTTGTTAATATATCATTTTTTGCGTGCTAAGTACTATATATTACTTCAATAGTAACTATATACCTAGTACTGAAAATGTCCGGGAAATATTTCCATGTTACCATGACAGTTTAATATTATATAGTTTTGTAGTACGCAGACCTGAGATAGTACAATACTATGTCATAGTACGGTTGGCAACCCTAGTTGGGGAGCTGCCAACGACTGATTGAGACGCACTGGGGACTGCCAAAAAACATGTCCCTGATGTAGGGGCACCCAACACATTGCCAGTTGAAACCATTGTTTATCATTAAGCTACGGGGTAGCGGCTTCGATAGATTAACTTCGTCTTTTAGTTTTCGCATATTTAGCTTTGTTTTAAGTCTAAGTTTTTTTTTCTACCTAAATAAGTAACTAGAGGAACGGATAGCAGATCACCCTCGTATTTGTAAATACCTGACTATGAGATCAGAGATACCAACAGGGTATTATGTTATATGTGGCCTAGTTAAAGTATCTACGTAACATACTTATTTCAAATCCTAAATGTTCTCTGCTAACAGGTAATTTGTCAATTGCAGTTTGCGTGTCTAGTGACTGCTAAACCATGTAATCCGTATGATACATCATTAGTCCTAGTTAATGCCCAGTATGTAATCTATCAGTGTGTCAGGATGCTCTGCTGGGGCGCCCACACGGGACGCCGGGACGCGTGGGCGCGAGTCTAGGCCTAGTGCTAGAAGGGTGACCAAAATAGACAGGATTATTCTGATGGATTACATGCTATCGCGCATGTAATCCTCACGGGTTAACCGGGGTTAAGTCTTGCCCATTGAGCAGTAAGATCAGTGATCCACATAAAATATAAACTAACGCCAACTTTATTCGAAGCTGTGCTTTCACATCACACACAAATGTTTTTGAACAGTGAATATCATGTGAGTTAAGTGAAATTAACAGCGATGCGCTATTTCGTTTCGTTTATAGGATTCAATAAGAATTTTTGATGTTGAACATAAATTCTTCATATGGTAATTAATACAGTACAATAGTCTTTTTTTCTGCTAGAGCGCTTACACGACACGGCTGGACGAGTCTAGACCTTTAGTGCTTAAAGGGCGACCACACCTAGTACTAAGTTTTAAGACACTAAAAAATGTTTCTGTAGGTACTACATATATAGTATCCGAGAAAAAAATGACTAGTTTGGTTACTATACTAATCAGCCATTGTGGTATTTACCAATTTTTATTATTCCCTCCCACGCACATATCGGTCTCGCACGAATAGATATCAAGGGTTATGGTTAAGATAACTATTCTCATAAGAAATCACTTACACGAAAACGTAATTAATTACGTAATTCTGCAAGAAATATTGATTTTTATTATACAATATTTTGCTAACGTTGCAATAAGTTACATTTAGTTGTTGGTATATTTGATATTTTTTTCTAGATCACTTAGAGGCTTATAATAATACTTACTAGTACTAGTGGGAGTGGGGAGTGCCATCCGCACCCCCGCAAGTCCGGTGATAATGACCAGTCCACTACAAGGCATCATCAGTATGTCAGTTAGGAAAATAAACTGCAAAAATGTAAAGTCCATTGAACCCTTAAGTTATAATTATCAACGCACTAACTATAATTTACGTGGCTATGTTAATTAATGCGAACTGAACTAGAGCCAGAGCTTAGCATTCACGAGATGAAAGCTCTGAAAGTAATTTTATGACGTGGACATGACATCAAAGGAAACTATTTAGTTTAGAGTAAGTAGGTATTGTTTTATTGTTGTTACTTGAAGTTCCACGTGTAAAGCTCAGTTTAGAATTGTGTGGATAGGATTTGTCATATTAATATATACTTATTATTACAAAATTTTACAACAAGAATTATGTTTTTTACGTAAGTGTATCTATAGTCGAACCACCAGTAGGAGGGGAACTACCTTGCTCTGCTTGTGATTTCGACCGACTAATGTCGATTATAACGTATAGTGTGAGATACAACAATATTTTTGCAATCGTTTAAAATCTCATGGTATTTTGGTGTAAAATAATCTATATCCCTTCAGTAGGTTGCGCGCAATAATTACCAACCATCCTTTCATCTTTCTGTACTGCTTACAACAAGAAAGTTTACGCGTGGATTTTCAGGTGGGGCGTGAAGCGGCATTTCTTCAAGGAATATTAATAACTGGATTATAAGGTTCATGTTTTCGTGCTGAATCCATGTTAATTATTAGCTCTTTTGTACCTCATTTAAGGCAAAAAAAAAATTTTCTATCTTATCTTATCATAAAATGAGCCCAAATTCACATTTTATAATACCTAACATTTATATCTATCCTTTTGTTCCGGGGATTTTGTGATAAATGAGTATATCTGTACTTGCGTAATACTTCATAGTTGGTTCAGCATATCGTTTCTTTAGTGTTGTTTATTTAATGCCCAACTAACCTAGTTTACTGGTAGAAAAAAAACAGTTGTATATTTAGGAGGAAAAGCGTCGATGGTCGAGTGGTTTAGATTGTTGCTTGCCATGCGAGAGGTCGCCAGTTCAATCCCCGCCACGTACCACAGTGTTTTTCAAATTTGAAATTCATATGACGGATATTCATTCAGATTATTCAACGGTTTAACGGTGAAGGAAAACATCGTGATACCTGCACACCTACGAAGAAATTCTTAGGTTGTGTAATCAACCAATCCGCACTTGGCCAGCGTGGTTGACTAAGGCCTTATTGTCCTAGTTTAAGGTAGGCCCGTGCCCTAGCAGTGGAGACGTACCTATATGGGCTGAGGATGATGATGAATTTAGGATAGCGATGTCATTGACAAATATCTATTGATAATAACAGCTTTTGCCAAATTAAAAAAAAAAAAAAATTACACAACATCACATACATTGATCTGATCCCGTGGTAAGTAGCTTAAGCACTTGTGTTACGAAAATCAGGATCAACAGTGGATACACAAATAAACTTAAATATATTTAATAATACACCCAGACACGGAACAAACACCGATGTTCGTCACACAAATATTTGTCCCGAGTGGGAATCGAACCCACGACTCTTGGAACCGTAGGTTTTGAACCTGAGTCACTAACCACTGTTCCACCGAGCCAATCTTGGCATCAGGCAATATATTTTTAAAATAAAACTATTGTTAAGGTTAACAGTTAGCTTTTTCATTTCTTTTATTTTTAGGTTAGTTTCAGGTAAAGATCATTTCATTAACTTTATTGAATATGTAAAGGAAAAGGGATAAGGTCAATTAAATAACAGCATTTAAATAAAATGTATTCATATTTTTACATAGATCAGATAATATATCTCCAACAATTTGAAATCTCTACAATTCTCTAATCTATTATATCCGTATATTTTGAGGTTTAATGATCACCAAATTTGACGTCCTATGGACTACATCGGTAATAAATCTTATAGTAGTCTAAACAGTGGTTTATTATATCATATAAAACTACAACAGCCATTTAAACTATATCTTTAATGAATGCTCCGCATTTTTAAGTCTCTATTTGAGGCGTCGAATAATTATTAAGGTACACATTTTTCACAAACTACGGGTTATATAATGTAAACTCACTACAAAACAGCGTTTATATTATAATCGTACTTCGCATGTACGTATACGTTATCTATATTTTGTATATAATGTGAATACAAGACAGTGTATAATACCGCCCTCATGTTTTATTACTACCACACCAAATGTTCCATACCTAGAGACTAAATAAATGTATAGGTAAAACATACAACATGTATAACATACAATCACATATAGACCCATAAAGTTTAACCACCATTATAATTTATACTTCACACAAATTAACACAAATGTTTTGTACGTAGGTATTTTTTTATTATATAATTATTGTTTTCACTTGAAACTTTCAAATACATTTATAGGAGTACAGAGAAGTTAATTAACTTAAAAAGGAATTCAAAGCCTTTAGTTTAAAAAACAACCCGTAGTAATAGTTTTATACAAATTTAATATTTTAAATAGTTTTTGTGCCTTTACGGAAAACAACGTTACACCATTCACAAAAGCACTTAACTATTTAGTTAAAAATTATGTAAATAGTTTTTTTTATATGTATATATATATATATATATATATATATATATATATATATATATATATATATATATATATATATATTTATATATACAGGACATGTATTTTTGTAACCCTACATGAATACCTACAAATATTTCACATTGTTTAAAATAGAAATTATAGTATAATAGTCCTACTAAATTATTTTGAGCTTAAAAATCACAAAAAGATTTAGCACAGTTAAAAGAAAAAACTTTGAACATCATGATAAATAATTTTAAACAATCCGTTTGTACATATAAATTAATACAGGACTTTTTGTCATATTATTTATCTTTTAGAAACGCCTATCGTGTCCCGGATCAACATTTTTGCTGCCAGCAGGCTACACACGCATATTTTGCCACCCATACTTCGATACGAAATTGGTATCGTAGGTTAAAATATCTATTAGATGATGTGACATAAGCAAGGTCTTACTGAACTGTGATTCTCTCATTTTAAAATGAGGATGGCGGTTAATTTCCAGTCTCCACATGAAATCACGCCATCAATGGACATTAAAGTCTTGGAATATTCGGCAAATCAGGTCGTATAGTTTTTTTAAGGTATTGTCAAATGGAAGGTACTGTCGATTACCAGGCAGTAAAGTAACATGTTCGATGATTTTTAAGGAAGTGTTTAAAATTCAATTTTCCTTCAAGCTAGCTGGTCGAGCTTGGGAACCACAATTGCTTATTGCTTAGTGACAGTGACAACTTTGTGCGATGTAGGAACGCATACTTGTACTGATACCCGTATAAAGATTTCCCGTAAGCGCCATCTGTTGTTTGCGGCTGGAACTTGCTTGGAAGTCGCCGTGCTGCCTAGCCGTTTATGGTAGCTCTAGTACCATGACGGTGAGCGCGTCGTGTGGCGGCGGCACATTGAACACGGGTGCTCCGCCCTCGTCGCAGTACTCCGCGTAGCGCACACTGCGGAGCGCCCGGAGCCCAAGGCTGCTGCAGATCCGCTGGGAGTAGGCGCCGGTCGCATCCACTTTGAACACCTGGAAGCACGTCCAGAATCGCTGTTACCATTTTTGTGAAGGCGTTATATTATAATATCCTCTAGTAGGGCCGTTTCAGAGATCAATTTAGTCGCTTCAGACGATTCAAAATGGGGAGATCTTGGGTTAAAGCTGGGACCGGGCTAATAGGGTGTTGGGTAAACTAAATAACTTTCATTATGAACTCCATTCAAATGGTAAGAAATATTCAGGAATCTGAACTACTTTTACTGTAGTTCTTGTACCATTTTCTGCTGAAAAGGAAGTTGTGACAATATTAAGTAGGTAAGGTAGTTAGTATAAAAAACACCAGCATGATAATCGGAAGCTCAATACAGAAGTATTACCTAATGAAGAAATTTTCTTTGTTGGACAAACAACAAAAAATTAATCTTGTGTCCAGCTCACCTTGAAGCAGTTATCCCTCGCTATCTCTATGCTCCTCTTCATCAGCTCCTTAGCCAGCCCCTTACCACGGGCCTGGTCCGACACCGAGATGATCCTGCACTCCAGAATGCGCTCCACCTGGAAGGTAGCAAAGAGGTCCAGGTCGCGGCTGACGGTGTATAGGATGGTGAAGATTTTATTGAACTTCTCGTCTGATGACTGTTGGATCTTCTCTAGGGACTCCTCGATGTCTCCGGGTCATAAGATGCCGTTGAGGGCCACTCCAAGCACCTGGAATCAGTAAATAACTATATGTAAGGAATGGAATATAACTCACATTGCGCAATCTATTTCTGTATATGTTTGGGGGCAATGTGAAATTGTGATTTCGCAATTAGAATTTCACAGATTACCATACCAGGTTATTTATACTTAGTAGAGGGCGCGATTAACACTCATTTTGTAAATGTCAAAATTGAGCTTTAGAGGCAAATCTTATAAAGCCCCAATATTCATTGGATAGCCTGTTATCGTGACAGCGGTACGTACTACGTTCTGAGTGGGAATCTAAGCCATGATGGTGGTCAGTTAAAAATATACAGCTGTGACGCTGTTCGGCCTAGAAGCTCACCCGCTTAGAATGGATGATAAGGGAGACTATGATCACGAAGATGACAATGATACTCAATCTTACCGTGTCGCCGTCCATAGCGGCAATCGACAGCCCATCGATCATAGTAGCGGTGCACAGTCGCTCCAGCGCGGCATGGGGTTCTCCCCTGGCGCAGAGCGACACAGCCTTGTTCAGGGGCTCGTCGGCGAAGAAGCTGTCCCTGAGGTGCTGCAGCACCGCGCCCGTCATCTCCGGCGTTATCGTCACGTAGCTCACCATCCTGGAAAAAACGTAAATGATGAACAACTTTTCTCTTGAATAACACTTTTTAAGCGTAAAGTATGAATTTTACTTTTTTCGGTGAACCTATGCCATCCACCATTTGGACAGATAGGTATCTAAGAGATGCCATACATATCTCGACAAATTAAAGGCTCAGATGTTATGAAATAGTCTATCTATATGTAAGAGATCATTATTCAATGTAAACAAGTATTCAAAAATGCAGTGATTAAAAATATTGTCTTTATAACAACTAAAACCAAGGCCATGATAGATATAAGTCAACAGTCGGTCAGTCTTTGTCAACTTACCGGATTCCCGGAATTTTAAACTGCTTAATGGTAAATGGGGAAAGAATTGGTCGCAAAAAAGCTCTAGATAATCTCATTATCTTTAAATTATTCATCCTCGCGTATCGTTTGGATCTGTCGTTTGAGAAATCTATGAAGCTTCATATCTAGGTGGTCAGGTTTTTCTGGACTACCTATGTATTTGATCTACTACTAACTATTTAATATTAAAGATATGTAATACTACTCAGGGCAACTTTATGTTCTATTTTGAACAGCACACATACGCAAATAAAATAACAGCACAGTTATTTACAATGTACCTAATATGAGTTACATTGTAAATAATATTCAGTGGGTGGAGTAGTTGTAATCATACATGAATATTGAATAGTAATTACTGGCTAAAACTAACTGAATTATCTTTCTTACCTACTTATATAAGTAAGAATCAAAACTCTACCCCTGGTTATCTCGAAACCTGTCATTGAACGTCATGAATAAAATCACCATTAACTTCCTCTCGCAGCCCGCGCTGTCGGATAAAAGAATTCTCCAATAAAGGCTCGATAGGTATTTTACTGGAAGACGCTTAGTCCTCTAGTGGTGGGGGCATTCCGATATCGGTATTGTTCGGCCGGTTGTATTTTTTACTTGAATAAGACTTAGTAATAGCGATAAAATATCATTAAGTGCATTCTGGTTTTCAAAGGCCAACTTGCTATTAAAGGATGGATCTGGTGGTGCATTTGTCATATTTAATTTATTTAGTCAAAATATAAAAAAAATGTTCGTAATACGTACATAACTACGTTTCAGAGATGCAAATAATCCGCTGTCTATAGCAAAAGCTTCAAGTATTATATCTTGGCATTTATTCGATATTATAACATATAGCTGTTCCAATGTTTGTTGTGTCAGTATAAATGGAAATAGTTCCATATTGTAAAGATACACAACTATGTAGATCTCTATCCCACCTTTTTCATTGCGCCGTCTTGTAAATATTTTATTGAGAAATTCCCTCATATTTTTCCATTCAAATATAACACATTTTCTAACACCTTTTTTTCAGTAAGAATAGTCAAATTAAACACAATTACAACCAGTCCTCTGTACCTGTTCTCCACTTCACATACACACAGGAGAGCACGATAAACCCTTGAACACGATTAAATTTCCATAACAAAGCATCGCATACGAAAAACCGGAAGCCTTGCTTTTCGTTTGCATCCCTGACCGGCAACCGGTAAACAACCTCCTCGGGGCAGGGGTAGGTAAGACCCATCCCGGATCATCGGAGACAGGTCAAGGTCAGCCTTGCCCGGGATTTATTAACGGCGAAGTTTTCCGATATTAACGCGATCGGTGACCATGACCAGATTGCTCGAATTCAGACTGGGATCGAATTGAAAGGTGAACCTTGTATTGTTTCTAGACACGGAACATAACAATGGCCGATTTAATACAACAGTATTTGAATACGCTTTGTAACAAAATTGACATTTTATTTGAATATAGGTAATAGCTAGTTTCCCACCACAAGTCTATTAAAAAAATTGCCATTAATAAGACTTCTTACTGACTTAGTAAAACAAGTGAGTAAGGTTTATCTTCGTAATTAATAAGCGTGTTACGATATTGTATAGAGATCAACGAAATAGGGCGCCCAGTCGTAGCATCGTAGCGCGTAGTCATTGTAGCACTTAACGGCTACGAGTATAACAAAACGTGCGTAAGTTTATATGTATTCATAATCCACGTGACCATTTACTACAAAGATAATAACATCATTTTATTTCGTTTTTGTTATAAGTGACTGTTTCCATTACATTTATATATTATAAAATATATTAGAAAATTAGTGTTATATCCTCATAGTGTCGAGTTTCTTGCCGGGATCTCCTTTGTAGGGGCAACAATAAGAACTGGTGGTAAAATTACACTGCTCTCTCGCAATCTCAATTTAAAAGTGGTTGTATAATAAATAAGTACTTGTTAGAAAAAACATTGGCTATCAATCATATAAGATCATAAACCGCAATTAGAAAACACAAACACCAAACTGCCGCTTTGAATTATCCCTACATTCAGTTACCTACTCTGCTTGAGGAGAGCAAACGACATCTTTTACAAACCGACAAAATTAATGAGGATTCCTGACTCGGCTTCTATCTCCTCTGTAACGGGCGGGCATTTCAACCGGGAAAATACATTTATTAGATTAAATGAGCTTTGGCGCGCAGAGCTCACGGGCTTTCTATCGAGATAATATTAACGTCCTTCTAAAAGAAATTTTACGGCACGTGGTCACTCCTAATTCAATATATGGATGTAGGTAATATCCGTTAGTCTTGACCACTATACTCGTATGTTATTAATAATCGCACTTTATCTTTTGTCAATATGGATATTTATCATAAAACACAATCGAGGACAAATGATTGATTGTGTATTTGGCCAATACATTTTAACCAATAAAGTAAATAGGTTCTTACTACTACCACTTTGGTGCCATAATATTATTTGGGCAACCGAGGACCTTTAGGCATGTTTCTTGTTAGCCACGCCAAGTTACGAAAGTTCTTCCCAAATTCAGGAGCTTTTGAGGACAAACTTGTGCCTAAATACACGTTTTCCCTTGGCTAGTTATTAACTACAACATTCTGTAAATTCAATTAAGAAGGGAAGTTGAAAGTCATTATTACGTTACGCTAGTTACTAGCAGTACTTAATAATATGCTTGTACGAGCTCACTGTCAATATACCTATCCAGTGTAGGTCCGTCTGACTAAGCCTGTGCTATGTAGACTATAAAACTTTCATCACGCCTCGTTAACTACGAGAGAACACCCCGGGACGGAACAATGGCGCGGAACATGCCGGCTACGACGTAGATGAGCCGTAGCATTGTCTACGAAGGTATAATGAACTGGGATAAACACTGGTCATCTATGTTTTATGAGCAACACTCCGACAACTTCTAGTTTAAGATTTTTATCCTCACAAAAATTACAAAAGTAACAACTTACGTAGGAGAATGATATAACTCAGATATATTTAAAGCGTACATAAATTATAAATGTGAACATTTCGCAAAACATTTGCAGGCAACTTAATTTCTTAATGATTAAGCAGTGTCTAGATGTCGCTTTTCTGCATTATTTCAGCTAGGTAATACACAGATAATTTTGACATAAATAGGTCGTTTAGGTAATTTGAATATCCTTACTATCCTTACTAGTCCTTACTTCCTTACTAATATTATGAATGCGATATTAACTCTGTCTGTCTGTCTGTTACGCTTTCGCGCATAGAGTACTGAACCAATTTAAACGAAATTTGGTACAGATATAGTCCAGAGCATGAGAAAGGACATAGGCTAAGGCTACTTTTTAACCGAATGCGCTATAAAGAACTAATGTTTTACCCGTTAAACATCTCTACGCGGACGAAGTCGTCACAGCCCAAACCACTGGACGGATCGAGATGAAATTTGGCATGCAGGTAGATGTTATGACGTAGGTATCCGTTAGGAAAGGATTTCCCGATATTCCCACGGTAACGGGAAAATCCTTTTGTATGAAAAATATTAACCGCATAAGTTAGATGCTTGAAATTCGGCTTAATAAATTTAAAGCTTAGTTGCAACAGGATATTGTAAAATTCCCACGGGAACGGGGTTAATAGGGAAAAAACTTTTGTATGAAAAAACCTAAACCGCGTAAGATAGATGATTGAGATTTGGCATGCAGGTACCCTAATGAACGTAAAGCTTACTTGCAACGCGATATTACAAAATTCCCAGGGGAACGGGAGTTATTGGGAAACAACTTCTGTATGTAAAATCCTGTAGTCCACGCGAACGAAGTCGCGGGCACAGCTAGTATTCAATAAATCAATAAAAACATGTTATGGAAGTATGTTTACGTTAGAAATAAATACCGAAGCTTTGTCGGCTCATCGATAAAAACCTAAAAAAGATACGCTAAGCCATCTACGAGGGAAATATAAATCTACATACAAAAATTATTTATTGACACAGTACAACTGGAGATATTTATACCCACCGAGTACTTAATCAGTATCATTTAGATCTATATCTTTGTGGCCTATATATCAAATGGTTTGAGCATACGTGACAGCACGTGACGAATAATATCTCTAAAATACTGAAAGCCAGACGAATCTCGTTATTGAGAGGCTTAAACAGAAAAGGGCACGGAACCTCCTATGATCCACCCCATAGCGAACCCTCACTTAGTCGGTTTTCCATTAACAAGATAGAACATGTTAATAACTTACCGATACTAGAACTACAACTAATCATGTAGAAAGTTTGAAGGACTCGCCCTTAATCAAATAATTATATTAAAATGAAAACTTACTTGTAAACTTTCCAAATTGACACGAAACACATTTCGGTGAAATACCATAGTGAATATCCAATTTAATAATTGCTTATATTTTTCTACTGTCCTCTAAATATAATGAATTGTTACAAATACGAAAATATTTTGAAAGGGCAGTACCCCATACCTCGCCCCAATCATACCTTTCATGAAAATGCTACGTTCCCCTAACTTAGAAAGTTCGATAATTTATATTATGCAGACAAATAGTCCCCCTTCCATTAATTATTCCTTACTACCGAATAGCACGCTATTTTTTATGTTTTTACTATGTTCCGGAGATTTACAAGCATTATACATTATCTTAACCTAATTTTCATAAGTAATCAGGGGACCATATATTTTAATGTAACATACCACAACAATTGTCCCATAAAATGTGTTGTAAATTTACTTACTTTCCCGTTTTAATTTAATCATTATATTGTTTAGATATAAAACAAGAACTTATTTGAAATAAACCTAATTATACTTATTAAACTCGCGTAAAATATAAATAATTATCATATAAATACATGTAATTCGTTTTATCTGAAACGTGCAGTATTCGCAAAAATTAGACAATACGTATTTTTGTACGCAACGAACATTTTCTTTCTATAAATTAAAGCACCTACCTGCGTTTATATTTAAACACGTATACTATACCTACTCAACGATTAGACAACTCAAACTCTCACAAAAGTAAGTTGATTAAATATTCCTGTGTACACAAATGAAAAAACATCTTCTACTTTTCAATACAGAAAACAACTATAAATAATGAAAATAAAATAAACCTACGTAGAATAGTTATTTATTATTGGAACAAACATAATAAAAATAACATTGCCATTCCAATACATCACATTATCGTTTCCATAATAAGTAACACAAATGTGAGTAAACAAACCCACACGCTACCAACAAAATCAACCCGTAATATATTATTCATAACAGAATATAAATGTAAGAACGTACATAATTAATATTCAATAGCATCCCCACGAAAGACGTCGTACAATGCCTCATTACTCCGCTTGCAGATGAATTACAAAGAAAATCATGAATCAAGTTAAAATGTGCACGATTTTTAATAGAAAAATATACGATTTATTGACAAAAGAGGGTTTAGTGGAAGATTTAGTAGTCGATAGTATGGTGTGTGTGTGTGTTAAGTGATTGTGGAGGTTTGAGCTTACCTCGTGCGCCGCCCACGGCTGTTGTCTGCGTACTGATAAGAGTAGGGCGCCGCCCGCCCTCCAAGGCCAAAGAGTAACGCGCAGACTCGACAGATCTATCTAGATTGGATATTATAATATTGGAGTTTGGACCTTTACCGTATTGTTGTCGAACTTAGTAATACCGAAATAATGGATCGACTCATCTTATTACTAACCTACAATACATATAACGCTTTGTAGAATAGAAATAAATATGTAGGTACTAACAAAATATTATGCACAGACAATTTCAAATTAAAAAAAAACCTTTTATAAGCTGGTGAATCCTAATTTTTATTTGATTTGTATATAAATGCAGTGTATTTCTCGTTCTTCTTTGAGAGGGGTATTATGGAGTCCCTCTCTTATAATGTTGTGTTAATGCTGGCTGATCTCCGCAAATATACAATAGAACGAAACAGAAATATTTCTATTGGTCATTGTTTAGGTAAAGGTAAATCTGAGAAGAACGCTTTTATATAAAAAGATTACGTTGGTCTTTTATCTCTACTTGAAAAAAGGTTCTTTAAAGGTTAAGTAACTCGGCATTAAAGGTCGTGCCGGTATATTCGCTACAAAAGATATTGGACTTGGACAGAGGTTCATAAAATAAAGACATTTGTCGTAGTCTACCTACGACAAGTTTTTATGGGTTACACTGATTTAAAAACGATTTAGAGTACAATTATATAAAATAATGTATACCATACATACATACGTGTAACATACATACATAAAATCACGCCTTTGTCCCAGAGGGGTAGGCAGAGATCACTTCCAGCGATCCACTTTTCACCTCTGTGGGAAACGTGACGTGACGGGTTGTGCCCGCCATTCTGCCTTGTGCATTGTTTTAACAAGGTCATTGGTCTATAATGTATGTATATATGAATTCAGTATTTATTCTTAAAAAGCATTCTTTAATTTAAAATCATTTGCGATCGACAGGAAAAGAAGAAGCATTATTTATTTAAATGTATTGCAGTAGGTTAAGGCAAGCTACGTGCTGTATTAGTTAACTTAATTGAACTGTAATCCTATCGTATATAATATCAACGTGTAAAATAGATTAAAGTGATCCATAAAAACGAAAGGCAGAACTTCTCTACGAAAACGATGTTTATGGAATGGGCTTCGGTAGAAGTTATTCAATTTCCGATGTGCTCCATCAAGCTCATTTTATCGAGCGCCATAGATCAACTGGCTACAGAAGGGTCAGATGTTTGTTCAAATGTTACTTTACTCAGCCATACAATATATTTTTTGCCTTTTACATGGAAACTTTAACGACATAGAACCAGTTACGCATTTACATAGCACGTTTACATTATTGGCGTACTGAAAATGTATTGTAACTTTGTACTGTTGCAGAACAGAAGACGGTGTACAGTTTAGATAGATACTAATATTAGATACCTTTGCATGTAATTATCTAACACTAGAACGTAGGTAATAAGTAGATAATAAAAATAAGATCAACAAGCGACATGATAAGATCATGTCGCTTAGCTTAGGAGATAAAGAATTTTCTCAGCAATAAAAAAAAGAGTAGGTATGTTATTTAGTTAGGTAGTTATTACACACGTTTATTATGACAGCGTAGGCATACAGCCGAATTTTGATTTTTTTATACATAAGAGAGAAGTACGTACCTACCTACGAGACACTTAAACGTTTCATACAAAAAATAATGGTTGTCGTAAAGTGGCCAATTCAAGGTTTAGGAATTTGTTTAATCAGAATACGACTATTTCCACTATCAATTACTACGAAAGCAAATATAAGTCAGTGCTTATATCTCTAGCCGGTGCTAGAGGCGACGTAAAGACAAACGGTTCGGTAAATGGGTCACAAGTTCGGCGCCGCCCCCCTCCGCGGACGCGCGCAATCACAACCCCCCACTTTCGGTAACCGAATCACCGAAGTGTCCTCGGGACCGAATCTCGCAGATCGAGCATTCGTCACGACCGAAAAGGAGATTAGCTTACGCAGGGGCTATTATACTGTGTACAAATAAGTACCTATAGAGGGGTGCATTTTTTTTTCTTAACATAGGCCACCTACTAAGCATAGCTTGTACTATGGGGTATTGGTGACTTTTATACATTAGAGTAGAAAGATCCCTGGGCCACCAGACGTCACGTATTTTCTGACGAAGGAAATTTGTAAGATTAAGGAGTGTTAGTATGAGAACGCATGCCTACCTGCTAGCCTGCTTAGCCGGCCAATTTTCACGTATCAGGTAATCAAGACACGTTAAAACATTACTTACATCACGTAAATTCTCCAAGCTGATTTTTACGTATCATCATCATCTTGGCGTTTTCCCGGTTGCATCCTTGCGGAGCCCGGGGTCCGCTTTCCTACTCCTAACTCTCCACTTCGCACGGTCTTCGGCATCCTTTACGGAGAGTTTGTTGGCACGCATGTCATCCACTACAACGTCAAGCCAGGCCTTCTTGGGCCTTCCCCTTCTGCCGGGACCCGGCGGTAGCGACATGGCTAGACACTTGTTCCCTACGTAGTTTGCCGGTTTCCGTAAAACATGACCGTACCAACGTAGGCGGCACTCTTGCAGTTTATCAGCGATGTCTCGGACATGAAGGCTGCCGCGAATTCGGGAGTTCTTTACGCGATCTGCTCGCGTAACTCCCGACATCCAGCGCAGCATCTTCATCTCCGTGACCCGCAGTTCCTGCTTGTGCCGCTCAAGTAATGGCCATGCTTCACTACCATATAAGAGGACAGGCCTAATGATGGATTTATAGACCTGTCCCTTCAGCTTAACCGGCATTTTAGGGTCGCAAGTGACGCCGCTCACCTCCCGCCATTTATCCCAAGCAGCAGCAATGCGTGCCTTGACGTCGGAGTCGATGTCGCCGTTCGCGTGGAGTACAGATCCCAGATACTTGAACCGGTCCGTGCGCTCGACCGTGTCTTCGCCTATGCGGACGGACATGGGATCTGTAGTGTTGCAGGCCAAGTACTCTGTCTTCGCCACGTTGAGTTTCAGACCCCCGTTCTCAAGCGATTCCTTCCATGTGTTAACACGTCTCACCAGCCGTCCCCTGTCCGAGTCCACCAGCGCGATATCATCAGCATACATAAGTAGCCATGGTGGCTGCTCATGGTGGTGGGATGCTGTCTGACAATACGTCTAATATCAGGCTGAAGAGAAACGGACTCAGGACGGAGCCTTGGTGTACTCCGACGGTTATACGAAAGGGCAAAGTGTCGCCAACAGCGGTCCTAACTACAGAATCGGAATCACAGTACATGTCTCTAATGATATCAACATACGTTTCTGGCACTCCCTTGGACCTCAGGGCCCACCAAATCATCTCACGCGGAACACAGTCGAAGGCCTTCTCCATGTCCAGAAATAGGAAGTGGAGAGGCGTGTTCTTCGTCCTGTATTTCTCCATGATGATTCTTAGGGCAAAAACGGGGTCCATAGTCCCGTGACCGGGGCGGAAACCATATTGACATCCAGAGACAGTGCACTCCTGACGGATTCGAGAGTCTACTATCCGCTCGAATAGTTTCATGGTGTGGGACATGACCTTTATACCGCGATAACTACCGCACTCTTGCACTGATCCCTTACCCTTGAAGACCGGGGTGATAACACTCAGTCTCCATTGGCGAGGAATCCCGCCGGTGCTGAGTATGCGGTTATAAAGGTTAGTAAGGATGCCCACACCACGACCACCCATTGCCTTCCAGGCTTCGATGGGGACTCCATCGGCTCCGACAGCTTTCCGATTCTTCATGCGGCGAAGAGCATTCTCTACTTCTTCAGGCGTTACCGGTGGCACCAGTCCAAGATTTGGAGGGAGGTCCGGTGGCTGCACTTCTCTATGCTGTTTATTTAACAGCTTGTGGAAGTAAGAGCGCCATCTCTCCTTCACCGCGAGGTCCTCGCATAGTAGGTTACCGTGAGGGTCTTTAACACAGCGGCACTTGGAGATATCCTGTGCCGCTTTGACCCTAGAACGTGCCAATCTATAGATAAGCTTCTGCCCCTCAGACGATTCCAGCCTATCGTAGAGCGGTTGTAGGTGGGCTCGCCTGGCTCTGGCAACAGCTTTCTTAGTTGCACGTTTTGCGGACCTGTATGCGTCGCGATCTTCAGGAGAGTTGGACGCTTGCCACTTTTTAAAGAAGGCTTTCTTCACCCTAGTCTCCCTCTGGACTGCGTCGTTCCACCACCAAGTCTCCTTGTCAAATTTGCGTCCACCCTTAGACGTGCCAAGCACTGACTTCGCCGCTTCGGTTATGGTTGCCTTCAGGCAACCATAACCGAAGCGGCGAAGTCAGTGCTTGAAGAAGCGGCGAAGCGCCGAACCGAAACGAATCAGTTCAGAACCACTGGGACAGGATTCATCCTGTCCCAGTGGTTCTGAACTGATTCGTTCTCAGCCTCAGCGCACTTGTCACCGATAGCTGAGACGAACACCTGGGATTTGTTTTCGTCAAGCCGCCACCACCTTATTTGACGCCGACAGCGCTCAAAGCTTTTGGCTTTGGGCTTCACGCAGAGATCCATGACAAGTAGACGGTGTTGTGCCGTGAGACTCTCTCCGGGTATGACCTTGCAGTTGACTACTTTGCCGATGTGGTGCCTCCTAGTGAGTAGGAAGTCGATCTGGGTAGCGTGCCGCCCACTCCTGTAGGTGATTAAATGTTCAGGCCTCTTTTGGAAAAACGTGTTCACAATAGCCAGGTCGGCAGCCGAACACAACTGGAGGATGTTCTCCCCTTCAGTGTTGCGTCTGCCGTACCCATAGCCACCATGTACACGCTCGAACTCCTCAGGCTCCTCACCCACATGACCGTTCAGATCGCCACCCAGAACGACTCCCTGAGATGGTGGGATTCCACGCAGCACCTCTCCAAGTCTATCCCAGAATGAAGTCTTTTCGGTGTCGCTGCAACCAGCCTGTGGAGCGTATGCGCTTATCAAGTGGGTCGTAACCCCTTCGATAAGCACCGTTACCCTGATTTTTACGTATATTCTAAGCAATATCCTTAAAAATAAATGGCCAATACTCTCAGGAACTTTCCGTCGGCCGTATTGCTTTGCAGATGCTTTAGAGCTCCCAAAATAATTACTTAACTTCACATAAAGTCTGATGAACTTTTACAACCGTAGCCAGTGTCACTAACCACCGTTCCTCCGGGTTCCAGTATGTAGGTAGGTAATACCTACAACAAAATTATTTCTTACTAGCAGTGCCAGTGACATTGTCCGCGTGGAGAAGAGATTTTTGGCAGAATTTTAAATATACCCGCGCCAATAACCGCCCAGTTAGCACTGAATCTTACCGTAACACAAAAATAATCCTTATCTATCTAAATATATATATAGCTCAAAGGTGACTGACTGACATACATAGTGATCTATCAACGCACAGTTCAAACCACTGGACGGATCGGGCTGAAATTTAGCATGCAAGCAGATGTTATGACAGAGGCATCCGCTAAGAAAGCATTACCCCAAACGAAGCGAGGGCGGGTCACTAGTTTCATGTAAAAGTTTGGTGTTTTTATATCGATTTCTATGATCCTTTTTTTAAAGAATAGGTAATCATGTTAACATGTAAATTAGTGATGAGTGAGAGTATAATAAACGTAAGAGTAGGTAAAAAAATTGGTATAATCAGAATGCTTTGAAATTCTAAGCTATCAGGAGTTACACGTGTTATTGTGAGTCAACCAAATAAGATAGACATATGCGTTGTGGGATATTTTTCAGACAATTTTATGCAAAATATTTCCGTCATACTTTATTTCTATGTAACTTTAACCGTTAAAGCTGCACACGCGAAGCTTAAAAAATGGAGTAACTTATCCCATTTTCCCAACATTTCCCTTCATTACCTATTGATTGTAGGCTGATTAAAACCTGCCCAGGAGTATGAAGAACAATTGTACCAAGTTTCGTTAAAATCCGTCGAGTAGTTTTTGTTTCCATAAGGAACATACAGACCGACAGACAGACAGAAAAAATATTTACTAATTGCATTTTTTGTATTAGTATCGATCACTAATCACCCCCTGATAGTTATTTTGAAAATATATTTCATGTACAAAATTGACCTATCTACAGATTTATTGTAAGTATAGATCAAATTGGATTGCCTTCATGGCGCATAGTGGTTGTGCCGCTGCCTCTTGAGCCAGGAGTCGTGGGTTTAACGCCCACCTGAGACACATATTTATCACTAGCTGTGCCAGCGACTTCTTCTGCGTTTTCCCTGTATTTTACACATTTTCCATTGTTTCTTTGCTCCTATTGGTCGCAGCGTGAAATATTTGACGACGTGAAATATTTAAAAACTTAAGTCTTGACTAATTATTTAATTTTTGTTTCCTATTTTGAAGATTTAAAAAAATATATGAGTATTTTGGGGACCTGCGGTGTATCCTATGATTCCAATTAAATAAAAATCCAATTAAAATTTCTATATGTTGTATTTTCTTTTTAAAATGCACTAACTAGAACAATTTCTTATTAAATTAAGAGAGCACGTGACGTAAAATGTAATAAATAATACACTTTTGTACATTTCGAGATATTTGCATTGCATAATTTTATTAATAGCCCCAATTCGTAATCTGTAAAACATTAACATAATACTGACTTCAGATTTTTGAATTTCCGGCACCAATAAAGCACTCATTAGTCGTTTCGATTTATGAGCGATATATTTTAACACTAATAAAATAACAATAAGTCATACATGTTCTTTAAATAAATTACTTTGTAATATTTATGTAGCTTTACTTAGACTCCAAGTCTTAGAGCATTAAAATATAAATAAAATCTCTAAAATTATAAATATAAATTAAAAAAAAATCGCATTCATGTCCCCGCCCACCTGAACGTAGACTTCGTATTGGTGACTCAACACATGGATAGCTAAGTGGTAAGAGCAGCAGACGCAATATCTGAAAACCGGTCATGTCTCCAAGATGGTCATGAATGCGATTTTATTCATATTTTTAATTTACATTACAGCTTTAAATAGCACTAAAACAACAAATAACTTATAGCCATATAATATATTCGACTACAAATTTAAGCCAAAAGATCATAAAATTTATTTATGTTGCTTATTAATCTATCTGTGGAATTCGTTTGAAATTGAAAAGGCTGTTCGTTACAACAAAAACGACGTTCGTTAGAACTTTAACAGCGTGTTCACACCTAGCGATTTTTGGGCGATTTCGATCGCGGCGATATCGCCGCGAGCTCGCAGCGTGCAAAAATCGCTAGGTGTGAACAGGCACTAATTCAATATTCTAGAATGTAAATGTTTAAATTCGATGGATTCGAAACTTTTTCATTGTTACCTCGACTACAGATTTAGAATTCCACAGACTAAAAAAAACGCCCGCTTAGCGTAGTAATAATTAAACTAGAAAACTTAAACTATTATTAATTACAGCTAAAATGTATACCTACTTATCAGTTAGCAAGATATTCGTAATAAGGCATCATAAATCTTTTCACTACCTTTCGTAAAAAGAAGTAGCAGTGGATAAAGCTTTTTTATCATTACAATAAGACATTTTATATGATATCAAAGTTGCTAAATAATAATATAACATAAGCCGAAATCATAACACTCTTACAATATTCGTCTTTTAATTAACGTGGACACACATATTGATCCCTTTGTGAAAAGTGAACTCTAATATCTAATAATAAAGAATACCTACTACAGAAACAATATACGCAAGTCTTTATTGAGTAAATAACTTACAATAATTTAAATTTTATATTATATTTATCCTCACAAAATTTCAGATGTCGTGCTAAATGAAGTAACTAGAAGCGATTCAGTCCATAAAAATCTGAGCAGTCTACAAATATAAATAAAATTAGATCAACAGAAAATTATTAATATTAGAATCTTAGCACAAATGTACGAAATAATAAATTGACAGCACTAAGTAAATTTGCTTCAAAAGTTTCGTAAAGCTCAGATAAATCTGCTTAAAAAAAGAGTATTCCTTAAAACATACATTTGTGAATGCACAAATTTGTGCATCACATGGATGCGACATATAATATCAAAGCAGTTCATCACTAAATGTTCTATGTTCTGTCAACATGGACAATGTAGTAGATTTTTAAGTTTTTTTTTTTGAAGAACTAAAAGCACCTCCCCCTCCCCAGAGGGCGCTACTAATAAGGTTTTGCCCCGATTTGAAAAGATCTTATATCGGAGGCTGGTGGAACTAACACCACTACCTCCCCAGGGGGGCACCACTATTAAGGTTTTGCTTCTGTTTGAAAAAATGTTAAGATTTGAGCCTGGTGTAAATCCCACCTTACTTATTATCAAATGGATGCGACATATTCGATCAGAGCAGTTGCATCGCTAACTGGTATATGTTCTTTTAAAATTCGCATTCATGACCCCGCCTGCACGGGGACTTGAGTCACCGGTCTTCAAATATCGCGTCGACTGCTCTAACCAACTGAGCTATCCAGGTGTTGAGTCACCAATGCGAATTTTTTCATCACATTTTGCCCGTTAGGTTAGGTTAGGCCCGGTGGCGCCACTACTGGTGGTATATGTTCTGTCAAAATAGACAATGTAGTAGATTTTTAGGGATGTTTGTTTTTACTATTAGTTTAGCCCCAGTTTGAAAAGATCTCATATCCGAGGCTGGTGGAAATGCCATTACAGTATCCCTGTACATTTTGCAAAGGATTGCAGTTCGGTCCTTGGGACACCACTCTTATTTATTTATAATCTGGCCTTGAGTCACTCAGTGTATCCGGAATCTTGGAAATTGTCAAGAGTGACCCCAGTTCCTAAGGGTGATGCGGGGAATAGCGTGTCGAACTTCAGACCAATCGCTGTCTTATCAGTTTTCGCCAAGATTTTTGAGATTATCTTGTGCTGTCACATCAACAACCAGATTGAAGGTTCCTTGCACGACTGTCAGCATGGATTCCGAAGGGCTCGATCTGTTGTTTCTAACCTCATCGCTCATGTGGACTATACATACTCCGAAATGGACGCTGGTAGGCAGGTGGATACGGCCTACTTTGATTTTAAAAAGGCTTTTGATTTAGTCGATAATGATATCCTACTACAAAAGTTGGCCAAAATTGGGTTCTCTCCAAAATTGTTGGAATTATTTTCTAGTTACCTGCATAATAGGTGCCAGTTTGTGAGAGTTGATGGTTTCGATTCAAATAACTACTACACAAGATCCGGTGTAAGCCAAGGTAGTACTCTGGGTCCGATACTGTTCTCAATTTTCATAAATGATCTGCCTGAATGTGTTAATTCGTCTAAGTGTTTTCTGTTTGCGGACGACCTTAAATTGAGTCTAGGAATTGCTAATAAATCCGATTGTAGAGCACTGCTAGCCGATATCTGTGCTGTTGATGAATGGAGTAGGCATAATCACCTCCCTTTCAATTCTGACAAATGTAAAATAATTACTTATACCAGGAAACGAAATCCTCTTGACAATGATTATAATCTGCATGACGTGCCCATGGAAAGGGTTAGTAGAATTAGAGATCTAGGACTAATAATGGACTCCCAGTTGGACTTCCATGATCATATTTTGACAATGTGTAAAGCTGCAAGTAAAATGTTAGGTTTTGTTATAAGAACTTCTGCACAGTTTGACAATCCGAGAGTTGCAACAGTGCTTTATAACGCTTATGTTCGCAGCAAGCTCGAATTTGGTGCAATTGTTTGGGCTCCGCATGAAGACAAGTACCGTTTACTTGTGGAGAGAGTACAGAGAAAGTACGCTCGTTGGCTATATAAGAAAACATTCGGATACTATCCATTTTTGTATCCGTCACTGTTTGTTTTGGGTATGGTCGATATGAACAGTCTAGAGCTACGCAGAAATGTACAACTTTTGGTGTACTATTTATCCATAATACGAAACAAAGTGGATTGTCCAACGATACTGGGTCAAGTAGCGCTATTAGCTCCTAAGCGTCTCGGTTGGGACGAGCACGGGACTGTGGCGCCGCGGCGCCGCCCGCGCCTGCTACGGCCCCCGCGGCCGCGCACCTCATACGCTGCAAACGCACCTACCACCCGTGCTTTTAAACTTATAGCTGACATGCTCGCCCATGACTATGGAATTGATTTATATGCTGACCATTTTGGATCATTAATTACGAAAGCTTTTGAATATGTTAATTATAATTGCAATACATGACTTACTTCAATCTTTAAAACCTAATTGCCATTTAATTTAATTTATTTTTATTTTATTGACTTGTATATGTTGTTGTGTGTTATTATTTTTTTAATGTTAAGACGACTATTCTGACTAAATTTTTATTATTACTGACCGAACTATCATTGACATTGTTAAAATTATTTCTATCTGACATATAATTTAGTATTAAGTTTGACACAATACTGGCGCTTTGGGAAACTGTAAGCCAGTATGTGACCATCGTTTGAATAAATAAATAAATAAATAAATAAATAAATTTATTACGTCTTCTCCGGGTTCCCGATGTTGATGGTGATGTCGCCCGCGAGCCCGCTCTTGTCGAGTCCGTTCCGGCTGATGGTGATGGTGATGGTGCGGTCGGGCTCGTGGTCGGGCGCGGCGTAGTGCGAGGGGTAGTGCTGCTTCAGCTCGCTCTTGAGGCGGAACCGCATCTCGCATACTGTGCACCTGTGAAAGGAATTCGTGGTTATACAGTATATTATCGTACGTATAATTTGCAGTCCTACATACATACATACATAAAATCACGCCTTTTTCCCAGAGGGGTAGGCAGAGATCACTTTTCACCTAGACTAGTGCATTGTTTTAACAAGGTCATTGCGTTCGCATTTGCAGTCCTATTTTTTTTTTTTTTTTTTTTTTATAAAAAGGCTAACAAGATGACCTCACTCCACCTGATGGTAAGCGGTAGTGAGATCCAAATATGAGGTCGACAGGCACAATAGATCGTATTGAGCCTGTCGCACTCACCCTGAAGGCCTGCTTAAATGCCGTTTCACGCCCCGCCTGAAGAGCCCGGAGAATTATGTTAAATGTTAAAGAGATTTATGTTAAATGTGTCAAAATGTTAAAAATTAATTGTATATTTAGTTAGATACAATTCAGTTTTAATTTTTTAGGTACTCAAGGTAAACTTTTCTGTTTTTTTGGCTATCGCAACTGAAATTAACCAAAGGATGGTTTTCAGGAACTTTTTGATGCCACACTGGGCGCCACCTTCACCTGTCCCTTTAGGTAGTTACACAAAGTCATAATGTCATCCCGATTTCTTAAACTACGCTGTCTTTTCCTAAACTGACTGCTGACTATAAGTATCAAAGCGTAGACTACGAACTAAATATGAGCAGCCTCCTATCTTTAAGGGGTTGGCAAAACGGACGATGGCCATTTGAAGTAGCTATTGCGAGAGAGGGCGAAGAAAAAAAACTTTAGGGGGCGGCAAAACGGGTGCAAATCTTTTCCTCTCCATACCCATTCAAATCATTGAGGCATATGAGGTCAGAAGAGTTCAAAAGCCACTAACTGGTATATGTTCTGTCCGATGTGCTGTCGCGTGTGCTTGACCAGGTCGTTGCTTTGTGTAAAGGCGCGTTCGCAGTAGGCGCATTTGTACGGCTTCTCGCCCGTGTGGATGCGGTAGTGTCGCTTCAGGTGGTCTTTGCAGGTAAACCTAATGGACGAGGAGATAATGAGACTCAATTAGGATCCTTATCGACTGTCTAGATAGGTACACTGCTTATCATTACGCTGGTGTGTAGTTTGAAAAGTTGTAAATTTTTTGGTTTAACTAAGACTTTATTTAGATGGCATGGATTTTTGCATCTATAGATTCAAAGCACTTACTTATATCGAATATTAGTCTTTATGGGTCTACACACGATATTAGGAGTAGCAAATACTTAGCTACCTGCTGCCCGACGTTTCGACTAGGTTACACCAATCATGATCGCGAGCGACCATGAAAAAGACTAATTTTAGTGTAATGGAACGCAAAAGCTTGAAATTATACTTATATTCATGTGTTTTCTAATTAGAAATTAATAGTATGTTTATTCGATGCTCTTACGGTGAAGGAAAACATTGTGAAGGAACCTACAAAGAAATTCTAAGGTTGTGTGACGTCGACCACCCCACACTTGGCCATCGTGATGAAGGCTTGGGAGGGGCTCGTGCCTCTCGTTGGGGCAATAAGAACTGATATTTAAATAATGTTTATTTTTTTTTAATATTAAAATCACAAACCGCATGTTGCAGGTGTCGCAGCCGAAGGGCCGCACCCCTAAGTGTATGAGCCGGTGCTTCTTGAGCGAGTTGGGCTTGGTGAAGGCGGCGCCGCACTGCTCACACTTGTACGGGTGCACGCCCGTGTGCGTCGCAATGTGCGACGTCATCTGACCTGCGAATTAAAAAGTTTCATTATTAAACTTTTTACTCTGTCATTGGCGGAACAAACCCTGGCAAGGCAAGACGACTAGAAAAAAAAACAACAAATTTTAGTTTTCTTTAAATCTTAGTGGCCAGCACTTTCCTTTTTTCAAAATAATTTTGATATTATCTATGATTTCAGAGACCAGCATTTTTAAATATCAATTAAGTATGTAACTGCTATGGCTAAATAAAGCAGGATTCATAACGAAACTTGAATACACAAAATTTTAGATAAGAGTGTATAAACAATTTCAGGGCCACCTGACAGAATATGCTATGGGCCCCGCGCTGGCTTAATCTGGCACTGGTATTTACATTTATACTATATTATGCATCTACTCATATTTGAATATTACAATCTAATTTAGGTAGATATTCTCATACTCAATATCTCACTTTACCTTTAGTACAAAAGGTCTTCGGACACTGCGTGCAAGAGTACGGTTTGACTCCACTGTGGCGCATCATATGCTGGCGGAGGTTCGAGCTGTTGTTGAAGCCCTTGCCACACTCCGAGCACAGGTATGGAGTCTCCCCGGTGTGTGTACGCAGGTGGTCCTTTAAGCTACATAGTTGAGAGAAAGCTGGAATGGACAGGTAACATTTTTATTATGGTATTTCTGTGTGTCATAGAGCTCTAATGTATAATTTTAAACTGTCATGGTTACACACATTAGAAAATTGTAGCTGTAAATATCCCGGATATTTACCATGTTGTTTTGTTTTAATGAGCTCCTGATATTTCGGCACTGTTGCAAGCGCCATGATCACTAAAGACATGACAAGTACTTTCTATGGAACGCCATTATATACCACAGCTGGTAAGGGAAGCAATTGAAATTAAAAAATTGAACAATCGTGAGGATGGGTTTCACGATTGAAATTGGACTGTCGAATGTATGGCATCCAGTGATATGTTTATGTAAAAATAAAAATAAACAAGTGACCATTCTCGAAAAAAGATGTGATACCGTGAGTGTAGTGTGTCGCGATCGAGTTCGTAGTGATAATGTAGGGGATAGTGGTAGTTGTGTCGTGTGTAGTAAAAGACTAAGAAAGAGGGTAGACCGATATGTCTGCCCTTAGACCTACCGTCATTCTCGCAGTCCTACAGTTCACCCGTGATCATGGCGCTTGCAACAGTGCCGAAATATCGGGAGCTCATTAAAACAAAACAACATGGTAAATATCCCGGATAGTTACAGTTTTCTAAAGCTCTAATGTAAATTTAAAATTGAAAAAAATACATCATCATCAGCCCAAATACATCCCCGCTGCTGGGGCACAGGCCCTGCCCTAAACTAGGGTGATAACACATTATATAAAATAAATTTAGGTACTTAAATAAGTACTTGCCCATTATGGGCAATCTAATTTAATTATAAAACTAAGGAAGAATCCTTCAGAAAAAGCACATTATAATTAGTTTACCTTTGCTGCAATATGTGCAAATGTTGGGTTTTCCTGATTCATGCCTCTTCAAATGTTCCTGCAACTGGTCCTGCCTCGTGTACCGCTTGGGGCACTTGGGACACTCCAGCTGTTGCGCATCACTATGCAGCTTCATATGCCTCCGTAGCATACTCTTTGTGCTAATATCTTTCATACAAACATCACATTTGTACACTTGCTTTTCCGTTTTCACACAATCCTTTGTCTTGTGCTTTCTCATGTGCATCGCTAAACCCCTACTCTTATTGAATACTAAGTTACAAACAGAACATTCATACTTCTCCTCAATTTCAATTTCAGTCTTGACCTCTACATCAGAGTGAATCTTCATGTGTTCCAAATACATTTCAACAGTACTGAAATTGGTCGCACATATACTGCATTTGTGGAAATTTTCATGCTTAGCTATATGTTTCTCTAAGGATGTCTGCTTCTGAAATGACTTGTCACATAATTCACATGGGAAAGGCCTCTCATGTACCGATAAATGTTTCAACAGTTTGCTTTCTTTAGTGAAGTTTTTCTCACATTGGTTGCAATTTAATAACTTTTCCACCTTCACCACATTCATAAAATTTTCATCTTGACTGAAGTCTTCATATGTATCCCCATAATCATGATTCTCATTGTCACTTTCTTGTTTAAATTTTACATCACTTTCAGCTTTTATTTTTGTTTCTAAACTTGTTAAGAGATAATTTTTATATGCCTTTTCTGATTCCAATGCTTGTTTTCGAAATTTGTACAACAATTGAAGTATTTCCATACACTCAACACACAGGTTTTGTGGTAAACCATCATCCTTGGACACCTGCATCAAAATAACATAATAAAAGCATGTTACAATAGACATAAAAGTGTAAGTTGCCAGTTTTCCTTTCTAGTTTGAAGCCATTGTACTTATTTTCAATTGCAACAATTTGCTTTGTGTCCACTTTCTCAAATCGTACAGTATACAATTATCATAGTATTAATATATCCAAGAAATGTTAACATCTGGTTTATCATGAATTTAGGTAACTTATTAGAATTAATTATTTATATGACCTCAAGGATATCGTTACATAATAAATCAATGTATAATACATACTGGCATTACTATTAAATGGTTTTGAAATGTGAATGTAAACAGAAATTTATAAAATTATATCCGTAAATTACACAGCTTACCTCTAACAAAAAGCTTTCTCGAAGCAACTCGGCTAACGGTAGACTACTGTTGTCCTCAGTCTTTAACGGCTCAAATATATTCACCACATCTATATTCGTCTTCATACATGTTCGACAAGATAAACTAATTTCCATTTTGATAATGATTGAAAGTGCGGCATGAAATAAAATATTTTGATGCAATAAACATACAAAAACAATCACCCACTACTGCCAAACCAAAGCAACGCAACGTCAATCAACAAACTTCAACAAAGTGCCAAACAAACTGGACTAATGTCAAAGTCAAAGATACATTTTACTTTTTACCAGAAGTCATGAGCGGAGTTTCAGATTGACAGAAATGCCTAGAGAATAGTAATAATGGAGAAATGAAATAACTAAATTAGACAGAGATAATGCAGAATACCTTTGTCAGTAGGTATTTATTTATCGAAATAACTTTTTTCTCTGCAATGCGATTTGATAAAGCTAGTGAGTAGCTTATTTTATTTTTATTTTATTTTATTATGAAAACCAACAGCGATTTGTACATTGTTTCTTATCTATTGCTTATATAACTATGAGTAAGGCTAATTACAGGTTTCCCTATTTTATTTAATACATACTAGCTTAAGGCGTGAAACAAAGAAATACATAAATAAAGTACCACTTATATATATAATTACACATACACAAACATAAATACCTACATAGTTACTTAATATGTGTATGCATTTACTACATATAATTATTTCTATTTAAGTACCTTGGTAAAAAAATTAAAAGAAGTTACATAGTCACAAGTTAATTAATCATACACTTATACACTATTCCACCATATCATTAAGAATCTCCATCGCTTTATGTTTCACAGCACGTTTATTGTGAGTGAACATGTCAATTTTCTGAAAGGTATCATTGTAACAAATGGAAGTAACGGAACGCATTAGGTCCTTGACTGACACTATAACTGACATATTTATTTATTGACAGGAGATACCAGTCCAGAACGAGGTGCTATTTTAGTTCGTGATACATTTTCCTTATGTTTTCCTCATACAATTTAAACAATAAAACAAGATGGACAGTTTAGTTTTTATTGGAGATTGGGTTCAAGATAGATTGTTAGGCAAAGGAAGTTTTGGTGTAGTTGTGTTATGGAAACAT
Source organism: Maruca vitrata (assembly GCA_039566165.1). NCBI lineage: Eukaryota > Metazoa > Arthropoda > Insecta > Lepidoptera > Crambidae > Maruca > Maruca vitrata. Next base: position 5,127,734 of record CM076926.1, read on the forward strand.
CAAAAGACACAGGAAAGACTTGCAATAAAAACTTGTCGGTGGGGTGATGAACTTACAGAGAAACACAAAGAAAGATGGACCAAAGAAGTAGAAATGATGCAGAACTGTTGCAATCCAAACATTGTTGGAACTAAACCCTTGCCTCCAGAGTTACAAGAAGGACTTCGGGATGTAAATCCGTCGAAACTCCCCATACTGTGTATGGAGTACTGTGCGGGAGGTAATTTGAGACAATATCTAAGTTTACCTGAATCCTGCAATGGACTGAGGGAAATTCAAGTACGACAAATACTTAGTGACATGAGAAATGCTCTCCAATTTTTGCACAGCAACAAAATAACACACAGAGATGTCAAACCAGAAAACATAGTGATTCATGTTCTGGACAATGTAGGGAACATTGACAATGGGATGCAAGGTAAGAAAAAAGTTATATACAAACTTATTGACCTTGGTTATGCTAAAGAAATTGATTCCAATTCAGTATGTGCTAGTTTTGTAGGCACACTTCAATATTTAGCACCTGAAATCTTCTACAGCAAGACATACAGTAATTCTGTGGATTTTTGGTCATTTGGCCTCTTGGCATTTGAAATTATCTGTGGCACACGACCCTTTCTACCATACATGGCCCCAGTGCAATGGATGCCACATGTGAAAAGTAAGTCTCATGACAACATTTGTGTTTATGAAACATTTCATGGGGATATCAAATATTCAAATGAGATATTCCCAGAAAATTATATATCCAAACCCTTGAAACAGTTACTTGAAGAATGGCTTAAAGTGGCTCTGGAATGGGATCCAAAGCTACGGGGCAGGGATGCTCCTTCCAAGGTAACCTTCAATATACCATCTGAAGAAAAAGAGACTTCAAGTAAAATTATAATATTCAACCTTCTTGAAAGCATATTATCTAAGAAGATATTGAAAGTGTTCTCAGTAGCTACACTAACACACTCAGCATATGAAATTGATGACACAACAACAACAGCCATATTAAAAAAATGGATTGAAAGTGATACCAAAATACCAACACAGGAGCAGATCTTGATAGCACAAAATAACTATGGAATTGTTGATGATAAAGACACTGTTTTAAAATATTGGGATGAGAATAATGGTCAAATGATATTTCTTTACAGTAAAGAATACCTAATAAAAGATAATACTGATATAAAAATACCAGAAATTGTCCAGAGATGTTTTAATTCTGCATTGCCTCCAGAATTAGTGCAAAACTTCAAAAACTGCCAAATTTTACATAAAAATGGTTTTTACTTTGTTATGTCCCAGATGGAAATTTATGATTCTCTTATAAAAGGCTTGTTTGTAAGAGCAGAATCTCTTAAAAACGAAAGTAAAGAACTGTTGCTAAGGCACAATTTTGTGGACAAAAATATTGGAAAACTTCTTGTCAAAGAAGAAACTATAAAAAAGTTCAGCAACATGGGAAAAGAACATGTGTTGCAGTTAAAGGAGAAGGAAGCTGGTACAAATCTTCTTGGGGGATTTGATAAACTGTTCAAAGAAGTAGATGATCTCTCTGAAGATATAAATAAGTTACAAAATGCCTGGGCACAGCTCACAGTCAGACTCGAATCAGCAGCTAGGCGCAGGATAGAAGGTTTATCAGCAGACCTAAATAGTTTTATAACAAAATTTAACTATCAAGAAATTTTCACAAAAGCGCAGACTGTTTATGTGTCATATAAGAAAATTGAAAACTACAATGAAGCTAGAGGAAATGACAAGATTAAGGACATTATACTAATAACCAAAAGGTGCTTGCTGCTTCGTAACAAAATTTTAATGGAAATGCGACATCAACCTTTTTATCTAAAGATTATGGACTTGAGTACAGAGCTGTCTAAAATATCAGAGATAATTACAAATGCATCAACATTCGCAGAAAAGATAAGTAATGATTCAAATATTATTACAGAAAAACTCTCCAATTGCACTTGGTCGACAATAAGCCTGCTAATAAGTGACGCCCATAACTTAGTAGACCTTCCTTACAGTGTTGTATCTATTCAAAAAAGCAATTTTAAAATAGGAGAACCAGTGTCCAATCACTGTTTAAAAATGACACAAAGTTTAAACAACAGAAATGAAGATGAAAACTTTAAATCTCTTATTGAAGAAAGTTTAAAATTAAGAAAAAGTCATGTTCAGCTTACAGAAAAAATTAAACTATCAAAAAAAAAGTTAGAAAAGAAAGATAGTTTGGATTTCAGTTTCTTAAATGAACAATGAGCATTTATTATGTGATCTATATATAATTTTTATAATATTTTAAAACCTGTTAGACTAACAGTGTGATTTTGTGGTTTCTAGATTGTAATCACATAAAATGCATAATGTGCCTTAACATTTATCTTGCATGTGATAGGAAATAACAATTTATTGGTGCTATTAATAGTGATGGATTTATAGATATTAAAACTTCATATAGATTCATATTTTGATGCTGCTGATTTTTATAGATTATATTGTTTATTTTCAATATAAATTCTTAAATCTAGTCTATTAATTAGGTAAGTATATTTTTTAGAATGTATTAAGTAATTTGGTAATTGAAACCATTATACTTGTTTTCTATTATTAGGGCGTGAGGGCCAAACAAGAATTAGGATCAATATGATTATATAATTTTTATTATCTAAACTTCATGTTGAATACAAAGGAATAAAAGGAATTTTACATTTACCTAGAGATTTTGTTACTTTAGAAAACTGAAACTGTCAGGATATTTAACATGTTGTTGTGTTTTAATGAGCTCCCGATATTCTGGCAATGTTGCAAGCGCCATGATCTCGGGTGAACTGACTTTATTTTGTTACTTTGCTATATTATGAATGTTTTTTGTTGTTGAAAATCGCTGAGTTATTGAGAAAAATAAAATAACTTACACAGTTTCCTATTGTTTTATTCATTATCGAATAAATTATATTTTATTAGTGTATGAGCTACCTGTGAATTCTTCCAACCAGGTTATGAACTTATTAAATATTTTTTGCAATTTTCTTATGTCTTCTGGTGTTTGAAGATATTCGTCTGGAGCAAATCTGGGCTCGGGGCTTCCACTGACTTGTAGCCAAATTGCGAATATGGCGTCGTCTATAGTTGCCACTGATCTTCGACAGAGACGAGCAGAGTTTAAGCAAGTTGCCACCAAAGACTCCATACTGCCGATCGACACTCCACGCGTACCTTCTCTGCGAGCTGCCAAAAAATAATCCCTTAAAAGGGACTCGGTCGTAGTGTCCAAAATAACTTTTATACTAGATATTATGTCTATATACTGTGCAACATCTTTCATGGCCTGAATTTCCTCGCGCGTGGTTTTGACGGGATTAATGGATTGTTCTAGCATAAATTCGCCGATTTCATCTTCATATTCGCCATGATCGCCGCGACATACTGTAGCGAACACGCTTGCAACATTATACAAATTTATTTTCTTGAAATCTCTTCCTTGTGCCCAGACAGCTGTTTGAAGTTTTACTCTTTTGGTATCTAGAACAATTTCTCCACTTTCGACTGCGGATAATACAGCTGATGTTAGTTTCTGGTTGTAAGAATGAAGTGGCAAGGGCATGATACATACTCCACCCGAAGATCCAATGAGCATTGTTGTGACATTGGTATTAGTCGTACCTAATGTTGAAGAAACATCTGCAAGCTTTCTGCCATCTTCCATCAATTCTCCGACTATGCTTGTATCAAATCCAGCAGCCAAAACATGAATGATGCCCGAACCAGTAAAAATATTGGCTTTTACGCTAGTGAGGCTGAGCAGTAGATTTATTTTGAGGTGCATGAAACAGTTCAACGGGCATACGTTGACACCAATCGATGAGGCGAGGCAGTAAATGAACTTCCAAGGCAATCCATCGCAGGCTGTAAAAAGCTCGTCTATATCGACCGGACTTTTCATAGTCACAGGTACCGGGTGAGGAACGCACTCCTCCAGAGACCATACTTCAGTAGCCTTCTTCAAGATGACAGCGGTTAAAAGATAAACCGACCCAAGTTTTAATTTAGGAAACAAATCATCCGTAAGCTTAAACTTTTTCGGCAATATCTGATCGTGTATTTTGAACGTGGCCGTTACCTGTTCACCGCATCTTCTAAATCCACTGTTTTCAAAAAGGATGCTCCTGCAGATGCAACATTTGGGGGGTATTTTGGGAATATAGGTCAAAATTACTTCATTGCCCTCGCATTCTTCCGGACATGACCACACAGTGTGGTAAACACATGGTGTGGGCTTCGAAACGTCTAAAAGGGATCCTTGGAAACAAGCTAGGCCTTTATAAGATTGCGGGTTGAATTCAAACATTGACCATGGTATGCTTATTAATCTTACAATGACCGAAACTTGAGAGGCTTTGATATCTTCAATGGTTTCGTTGCTTAAACATTTCAAACATGCGTAAAGAATTTTATTGCATACCTGTTGGAACTTCAATGGCTCGTCTAATAACAGTTTACATAGAGCCGGTGAATAGTTTGTCATGTCTATACCATCTACTTCTAGAATATATCTAAGAGGTGGAAATTTTGGTATTTTATCAAGATACAATTGGTTCACAAAATCCTCACATCTTTCTTTCATATTTAGCAAAAAGCGCCTTTTCTCTAAGTAAAGCAATAATTCACATTGAGTTTCCATTGCGCGATGTTATGAAATACTCACAGTGTTCGCTTATTTTTTGAGTTAGGTTTTTTATTCTTTTAATTTTCAAAAGCTGGACGGCTGTAGGTATGTAATTTCCAAATATTTAAAACTATGTTGGCGCCCTTTTATTTTTTTTCAAACATGATGATAAAGACATTCAATTGTTTTCAGCCTTTCAAGGATTTTTAATCATTAAAAATGCTTTTGATCCGACTGTTGTAATAATTAAATTTTGTAGGTATATGTATGGCTTAGTTACATAATGTTAATATTGTGACATTATTAGGAGCCTACGCTATAAACTTTAGCCCACGCTTCGCTCAGGCAAGGTCAGTAAACAATTAGCTATTGGCAACTTAGTCTCCAGAACGGAAATGCCGAATCGAATATGCAAATTAATGTATCGAACTTTATATCTTCATAAAATAATACATTAACGATAAGGTTTAAAGGTTTACTGCTAGTGTTCATTCATCGTAACGCGTAAACTCACGTGAAAAAGTGTTCGCTGAGCTTATCGGTTAAGTAGTAAGTAAATAGGTCGTTGTTGGTGATTGGCAGATTATTTTTCAAGATAGCTGTTTTGCTATTAACTATATTAACAAAACAGTCCTAATTATTTCTATGTAACATACTTACTAAGTAATAGGTAGGTACGAATGGCATAAGTCCCTATCTATAATACCTACTTACAATTTGAACATCAAAAAAGTTAATTAACTTTAGGCCTAACCTGCGTTAAATGATACCTTTATTTTGATATCTTCTAACATGTTCTTAGGCATACCCACCTTCCTCACCATTTAAGAATCCTATAACCACAAAGTTCAAGTTGCCGGGTAAAAAGTTATTAAGTACCAAATAGCCTAAGCGTAAAGTACATATCACAAAAAAATATAATGAATTTTGAAAGCCTTTTTAATATTCAACATGGTCCTCTATACGATAGGTAATCATAACGATGATGATTCATTATGAAGTAAACGCACAAGCGTTTTGTGTGCGAGCGTACATGAACGGAGCGGGGCAAGTGGGCGGAGTGAGCGTATTTTTCAAGCGGAATCCGGGCGCGGGCGGCACCGTCGCGTGGGGCGGCGGAGCGTGCACTCGCGCCGCAGTGCCGCCGCGCCGCACTCCATGCCCGAACACGACAAGTACCAGCTGCGGCCTCGCGCCGCGCGCAGCCGCGAGCCGCGCGCGCGCCGCACGCCGCAGCCGCTCAGCAAGTACCGCCGCAAGACCGCCAACGCGCGCGAGCGCAGCCGCATGCGCGAGATCAACCGCGCCTTCGAGACGCTGCGCCGCGCCGTGCCCGCCGCCGCCATCACGGGCACCCCGGTCCCCTGCGAGAAGCTCACCAAGATCACCACCCTCCGCCTCGCCATGCGCTACATCAGCGCGCTCGCCGCCGCCCTGCGCGACCCCGACCCCGCCGCGCGCCCCGAGCGCTGGCCCTCGCCCTTCTGCTCCGACCTCTCCGAGTTCTCGACGGAATTAGAACACGAGACCACTTCGGAGTTCGCCGAGGACTCGCTCTCGCCCTTCGACTCGTTCTTCGCCGAGTTCGACTACGGGTATATGGACAGGACATTTGCGTGACAGTGAAGTGTTGTGGTTATCACGGGACTGATGTTTTATCAAATTAGGTATTTGTAATTCTCACTCTGCCATATTACAAATATTTTTAACTATTATTGTATAAAAGATGTATTTTTGAGATTTATTTATTTTTTTAATAAAGTTGTTATCGTTAACTGTAGCTTCTGGTTTCGATTACAGCCCTGGTTTGATTCAATCAAAACCCTAAAAGTAAAAAGATAATTAATCGTAAGTACTTTTCAGTATCTAAATAAGTTAGTAGATCTACCGATTAAGGCTTCTCGATTTGATGATACCGTTTTTCCTATTGTCCAGAATTCGCCTACCATTAATCTATTAACGCAGCTCCAAATACGAAGTATCTTATTTTAGAGAAGAATAAACTTTTAACTACATCGTGGTTGTAAACACTACACGGACGCGGTAATAAAGAATAAATTGGGCAATCTACAGCGAAGATCAGTTGGAAAACGTCTATTCACGGCAATGACAATTTAACTTGTCCAATAAAACTGAAATTATGATGTGGGAGAATTTGTCCTAGGACAATTTGTAGATGATGCCATTGCAGTTGCGGTAGCAGTTACCGTAACTATTTTTTTATTAAATAATTAGGTAGCTTTACATGGGTATTAAGTAAGTACGATATATAAAAACTGATTGTGTACCTAATTGAAACTGTACTTAAAGTATGTACCTACGCATGCATGAACTACTACCTACCTACCTAAGTTGATACATGACTTCCTATATTCTGGGTTAGCTGATAAACAATTTGTAAATAATAGGACTGTCAATATCTGTAATAGATCTTAAGAGAGGTTTGAAGTTATAACTTTAAACTGTATCTACATTGCCGCGGACCTTATGTATCGGTAGGTACCTAGCCTACTTAACGTGTGTAAGAGAAATGCAAACAATCATTTTGATTTAATTTTTAAGGGCATAATATAAAAGATAAAATATGATTTGAAAATTAACATGCACTAAATCAATTACTTAATTCCGGCCTCATCAGGTAAAGCTTCAGTACCAATAACAAAACTTTACCTACATATTATCTGCAATGTTGCATACGAGTATTGTACGTGCAATACCTAATATCAAATATTGTAAATACCAAATTAGGAATATCAGCAGATTCCCCAAATCTGAACAGAGTCAGAGTATTGCGTTAGATGTATGTTGCAAACTGTAGTTTCTTATCTTATCTAAGTTATCTTTTTCGACGGATACTCGATTTACTTTAAAATCACATGAACATTTTTAAGATCATCTTACGAAAGAAACTTATATGATTTACCAAATAGATATACGATAAATAAATTCTGAAGGTCCGTTCATTATCCGAAGTTCACATTATAAATAATCACTTGGTTAATTGTATCTTTGCTTGCACATTGACTTGTGATTCATATATGAAAGTGGTTTTTGTCACGTCGGTAATGCGTAGGCATATCTACTCGTAGTAAAAATTATTATCTGCTTACCAACTATTATTATGTTTCTTAATAAACAAAATCGAGGTAGAATTAGGTAGTACATCATTTGCGCGAACATTTGTAATAAGTATTTAAACAATTTTATGGATTAAACTTGCGTATATTAGATACGATTTAGAATAAGGCACTCAACATACCATAGAGCCGACATGTATGAGTGGCGTACATACATCAGAAATATCTTAACTTATTATTAGGCAACAATCAGGTTTTATTTCATAAAATAAATAGGCCATAACACCCTTATTAGTTTATGAACTCTTTAAAGGGATCGGCACAATTTTGCCTGTTACCAACCAGGAGACTTCAACTTAAACATCCGCACCAAGATTAACAAAATACGTGTTGTCAACCCTGACTATAAGCAAGGAGAACTCTTTCCAAGCGATTTCCCAAGCCGACTCCCGATACCCAAGTTACCCAATGATGCGGAATGATCGCGCTGATTATGTCATCATCATCATCTTCGCGATTTCCCGGTTGCATCCTTGCGGAGCCCGGGGTCCGCTTTCCTACTCCTAGCTCTCCACTTCGCACGGTCTTCGGCATCCTTTACGGAGAGTTTGTTGGCACGCATGTCATCCACTACGACGTCAAGCCAGGCCTTCTTGGGCCTTCCCCTTCTGCCGGGACCCGGCGGTAGCGACATGGCTAGACACTTGTTCCCTACGTAGTTTGCCGGTTTCCGTAAAACATGACCGTACCAACGTAGGCGGCACTCTTGCAGTTTATCAGCGATGTCTCGGACATGAAGGCTGCCGCGAATACGGGAGTTCTTTACGCGATCTGCTCGCGTAACTCCCGACATCCAGCGCAGCATCTTCATCTCCGTGACCCGCAGTTCCTGCTTGTGCCGCTCAAGTAATGGCCATGCTTCACTACCATATAAGAGAACAGGCCTAATGATGGATTTATAGACCTGTCCCTTCAGTTTAACCGGCATTTTAGGGTCGCAAGTGACGCCGCTCACCTCCCGCCATTTATCCCAAGCAGCAGAAATGCGTGCCTTGACGTCGGAGTCGATGTCGCCGTTCGCGTGGAGTACAGATCCCAGATACTTGAACCGGTCCGTGCGCTCGACCGTGTCTTCGCCTATGCGGACGGACATGGGATCTGTAGTGTTGCAGGCCAAGTACTCTGTCTTCGCCACGTTGAGTTTCAGACCCCCGTTCTCAAGCGATTCCTTCCATGTGTTAACACGTCTCACCAGCCGTCCCCTGTCCGAGTCCACCAGCGCGATATCGTCAGCATACATAAGTAGCCATGGTGGCTGCTCATGGTGGTCTCTGATGCTGTCTGACAATACGTCTAATATCAGGCTGAAGAGGAACGGACTCAGGACGGAGCCTTGGTGTACTCCGACGGTTATACGGATCGCGCTGATTATGTATACGTAAATAATCGCCGCCGGAAGCGTGGGCCCGATCTGAGACAAAGTCCCATTCCGCATCGAACTCGTCCACGCATAGAACCTTGTGTCAATAAGTCTACGGCAACGCCTCTGTACCCACGCGGATCGATCTCTCCCATTGTTCTAACGACAACTTGATACGAAGATCAATGTTTGAAGTTTTTGCTGGGATTTCTGTTTTCAGAGTGATTTCTAATTTGCATTGTCCTTCGCAAACATCAATCAAGAGGTAGTAAAATAGGTACTTCCTGGAATTATATAGGTATATTAAAAGACAATCTTTCAATTGTGCATGACCCATGAAATTCACATTAACTCATTAAAACATGGTTTGTCAGACATAAAGTAACCTTGCTGAGTATTTAAATGAAAATTGAGTTTCATTTCAATTCAAGTCAAATTAGTATGTAAATTTTCTGACAAAGGTAACTAAGATTAAAAATTATTTTGATATATATTTAGTGAAATGTTTTTCTTGCGTGTAGATAAAGATAAATCTCGTCTACATGGTTCGGACCAAAAAAAACAGTGATAAAAACCCGCACTTGGTGTCGTAAGCCTCTTACTTAGCTGCAACTTTGTAAGAAGGATTTGATCTAATCAGCTGTAGATGGTAAGGATACAAGCTTTTTTTCCCCAAGAATGTCGCCCAGGATAATTTGTGAATCTTCAATAAGCCAGTGATTGGTGCTATTTCACAAACATAAGACAGCTTTCCTTTAATGGTGAACAAGCACATTCTCAATTTAGCAACTCCAATAGTTTAATCAATCTGCCATTTACTAGCGCCTTGACGGACGGCATTATGCGCGAGTGTCAACGGGACCGAAAATCAAAATGATATGTGGGCAAGGTTCGTGGCTGGCTCGCGGTCGCATCTACTATATGTCGTGTCATTTAATAACATAACTCAGTTGACTGTCATACGAGCCGTATTTGGTGGGAAAGCAATCCGCTTAAGCCAAATCGGGCTTGAGTTGGGATACTACTCCTTTGGTTCTTTATAGCATTACACGTCCATTGCATAAGTTTGCATTTTTAGCCTAACATAGAAATGTAAGTAGATGCCAACGCAACAGTCCATACGTCGTTGATATACAATCATTGAAATACTCTAACCCACATCCAAGAACCTGAAGCAATATCGAATTGGACGAATAAAATGCAAGTCATATAGCATACGGATTTTCTTATTAAATATCCTACCTATTAAACATAAACCTACATAATTATGTACTCCGTCTAAGCAAGAAATTCTATGTTGTAGCCATTTCTTACATATTTATACACTCTACATTTACAACTTAATAACTTAACAACATAAGTAAAATTCAGTGATAAGACCGAATGAAATATTTTTTCCGGGTGTTAATGTGACATAATCCTTAGTTATTTGTTAATGATAGACCCTGGAGTTTCAGTGCTAATGAGCTTATCTAATTTAAAAAAAAACTATTTCTATTCAAATTGCGGATTTTACGTCAACTCAACTCAGAAAAAGTTAAAAATTTACTTCGGCGAATTGCCCTGTATTGAGCAACTTCGCACGAAGCTCAAGAACTTCGATAGATAGGTACATCAAAGCCGTCTTTTCTATTGTGGAACGAAATAGGATTAATCTAGCCGACCTAAATGTCAACGAAGGAACCGTGAGTGATCATCATATTATCATTGCGTAGGATGCATAACCGCATTAATTTATTTTAGTCAAACCTGGCCCCGTTCAAGTAAAGTTAACGTATGAATCACCATGTCAACAGGAAAATTATTTAAAATGAACATTTCAAATTAACAAGAAAATGATTTAACCGATTTAATAAGAAGCATTTGCAATTTAATTAGGTGCCTTTTAAAACATTACTACGAGTAAAGTAGGTAACTAATGAACCTACTCTAAAAATACATAATAGAATTACAGCAGTCGAAATTTTATCCTATGAATTAAGTAAATAATATGTATAGTGTAGGTACCTAGAATACGACCATATTCAATTGTTGGTATGATTCTCGAAACCTATTATTTTCAAAATATCAAACCTACCTTGTTAACATTAAATGCCCAAGATGTCACTGATACACACTAAATTGGAATTATTGTAATTATTTTTAAACAATGAGTAATATTAGTGATATATCGCGAGAAAACGATGAGACATCCAATGTGGGCGCTATTAAGTGAATGAATAATTTAGCAACAGAAATTGCTTTTTATAATACTCAAGTTTGAGATAACAAATGCGATCTTTTATTGTTTAAAGACGATGCTCCAGGGTTGTTCATTGAAATTTTAGGACTACTGGTAGGTACACCTCCTTTGGCTAAGTACCTACTTAATCAATTGGTAATCTAAATACCTTTTCGTAATAGTTTCTTAGGGAAGTAGGTACATAATTTCTTAATTACCACATATGGGATACCTAATATTCAAAAGGGTACACGTGTTGTGTTGTGTGTGATCTATTGCGCTTTGTCTACCTGTACCCAAAACCTAAATAAGACATCAAATCATGATTCTTGCCCGAGATTGTGAGCGCACCTAAAGTCAAGTAGGTAGGTAATCCCTATCGCTTAATACCGATAAACTTAGATCTTTATTAGCGAGTTCAGCAAACGTGTAGGAAGTTCCACCGAATCGTGCCTCCTCGGTCCAGTCGATGCAAGGTCGCATGACGTCAGCACCACCATGCAGGTCGACATTTTTGAGGATTGTGCAAAGTGCGCGGGCGACTCCGTGGGCCGACCCAGCACTCGGCTAAAACGTTACCTTAAATGTCGTTTTATTTCATTTTCGGCACAATGGAGTTCGTTTTCGACGATAAATTCGGACTTTACGTCGGGTAATGTTACGTGAAATGAACCTTTCGGGTGGTCGATGTGATTGCATATCAAATTATTATTTTTATCACCTTATTTTTATAATTCAATTTATTCCAGTTGAAAAATACCTTCTTTGCTTCTATGTAGGTTTTTTAAGAGTAAGAATGACTCAATGATCTATCAATAAACAGGCAGGGATAATCCCACGAAGGAGTCAATAAAACAGCTTTTCGTAAGAAAACAACACACGCTGATTTTGTTTTTGCGACATTTCTGCTTTATAAGGCAGACAAAAATACCAACAGCATCTCACCTAAAGCTATAACATTATTTTGACATGTCACAAAGACATATTTCTCAAACATGGTGCCCGCGTTGTAATTACGGATAATTAAAAGAACTTGGGCTATATGATACGCAGCGCAAATGAGGTCTTTGGCGTTAAATGGGCATAGGTGTTTCTTTTTTCAATTACTGTTTATTAACTAAAAGTGGGCATGTAGGTTCTAAAATGCTACGTAATGTTAAACAATATTAAGTCGTTAATTGCGCTGGTAAGATAATATTTGAGCCTTATTAGGACATTGAATATATTAAACTTGCAGCGCTAATTTATTTCTGTACACGTATTATTTAACATGTCTCATACATGCGACATGCGTGTCATTTACATGTTGTAAGTTGCGTAGTGAAGAATGACCATGTTTGATTTCCTCATCAATCAAATAATTTATGTTAAATAATCCTAATAGTGTTTCAGAAAAGGGATTCTCTCCTCTTCTTCCTACTTAACACCTGTGGGCGATGGTTGGAGTATTGTGGAATTTAACCATAAAGCTCACCTCCCCAAAACATTACATCGAATCGCCATGACATGCAAAAATAGAGTCTAGAATATTGTTAGCAGAATAAAGCAAAAAAGACAGTAAAATTTGACAGTTATTATCATATCCTATAATCGTATGCTTATCCTATTTGAAAGTACTCAGGTGATCCTACTAACAGAGATTAGGTACTACCGGCAACGCTGGCGGTAGTACACTTTTCAAATAGATTTCTTTAAACGCCAATAGCCCCGCCCACTGGCCAATAGAAGAGCACTTAAAGATAATCTGTCAAAATCCAAGCAAAAACGTTCCAATAGTAGGAGAGCTAGCAAGAATTTTTGGTAGGTATTTGAGGCAAGCTGAAAACTTATCCTGAACCTCTCCTATTATATCCCAGCACGACACTGCAGACCTGGCTGGTGAGTAGCGGGGCTAAAGCAAACCCCCAAAAATACTTTTCATCTTTTTATTTATAACTAAAAAATAAGACTCACGTTGTAAGACAAATTATTTCGATGGAACTTCTACCTGTCAGGAGAACTGACAAAGTATATTTTTTTGGATTATAAAATATATTTTAAAATAAGAAAAATTGGGGGTTTGGTTTAGCCCCGGTACTCAACCAGGTCTGCGGTTTTGTGTTGAGTTATAATATTAAAGGTATAGGACAAGTTTTCAGCTTGCCTCATATACCTACCGAAAAATTCTTGCAGGCTCTCGGACCACAATTTTGGCGGGGCTTGCTTTGACAGACGTATAAGCGCCAAGCGATTTTCACCTTATAGGTGGTCGACCGCCAAATACTCCGATAGTACCTACTGATGATAGGTACACAAATTATTTATACATATAACTCAAGAGCAGAGTAAAGCGTAAGTATTACCAATTGTATCCGCAGTATACTCTTCACCTCCACATACAACCTCGACGGGTTCAGTCCATCTTATTCTACAGAAGGGTATGCACACCACTCCTTGTCAATCTGGCAAATCTCTACCTACTACAGACCCTATGAAAATATCTCTTAACGGATGCGTAATTCAGCGCGTAGGCACAGGACTGAAACTCTCCCATAGAATCGAATCAGATGAATCTAACGAAAGAACATCTAGTGGAAAGGTTTACAATCATAATGGGACTTTTTATATCGTTTATTTACAATAAAAGTGCGATTTATTCAGCAGAGGCGCCTTGCCAATGCGTTTAGAGTTTGCGGGAACGGCTCACGCGTGATCAATTAAAGATAAATCGCTGGTAGGTTTGTATGCCACGTACGATATTTGTTTTGTCACAGTTAAGGCACTAGTCACACTGTATGTTTATGCATTAGTCACCTTAGCGAGCTTTATACAACTGCAGTACCTAAAACTATTTCCACATAGGCCTTAAGTAAATTGACCCGGCGTATATCAAAGAATAAACCTTGCTTAGTACATTGATTTCTTGAAATACTATTTATTTTTAACCGAGAAAATCTAGTTTTATCTCAGTAAAATGTAATAGGCACCTACATTTGTCGTTCTTAAGTAAAATCCGTGAAGTGTTGAGTCAACTCTACATTATTGTTTTGCAAACTCTGATTGGGTCAGTTAGATTCCCATTCAGTCTAGAATGGAAAGCAAATAATATACAATTCTTACAACAGTTATCCTTCACATGGTGTCAATAAGAAGGTATTCAGCTATAGTTAAAAAAACATTAAGTATATATTGTTTGAGTTCAACGAAAAAAAAGAAGATATGTATGAAGTACCTATGTAGGTATATCGTAGAAACCTAATGTAGCATTTGTCTCATAAGACAAAAATATCGGATGTAAAAAAGATACAAGTAAAACTAACATCGTTTTCTCTTTGTAGAGCATTTTGTCAAAGAGAAACTGGGTCTAATTTCTATGAAAATTTGCAACGGGCAGGCAAAATCCTCCAATTCAAAAACGGCATCTATTACAAAATAATAGCTATAGGTTTATTGAATTACCTGTGACATACTTAACGACATGCCAATTACATAGCGATAGGGCTTGACAAAAAGCGTTCGGTGCCGGGCGCTGTGAACCGACCCTACGCCGCAGGAGGCGCGCGGCGCCTGTCGCCGTGTCTGCAGGGATGTCAGGCATTGCTAGCAGTCTAGGTCTACATTTAAAAACAAAAATTGGGGTATCAGGGACGCATACAAGCACCCCTCTCAAAATAGAAACCCCTAAGAAATTAAAAAACTCTCAGAAGTCCCGAGACTTTTGATACAAGTCGGAACGACCTAGCTAATATCACTGACCACTGATGGAACTTCATTTTAGAAGTGAACATCGTGAGGCAACGAACGAACTTTTGGATCTACGTCATCTGAGTTCGTGTCGAATTGGTCTAGTCCTTTTCCAGACAGGTTCCTTGTTTACGGAAGCAAGACAAATGCTTCCACTATAACTTCACTACGAAATCTTTTGTTACTGCAATAGATACAACAATATAACATACGCACGCCATTGAGTTTTACGACTCTTGAATAAAATTAATCCAGTGTAAGACCACTATTGTTACACACACTATTTAAAGTTTCTATGGCTAAAAAATAGTATTAAACGACATGAAAGTTCTGGAAATGCGCCAAAAGATCTCTACTGCAGTTGTACTCGTTATTGAATGATCTAACAACAGTCAAAACTGCGTCATCATTGAGAGATTGATTAAAAATAATTATCTAAAGATACTAGGAAAGACCGATTGGCTGACTGTACTGTGAGCCATGTTACTACTTGCATGAATCAAAGCGGTTTGTCCTTGCGTATATTACTATTAGTTTTAATCATGAAAGATGAAAGTTAATATAGTAGCGCTAACCTACGCTTTACATACAAAAAAATTGCCCGCAAAAAGTACAAAAACATAGATCAACGGCCATAGAAATAAACTCACAGGAAAGTCGCCTTTGACAGCCCTATCCACATCTAGTGTGAGAAAAATATCCTAACCCTCACCTAGATACGAGTCGAGCGCTTCATGACTTGTTACCTGTCCCTTCAACTTTACTCCCTCTCGATAAAATCCATTTTCCACCAAGCCTGTATCGACGGTAATGTGGTATCGAGGATTTATGTGACAGTCAGGAGAGTGTTACTGGACCATTCGTCATGCCGCTCTCATCTGCTCCTTGATCGGTTTTTGTTTATTTCCAACTTCTTATGGGCGGCGAATTAGCTATACTCTTTTACAGCTAAGATGATCCCTGTGACACTTCATTGTGTTCTGAATCACGCATCTTACGATTGACAAACGAAAATAATTTTATTGCACACTTATTTAATTTTATTGCGGCTTCATTAGGAAAAATATTAAATTAATAATTTTAAACTTTTAAAAGGGAAACAGTATCGTTTAGTTTAATTTAAAGTAATAGAATTTTTTTAAAAATACCTATGCAGTTCGTATTACGTAGAATGGAACTTAGTCAGAGTTACTACGTTTCATTCTACGTATACGAACTGCATAGGTATTTTTTAAAATGTTCTATTACATTAAATTAAACTAAACGATACTGTTTGTCATTTAAAAGTATAAAAATATGTATTTATTTTAATATTTTTCCTAATGACGCCGCAATAAAATTAAAAAAGTGTGCAATAAAATTATTTTCGTTTGTCAATTGTAAGATGCGTGATTCAGAACACAATGAAATGTCACAGGGTTCATCTTAGCTGAAAAAGAGTATAGCTAATTTAATGCGACTCGACCGTTGCAATCTGACTCATTAAGCATTTCAAATGGGACGCATTGTTTTAATACTTACTGAAACTAGAATGCACATAATTGATTGAATCCTTAAATATTTCATATGTCGTTAATCAAATTTGTCCTGGAGTAGGTATTACTAGGTATTGCTTTTAACCAACACACACTCTATTACATTATCCCTAAACTAAATGTACCTACTATTAGCGTGAAATTTGGACATCCCTATTCGACTATTGATTATGCGCATCCCTAGCGCAATGACAGATGACACTTCTCTATTCTCGCTTAATGGCGCACTAATGCGTCTCTGTACTGTATTACTATTTTATTCAATAAATCCTGTTAAAACCTAATACCGAGTCTAACATTTCAGAAGAGGGATAAAAGAACTCTCAACTAATAAGATAGTCTGTTATAGATGCGGTTTTGAAAAGTTTGCAGCAATACGAAAAGTCGAACACGTGGTGAATTTTGGTAGAAACTCGAAGTTATAAAATCGCATGGCTTTAAGCTTAAAAGTATGCAGACATGAAGAAATGAACGTGCTATGTGCATAAATATATCTATTTTCAATAATTAACAAGTTGGTAAACTTGTTGAAACGCGTCACACGCGCCCACTATGCTGAAGGAAGTATCTAAGTATTGGGTTTGGTATATTGTTTTAGCTTGTAGGTCTTAGTAATTAAGACGTAAGTCTGGAATGTGCTGCATGTGCACTTTTACATAAGCTTGGCATATAGCTTATGATCAAACAAAAACGGTGAGCTGTATCTTTTTCCATAATTTTCATAGTGATAAAGGGATCATTGAACCTGTTTCATATAAGAATAAGCGCATTTTCTAATGTAAATGAACTACAATCTTACTAAAAGAGTGACCAATACTCTGATTTGATAGAACACAAACCTGTTGTTTTGATAGTACACCTACAATTTAAATTTGTTCTGTTGTTTGACTTGACTGATGCATTGTCTTAACCAAAACAATTTATATTTGCTTATGCATATACTAAAACTATTATTGCTTGTGTGTGATTTTTAGAATTATATAGGTAATTTGCCTGGTTAAGGAATTGAATCAAAATAACAATATTCTCTGAACAATGTGACCGGCTACAGCACCAAAGTCAGCTTCTACATACATCTATGAATGACAAGTATAGTGCAAAGCTGAATGAAATGGAACAAGTTACATGTATAAATAGCTGCAGTGAGTGAAATGAAAAGGTTATAGGTATGACATTTCCATTTATGCTGAGTAAACATCACAAATATGAGGTAACTGATAAACCAGGTTCCGTTGCAAGGTGAGAATTTCATAGATTTTATTAATTATTATTACTAAAGGTCAGTGGTAAGATGCTGATGGTCAATCAGTGCTGTGGTGAATTTTACTCCACTATATTTTGAGTTCAGCATAATTAATAATTGCTAATACTGTGTGTGAGTGTAATAATAACAATACTATTAACTGGTAAATATTACACATACAATTGTGAGTTATTTAGTTAAAATCCCTTTGATATTGGTGAGTTTACCATATGTTACCTATACTTGTTGACTTTAGATATTTAAAATATGAAATCATACTTTCTAATGAGTGTTTAATCATTACTTTACAAAGTCAAAAGTTCTGGACCTAATGATACTTATGCTAGGATGTTAACCCTATTTACTTGACCTAGGTCATGAAGGAATAACAATCTTAGTTTTGGTAACTACACCGATGTGGTGATTTTGAGATATTGTTATAATAGTCATGCAATTACATATTTTATTAGGCAATTGTTTTCAGCACAAGTTATTTACAGCTTTAGTGTAAGCAAATGGAAGTGTGAATGGACTGTGGTCCTATGAATAATTTAATTTATTGAAATATTTGATTGATAAAAGTCATTATTATATGTTATTTATTAAAATGTTGATGTGTGAGATCACATTGTATTAATTACAGATTTATATTGAAAGCAGTGGCTTCCACTGACATAATAATGAGTTTTTCTAGTTCTAGGTGGATTTTAATGGAAACACCAGTTCATGGAAATGAGTAGTAATAATGGAATTGTACCAAATCAGTAACTTTGATCTGGAAACCAAGCACTTTGGTTACTAATAAAATGAACAACTATTTCTGCTTATCATTACAATTTGCAGTTTATATAAATAATGGCAATGATGTATGGCAATATAATATAACTGAATGAGTAATAATGAGAAAGAATAATAAATAAACAAATGATTAAGATGATCAATGAATATGACAATTGAAGAGTATCTGCTTTAGGGGTAATACCTATATGTGCTGTTGTTATAGATGGTTATGTTTTATTCATAATTATTATTTGATTGTTATTAGGTGATCATGGAAAATTGGAATGGGCAAAGATATTGCAATGTATTGGTTCCACAAACTGTTAATAATTCTATTATCTTCATGAGTTTGCAGGTGATGTCACTGCCATGACATTAGGGTGTAAAAAAAAAATGTGTTTGAGGCCCTAGTTGACAAAAATAACTATGGCGCTATGACCACAGTACAACAACTGTGTTAATAAAAAAAATGGCATTATATCATGCTTCAAGTGGTTTAATTGGATACTTTTCAGGTATTATGATATTTATCAGTGAATATATGAGTATGTTGAAGCAAGATGATTTAATCCAGGCATTTGTGTGCTGCATAGCAGATCATTAGATCTGAACAGATCTCAATTTGGTACTGCAAGGTGGTATTCATGTTGTGACCGCCTGAGTTGACAAAGACACTTGAAACACACAAAAGTGGTTCATTATGAGTAATATTTCAGGTAGATATTGTAATCTTAAAAATACTACAATTTCTTTATTAGAGGTACAATGTTTACAGATACTATAGTTTACAGATAACTGAGACCATGTCTTGGTAATGGCACATGATATTAAAAATAATATTTATCATACAACACACTATAGTTTTTAGGTCATTTGAATACATTTTCAGGTAGTATGAAAGTGACCTGGGGAAGTCTGACTTAAATTTCATAATGATGATGTTTAACTGAAATAATTTGGTAATGAAGCATTGCACATGAACAGTTGATATGACACACTGTAATTGTCTGGTTATTTGAGTAATATTTCAGGTACAATCAAGTTAATATGTGGAAATCTGAATTTCTTGTTTAGTTCAGATAAATGTGGGGATCTGCCATTCTTAATAGATCGTGAGACATGGCCAGTCGTTATGGCTTCTTCATCATTATCGTCATCCCATAATATGCATTTACACTGCTGGGGCATGGGCCTGCCCTGAACCAGGGCGATATGGATGTATGATGTGGCTTTTTGGTAAGGTTGAGTTGTACATTGTATGGAGATTTTGTGGAGATAAGGCCACTCAATTGTATGTCTGGTATGTTGGGGGTCCCAATGCTAAGGATGCACTACAGTGGCTTGAACAAGCTGGGTTACCTAGTAGAAAAGGGTTTGTATAGTTAGCAGACTGTTAGTATTTTGTTTACGGTGCCAAAGATAAGTCAACAAATGGTGCATGAGTCTGGCAATTTGATGCTAATTGTGCAAGGGTCTGTTTTGACAGTGACTTGCGTAAATGTATGTCATCTGCGGATTTTTGTTGGTGATGAAGTGTGTGTTCGGTGTCGTTCCTGCGCGAACGTAGCTGCAGATTGGACGTCTTAGTCGCACGATTGTAGGCGCGGGGCAGCGCGCGTATGGGTGAACTGCGGTAAGGCTGAACCATAATTATAATACGTCGAAAACAGTTGAGTACCAAAATCTCGGTAAGCCGAGCTAATGGTAAGTTCCCTTCCTTCACTTTTCAAGTATTTCTAGGGGACTGTTCTGATCTATGTGAGGGACATGGTCGTGGTGAAACATAATATTTGACCAACTCTATTCATCTATGTTTGGTTTGGTTTGATGATATTATGCAGAAGTGGAAATGAAGAAATTATTAACCTGTGTGGTTTGTATAGCACGACTGTTTATCATAGAGCCGTGAATCGAGGCTACCCCCTGCCTGATAATAGTATTGTCTTTATTTGTTTGGGCTGTCAATTCACTAAGGAGCCTACCGGGAAGCAGCCAGGGTTACTGCATCCAATTCCTAGAGTTACTTTTCCATTCCACTCTCTTCACGTGGACCACCTGGGGCCGTTTTGCAAAAGTGGCGGTAAAACTTACATCTTTGCCATCATAGATGGGTTTACTAAGTTTGTGTGGCTGGAAGCCGTTGCAAGTGCCAATGCTAGGGGTGCGATTACTGCACTTAATAGATTTAGTCACGTATTTGGGTATCCCGTGCGGATAGTAAGTGACAGGGGCACAGCATTTACGTGCCGTGAATTCAAAGATTAGGTACTGTGCGGAACTTGGTATAAAGCATGTGTTAAATGCCGTAGCATCGCCGATGACCAATTGCCAAGTTGATAGGCTAAACCGCACCATTTTGAGCTCCCTGACTGCATATCTGGGGGAGGAGCAAAAAGGTTGGGACATTTATTTAGCAAAGGTGCAGTTGGATATTAACTCTACAGTGAGTCAGGGCACAGGGAAGTCCCCTCTTGAATTACTCTGCGGTTTGAGACCCCGTTTAGCCGGTGATATACTGGGTGCACATCACACGTCTGCCTTGAACCAGCTGAGAATATTGAGCAGAATGCTGCTGCTATGAAGCTTTGATTTGATAAGGGCCGACGAGCGACGCAGCCGCTGTCGGTGGGCACGTTGGTCATGGTGGAGCGGAAAATCTTGAGGCCGGGTCTAACAAGTGGCAAGTTGGTGCCGAGAAAATTAAGGTGGTTTTGCCGAACGATCGGTATGAAGTAAGCTCTGCCGCCAGGGGCAAGAGAGCGTATAAAAGTGTTATTGGAAATCTAGACAAGACAGTAATTCGTCAGAGGACGATTTACAGTGAGATGCTGTCACCCCTCTGGAATAAAGGCCTACAGGGCTATGTAATACATACAGGGCGATGTACCACTGAGGCATCGAGGGGTTGGTTTACCTCATGTAAGGCCTCCGCGGCATTGAGATTACGTTTGGCTCGTGTAAGGCCCGCTGAGGCATCGAGGGTTGGTTTACCTCATGTAAGGCCTCCGCGGCATTGAGATTACGTTTGGCTCGTGTAAGGCCCGCTGAGGCATCGAGGGTTGGTTTACCTCATGTAAGGCCTCCGCGGCATTGAGATTACGTTTGGCTCGTGTAAGGCCCGCTGAGGCATCGAGGGTTGGTTTACCTCATGTAAGGCCTCCGCGGCATTGAGATTACGTTTGGCTCGTGTAAGGCCCGCTGAGGCATCGAGGGTTGGTTTACCTCATGTAAGGCCTCCGCGGCATTGAGAGTACATTTGGCTGTAGGCCTGTGGGCCTTGCATAGCCCTGTAGGCCTTACCTGCAGGGCTGTGTGATGCCTACGGGGCTATTTCCTGCCTACGGGGCGATTTAGGTACTGCCTACGGGGCAATTTGCTGATGGCGGCTGCATCGAGTCTTCGTGGCTGCGCTGGCAGCTCTGATGGCGGCTGCGCCGAGTCTCCGTGGCGGCACTGGCAGCTCTGATGGCGGCGTACCAGCGGAAGCGCTACTTCATTCCTTCGAGGGCGAAGGACTACTGCAGGATGGCCGAGCTATTAGCGTGAAATTTGGACATCCCTATTCGACTATTGATTATGCGCATCCCTAGCGCAATGACAGATGACACTTCTCTATTCTCGCTTAATGGCGCACTAATGCGTCTCTGTACTGTATTACTATTTTATTCAATAAATCCTGTTAAAACCTAATACCGAGTCTAACACTACCTATATCTAACTTACCTACTCATGGAAACAAAACAGTATATACCTTCATATAACTATGTAGGTAGGTATAATACTAATTAAGACTTTAAATACCTATCCAGATAATGAACCTATGATTATTCAGAAAATATACTACATCGTATTACCATAATTTTATCTGAGTATACCTACTGAAATATAAGCAGTATTTATTGGCTGGTTAGGAAACCATTATTCGTTGGATTTAGTAAGCTTGAGTATCCATATATGGCCGTCTAAAACATAAAAGATCTATTTTGGATCATTAACCAAACCAGTGAGACAAAAATAATTTTAAACACTGGCACTGGATAATAAAATAAAAACACTTTAGAATTGGCTAACAGAAATCATTAAATTACCAAATAAGACATTTACACATTTAATTCATGTGCTAGGTAGCTTTTTAAGTAGGTACAATTGTTATTTGCAAATAGCAAGATTATTAAATTTATTTATTTAAGAACTAGCGGCCGCCCACGAATTCGTCCACCTGGAAATGGTTTTGGCAGCAATGATTTATTAAAATAGCCTATAATATAACTTGTATAAATAGCTATTTACAAGCGAAAGTCCCGTCGAAATTGGTCCAGCCGTTTCGGAGATTAGCGGGAATAAACAGACAAAAAAAATTGCTTGCAAAACCCATTTGTTAAAACGTCGTTATTTCAATGTTACAAACAGACACTTTAATTTTATTTTATTGTATAGAAGTTACCTCGAAGTATATTTCACACATTTGAAGGGAGTTTCGAAGTCAAGCGGTCAATATTCCCACGCAAAAGGAGCTCGTTTTCTATTCCAGTAAAAATATCTACGTGCCGCCTTGCACGCCATTATACTGGACTATATGGGCATGCGCTCATTTTTGTGAACGTTATAAAGAAATACAATATGATCTATTGATCGTGAGCTTTTGCACTCGTCGTGTCAAGCCACGATAAAACTAACTTTGGTCTGCTGTTATGGCAAATCAATGTGACCTGTATTTTCTAGTCTATAAGTCCCAGTTTCCAATGTGATTTAAGATGTTAGGTGCGTAGCTATGTTGGTCAAATTACAGGGTTTGTCCACCTGACATTGTCGTATTAGGAATGGTGAACGTGTGACTGATTGGGAAAGAAGTCTAGGGCTGAGACTTACTTGTGCTCTTAGATTTATGTACCCAAAGTTCTTGTATACCTAAGCCTTGTCTCCTGCAGTGATAGATACTAGTATAATGGGTACTATTGAATTTCGTGTACCTACGCATTACATCAATATACCTACTTAAATCAATGAGTTGCAAAAGTTGCACTTCTGCAAACCTGCACTTCCGCATTGCATTAAAACTAAGTGGATACAGCACCCATATTCCCAACATCAATTTGATGCTGAGATAAAAGTACTGGTGAACTCATAATAATGAGAAACCGTTATAATAAGCTTCGACCTCAAAATTACTCATATAATCCATTAATAGACATTACTTGCATGCAGCCTCTGTCAACAAATGAATAATTTTTATAGGTCGGGAGCATTTAAACATTGTTACACAAAAATAATATTCTGCAGTTTACCTAAATAAAATAAGAACTTCAAACTGTAAGCTTTCGCTTTTTTTAGGTTTATTTATTTAAAGTAGAAGTTGTTGTGTAAACCTTATGAAAGCCATGATTATTACACAGAATCTATGAGTGAAATTTATTATACTTAGGGATTCAGAATAACATTTAGTATAGCATTATAATAATTTGACGTTTAGGAGAGGGTATCTTAAAGTCAGAAGTTATAGGTGAAGCCGTTTTGCAACTGTCAATTTATAATGCCCTCCTGTACTATAAAGCTTGGGCGAACGCGATGTGATCACGACTCACGGTAGCCCGCTCCTTACAAGGGCCAGTCATAAAACAGCACACGAAATATATGACGACTTTCAGAGATTATTCCATCGGGTTGTGATTGATAACTTTACTCGTGCGTCGAATTGGTACGTTTATGGCGTATGTAAAAAATTGAGTCCTGTCGAATGATTGCAATGGATAACGGCGGCAGTCCATCAATACGCCAATCCTTTGCTTAAGTGGGTATTCACTTATTTAACTCATTTCGTGTGGTTTTATTAATAATCTTTTCATCCACGATATTAAAATTCGATGCAAAATCCATAGCTATTTAACTGCCCGACGTTTTGATTATGTAATTTAACTTTGTGCAAATACTTACATTGATAATTGCTACTGTATTACCCTGTGAAGACTAATATTAATTATGATTAAGTCTAAGGGAACGCGAAAGTCTTAAATAACTGATCCTGTGTTGTGCAAAAGCTGCATTGGAATCTGAATGGTTGTACCTTTCATCATCGTTATTGGTACTTGACTTGAGGCTGTTTTCCACCCACCTATTCAGTGTGGGTTGATTCGTTTCTTTTTATATCGTCTTCGTATGGCGTTCGAGAGTTCAAAGAGCACCTAAAAAAATGTTAAATTGATAGGTATAACATTTATGTGATACCGGGATATGAACTTAATCTCATCTTATCTCGAATTAATTTCAAGCTATCGACTCTACAACTAGGTTTAGTTTCAAGGATTTGATGAAAAAAAAATTTCACAGTCAATATTACACAAACCCATATATCTACCTATATCTACCTAGATATTGCTGACCTAAAATAACCTACAAACTAACAAAAAGTTGACCCCTACCAGGCATACTCGAACTCGATTCAGCTATCAATCATTCATTACTCACTCAGGTGCGTAACTATTGAGTCCTAACTTTATCGCCTCCCTTATTGCATGTGAATGATGCAGATTTCCCTTATAAAGGATGGAACCGACCTGCCATCGACTCATACGGTAACTGCCACTATTCAAGCGACACCTATTCATTCTGACCCTTATTTCTTCAGCCAGAAAGATTCAAAGTCAATATTTTACAGAACAAACAACTTTGCAAAGTCGGCCGGACCCTGTCTTAGGTAACAAACTGCGTACATTAAAATTAACGACCTAACTAAACGTTTATTGTGATTTTAAACGCTAAATAACAGTAAATAGAATCCAAAATAGTGCGTCGCCAGAAATATATCAAGTGTTTTGAAGACATTAAGTTAAGAATGGATCTAATTACATAAGTTTCCGAAGGTGATATGAGCTAGCTATAAGAATGCAATTAAATGCATACTGCAGCCCCAAAGGGTGCTCGTGATAGTCATAATGTAAATGACACCTAATTGATTTAGAATTCCCTATCTAATGGCACTACCTAAATACGAGATGCTTTACTAAAGAAGTAGAATTTAACTGCAGGGAATTCTATCGTATTTATGTCTTCGGATAAATTTCGGCGAACCGAACAAAACCATTAACACTTCTATCAGATACGATCCATAATGCACTATCCTAAAAATCTGCTACAATTTCACTGGTATCTTTTTGTTCATCATTGACGATATACCTAAGTAAAACTATTAAAGGAGGGGTTTATTTATGCAATTGACCATTATTCGAATTTGCAGGTTCAATAATGCGTTGTGGCTAGCTCACCATAAAAAAGCTTTTGTTTCATCTTCTGTCAATCTAGACAAATAAAAAAAGTTTTATCAATCAAATACATCACGCAAACGGAGTCACGGGTGGAAGCTATACATACCTATAAAATTTTATACCAACTCTGCAAAGTCAAGTTTTAAAAGAAAACACCAAATCACCCGCTGCGCTAGCTGAATAAGCGAATAACAACATCGAAACTTCACGGCGCTCACTTCTCTTGTTCCACACGACTTCATTCATGAGTTCACTGAGCAGAACCAGTCCTGCCTCCACTGGACACAAAAACCCACGGGCTTTGTAACAGAATTCTCTCTTCATTGAAGAAAAGCCTAGTGTTTGCACTAATTGGACATTAGTTCAGGGAACGCAAACTCTACTTTCAATCGTTAGCCAACACCGACACCTTTATTACTCGAGAAATACGACACAAAATAAAACTGAAAATTATTTCTAAATCGGCAGATTGTTTAGATCTTTGTAATTCAAAAAATCCCGACAAAAAACGGGCTGGCGATACTTAGAACGTACTCTATGGTCATTTATCATATTTTCTCGGGTTTTAATGGCATTTGTAATGCAAGTGGTTTTTATTGCATTCCTATGTTCGCATTGCGCCTTATAATTAGGTGCATTTCCTATTTAATTATTTCATCCGGATTAATGACATCCACCTACTTACTATACCAATATAACTTGAAAGTACCTAGTGACCAATAAGGCAATTAGAAAACCTTTTTTTAGTTTAGGAAGCTTTATATAGTTATGTATATTAATTATATCAAGCACCTAACAAGAAATTGTATGTCATTAGAGTTATTTCTTTCAATACCTACATACAAAAATAATTTGATTAATAACGTTTCGCAGCAAAAAATTATATAAGTACGAGTAAACTGGAATCCTAATACAAAAATTGGATAATTATTTCCCCTTACAGTCAGCATTAGGAAAATAATGTACTTCATCAGATACAATTTATTTGTAGTTAATAATTACAGAGACCGGTCCAGTTCCCACGTAAGTATTACTACTACCTACTTATAGGCACTCGGATCAGTTGTAGTATTTCTCCTTCACAATTAATTGATTATGTGTTGGCCCCAATTAAATAATTATCCTCGCACAGTACCTACCTATCAATGAAAGTAGATAATTGGCACTTTTTCAATTTAAAATGGCGCTGGATGGAATCATCAAGAATGTTTTGTTTTGTAGATTTTGGTAAGGCTCTACATAACGCTACAAGTCTTTGTGCAGCTTGTATTTATTATTGACTAGCTTCTGCCCGCGGCATCGTCGGCGTGAAGCTTTTTATCGCGTAAAACATCTTTTATAAGGACCTATCTTAGTACCTGTATTTACCAAATTTAATTTAAATCGGTTCAGATTTTTGGCGTGAATGCGTGACGGATGAACAAACATATAGACAGATAGAGTCACTTTTTGCATTTTGGATATGGAATTTATATAGGATTGAGTATTCGTCTTCGTAAATCTAATACTAAACTAATTTAAGTAAGCCACCAGACCGAACCCAGTTAGTCTTGTTGCTACGATCCGAGTGAGTTACGTAGCATATCAACGATATTAATTGTGAAATAAATTACTTTTTGTCGGACATTTTTTCCGCGCGTCTGCGTTTCACGGTTTGTTACCCCTGGAGTTGACGGTAGTTCACCGAGAGACTGGCAGGAAGAGATCGAAATAAATTAGTTATGTACTCAGATTTATTGTAATAACTACCTACTTCGTTACTGTTTGTAGTAAATGCTTCGTTGGCTTGGCGGCGAGGCCAACAGCCAGGGAGAGCTCTCGAGAACTTATGTTGTTGTGAATATGGCAAATAGGTAAGTAAAATTCGGATTCACTACCTAAATAAGAAGTTAATAGGATACCTATCCTATCCAAACCCAACCAAAAGCGTCCTAATTAGATACGAGTAGGTATCGTTCGGTCCAGTTCATCTTCCATTCGATTTATTACT
Organism: Maruca vitrata; assembly: GCA_039566165.1. Classification (NCBI taxonomy): domain Eukaryota; kingdom Metazoa; phylum Arthropoda; class Insecta; order Lepidoptera; family Crambidae; genus Maruca; species Maruca vitrata. The sequence continues at coordinate 5,155,648 of CM076926.1, forward strand.
AAACGACTAAATTCAGAAAAAAAACAATAGGTAGGTACTTACATAATATTTGACAGCTGCTGCGATTCAGAGCGATGCTTAATTGAAACCAAATCGGAAATTCAACGTTCAAATAACTGATTCTCGTTTCAATAATTTTATTCGTCTGTGCATGTAAAGCTTAGAGGTCGTCTTTAGAGAGAGATGTATTTTAATCGGCGACTGAATACGTACGTGTAGAAGGCATTTGTCGCGTTAGTTTTCAAAGGTTTTTATCGGTATTTCTCAGACGGGCGCCAATGATCCATGTCAGGCTGGTCGAGGCATTCGCGAGAACATTTTTCAAGCTAAATGTTACTTTAGAATTTAATGTGGACGTTTCTCTTGGGTTATGGTCGTCTTTTATTTTTTATCCTAAGTAGACTAAACTTTAAAATTTAGTATATTAATCTTTCTAAATAAAAATTATTCTAACTTGAATTTTGACACGTCCACGTCTTACTAGTATTTAAGTAGCTGGGTATCGTCTGGCAGCTCTACATTTTGTGCCCACTAATCTCAGAAACAGCTTATCCAAACTAGATGTAAAAACTATATATATTTTGGTGTAAATAAACTCTAATTAAGTTTTAGATCTTGTTTCTTGTCAATCAGTTTATAAATAAAAATAGTTATTGTAATTTAAAAAATCACGTAGAACTTGCTCATTTGTTCGCGGACGAAGTCGCTGGCACAACTAGTATAACAATAAACTATTGACCTCTCCGTCATCATTAGGTACGGCGCCACCGATTAACCTAAGTAGTTAGGTATACCTACGTCTAGAATACTAATTTTATTAGATAGTTTCCCTAAAGCTATGAAAAAACAATAATTAAGTAATTACAGATTTATTATGTATGCAAGCATTTAAGATTATGATAATGACGGTCGTTTACCTTTAATGCAAGGTCGACTACGCAAAAACTAGATACTTACTTTAGCAAACTTTATGTACTACTGTGCAAGTGCTCTTTACAAGGCAATTAAATAATATAAAAAGTAAATGTAATACTTTTAGAATCTATAGATTTAGTTGCCGAAGACAAAAGGGCTCTTTAGTTAACTAACGAATGATTGCATATTGATTTTGAGAATTTGTGCCTTACATTTTTAGTTTACTTACACGCTAATAAATTTTAGACTTAATAGACCACCGCTTTTAATTTATCAAGCATCATTACCCTTATCTCATCATCGTTACCTAATTGAAGTGCAACCTTTGCAAAGGTCAAGGGAGAGTGCGTTTTGCAGTAATAATTGTTACTTAAACTCGGAGTGGAGCGCCCGAACTGGAAATCCTGACCCGAGCCACGCTATGAGTCACGCGACCCCGGGCTCCTCCGGCGGCCGCTTAGGCCTTCGACTTAAGACATTTTAGGTACTTGTTAGGTTTTGAAGGAAAAAAAACAACCTCATTTTTGCAGAATATCCTTCATACTTGTTAGGATATAATGGGGAAAATGCAACTTAACGTTTGTATCATCACTACATAGTATAAAGCAGTCGCTTCCCACGTCTGTCTGTCCCTACGTACTTATGCTTTAATCTTTAAAACTACACAGCTGATTTTGATCCGTTTTTTATAAAGATGAGAAATTTAAGAGGAAGCTTTTTATGTATACGGGCGGGTCACTCACCTGAAATGTGCCTATTTTTGTCAATATTAAAAAAATAGTTTTCATCGAATACCAGTTCCATGAAGAGTAATACACGGGGACACAATAAATTCTCTCACACGTTTATATTTTCGAAAGACAGGTTAAAGCCAGTCCCCCGAATCCAGGGGCGCCCTAGAGCCCTAGCATACCATCATACCTCCCTGCATATGTGAACAGCCTCAAAATTGCCGTTAACTAAAGTAAACCGAATAAACGTGGAATGTACCATGCTCAGGCATGGGAGGGATCAGGCAAGGATAGCCAAAGCGATAACTTGAGCTAGTTTTATAGGCACAGAACAGATATAAGACACCTGCTACCACTGCTTCCTGACTCTGTGGAGTGAGTTCCTTGGGCAAAAAAGCCCTCTACTATTTTTTGCGCAACTTTACATCAACGAACTTTACTGGTCAAGTGCTAAGTACAAATTACACAAGTTCATAGTTATCGTGGGGCCCTATAGCGGACCACGGCGCCAGACTGTTACAGCATACAGATTTCATCTGCGTTATTTTGGCGGCAACAATACGTGACTACCATATTCGGACGTACTTTAAACTTCTTACTCAGATTTTTTACTTTAAACGATTTAAATGCCAGGAATGGAAGCATTATTTCGATATTGTTCGTTGTTTATCACTACCATTTGAAGACTAATCTTGATTACAACACGAACAATTAATGAACTTATCTACCTACTTACTTTACTTATGTAGGGAGGGTTGTACACTTGTACACATATTATTTTACAGTTGATACCTATAACTTGTTTTTATCTATTTAGAATCTTCTACCTTATTTGATAGATATACCTATTATCATGCTGTGATATACAATCACTACATAGTATACAAACTCGTAGTTGTAAAACCATTTACATAACTACTTGCTTGCTTTTGATATTTGATAATTTAGTATCCAGTAGACAGTAACGTACCTACCTAGTTACGTAAATATTCAGCAGAATTAATAGTTAGGGTGGGATTTATTATTTCTTAAAATTATTTGGGCTTTGCAAGTTTTCAGCTAAGCCAAAGAAGTCATTGAACTGATGTTTTTTTTATGACAAGCAAGTCTCCCTTTTTTCGCCATACAACCAAGACCAAAAAGGCGAAGTGATGAAACAGAGATAAAAAAAATTCGCAACGTGAACTCTGAAATTAATTGTACTTCTCCCTGACATGGACAATTTACGCCTAAAGCTTTTAACATCTCGCCTCTTCCCATTTTAGGAGCGACCGGTCCTTCCATTTGGGGAAAGATTTTTGACTTTCGAAAACATTGGAAAGTAATGAAGTAAGTAGGTACCTACGTATTTACTTAGGTACTTATTTACGTAATAGTGTCTCATGATTATTATGCATCTACATATACATATAATATGTAGGATTGACCTATCAAATTAATTTATCCTATCGAAGCTACTTATGGAAAGATTATTTAATTTTATTAATTTATCTTTATATTTACCACTAGTACTCACTTAGCTATTACTTACTTACCTAACTGAAACTACCTCACCAAGAAGCCCCCGGTTCGGTACCCAGGCTAAACTTGTTTGCATTTTCTGAAATAACTCGATCCGGAGTCAGGAAGTTGGCGGACGTACCTACATGCCTAGGAAAGCACGTCAGATTGCCATCTCGTCGGAGTATGAGAGATAAGGAAAAGTATGCATCGACTTTTGTGCCGACAGTACAAGTTGTACGTACAATTTTGTAGTTTTTGTAGTGTCCATGTAGGTAAACTTTGGTAAAACAGGCCTGCAGAATACCTACTTACTAGACAAGGGCTATTACGTAATTAACTGAAAATATATGGCTTAAGACCGCGTGACTCCCTTAGAGATATTTTTAAAGACATAGATTATTTTAACCGTAGCTTCCCAGTACATTTTGGACTGTATCTTATATGTTTACAAGAACATGCAATCATTTAATAAGAAATCGGATACTCACCATTTTAACACCAGAAATAAACATAGGCTTGCCGTTTCAAGGCTCAGGCTTCAAAAGACTGGAAAGTCGTTCTTAGGTTTAAGCAGAAAATTGTTTAATAAGATTCCACAAAATGTTATTGATATACCTTTTTATAATTTCAAACTTTTTATTAAGTCGTGTCTTGTGAAAAAAGCATATTATAAAGTAGAAGACTACTTAAATGATAAAAATCCATGGACATGATGAGCTGCTCGCTTGGACATCAATGAATTATGTAACTTGTGAATTTTTATGTAATATGTGATTTATTTATTTACAACTTGACGTGCAAAAGTATTTCATGTAAATCTATTTGCAGAATAAATTATTTCATTTCATTTCATAACAGTAAATTGATGTAATGGAAGTTTTAAAATTATTAATGCCTAATCATCAATTAGTACATACTACTATTGAGCTGGAGAACCCTACTTTATGTGTACGTGCACATAAAGTAGGGTTCTCTGCGTGCAGGTACACAGTGACAAATGGTCCTTCAAATTATAATATTGTCTACTATAGCTATGTCATTTATTGCTGTAATCCAATTTATCTACATAATATTTTACGATCTATTTGATAAATACCAATAATTATAAATAAAACAAGAGGTAGGTATCATTGATAAACACTCTTAAACCGAGATAAAACATGGACTGTATGAAAGCAATTTTATTAGCAACTAATATTTAAAAGTGTAACTATTTGACAGCTGTCATTATTATTGTCACGTCACGTATTTACTTTTTTCGCGGGGTGCCGATAGGACAGAGTTCATAAAATATTTACAATTACTATTACTAAAATGAGGTGACGTGGATCGATTGAATAAGACCGATGAATATTAATACATTCCAGACTTATTTGACATATTGAATAAAATTGTACTGTGACAATGGCTGGTGTACCTGTGAAATTGGGATCTGTATTGTCTTTCTGTGTGGTGCTTTACGCCGTGTATTTCCGCAAGAATGATGTTGGGGACATTAGGCTTTCGCCAGTGAAGGATCATCTGTTATATTTGGAGAGTGAGAACAAAGTCGCGGTCGGTACGCTTCAACCGCGGGTGGCACTGGGCTACGGAGCGTGTCACGACCTCTTCGTGAATGCAACCTCATTTCTTGACTTCAAGGACCTGAAAGGTGCCCCCGAACATTTCAATGAGATCTCAAATAACGAGGAATTCCTTAAAAGTTTTGCTTATTTCTTCAAACATGGTGCAGCAGCTGAGTATGTATAATAAATACCTGCATAGATTCATGCTTCTGATATATTGTAGCTTACACCTACATAATTGGATTTAATAATAAAATATTTTATTATTCATTTCAGGAGGTTTATGTCCAACTCCGAGTTATATGATAAGTTAATAGAAAAGGCTTTGAAACTGCCTGATACAAGGTGGGCGATTGGAGGCAATGCTCCTCTTATGGCCAAGAGATTTTTCATAGAGGGGTGGAAAGTCCTTTTTGCTGGTAAAATGAGTGACAAACTCAAGTCATACATTCCTGATAAAATACAGATAGTGGGTAATGCAGCAAATGAGGAAGTAAAAGACGATGTTCACATGATATTGGAGTACAAAGCAGATGAAAAGTTTGGAGTGTACAAGGCCCCCAGAGCTAACAGATACATAATGCACAATGATGAGAACAATCCCTTATTAAGTTCCTTGGAGAAGTTTGGGGAGTATCTGCCGGAATTTAATCCTAATTTACTAGTCATTAGCGGATTGCAAATGATGGATAACTATCCATTCAAAAAAGGTGATGTTAAAGGTACCTATTATTTATTTTCTTTTTAGTTACTTGACTTCCTTTTAACATAAGTACAGTAATACCCTGACTTAAGCAAATTCAGATTAACACTATTTTTGAAATGACAAAAGCTGCAATCAAAGTCATAAAAGGTAAGATAAGACTCCAACAAGTTGGCTTCTGTTACAAAACAATGATTTATGGAAATATTAGCATGCTACAAGGAGATATAACTTCTGTCTTTGTTAGAGATTGAAACCTTCTACATCCAAATTGCTTCAGATTTAGTGAAAATTTCCAATTGGTTACACATTCATAGTATAAATTTATATGGATTTACCCTGACTTATGTGAATTTTGACATACACAGAGGAGGGATCCCTCCGTCCTACCTATTACATAAGTGTGGGGTAATACTGTACCTTATTTTACTTGTTCTCTATTCTCTTATCAGTTTTTTGAGATACACCCATTGAAATAATGGTCATACTTAACAAAAAAAATATATCGTTACAGATTTAAGAGCTGAAAGACTGGACTTAGTCAAGGAACAAATATTGTCCCAACCCTTGTCTACACTAGCTCACTTTGAAATGGCAAGCTATGTAGATTTAGACCTTCTATTACACTTGACTGAAAAAGTTCTGCCATATGTTGACTCTGTAGGCATGAATGAACAAGAACTGACTAATATATGCAGTGTACTAGAGTCAGGGGAAGTAAGTGTTGTAGCTGATTCCAATCCCAGAGTAGCAACAGCTTTGGACCAAATGAGAAAGATATTCAATCTGATAAGGCTGAAAAATAAAGCACATGGTAACAAAAGAAAACTTACTCGTATTCATGTGCACACATTAGCCTACCAGGCCATTTTGACTGTTAAAAATTCAAATTGGAAGAGAACAGAAGCCGCTGCTGCCAAAGCGTCTTTGACAGCTCATAGATATGTGTGCAACAACCAAAATATTGCACTTGACAAGTCTAAGTTGTTGCTAGATGACAGTTTCTCCACAACAACCGACAATGACAACACCAGCAGAGTGTTCTTTGAGCCGTCGAAACCTGTGGCATGTTGGGATGAGGTAGTAGATAATGACAATGTTGAAATCTGTGTCGCCCCTGTTCTTATTTGCACCGAAGCCCAATTGACTGCAGGTGCTGGAGACAACATATCTGCGGCTGGATTGGTTTTACAAGTTGAAAAGTGAATCTATGTCATTTTACTATTAGATTAATGTTCATATTTTATTACCTACTTAATTATGGTGTTACTCTATTCATTCCAATTATAATGTTGTTGTGATTGTAGATACTTAATGTTGTGCCATTTTACAATATCACATTTATCTGTAACTGAAAGACTTGCCACTGCATATAAGTACAACATAGTTTGGAATTTATATTTATAGGTACATAATTATATTTTATTGACTGCTTTGTTATCAAAATTATGATCAAGTTATTGTGTTCGTAGATGTTAATTAATTGTATTATGAATTTGGTTCTAAGGCTTATTTTATTTTATTTGGAGCTATTTTTTTTATGAGTGTGTAGTATGAAATTCTTAACAAATTATAATTATTTGCTTACTGTGACTCCAAAATTTTAATCTTTCTTTTTCATTTTTTAATTTTTCTATTTCTTTAATTTAAGAATTATTATACTACACAGTCATTTATTTAATTAACATTCCCAGAGATGCTGTAATCAAAGAGAATATCATAAGATAAGGTGTAAGGTATTTGAAAGAAGCACTACTCTTGGTTAAAAACCTTATTTATTTACATGCTACAATAAATAAAAATTATCATAATTTTTTTTTATTGAAAATACCTTGAAACAATTTGTTTATACAAAAAACAACTTAAAGTTATTACCTAACATAAAGACATAATTTTTCTAACAATGATATAACAACAGATCACTTTCTATCAAATCAAAATCAATACAATTAACTCTAGTGGTACCTATATCCTATAATCTTAAAATGTATGTAAATTACTTACTTTATGGTGATTAGATAGGTAAATCAATTTCCTACCACTAACATGCAATACATGACATTAAAATTAGTCACACTTCAGTCTTAGAAAAGGACTTAGGTATAATAATATGATAATAATATTTCTATAATTGAAATTAATCATCAAATTTTATCTTTTTATTTTGTGGCTTAGCTGTTTCCTTGTAAGGATCATACAAGCCGCTTCTGACAAATCTTTTGGCTGCTTCAATGTTAACGGTAGGTCTCTTCTCTCTGTCTTTGACTTCTTGCCATTTGACCATGACTGTTTTTATCCTCTGTAGCTCGTCTTTGATAGGATGTTTAGACGGATCTATCCCCTGGATACGTAGGTTTACCCAATGTAATGAGTTCAATGTGAACGCCAAAAATAGATCAAGCTCAATCTGTGAGGGTAGACTCATTTTGTCATAATCCTGCTTCAAGGGTAACAACTGGTCTAGTACTTTCTGTAAATCTTTCAAGTTTTCTACCAGACCCTCGCACTTCCCAACGAAATCCTTGTCGTTCGAGAGTTCACCGTATTTCAAATCCCAATCCATTTTGTGTAGAAGAATGACAAGAAACTTGTCACAATATAACGATCGGAGCAGATAGATTTATATCGCTTTTAAATAGATTAAAACCAATAAAACCACGCCGTTTCAGAATATAACCTATTTATAACAATTAGTTTTTGACAGCTTATGTCAAATCAAAATACAGCTCTGTGATCTTTGACCATCACAGATAAAAAAGGAAAATGCAACGAGAGAATGAGAGAACCTTTTTTGGTTCATCGATATTGGAATGATGTTTTTTCTTTTGTTGATCTGAATATCGCAGTTTTATACACGGTATTATACCAGAGCCGCTCTAAGTTGGCCGATTTGCTACATGTCAGACTGACTGCACTAGTGAGGGACAACGGTAAAATTGCCGAAGTATATAAGTAACAGTTATTTCCACTTTATAACCAAGCAAGGTCTAATTATAACAAATTTTTATTAAAAACATTAATTCACATCCAAAAGATTGAATTTAAGTTCCTTATTTATAAATATATTTATTTTTAAAATACAATACTTATTAAATCCTTCATCCTATTTTTAAAAAATACCTGGTGAGTATTACCCACTACGTCACTATGAAAACGTGTCAAACGGCGTAACCTTGTAAAAGCGTAATACAGAGTGGAAATTTTACGTTTTCTTTTTATAATTCAATTATTTTAGGTAATAAAAGACAAATAATTAGATAATTAGGTGCATTTGACATTTTGAAATAACGTCTTATTTTTAAAAGTTGTTCTTTATGATTCGCTAAATATGTTCCTCTTAACAAGGATAAATGCAAAATATAAAATAAAAAGTGTCAAATCAGTCTTCTAAGAACGGCTCCGGTATAAATTGATTACATTTGGGAGTCACGCCCTACTCTTTCCCTAATTCATAGGTTTTTGTCTCGCCAAGAGCTATAAACCAGGAATTTTACAACTCTCAAGAACACTGTCGATTTACCAAGAATATCAGTGGGGCTACCATGAGTTTAAAACTTACGCGCTCGATATCGACTACGTAAATATGTCTATGAAAAACATGTACAGCGCCGGCTGGTGGTTACGCTAAGAACTACAATCGGCCATATGAAAAAAACAACTCGATAGGTTTTTAACGTAGGTACGTAAGTTTACGATAGCCAACTCATGGTAGGCCCTCTGGCTAGTGAAGTTCTTTTAGATGCATTAGGAAAGAAACACTACTTTCAAGAACACTGTCGATATACCATGAATATCTGGCTAGTGAAGTTCTTTTAGTTAGATGCAATAGGTAGGAAACGATATCGATAACACAATATCTCTTCATCATTCAAAAGCGGCTAATACATATTTATTATCAGTGTAAAGAAAACATCAATACTAAATCAGAATTATTTATTTCAGGAAGAAACACAATTATAATTTTCAGTTAGTAAGGAGAGTGTACTTCGATATTTTTACTCTAGTTACAATAAGTTGTTCAATACATTTCACATTCATATTATGGTCCTAATAATAATAGTTGATGTATATTTTTAATCGAAAGATTAGGTACATCAATCATCTAAATATTCAAAAGGTTCTGGTGGTTCAGGTTCTTTTTCTTCTTCAGTCTTAGGGCCGAAGGCCGCCACAGGTTCCACCAAAACTTGTTCCTCATCGCCAGAGTGATTGAGCATAACAATACCACCAATAGAAATATCTTTCAATGGGGTGAACCCAGAACCATCGACAATAGTAATAGCCTTCAACTGTTGACGCATCACCCTGGCTGGGTTGTTAAGGATTTCAAAGTTAGGCTCAGGCTCCTTCTTCTCCTTTGTTTCTTTTTCTTCTCCTTCTTTTTCCTCTTTCTTAGTTTCTTTTTCCTTAGATGAACCAGCATCTTTGTCAGCTTTGCCATGAACAGTTATGTTAGGGTTGGGAGACTTGGATGGTTTTTTCTCTTCTTCATCAACATCCATCTTGGAAGTAGTTGAAGACGTCACACTGCTGGCTGAGCCTTCGGTGCCGTGCGCCCTTCTGCGGGCACGCGCCGCTGCGATACTCAGAACGGCAGTGGTGACTCGCTCTCTTTCCTCACGTTTCTTCTCCTCCAATGGAGCAGGATAGGCATATAGAGAAGGTTTCGAGTTTGACTTGATGTCCATTTGTGGCATCTTCAGGTCGGAATTCAGTGCAATCAGGCAAGTAGGCGTGAAAGCCAGTGATAGGCAATGAGCTAGTGGGAACCAGTACCAGTACTGAGTGAAGACTAACATACCAACAACAGCTAGCATGTTCATGTGGCCAGTCCTGTTTTGCAACGAGACAGTCACATTGCGACCTCCAGCGTCGATGATACCTTGGGCCAAGATGGCTCCAAACTTCGCCATGACGTCTTCATGTTTGTTGGATATAACTTGAGCATACAGCTGCCGGAAATATGTGACCTTAGGGCATAGGGCTTCAGTTTGCTGAATGAGAATCATAGCAGACGCAATAAGGGCACCTTGCCTCACGAAATTAATAGGGTCGAACTTTACCATTGGCTCAAGAAGGCCAATAGCTTCGCGATTGCCGGTTCCAGCGCAGGCGATACCCAAAGCCATGGCAGCACCATATCGAACATGGGGGTTGTATGATTCAGCCAAAAGGGACACAACTGATGGACATTGCTCAGGTGTTCTGAAGAGTAAAAAGCCGAGGGCTGTTACAGCGGCACGGCGCACGTCGTCGTTGACATCAGAGACGGCGACATGCAGCAATGTACGAATAGAATCATTATTACCGGTGCCACAATACGCAGTGGCGATAGTGTAGCACCCGGCACGTCGCAACAATGGGTCCTTGTCTCTCAATAGTTGCTGCACAAGAGCATCGGCTTCCTCAAGCCTGCCATACATCGTAAAGGCGATACCGACCGCCAATCCACGCAAAATCTTCTCATGCTGAGTTTCCTGTGCGTAGGCTACCATATCTTCAATGGCAGCAGCGTGGCGTGATCCCAACATTACCATACCCATGGCAATACCAGCAGCCTCACCAGTGACGGCATCATCTTGATATAGATTGAACTTGAGCTGTTCATAAACATCTTGCCTGTGAGTGCCCATGGCAGCCAGACCAAGGCCTAGACAACCACCATGTCGCACCATTTCATTCTGAGCATCTTTTAACTGGGTTAAAAGGTAATCAATGATGTTGGCTCCATGGTTGGCATGAATTAAGCCAAGGGCATACAAACCACCACCCTCTGAATAACCTGATGAGGGTCCAGCCTCTTTAGGCAAGTAAGATTGCATGAGAGCTAAGGACTCATTTTCGTGACCTCTATGTATGACTCCAAGTGAAGCTGTTACAGTCAGTTTGGCCCAGTTTGTGGCTCGGGCTAGCCATTCTAGGTTGTCTCTTAAAAATTGGTCACTTGTAGTTCCAGCATGCATAAATGCATTAGCAATAACTGTTGCAGTATGGCAGATGGAAACTCTGATAGCATCCTTTGTGTTCTTCAGAATAAGCATGTCAGCATGATTAGACCTGATTAAGAATTGTAACTGGAGACCAATAGATACATCGCCTCCCAAGATAGAAATAAGTTTTTCTACCCTCCTTTGATGTTCCTTCTCTTCATCATTTAGACTTTCAATATCTCTTTCGGGTTTCTTAGCTTCTTCTGGTTGTGGTTGGTCGACTTCCATCGATGATTCTGGGAAGGGTCCACCCTGAGGTTGTGGCTTGCCACCAAGGGCACTTGGGATTGGTGCAGTACTCCTTAAAGCTTGCAGTACCCTTCCCAGGAATTGTTGTGTAGCCGAGTCATACAAATCAAAACCAATTTGGTATGCCATAAGGACTGATTCCTGTGGTCCATGTGTAAGTTTGTCAAGAATTTCTGCTACAGAGAGTGGGTCTTCAAGGAAGATGAGGCATTGACACATGTTGACATAGTCAGGGATGTTGAGACCTCTATAGAGACCAACCAGGGAGCGGAGAACTGTGCTACGGAAGCCCCTGTTCTGTAGCAGGCTCATAGCTACTTGGAAAGCATACTGAAGCATTCCTGAAATTTAAGAAAACATACATTCATTAAATGAAATTGAATTAATCAAAATGAAAATAAACAATATATTTGTTTGTTTACATCAATCATATCAGAAGAGTAAATTTTTTCTTTATGGCACAATTAGCTACCAAGTAAAAATTTGTTATTTATTGAAAGCTGAGGTGCAGCTCTAACTGGTGCCACTGAAAATCAGGTTTATGGCATTTTGTTGTCATGACACAAGTTGTTGATTGTCTGTTTTCATTATGTGCCAATTATGTAATGCTAACTAAACTAACTAGATTAGCGCAGCGACCCAAAACAAATCTTGACCTCTACATGTAATGCAGTATTTTTCTATAATTTGGCAAAATACCTTGGAAAAGTATTACAAGTACATACAATTAAAGTTTTACTGAATAAATTTTACATTATCATAATTATGTAGCTATGATATTGCATAATTTTATTTTAAAATTCTGAGTCAACCTAATGATAATGCATTTTGAAAATGTGAACAACAAATCAATCTCGTTTTTAATTTCATTAATCTACTAGGTAATGACTAAAGACACTAAAAGTGAAATAGAATGATTTTCTTTTGTTTTGGTACATAATCTTCTAGTCAAGTCAATGTGTTTGTTGTCATTCAACATTCATTGTATGGCTATTCTGAAACCCTTTGTTTACCAAGGGTGCTACCAACCTGGTATATCATCAGATTTCATGATGGATTCCTCGAAAATGTCCATGCGACGGGTCTCGAGCGCCAGGCCCAGGGCCTGCCGGTACTGGCCGTCATCCAGACACCGCTGGAACATGCGATTCACGATAGCCTCCAGCCGCGGGTCGATCACGTCCCCTGTGTTGTCCACGAACAGCACCTTCCGCTTCTGGGTGTAGAAGTCGATAGCCTTCGCAATCGTCGTATCAACATACTCGTTCCGTGCATTCACGTCGAACAAATCACCAGCTCCTAACGCGTACGTCAATGAGTCTTCGAACGCTCCCAAATGGTAATAAACCTTACTGGCCACCAGCGCTGCTAACTGATGCTGAGAAAACACTTTATCTTCATGTAGGATCTCGATTTTTTCAATAGATTCCGAGATCTCGGGCCAGAACTCATCTACGATGTTGTCCAACCTCTTCAAAGCAAATTCTTTTACTTCGGACATAGGCTCATCCAACAGGGATATAATCCCCGCGGCCGATGTGATATTCATTTTGATTGTTTGTCACTTATTTTAATTATTAATACAATTAAACTGTTTTTTGTTAAAAGTAAAACTCATGAACTAGCACAAATAAAACGATGATTTGACAAATTTATCATAGACAATATTACATTTCATTTTAAGTATTTCTGAAGTTGCCAGAATATTAACGTACTTCAAATGTGTACAATTGAAAAACGTTAAAAAAGTATTTGAGATATTTTATTTAAAAATGTCTAAAAGTAATGAATATTTTGAAACAGAATCTCTGATTAATCGGATTTTATTGACTTTTTAATTTAATAAATTACGAAAATATTTTATATTTTCGTCGAAGTGAAACAACCATTTATTATGTCATGGTAACACTAATGACCAAAAACAATATGCGTAATATAGAGTAGGACCGTTCTGAAATGAAAAACATAATATAAAAAATATTCCATTGTTATTTTGCATAAACAAATATTAAAATTTGTATATTTTTTACATACTATTTTAAAATAAAATCGAACTGCAAAAGTTATAAATTTTTGCAGTTAAGTGTCTGTCAGTACATGACAACAAGTATTGGAACGAATATTGTGAGTTGTCAATTTTATGTCAAACACACATTTCTACTTACGAAAGTTAATTGCGAAGATTAGTCAATAAATTATTTTTTTCATAATTCCATAAAATGTTGGACCTTTTCAGCATCTTCAGCAAAGGAGGCATCGTCCTATGGTGCTTTCAAAGTACTAGTGATATATTTTCGCCGTCGGTGAATGCTCTAATTCGCAGCGTAATATTACAAGTAAGTTCGCGAAGCCCTTCTGTCCTTGATACTAACGTAATTTACCATCTGCAACGTGTAATTTTCCTTAAATGTCGCTTATCCTTTGAATTATATGTGAACAATATATGCAAGTCCCTGTATCTATCATGTTTTGATGGAGAAATGCTTATCTTTTTCAGGAGCGAACAGGGAATAATTCATTTAATCATAATGCCCTGACGCTGCAATATAAGCTCGACAACGAGTTTGAGCTGGTTTTTGTGGTAGCGTACCAGCGCATACTGCAGTTATCCTATGTGGATAAGTTCTTGAATGATGTCCACCTTGAATTTAGGGACAAGTACAAAAATGACCTGCAGGGAGGCAGTATTCTTACGGACTTTGATTTCAGGACGTCCTTTGATAGGGTGCTCAAGGGATGTGAAGTGTGGGGTAAGAAATTTATGCTAAGATAGTATAGTTATATCTTGTACCACTTCAGTATATACAGTACCAGTCTATAGTACCATTTAAGTGAACCTAGTTCATTCAATATTTATAGAATATTTGGAATGAATAGAGAAAAGCATTAAAACAGATATAAAGGCTTTTTGGAGATACACAAAATCAAAAAAGCAACTAATTCCTTACCAAACCAAATGTACTACAATTCTGATTTCGCCAATAATGGTAAGGATATAGCTGACCTATTCGCGAGACATTTCTCTTCTGTTTACAACGAGCCTTCAACTAATATCTATGTACCTAATTTTCCTGAATTATGAATGGAGAAGTTATATATTTTTAAGAATTAAAATAGTTATAATTGTTTTTATATTTTCTTTCAGCTAAATCGCAAGCTAAAATTCCAAAACAAATGAGAACTTTTGAAGACTCTCAAAAGTCCAAAAAGACTGTTGCTTCTATGATTGAGCGAAAGGGTGAAGAAAAAGTTAATAAGAAGTCAGGTGAGTGTAGTTTATGTGAAAATTTTAATGATGGAAAGGCTTTCATAAGGAAAATTTAAGTAATAGCAATTATAGTATTAATAAACAATTCCCATTGTTTTAATAAGAAGGCCTGCTTGTATAATTCTTGCAAAGTAGATAATCAAAAGCAAAATGAAGCATGAATTGATTGCATGTGCAATATTACTTTGAGGAAAAGGTTTATAATAAATATATGCAACATTGCATAGTGCCAACTGTGCAGTGCTCAGACTAGCATATTTATGTTTATGTTGTCAATTAGAAACCAATAAGGAAAAAAAATCTTATGTAAAATTTTGTCATTGCAGTAAAAATAGTAGAAAATAAGAATTTAACCAATGGGAAAGTGGAGGAGTCGCCGGAGATAGAAGATGACATCATTGCTGCCAACAGGGCGAAGTTGGCACAAAAACTCGCCTCCAAGGGAAAGAAGGAAGTAGTCAAGTATGTTATTTTATTATTTAGCCTTTTTTAGCCGGACATCTAATTTTTGTTTCCTTTGAATTCATACATTTCGGTTTTTTTTAAATGTTGTATGTCCGTTTGCCAGGTGGCAAAGGCCTCCTCCAATCGTCTCCATTCCCGTCTCACGATTGCCACTCTACCCCATGTTGTTCCAGCGACTTGTTTGATATCGTCGTCCCACCTTCTCTGTGGTCTTCCTCTCTTTCTTTTTCCCTCTCTTGGGTGCCACTGTGTAACTATCTTACTCCACTTATCTTTCCCTCTAATCATGTCATGTATGTTATCCCTCTAATGTATGTATATATCAAGTATGTTATACTTTATTTTTATTATTATCCTCATACTAAACTTCGTCATTATGGATATTAGCAATTTAAATTCTTATGTGTTGTTCAAATGTGAATAAATAACTTGTTTCTCTTAATTTATGTAAACTTAAATGTATGATCAACATTCAGTGTTATTGGAAACTGAATTGTTTCTTTTGCACTTAATGGTTTATTATTTAACATCAGGTATATATAATGTACATATTTCATGTATGTAGGTCACCTTCTCTATGTCAATGATCTTGTTATACAACTACATAGTATCTAAGAAATATGCTCAAAGTAAAACCTGTTGGTGAAAGTTATACTTAAAATGTGTATGTCCTTGACATATCAATCAATGCAGAGGAAGTCAAAAGAGTGAACTAAATATGAAGTGCTTTTAATTTTGCATCCCTTCTACTATTTAGAATCCATGAAGTAATAGATTGTAAGAATCAGAGAGTCTGATTTCGTTTCCAAAGACTGTACATGTTCATTTCTTCCATCTATTATTGTTAAACAGGAAAAATAAATGTGTAATGAACTTCAATGTTTTTCCCATGTCCCATGAGAGTTATTAATCATGTGAACTGACTAAGATGGCAATCTGAGTATGTCTTTGTCTCTGACAGTAAGACTATGTATGTTCTATCTATTATAGTATACAATCATTGTCTCTGAAACGAATTAATATAATTTATGACTTTTACATTCTAATTTAAGAATCTTATATGATAAAAACAGAAGCAAATACAGAAAACCAAATGCAACTCAATTAATATGTCAGGCAGTAGTAGGATCTATGTATTAACTGTTATTTTTATCATTTGAAGACACGATAAAAACTTATCAGAGTAACAGTTACTTAGAAAATTATAGAAATAGATAATATATTCCAATATACATTTTTCTACTAAATATTAGGTGTTTGCTCGCGACCTTTATTGGTGTAACCCAGTCAAAACGTCGAGCAGTAAGCAGCTATGCATTTGCTACTCCTAATATCATGTTTAGACCCATAAAGACTTTAGTGTATGTAATGGAACGAGAAGTCTAAAATCTTATTTTTTTTTCTTTGTTTGCCTCAGGAAGTCCCCGAAGAGTCCGAAGGCGGAGGAGCGCGTGAAGCAGCCGCGCGTGTGGGCGCTGGGCGGCGGCTCGCGCGACCTCCCCGCGCTGGACTTCAGCACCGACAAGCCCGAGGACGCCGACGAGAGGATCAACGCCGACACACAGGTCAGAGGGCCACTGAGATGACCTAACAGGGCGTCATGTACAACTTGTAGTTGTGTACCGTGACACCCAATAAACAATAAGAAGAAATTCCAAGGTGGTGTAGTCGACCCACCCGCACTTGGCCAGCGTGGTTGACTAAGGCCTTAACGCCCTAGTTTAGGGTAGGCCCATGCCCCAGCAGTGGGGTTGTATATGGGCTGATGATAATTATAATTTATTTTAAATAGGTTTGTCCAGGATTGTTTTTGCACACCTACACACTTACTTTCATGAATTTTGTTGTGACTCTGTGTTAATATTCTATCAAAATTTGGACAATGGCCATAGGTGGCAAATATAGTGATACTGCAACCCAATCAATAGTCATGTTGTGGTAATTCTAAAAAGCCTTTTACTAACAGTCCCATTCAATCTTCCAGCTGATCGGTCAAATGACTGGAGAAATCCGAGACCTGGAGGTGGACTCTGAGGAGAGCAGCAGCGATGAGGAGGAAGCGGGCGACGCTCAGCCCAGCCCCAAGAAGGCTGGTGGAATGTTCAGCATCTTCAAGGGTGAGCTTGATGAGTCGAACCATATATTTAGTAGTAAATTAATACTTGGGACATTTCCACACTTGGTTATCTGACCCTAAACTTAGCAGAGCATGTAAGGGTGTCACATAATGTGTACATAATTAAATAAATAAGTACATAAACACAATTTTCTAAAGATCAGCATTAATCACTTTGGTATGCAAATGTCAGGTTTTATAATGGAACAAAAAAAGTTTAAAAAGCCATAACCCAAAATATTTGTTTTCCAGTTACAAGCTACAATGGTAAGATAAGATAAAAAATTTCTTAACAAATATTTTTGTTATAAACATGGTTCTTTGTCCCTTGTGTGTTATTTACCTGATTTAAAAAGTATATTTGTGTATTCAGCTGTTATTTCAAATAGTCAACAACCCGCCACATACCAATGTGTATTCAAATTTACACACCTGGGAAGTAATTCTAAGGTTTTTTAATCGACCAATCCGCACTTGGCCAGTGTGGTTTGGTAAGGCCTGATCGCCCTAGTTTGGGGTAGGCCCGTGCCACAACCAGGTAGTTGTAAAGATTGAGGCATAAACATGGACAGACAGACGCACAAAGCGACTTTGCTTTATACAATCTAATAATTTCTTCATATATTCCCCTCAGGTCTGGTGGGTTCGAAGGCTCTGAATGAGGAGTCGATGCGCCCGGCGCTGGACAAGATGCGAGACCACCTCATCGCTAAGAACGTCGCCGCGGACATCGCGAACAAGCTCTGCGACTCTGTCTCTGCCAAGCTGGAAGGGAGGGTGAGTGGTTGAGATAGTGCCAGTTTTGAGCAGTTTGTGGCATTTATGTATCTTTCAGATAAAGAACATGAGGTAATTTTAATTTTTTAGAATGCTTAATAGCTAGTAAAGTGGATTAAATATATATCTGGGACATTTCCACACACAGTCATCTGACCCCAAACTAAGCAGAGCTTGTACTATGGGCGTCAGAGACTGATATACATACATATATATTTATAAATAAATACTTTAATACATAATCACACCCAGACACTCATTCATTCAGGTCATTTGAGATGTAGCCTTATGAAAATCAGTTTTAACCATTAGCTGTCAGTCGGGAAACTAGAAGTTTGTGAAAATCTTTGCATGAAATAACAAAGTGTGGTGTTTTGTATTCGAATTCGTCATAATATGTTCCAGTTTAGCCAATTTGAAAAAATAAGCCGTCGGCTCTACTTTTGTATTTAGCGCAATATCCCTACAAGTGGTAAACCGATTTTCTGATGATAATTCAAAAGGTTATGCTTGCTGTAGCCCATTTTTTCCAGGGAAATAGAAGGCAATATTCAAATACTAACGTTAACGTCAAAAATTTTTTGTCATATTCTTAGGCATGTTTTATGGAGAAGTTTTTACAAAACATAACTCAGTTGTCAATCTATAGTTGTCTAAGGGTCTTTCAATAATCAATTTCTATTCTATTGTCGTCTAGGTGCTGGGAACATTCGAGAGCGTGGCTAAGACCGTGCAGGGCACCCTAACGGAGTCCCTGGTGCGGATCCTGTCTCCGAAGCGCCGTGTCGACGTACTTCGCGATGCCTTACACGCCAAACAGCAGGGAAGACCTTACGTCATGGCTTTCTGCGGGGTAAGTTAAATAAATATATATAATTTTTATTGCACACTAGCAGCCTATTGGTAGCGGCGTGATTTTATATAGCCTAAGGCCTTCCTCGATAAAAGTTTTATCCAACACAAAAAGATTTTTTCAATTCGAACCTGTAGTTCCTGACATTAGCACTTTCAAAGAAACAAACAAACTCTTTATAATATTATTAATTAAAGTTAAAAATAAAAGGAAAAAATACTGACACACCAAAATGCCACGGGATCGGAGGATCTGATGAGTGTACCTGTAAACGATATAGTCCGAAACCTTACATTCACTTCCCTCCCCAGGTGAACGGAGTGGGCAAATCCACCAACCTGGCGAAGATATGCTTCTGGCTGATCGAGAACGACATGTCGGTGCTGATCGCGGCCTGCGACACCTTCCGCGCCGGCGCCGTCGAACAACTGCGGACGCACTCCCGGCACCTCAACGCGCTGCACCCTGAGGCACGGCATGGGGGCAAGAAGATGGTGCATTTGTATGAGAAGGGATACGGTACGTTGATAGGGAACTACACTAACCTTCAGTCTATAGTATAAAGGTGAGGATACCAGTCTCTCATAATGATCGAGAACGACATGTCGGTGCTGATCGCGGCCTGCGACACGTTCCGCGCCGGCGCCGTCGAGCAGCTGCGGACCCACTCCAGGCACCTCAACGCGCTGCACCCTGAGGCGCGGCATGGGGGCAAGAAGATGGTGCATCTGTACGAGAAGGGATATGGTACGTTGATAGGGAACTACACTAACCTTCAGTCTATAATATAAGGGTGAGGATACCAGTCTCTCATAATGATCGAGAACCACATGTCGGTGCTGATCGCGGCCTGCGACACCTTCCGCGCCGGCGCCGTCGAGCAGCTGCGGACCCACTCCAGGCACCTCAACGCGCTGCACCCTGAGACACGGCACGGGGGCAAGAAGATGGTGCATCTGTATGAGAAGGGATACGGTACGTTGATAGGGAACTACACTAACCTTCAGTCTATAATATAAGGGTGAGGATACCAGTCTCTCATAATGATCGAGAACCACATGTCGGTACTGATCGCGGCCTGCGACACGTTCCGCGCCGGCGCCGTCGAACAACTACGGACGCACTCCCGGCACCTTAACGCGCTGCACCCGGAGACACGGCATGGGGGCAAGAAGATGGTGCATCTGTATGAGAAGGGATATGGTACGTACCATACCATAGTAGGAGTTATTGTAGTTCCCTATAAACGTTTATAGGAAACTACAAAAAATCGCGGCCTGCGACACCTTCCGCGCCGGCGCCTTCGAGCAGCTGCGGACACGCACCCGGCACAAGGGACGGAAGATGGTGCATTTGTATGAGAAGGGATATGGTACGTTATAGGGAACTACACTGACTCCTACCTGCAGTCTACAGTCCGCAGAAGCACGCACGGACGATTTTTACGCTATTGTGCACAAAATTTCTGCATCTCTGCTTATGAGACTTCGTTGCGGCACCAACGGCATTTTGAGGATGTTTGTTGAGAGATCTGAGACTCC
This sequence comes from Maruca vitrata, assembly GCA_039566165.1. Classification (NCBI taxonomy): domain Eukaryota; kingdom Metazoa; phylum Arthropoda; class Insecta; order Lepidoptera; family Crambidae; genus Maruca; species Maruca vitrata. The sequence continues at coordinate 5,176,324 of CM076926.1, forward strand.
TTTCTTGCAACTCTGGTTAGGGTTATTAATTTAACTGTATTCTTAGCAGTCCTAGCTAGTGATTACTGAATGTTTTCTAACATAGGTAAAATTTTTACTAACAAAATTTGATCATTTTAGTTGTCTGAATAAAGATGATTATTATTTTTATATAAGGGTGAGAGCCAACCGCTCCACTGTAAGTCCGGTGATGATGACGAGGCTACTCCAAGCCATCATTGTATGATTTTACATTAAGATTTAGACTGATTTTTTTTTGCCTATGTAATGATGTAACATTTGTTGGTCAACCAATTTTTTTTTACTCTACTTGTATAATCCCACTGCTGGGCAAAGGTCTCCTCCAAACCTGTCCACCGTTCTCTATCCATGTCTAGCACTTCCCAGCTCCTTGATAGCCAAAATCGTCACACAATCTTTTCTCGGGTCAACCGATAAAGAAGAAAAAATTGACTTACTGTATCCTGTCCCCCCAGGCAAGGACGCGGCCGGCATCGCGATGGAGGCGATAAAGCACGCGCGCGACGCCGGCATCGACGTCGTGCTGGTGGACACGGCCGGCCGCATGCAGGACAACGAGCCGCTCATGCGCGCGCTCGCCAAGCTCATCAAGGTATATATCCGTAGTGTATTCACTGGACATACGCCTCCCATGCATTTGGGGAGGCCTACATCCAGCAGTGGACAGAAATAAATAAATAAATATCTGGGACATTTCCACACACGGTCATCTGACCCCAAATAATTAAGCAGAGTTTGTACTATGGGCGTCAGAGACTGATACATACATATATATATTTATAAATACATACTTAAATACATAATCACACCCAGACACGGAACAAACACCGATGTTCATCACACAAATATTTGTCCCGAGTGGGAATCGAACCCACGACTCTCGGAACCGCCAGCCGGGGTCACTAACCACTGTTCCACCGAGCCAGTCAAATAAAAAATGGGCAGATGATGATATTAACTAAGTACAAAAAGCCTAAGCCCTCAACGACAAATGGCGCGTTTTTACTCGCGCGTATTGGAACCGCGCGATGGTGGTACTAGAGGTTCAAATATTCTTTCCACATATAGTCGCGCGACTTGCTAGTATCTCACCTGCGCGCGATCTCAAAACGCGCCATCTGAACAGGCCAGGGTTTTAGAATAAGTCATTATGCGCCCGACACGCAGCATCATAGCGGCGCGGCTTAAAATGTATCGGGGTCGCCGCCGCCACCATCTTCTTCGATTTGGTTGATTTTGATATTTAAACAATACCATACCGAATTTATCTTGCTCTTTAACCAGCGAGTGCGATGACAGTTGCTCGGCTTCACATCGATTGCAAGTTTGAAATTTATAGAAATTTGATGCGTTAAATTTTAATCACATCTAAGTTTTTCACATTTACTCTCTCAAGTGTAACCTGAGTACGCCCATTATCATACGCGATTCATTTAAAATATGTATGTATTAACACCGTTATCAATCACCCTAGGTGAACGAGCCGGACCTAGTCCTCTTCGTGGGCGAAGCGCTGGTCGGCAACGAGGCGGTGGACCAACTGGTCAAGTTCAACCAGGCGCTAGCCGACCACAGCTCCTCCACCAATCCTCACGTGATCGACGGCATTGTGTTAACCAAATTCGACACTATCGACGACAAAGTAGGTGCCGCCATATCTATGACGTACATCACAGGACAGCCGATAGTGTTCGTGGGCACGGGACAGACCTATACTGACTTGAAGGCTCTGAATGTTAACGCTGTGGTGCACGCCTTGATGAAGTAGTTCGCTAGTGCCATGCTGTTTATGGGCGCCAATTCTGCTAGTTTGTTTGAAGGTATTTTTTATGCTGTACTCATATTATATCAAACTTTACGACGATACACCCTTTTTTGGGGTTTTAACTAATACGCAGTCGCCAAGGCGAAATATAGTGTTATCACTCTACTGTGTCTCAATGTAATAATAACGGATTCAGTCTCGAAATAATGTCTGAAAAGTTTAATATCAAGTTTACTACTTAATTTGTCTGTTTATCGATGGTTTTCTTTATTATAATCTACTTATTAGTATAACTACAACTAGGTAGTTATTATAATGAGATAGCAGAATTGGTTCCCAGTTTAAGGCAAATAATATTGATTTACCTACTCTATAATAACAGACAAACATTATAGAGACAAATAGTCTCCAATACTCATTTACAGACGTAGATATTTGTTACATTACATTGAAATATTTTTTTTACAATTTAGCTGGCATGGTACTAAAGAACAATGTATTAGATTTTAGAAAAATGAATAGTCTTGTCGCAAACAGTGTATTATAACTATCAAACTAGAAAATCTAGCAAATTGAATGTCATACTCTCCAAATACGAAAAACAAGGCATTATCCGAAAACTACTTGATTATCTGGCAGAAATTCATAAATATGTACCTATTTGATATAAATGTGATATGTTTATTAAATAGCTTTCCATACAGCCATTCTCGATGAGAGTAAATGACATAAGAAGTAATAAGTCAAATATACTATTTACTTTGTGATGTTCAGTTATAATAACAATTAAAATTTATTTTGTTATGATTAAATCAGAGTACTTATAAATGTTATCTTTGCACGGACCGGTGCACGGTGTGCCACATACACATTAAGAAGAATTCTTTTGAAATTGTGAATTTTACGTAAGTATTAAATAAGGCTGAGTTCACACTAACAACATTAAATTATATAACCTGATTTTTATTTTAAATCATTGATTAAATCTATTTATTCGCCTGCTTTGTTTTTTTTGGTTAGTGTGAGCTCGCCCTAGAAGCCAATACAGGTTGGGTTAGAAATAACTGAAGAGGCAATTAAATTGTGACCAATTATAATTCCATTTATATTTAGAGACGGTTAATTGATGTTTTATTTCAATAAATGTATTTTACTATAAATGATTTGGTTTTCTTCGGGTTTATTTACAGGGTTTGGTTTTATGTTATCTGTGGTTTTATGCAGATTATATCATATTATTTTCATATAAATTTTTGAAGAGTTTTATTGTGTTGATGCATGTCATGTCACCGATCATGTTTTGTTATTTTAGGAAGTACGGCGCGAGTGTTTACAGGAATTGTGCAATTATGTTTTTTTTATATTATAAAATGTATTGATTGCCCTTTTAGTGGTAAATAAACATTTGAAACGGTCATTACAATGTGCCTTGTCTCGGTCGATGACGGGAACTACCAGCCGAAAAGCCGACCACTGCCTCTTTCGTATCTAGATGTAATTTAGCAAATTTGTATATTCGCTTTAAATTTTATTCAACCAGTGTCTCTTAGGCGTAATATTTTTAACTAGCATTGAAACCCACTTAAATAACTTCAATTGACAATAATTTCGTGAAATGAATATTTCGTACAAAGTAAAACGCTGCTATTGCAAACTAAATTAAATAATAAAACCGAATGCGTATTATGAAAGCCAGTCAATTTATGATAAGTCTGGCATCATAATGTGGCAGATACTCTTAAAAAAATCTCTAACAACCGTGTATTATTTTTGTTTTGGGTAAATGCTCTCTATAAGATCACTGGAATAAAGTAAATACTATCAGCAATACAATAATGAAAGTTTTCCAAATTCTGTAATTGTTTTTGAAATCAGATTTTACATTGTCAAAAATATTAATTTTAAAGCTTTAGTACCTGAAAAAACATTCTTTAAACTATTTTTAAATTTGTTATCTCTAGCTTTAAAGCATTTGTTTGATCTATGTGTGTATCACTATTCACGTCATAGTTATTGCAAGTTACATTTGTGCACCATTTCTCTATGAACGTTGTGCGATTGATGGACATGTTAATATATTTTAAAAAAATTCCAATTTCCTACTTCAATTTGTGTCTACACATTTATTGTATCTAATACAGAAAATATCTTCAATAAAATTTGAAAATAAATAAACTATACAATTTATATGTTTTTTAATTAAATTGAGCAAAACATACTTCATTAATACAATACAATACAATTAACATACTCGTACTTTCTAAATTAAGGAGATACATAATTAAAGTTGTTCAGGGGGTAAATTTTTACCCGACTACGGCAAAGCAAAAGGAGGGTTATGATTTTGACAGGCTATGTATGTATGTATGTATGTATGTATGTATGTATGTTTGTATGTATGTATGTTCATCTGTTTCCACATAACTTCTAAATTGCTTGTCAGAATTCGACAAATGACATATCATTAGAAGCGTCTTAATTGTCCGCTGGTTATAGGCTATATAGGGTTTCACAAAATCTAATGTGGCGCCCACTAGCGGACAAAACATACAGAGTAAAAAAATAAAGTTAAGATAAATACGCCGTGTTTGGTATCATTGGAAAGCGCTTTACTTGTACATTTTAAATATATATATATTACTAGCATTTGCATGTGACTTTACGTATATTCATGGACTGATTGCATATAGTTCACATCTTTTCGTTCATAGCTTCTTTACTACGTCCCCTTAAAATATAAAACATGTTGGTTCATCAATTTAACTTTTGATAATATTATGCGCCACAAATACACTTTAACACCAAAATAGTACAAATAATAAAAAGTTAAAAACTAAAACCCAACTACGACAAAAAACGACGCTGAAAAAGTTTAAAACAAGACTTTTAGAACACTGAACTGAACAAAGTTGCTTATGTAGTTCAAAGTAAATGGACACAGTAGACTCTACCAAAATGCTTATGTTGAAAATTGACAATAATGTCATACAATACTATTTTGAAGTATGCAATATTTACTATGTAGAGATAAGTTTTCATGTTTGGAAAGGCGTAGTCACACGTTCCATACACAAGTACCTACCTACCGTAGCACTTTGACAACGTGTGACTGCGGTTTTCCAAACATGAAAACCTATCTCTACATAGTAAATATTGCATACTTCAAAATAGTATTGTATGACATTATTGTCAATTTTCAACATAAGCATTTTGGTAGAGTCTACTGTGTCCATTTACTTGGAACTACATAAGCAACTTTGTTCAGTTCAGTGTTCTAAAAGTCTTGTTTTAAACTTTTTCAGCGTCGTTTTTTGTCGTAGTTGGGTTTTAGTTTTTAACTTTTTATAATTTATAAATACTAATGGTCAACTTCATCATAAAGATATTTTTAGGAGGCAAACTATGTGTTGATTAATTTTATTCCGCTAAGAACTTCGTAACGCCTTATATTTTTTCCATGAAAAATACTTTGTTTAATTATTTTTTTACTAATCTTACAAATACAGTAGTAGTTCGGTAGCTGTACACATTCCTACATTTCAGCGATTAATTTTTATTAATATAGATTCGTACAATTAGCGCACTAATTTTGAACGTCCAATATTTTCGTTGACCTCGCAATTAGCGACATCCTAATTATAATTTTCATTTGAATGGTCAAACTATTCGAATTGGAACGTTTTAGGCTAATGGTGTTGCGAGCTAGTACATATTTGTGGAGTGTTTTTTGGTGAAGATGGAGAAAACTTACCATTATGTGAAGAAGTCTTTCGTGACTTTTAAGCTCGACCAGTGCTGTTGGTTGGCGCCTTTGAGAGTCGGCATTTGTCTTATTGCCTATCTAAATATAGTGATATCGGTGAGTAACTCTTGATTTCAGTCTATTCTTTCGACTCTAGCCCGCTTAGTTTGATATATTAATATATACCAGATATCCTTGTAGGTACTTTTTAGAATAGAATATAATAGTTTTATTTTCTTAATTTTTCCGCTTCGTAGATAAATGTGATGGTACATATTTACTGTTACGCTGGGTCGTGGGTTTGATTCCAGGTACAAATAGGTATTTCTGCGATGAACAACGGTGTTTAGTCATGTGTTGATTTAAGCCAGTTCTGATATCCTAAACATAAGTGCTTAAGCTACCTAGTCGGAATCAGGACAATCAAGGTAACCTAGGCCAGGTATACAGTAGGTAGGTATTGTGCAATGTTGTGAGATTTGTTTATATTTGTTTTCCAGCTAATATCACTAGTGGGCATAGCGAACGAGAGTTTCTCGCCGACGATCCTGAAGATCCAGGAGGTGATAATCCCGGACTTCGTGTCAAAGCCGATCCCGATCCTCGCGTATTGCACGGAGCTGGCCTTCAACGTACTGCTGCTGTGCGCCATGTATCGGGTCAGTAGCCACCAGCTCCTCCTAGTCCTATATGGGAATTTCTTTTAATATTCATGGTACCTAGTCCTACTCGCTGCTCGGACACAGAAGACAGCTCCGCTATCAAAACGCAGCCACTCGTAGCCTTACCCCAACTGTTATGTTTCACAAGTATAAACTGTGGCAAATCCTGCCATTCGTAAATCGGTCTATTCATCCACCGTTGTCCAGCCACTGAAATCGTCTGCCAGATACTTGGCTGGGTCCAATTTGAACCTCACACAACTTAGCCATAATTATGTTTTTTGTTTTCTATAGAAAGACATCGAGTTGACGCGAGCCTTCATGTACTACAATATCACCACCATAATCGCTTCCACACTTTTCTACTCCATGGTGCTACCAGCAATGGATGTTCTCCTCACAGTCACGATTGTTTTCAGTCTAAGTAAGTATCTTGCTTGTTATTTTTTGTCTGCCTCATTGCTTGACATTAGCCTCCCCAAAAAGTTGAAAACACATTATCATTCTTTGATACAGCTGCAGTTGGGCGAAAATCTAGGATTTTTTGCAGCCAGTAGGGATAATAACTCAAACAATTTTACTGGAAATATATTATACGAATACTGTACTGTCCGTCACGTCACTGTGTACGTCGAGATAGTTTGATAAACATTCATATTAAAAAATTACATTTACAAATGTTTCAGTTTACCAAATCTACTTGCTCGTGTTGGTCCGAAGCGCCATAGTACAGATAAAGGAAGAGCGTGTAACTAAAAATGGAAAGGTTCCCACGGAGTTCGTCTTTAGTACACTAAAAAAGGAACGTTCTGAACCAGAACCAGTGGAAAAGAGCGAAGCCATCGAAGTAAATGAGCAACCGATCACAACTGATCAGGTAATAACAGATGAGCCGAAGAAAGAAGAAGAAACTGAAAAGAAAGATATAGAGAATGAAACGAAGACAATGAAAGAGAAAAAGAAAGATAAGAAGAAAGAGAAGAAGGTCAGAGGGAAAGAGAAAGATACAGACAAGGAGAAAGACAAGTTGGAGACTGTTGAGGAACACCCGAATGAAGTCAAGGTCGAAATTAACACGCCTCAATAATACTTACCTACTTACGAATAAGCTACAACACAATACCTTTATTTAATGAGAAATACCTACAGTCGATAATTCAGTCGAATTTAGAACATTATTTTATACAGTCGGTAATGGAAAAAAGAACCAATAATTATTGTAGATTTACATCCAATTTAAAGCCTAAATAAACAAATTTTATGTAAAACGCTGTTTTAGTATCTTTCTTGATATATTACCCATAAGTGGAACTCCATTAGAGTACAGGTATATTGAGAATTCGAGATACATGATTCTGCCACAGTACCAATTTGCAAAATCCTCAAGACGCACAATTTTGAATGACAAATGGGGCACTAATTATGTGTTCTATTCTACACTTCTTAAAATCCTGTGATCAAGATTATTGCAAATTCAGCTATTTAGTTATTTTAATCTAATTAAGGAAAATTATCTAAATACTTCTAATAACTCGAGACTTTTACTTTTTGATTTACTACAAATCTATTAAAAATATAAAACTTTCCAAAATTCTTCTTGATTCTGATTTTTTTTTCAAAGTTTCCGATCTGTGCATTTTTCAGTTTTTAATGTAGCGTCAATAAAACAAAGTAAATATTATTAAAAAAATAATGTAATTCTCAAACATAATCAATGAATGAACTTATTTTAAACAAAACATTTCTCTCATAAACTTGCATAAAAGTATTGAATAATCAACTTTATAACAATTTTTAGGTGACTTACAAAATAATAATAATAGGTAGGTAAGTTAAGGTTATCTAAATGAGGCACTTATTACAATTAATAAAGTACAAAAGATTCATAACCTTAAGTTACAAGTGTTTTGAAAACACATGCTAATATTTTTTCACTCATTATAAGTAATAACTACTCCCAGCAGTGAACAGACTTTTAGGCTAATGACGATGATGATAAGTAATATTTATAACATCGTAAGTATCATTATAAGTAATAAAGAATCGCATTCTTTATCTGCACGGTTAGTACCAATTTGAAAAAATATATGTCACCGTCAAATTGCAAATAAGGTTAGATTGCAATCTATCTCGCGAGATTGTGAACTGTCGAATAATTGTGAACCATAACATGATGCTTACAATTTATCGTGTAATTATTCATCTGATTGCAATCTATCGAAGTGAAACTGATAAATTGCGATCTTAAATATGTCACTTGTCAATTATGTCAATGCCTGATTGGTCAGTTATAGGCATAGCCTATAGCCGACCAATCAGGGACAGCCTTAGGACAGCCGTCCGAAGGCTGTCCCTGATTGGTCGGCCTTAAAGTCAACCGTGAACTATAGTTCACAATTATTCGACAGTTCACAATCTCGCGAGATAGATTGCAATCTATCCTTATTTGCAATTTTACGTTGACATATATACGTAATAATGTATTGTGTCAGCGATTAATCGCTGTTCAATATAGACCTATAGAAATATAGAACTTCCAACTTTTTGGATACTTGCAACTAAAAATGGCCTAGAAAGAAATAATAAAGGTGTGTGTGATCTAGCAGATGATGTCAATTGAATACAACACTTTATTACCATAATAAACTAACTATACTATCTGTTTTGGGATGATCTTTACTTATACACACACCTGTTTACTATCTTTACTATTTACATTGGACAATTAAAGCAAATAAGGGATTTCATGTATAAAAAAATCACTAGATGGCATTACTTAGGCGTAAGGTCCAACTGCAGCATGATTGGTTATTTTTGACGTGACATTGACAGACACGTCAATATAGACCAATCAAGTAGCAGTTGGACCTCATATAGTATCTACTAGTAGATTTCTTATACGCGAAAACACTAATTGGTTTACTTACCAATTTTTTATTTACTCAAAGTACAATTACAGTGGTAACTTCAAAGATACTTAGCAACTACTATAATATATATTATACGTAGATACAGATCCTTACTACTTAACATAACTTTGTATTACTTTAAAAAAGTTAGTTGAATAAATGTGCGGCAGTCTTAAAAGATCTCCTGCTACTGTCAAGCGCCTTTTTATATAAAAGTAATGGCTTAATTACAAAAAAAAAACACTGAGATTTTATGCTTATTTAGGTACATTTTATTCTCTTTACATAAATATAAATTTAGCATCCTTTTATCAAGAGTTACATCAAAAAGAAATCTTTGAGGTTAAGTCCTATAGTTAAAATTATCTGTCAAGTGTGTGGCTACTTTTGCTGCCAACTGTACTACTCTTCATTTTTTGATTCCATTGAACACCACCCAGCAATTTTTAAACGTGCAAGTGACGTGTTTCAAGCTCGTATGTACTGTAGCACTACCATGAGTTTAAAAGTGACAGACTCGAAATCGCCTATGTAAATATGTCTATGAAAAACTTGTACAGCGCCCGTAGCGGTTACGCTAAGAACTAAAATCGGTATTATGAAAAAAACAATTAGATAGGTTTTTAACGTACGTAAGTTTTCGATAGCTAACTCATGGTACTGCTACTGAGCTTCTAACTAATTACATTGAATGGGGTTATTCCCCACCAAGCCACCCGACTGAAGGGAAAAATATTGCTTATCATGCACGTTTAAAAAAGGTGTGTAATTTTTTTTTATACAGTCATAAATTTATATAGAAATAGAAGCAAAAGTAACTGTACACTTGAAAAGTAACTTAAAATTATAGGTCAAAAGACTATGCTGCCCTTTGATGGAGACTGTATGAATATAAAGTTAGCATATTTTTTGTGAACCCTGTATCTCTAAATAGATATGCTAATAAATAGACGAAAGGATCATTACTTCTGAAGGCTCATACTATTGAAGGCTCTGGCCAGTCCTGCAATAAAAAAAATATGTAAGTATTAAGCAGCATACAATATCAATGTTACATACGAATATTTACTATATTAGGTAATTATTTTACACATTTCAACAAAAATCGATTTACCAATTAATGTTTCGATGTATGTATGTAGTATTTAAAAAAATGTAACCCTCAAAGAAGTTTTTATAATATGAAATATTTAAACTTATTAAGCTTAAAAATTTTAATTTAGGATTCCCTGTCATTGTCTAAAAGATTTTTTTCCTAACTGGCATACGATCATGGCTTGGAGTAGCCGCGTGATCATCACCGGACATGCGGGGGAGCGGATGGCTCTCACCCCTAAATTGTTTAAAAGATAGTATTGAGTAAGTATATGGTTTTATATACCTCTGCCGCGACCGCGAGATGAAAGTGGTGGGAATTCAGATTCCGTGAGCTCAGGCGCCGGGCGGAACACACTCGAAACTGAAATTAATATAATAACTTAAGACTTGTGCCCTGTGTGACAGGTAGCAGAAAAGACAGTGGAATAATCTCACTCAGACGCGGAAGTCTCGGGTATATGGAAAGTAATGGTTTATATAAACATCAACAATAAAAAATGGTTCAGTAATCGAACTATTATTGTTTAGTCCAGTCAAAATAGACAAAAATAAGTGCTAACTTAGACAAAATTCGCATAGAGCTGAAAATTGCCAGAGACGTTAAATACATCATAATAAACGAAATATCAAAAATCCCCATCAATCCTACTTCTGCAAAAAAAATTATTCAAGGTCAAAAGTATAAAATTAAGGATTTTTCCATTTTTCTCGAAAACAGTAAGTATTATCGTAAAAATAGATCAAACAAAAGTTGTAGATCATACAATTTTCTACAAAAATGGTCCAGTCACTTTTTCTTTTCCGACTCACCATTCGCGAGATATCGTGGTTTTAATCATTAGAACATTCATATTTTACACAATATGAATTCATCTGTTGATATCGTTTTTGATCGATATATGACCTGGAATAGGTTCACTAGGGTAACCACGTTAAAAACCGCCCAAGTGTGAGAAAAAAAAAACATAGGTTTTGTATGAGAACCCACTTTACACGTTGGTTTCATGTTGTTTCTAGTATTAGATGTTATAGAGGCAACTGAGATACATCAGTTAAAATTTTAACTGTCTAGCACAATCGCATGGGGGCCTGGAAGCGTTTGAAAATACAACTTTTTCAACTTTGTGCATCGCTATATCTCTGAAATGGTTAATCTTAGGAACAAAGTGTTTAGATATTTTTTATAGATAATTACGTGATAAGTAATTTTGTCATACATACTTTTATGATTAAACTTACCGTTTCGCTCAAAAGTGCATAAAACTGATATTTGTGACATTTGACCTTGATTATTTTTTTTGCAGACGTGGGATCGATGGGGACTTTTGACAGATTATTTGTAATAGTGTTCCCAACATTCATGCCAATTTTCATCTCTATGCGAATTTTTCCTAGGTTAAATGTCTATTTTGACTGGACTAGTTCTTGTCTGGGTTCACAGTGTCCATTTTCGTCACAAATATATTTGTCTCGGGAGAAAAATTTCAATATTGATCTATGGGCTTAATAAATTTATATATTTTATAATTTAACTTACAATTGCTGCTTGGCATACGTAGCGAAACGTGCGTTCTCTTTGTTGAAGCTGAAAACAAATTAAATATATCAAATAAAACAAATACTACACACTATAATCTATGTCTTTCGAAGGATAAGAATTCGGAGAGCAGAGGGGAGAAATATGTGGGATAAAACGTGTAGATTGCAGGGGCAAAATGGGATTGCGAAAGGGAATCCAACATAAATAAAAAATATATTATATCTAATACTCACCAGTTGAATTCAATGTGGAATCATTGCCCAATTCGCTGATGGTCGTTGTGTTGAATGAGGATGTTGCACTCTAATAAATAAAATAAATAAAAGTAATTACTACACAATTCAAACACAACAAAAAAGTAATATCTATTCTGGTAGGTATATCTAGCATACCTAACATCGAGTATAGGGTTCATTCCCGGGAATTCTCGAGCCGAGAATTCCCGGGAAATCGTTGGGCTTTGTTCCCGGGAAATCAAGCTCGAGAAAAGTCGAGAACTCGAGAAATCATTTTTCTATGTAGAAATTAAATTACCGTTTGCTGTGTTGCGTGACGGCGTGGGCCAAAGCACAACGGCACCCTTTAAACTCGCTGCAAGCGCTCTGCGGCGTCATTTTTACACGTTCATTCGTCTTTCGACTCTAGCCAAGTATATTTTACTTAGTGAGTGTTTCACATATTATGCGATAAATTGAAATTTTAAAGTTTCATTGACACATCATGGCTTTATTATTCATATTATTTTTATCAATAATATAATCTTCAATTTTACTAGGTACGAGTACCTCTCATGTTCTTTTCTATTATTTTTTAGTCAAACTATCACATAAAATATCTAATAGTCCAGTCATTATAGTAAGTTCACCTCGGAATTCGAAATACCCAGCTGTAAGTCTGTAAATACTTACTTGTATATTGTCACCCTAAAAGTTGTCTCAAAACCTACATAATTATGGTAGGGTGTACGCGACTATTAAATTTTCAAGGTCAAATGTCACAAATATCAATTTTATGAACTTTTGAGCGAAACGGGAAGTTTAGTTCATAAAAGGAGAAAATTACTTATCATCTATTTATCTATAAAAATTGTCTCTCTTCGTATTATAAGTCTTTTGCGTTTCAGTACATTAAAACTGCTTATTATGGGTCAAAAAGTACGAAATAACCAATTATTATAATTTCTGTTTGAAGTATAACTGAAAAAAAAAAACATATTTAGAAAAACGGAAAAAATTCAACTGCCTCACCGCGGCCCGGGGATTCGAACACCCGTCCTTCCGGGAATCGCGCCCAGACGTGCATTACCATCACACCAGACCAGCAGCTATTCAGCAGCAGAGTTTAATAGCTGCTGGTCTGGTGTGATGGTAATGCACGTCTGGGCGCGATTCCCGGAAGGACGGGTGTTCGAATCCCCGGGCCGCGGTGAGGCAGTTGAATTTTTTCCGTTTTTCTAAATATTAGTACAGCTAGTGCAAGCTTTAGCACTTAAAAATTTTAAATTTACAAAAAAAAACATTTCAAAAATGTTAACTGTCCATCTAACTCTGTTATGAACGTGAAGATCCATATTAACCAAATAATGAAAAGCAGAAATCTTAAATCTTCGGTATACTGAAAACAAGACAAAACAATTATTTAACTAGCCTCACATATAAACAACGTGTTCCTCACGTATAAAAGGTGTCGTCTAGAATAGGTTTACTGGGGTAACCACGTTAAAAACCGGCCAAGTGTGAGAAAAAAAAAACCATAGTTTTTGTATGAGAACCCACTTAAACATTGGTTTTAAGCTTTTTCTAGTATTAGATGTTATAGAAGCTACTGAAATACATCATTCGTGAAAATTTTAACTGTCTAGCACAATCGCACGTGGGCCTGGAAGCTTTTGAAAATACAACATTTTCTACTATTTGCATCGCTGTATCTCTGAAATGGTGAATCTTAGGACTAAAACGTATAGACAATTTTTATAGATAAATAGATGATAATTTTCTCCTCCACACTTTTATGATAAAACTTCCCGTTTCACTCAGAAGTGCTTAAAACGGCTATTTGTGACATTTGACCTTAAAAATTTAATAGTTGCGTACAGCCTACCATATGTAGGTTTTGAGACCACTTTTAGGGTGTCAATATCCAAGTATTTACAGACTTATAGCTGGGTATCTCGAATTCCGAGATTCTTACCTAATTTAAGCTTAAATGACTGGACTATAACTGTACTTAGACTAATTATTATATTTCCTATTTTTCTAAAACAACAACACACAAGCTTAGTTTTAAATTATTCTGATATGTTTTTCTTATGTAGGTAATTTGAAATTAATTAATGTGTGATTTCAAATTTATTAGACGAATATTGCTTGTTGTGTGTGTATCACATATTAATCCTAGGACGTTATTGGAACCAAATAATATGAGAAAACGTACGTGAATGTCAATTTCTCGACAACCCGAGAAGACCCGAGAAATTAGCCTCGAGAATTCTCGAGACCCGAGAATTTGAAAACCTCGAGAAATCATGAACCCTAATCGAGTACCATTGATTTTTAGGGCCCGAACTATTTTATGTTTATAATCTTTTCATAATAATTATCCTCATTTTGCTTATGATAAATGTTAAAGCAAAATATGGTTAAAATTATATGTTCATAGGCTTACCTGTTCATCATCGATGGGTGACCTATTGCTTTCATGTCTTTGGTGTTTGAGTGAATAAATCGCCTGAAACATAAAAAAAAAAAATACATCAATACTCAGCCTACCCACTAAGGAAGTTAGCAGTATTGCACCCTGAGAGCGCCCTTGCCTGTGTGTTAAGTCCGTCAGTGCGTGCGGCAAAAATCGGGAAGGGTGCCAACAACTGCAGAGTGTGTGTCAAGTGGCAACTCACTCTCAGTCACCAGTTTTAAACAATGAGGGTTTTCGCGTATGAGAAATTCACTAGATGGCAATACGTGGGCGTGAGGTCCAACTGCAGCATGATTGGTTATTTTTGACGTGACATTGACAGACATGTCAATATTCACCAATCATGCTGCTGTTGGACCTCACGCCTACGTATTGCCATCTAGTGAATTTCTCATACGCGAAAACCCTAATTAGGATAGAACTTCTTCTTGTGTGAGTGAGGTGAGTGAGTGATGATTGTAGTAAGTGCGTGCGTACGTGTGTCTTTGAGTGAGTGGTAAGTGGACAGTAGATTCGCGAGTGTGCGAGAGCGTATGTGTGTGAGTGAGTGAATGGTGAGTGAAGTGTGCCCTCACCTGCAGGTCGTAGTCGGCGGGCACGTGGCGGCCGGGCAGCACGGCGATCCCGGCGGCGGGGCAACAGCTGTCCATGACGGTGAAGGCCCAGCGCATCGCGCGCGACATCGAACACTCCACCGGCTTCTCTGTTTTTTCGTGTGTCTGCAAAATCAACCAATAGTCATTCCACACCAAGTCGCTTTTATTGAAATTAAATTAGCCTGTATTGTACCTTGTGAAATTGACTATGTATTAATGAAAGTCTTGTAAAATTGGTCCATCCGTTTCGGATATCAGCGGTAACAAACAGACAAACAAACAAAAATGTTTTTAGATTTATACCCATTTAAGTAGTTAGTATACTCGTTATTTTAATATTACAAACAGAAACTTCAATTTTATTTAGTATAGATATAGATTTTAGACTTTCGCGTTCCATTACACTGAATATCAGTCTTTATTTATCAGTTTGTTCGTGACCATGATTGGTGTAACCCAGTCGAAATGTCTGGCAGTAAGTAGCTATGTAATTGCTACTCCTAATATCGCGTGTAGACCCATAAAGACTAATATTTAGAAATAGATTTCCAGGCAAAAGGCTTCAGATGACCCACCTTACAGGCCAGGTTGGGCGTGTACTTGAAATGGTCTTTCTTGAGTGCGGCCAGCGCGAGCGACTGGCGGGGGAAGATGAGGTCGCTGCCTATCTTGATCTCATTCACCAGCGTGTAGAACAGTGTGTCCAGCCTGTACACGCGGTAGTTCCTGTCGTCTTGCCCTGAAAAACAAATTGTAACCCTATGGTTAACATAGATTAACATATGGAAACGCTTAGCCAGGTTTTAGTGTGTACTTAATATTGGTATGGATTGCTCCATACGGACCCATATGTAACTTCAAGGTTGTATTTTGTATGGCACTGACTATCGCTGCAGAACAAATTAAAACAACCAGTTCTATCTATATAGAACAGGTTTGTTTATTAACCTACTTCAGGCACCAGCGATCCTCAACCTAACTTGTAACATAGCTTTAGGCAACTATGACAATGTAACTTGAGGTTGATGGTGAGAATATTTTTTTTGTATAACTGACAAGTTGGATACCAAATATATGCCGAAAGGCGGTAGAAGCAAAAATTTGGGGAGGACATCTAACATTGGACAAAGTTATAGGCTGATGATGATAATGATGAACCATTGATTATCTCCAATTAACAATCAAATCAGGCTCTAGAACATCAGTTAAGTTTAGCAAGCTTTCCTAGATGACAGACCAAAAAAAAAATAAAGAAATGTTTAACTTATTTCCCTTATTGGGTTTGTTACAAAAAATTATGTTATACTAGCGGCCGCCCGCGACTTTGTCCGCGTATTAATGGGTTTTAGTGGCAATGTTGTATTAAAACAGCCTACATTCCTTGTAAAATTTGTTATTTATTAGTGAAAGTTCCGTCAACGTTCTCCCATAGTACGTCCCCCCCACCCAGGTCGAATTGTAGCGCTGGTGTTTTTCCAGTGTGCCAGCTACCTCCATACCAAGTTTTATGAAAATCTATAAACACGTAAAAGTTTTTCCATAAAAATTTTCACTTTTAAAAAAAAAAAAAAAGTAGCCTATATGTTATTCCAGAGTGTCAGCTACCTTCATACCTATAAAAATCCATAAACACTTATAAGTTCTCCCATACTCATTTTCACCCCCCCAATGAACCAAATGGAGGTTGAATTAAAAAAAAAAAAGTGGCCTATATGTTATTCCAGAGTGCCAGCTACCATCATACCAATTTCATGAAATTTCATGAAGGAAGTAAGGATACATCCATACATACAAACTTTCACCTTTATAATATTAGTAAGGATTACATACAACAAATTTATTACCTGCTCTGCTACACAATTGAAAAATAAAATCTTGAACAGCAGCTATTTTCTCTGGCATTGTAAAAATTGGTGGCGGCAACTTGTCCACTTTGTTTTCTCTTTCTTTATACAGCAAGAAATCAGTGAGCAGGGCTAAGATTTTCATGTAATCGCTTATCTCCTTTGTCTCATCGGGCATTTCTAAGCCTATCTCTTTGCTCCCGAGTTTCACATCAAATGCATAACCTACTGGTATTAGTCCTGGAAATATAATAGACTGGTTATATTGATCACATAAACAAAACAATATTGTATTGAAACAAAAACAAAGATTTTTTTATTACCTGGGTTGATCAGTTCATGGTAATGACCTTGAATACCTTCTCTAAGATTAAAGCGTATAATGGTGCTTTCTGCAATTAGATACTCAGAACCAGTTTTGCAGTAATAATTTACGTCCATTAAAAAGATATCTTCACTTAATATACCTGTAACCAAATTGACAATCAATTGCATTAATTATCTCTGCTCAAGCAGAAGAAGATGGGCAGTTGACCCAATAGATATTGGGTGGATGAGAGTGGTCAAGGATAGAAATAAGTGGCGAGCATTTGGGGAGGCCTATGTCCAGCAGTGGACGAAAATGGGCTGATGGTGAATAGATATTTAGGGCAGTAAGAAATTAATAACCTATTTTCATGACAATATGTACTTGCTGTGAAGACACAAGTTAAAAAGATTGAATATTTTTCTAAGCCTACCTCCATCATAATGCTTGGCTTGTACAAAGCTTTTGATGTCTTTAAGTTCAGCTTGTTCATTTTCCTGGAGCTCTTGTGCTTGTCGATAAATCTCTGAAAATGGTATACCAGTTGTGGTGTATTTCTTTTCCTGATTCCCCTTTTTTGCCATGGCTTCAAACTTTCTTCGCACATTTGGGTCAGCATCCTATAATTAAAATTAATTGTAGATTTATTACGCTTCCTTAATTTTAAATACATTATATGTTACTGCGGCTACAATTTCAGGCTAACAGCAAATATTCATACATCTCCAAGAGCTATCTCTTGGGCAGACATAAAAATCACTGGAGTGTGCTAATATGGTGTTACATCCTAGATAATGCTGAACACAATTAGGAGTTTGGATTTAGAGTCCCACCAACATAAAGTAAGTGGTGGTGTAAAGCTATTTAATAAAATAATAAAAATATTTTCCAGTCTGGTCTGGTCTGGTCTGTCCGGTTAGTAGGTTTGGCAACCTGTCAACCTGGTGAGTCGTATAGAAAGAAAAAGTTATTTGGAAACAATGCATTGCATTGAAAAATTTTATGTTAAAAACAATTAGGTATCAATATGTGCAGTGGCGTAACTATACCTGTTGAAGTCCGTGGCAAAATTAATCGGATGGGGCCCCATGCATCCCCCGTTCTTTTTTTTTATCTTAATGTGTATGTGTGTTGGCAGTTGAGATTCTCCTATGACCGGGGGCCCCTTTCGGCTGGGGCCCCCTACCGAGCGGGGGCCCGTGGCATTTTGCCGACTTGCCACCCTGTAGTTACGCCACTGGATATGTCTACCTATATCTATTCCACACATAAGATGGCGGATTTAAGCTAAGATTGCAAAATTTACCTAAATGATATTGATTTAGTTTACAATAAAAAAAATATTCCTGTGAGAATTTTTTTGTTAGTATGTCTAGCTAATAACATGCTTATGAAATCACTAATTTTTAGATGGAGTGGACTGAAAAGACTGAAACAGGGGTCGAAGGGTAATCGTTTAATACAAGGTAGTTATTAGTTACTATTTGTTACCTTCCACAGGGGACCTGCAGCTTCTGCAACCTCAGCCATTCCACCATAGTTGATACCGTTTTTCTTTTGTTGTTCTCTAAAGTCAACCATGAAGTAATAAAAAGCATTTTTAGATTTGGCTTGCTTTTTAGGCATTTTGATAATTTTACGATAAGTAAATTCGAAAAACTAAATCTCCGGTAAAAAAGAGACCTCCGAAAATATTTTCGTTTTCTTTTTTTTTATTAAGAAAAAACGTCTTTGGCTATTACGCCATACAGATCATACATCATTAGTTAACAGAACATTGACGATTAAGTAAATAAATTAATACATAAATCATAGCGCCTTGTTTATTTGTGTATGGACGACTTGTTTGTCGCTCAATCATCACTACATAGTATAAAACAAAGTCGCTTCCCGCATCTGTCTGTCCCTATATTATATGTTATCTTTAAAACTACATAACGGATTTTGATGCAGTGTTTTTAATAGATAGAGGGAATTAAGAGAAAGGTTTTTATGTATAACATACCCGCCAAAGAGAATATAATCACTACGTTTTAATACCCGCAGCGAAGCGAGGGCCACGTAGTGATTATATTCTCTTTGGCGAGGGCGGCGAAGGGAATGGAATAAACCAATAATATTTTAAATACATTCATACATACATAAAATCACGCCTTTTTCTCAGAGGGGTCGACAGAGCAGTGTTCGATTTTAAGACACACCACTTTCGATTCTTCCACGTCCATCAATCTCTTCACGTATGCTCGTACAACAATATAAAACATACGTAGTGTCTACTATCTAATCTGTGTAAAAAACTGATTATTTTACTATGAAAAATAATAAATTCTGTTACATAAGAATTCGAGCACAATTAACATTCTTGAAGTTAATTATCCATTTAGACATTGATTCTGTTATTATTATTACTATGTTTCTTTATCGATACTAGATGCTTACACAACACTACAACGGAACGGACACGGGACAACCCTATATGAAATGACATTTTGCTTTCGTGTGTTGAGTGGACGGGTTGAGATGTTTTATCGAGTTATTTTGTAATTTTTTTTATCTGATCAACAAGAATTTTGGCTAAATTTCAATTAATTAAAGTAAGACAGTTTATTGTGTACATTTCACAAAAGTGCTTGCAGTACATATTCTCATGTGTAGATATCATACGTGTTCTATTTTCTAGGTGTTTTGCAGCCGCTGGATAAAGTTTATTGGTATGTTTATAGTTTCTTAGCTTTATTACTGTTTATTAGTTTAACTATCGAACTATGTGTATAAATTCTGAAAGCTCTTTTTAACGCTGGCTTTATGTGAAGTCTTGTCTTCAAAATGTTGAAGCATCGTAAGTTTCCGTACGTTGTGAAGAGTGGCCCAGCGTGTCATAAAGATCTCTTCTAAATTATCAATATCCGGCGCACTATTGAGCTAGCACCTCGCATAGTTACGGCTAAATCACTGCACAATTCTAGTTGACAATACTCCTTGGATAGTTGGGCTATGTTTTCTGACTGATTATAATACTGCCTTGAAATTAGGCTGGCAGGTGATGAGATTCTTGTGTTGGTAAATAATGTTTTTGTAGTTAATACCTAATATTGAACACCCCTATTATCAAAAACAAGACACAAACAATGTTTAGGTATTCTTGTTCCTTAATGCATTTGTATGATTATTATTTTTCTTTATTGTTATTGATAATTAATTGTTTGTTTATTCATATATGAAAGTAATGAAATATTTTCCCTCAATTTTATATTAACAGTATTTTATGACTTGGAAGGAAAATAACTTTGAATAATAAAATAGTAACATTGTACTATAGCTTAGTAACTATTAACTAGATTAAAATATTTGGGTCTTATAATAATTGTACTTTTTGTGCTTAAAACCTATTTGGTAAAAAAATACTGAAGTTAAAGTGAAAAATGTCCATAATTGATAAAATGTGTAATTAGGAATTAAGTATTAATATAATCTTTACTTGATATTTTGTCAGTCTACAACACTATCCCTGAGCTTTCCAATATTTGAATAAACATCACCAGGAGTGATGGTGTCCATAAAGGTCTTGAGCTGAGCTTGTAGACCTGCCCACCTCTCGAGTTTTGAATTTATACTGAAGGTAACAGCATAAATGACAACTGTCTTTTGTTTCAGACTACTGTAACTGATGCAAGTGGGACATCACAACGCAATGCCGTCACAACCATGACGAAACATTACTCTAATGGCCACATGACATTCAATGACTACTTTATGATGTACCTAGCAAGATGGAAGCGTGCTGCTGTAGTGCTCCTTTTGATCTGGATAGGTGTCACATATTTAGTGATATCTCCGCTCCGGTAAACATACCATAGTTTCATACTTACATTCATTATTTTTGTGAAAGGTCATTGTATTAGGTTTTAACTAGAAATAATTGAAGATTCTACTATTTTAGGAGTTGTCTCTTTGATATGGCTGTTAGATCATTCCTGCTTCATCATAGATATTTCAGCATTTATCTCATATCATCAGCCCATCACATTCCACTTCTAGACATAGGCTTCCTCGAATGCTCGCCACTCCCGTCTATTTTCGGCTACTACTACTAACATGTACTCAGCTAATTAAAATAACACTCAATCAGCGCTTCTTTTGTAACATACCATAAAAACGTCTGGTGAACTCTAGAATTATATAGCCTCGTTTTTTGGACGATAATTGCACCATAGTGCAATACTTTACAGCTTAGTAGTGAATATTTACTTGAACATTTAACATTTTTGGTTTTCTTAAAATAATTATTGACTTTCATGTGTCTTTCAATTTGTTTCTTAATCATTTAAATACAAGCAATAACAAGTTATTTAGGACAGCTTATCTTTTTTTTACCTCACTTGTCTGATGTTTTAAAATCTCATAAATAGTATTTTTATGGCATCAAATCAAATCGTTGCCTTAGGACATAAATAAGTGTAAAAGTTGTATTTTTCAATTTAAAATTACCCCGTTTTTAAGTGAACTTGAGAGCGCCATGTATCTACATGGATGGATATAGATCTCTATAACATGATATATAATGCAAGTGTTTTGATTATTTTTATTTTTAAATCATATTAGTGTAAAGTATTCCTTCAATTTGTGAGGAAATCAGGTGATCTTTCTACTTGAGTCACCATCATCCCACATCATAACATGTTTTGTACATTGATTTCGATGTTCTATAGTACTTTATTTCATTATTATCGTATTTATCTAATAATGGCTTGCGGAAGTTACGTGCGTGTTTTTACAATCTCGTAAATGTCCTGACAGTAGTTTGTACCTACTAACGTTCATAAATGATATGCGCCCCGTAAGTAGGTCGTGCACCGTTAATCAAGGGTTAAAAAACATGGGCATATTTCAGCATTTCATTTCCCACACGTGTTTCGAGACGGCAGCGAAGGCAGCGTCGTTGTTATTCCATTATTCAATCGGTATTGTGTTACAAATGCTTAAATACTTAACTAGTCACACATTGCGTGTTGTCTGTTGATCTATTATGTAGGTTATCATCATCGTTTGTCGAGTTTCAGGGCGGCCGGTCCCGTGATTGGTTTGGTATATTCCGCGTCAATATCTAATTTGTAATTGTGTATAAAAGACATGCGTATGTATCAATCTTTGTGCATAGATGCTAGTTAAAACCCCTCTTGCCAGTTAAAACTCCCCTTTACTCAATTCAAATACCTAGAACATATATGATGTACTTGTGCATATGTGTTACTTTACTGAATAATGTTGACAGTTGAGGCACTTAAATGAATATACCTAGGTAATAGATACATAGCTACTATAAGATCACCTGGAGTTTAGTAAGTCTCTACCTTTAGAACTGAACTGGATGCATATTTATTTATGCCTTCGCCTAGCCTGTAGATATAACATAGTGGTATTTTCTAAGATTATTTTGTTATTTTTAGATGCAGTGGAAATTCAGACGAAGCGTTAGAATTTCAAGACAGATTAAGAAGAGTCTCATCCCAATTAGAAACATTAAGGCAACAGCATAGCAATCTTATTGCACAAATCAGGAGGTCTTCAGGGTAAGTTAAGATGTGTTAATGTCGTCCTTTTTCTACAAAATTATGCGTTATACCAAAGGAATTGTCTGAATGCGTCCTAGCTTAATTGTAAATAGAAAAGTAACTTGTCTATCAGTCTGTCTGTCGCGCTTACACGCCAAAACGATCGAACCGATTTCAAATAAATTGGGTACACTGAGTTTAAACATCTTCCAATGACATAGACTACACTGACTTTTTGCTATAAAGAAGTAATGTTTTGTGTGAAAACGAGTTCCCACGATTTGTCGACGGTACAAAAATTTTTTAGTGTAGGGTATTAGGAGCTTTTTGTAACAACTAATTAGTGTGAAATACTAATCGGTTATCATTGAATCGGAAGCAATTAACTTGGGACTAAGACGGCGTTCACGCTTGAAGACACCAAGGGCCATTCACGACCGATTACCTTAAGTAGTGCAACAAAACCGACTGGCACATTGGATAGTGCCTCTTTTCCTTACTCCAAGAGTCGTGGATTCGATTCCCACTCGGGAGAAATATTTGTGTGTTTATACCGTGTTTGGTTGTGATTTTTTTTGATATTCGTCACACACATGCTAGGTATCAACTTTCTTCGAGATAAGTATGTGATATTGTGTTATTTATGAAAAAAAGAAAACAGACGAAACCCCGAAAGAGCCTCCGGGCTGACGATCTCTGATTCATCAATACATAGTATAAAACAAAGTCGCTTTCGCTGCATGTCCGTATGTATGCTATCTTTAAAACTACGCAACGGATTTTGATGCGGTTTTTTTTAATAGATAGAGTGATTCTTAAGGAAGGTTTGTATGTAAAATTTACCCGAAGCGAAGCGAGGGCGGGTCACTAGTAATTTACAAAATTTAGTTTTCCGCGTGAAATAATTTATCCCGTAAAATACTACCTTCATTAAGGCGCAGTCGGTTAAAATGTAGCCTTCTCTTTTTAGGTTCGATACTCTGTGTGTTTTCATCGAGAAAACAGACTCGCGGGGTAATTACTAGGGCCGACTACGAAATGATATACTAACGTTCTGATATCATTTCAGATATTTAAATGTTTATGTAATAGATAGAGCTATTGTTATAAGGCAGAAATTGGCACCCAATGCCTATCATTCTTTGGAGAAAGACAACAATAAGACAAATGCCTTGTTTAAGAACACAGGGTAGTTTGTTTACATTGCCTACGTTTATGAAATTCTGTTGATCTTCTTACGAGGATTATTGCGAGTGATTTTTAAAGTGGCCACTGTTGTTATGGCAATTCGAGATCCCCATTAGCTTTCCAATTAGACTAAGTGAAGCCATATCACCTAGCGACTATAAAAATAGCTCTTTAAAGTAACGCAATCCACTCGTAAGTATTATTACAGTATTCCATCCATCCAAATTGATTTCTCCTATACCTAAATGACATTGGCTTTCCCCCAGTATACGCGTGATTGATTAGTAGTTACGTTACGTAGGTACACGAAGTTCATTAGCTGATAAAAAGAGGCAGAAATTATCCGGCACTTTGTAGTTGTTTCAATTTCGTAGAGTTTACTTGACCTATTCGATCAAATTAATGTGCATACTGAATGATAACAAATTGGGAAGTACATATTATGATATCCTAGTTTATTACTTGTTACTGCTTCTTAAAACCACTAGTTATGGTGAACATGTCGGGTGAACGTCCCTTAGGAAAGCTATGTGGATGATAGCGCGGGGCAAAAGAGTCGGGATAGATATCGCTTTATCAGTTTTACTGTCGGATTACTGAGCGGGGTTTGCCCGGTAAATGGATTAGGTTTATGGACAGAGCTTTATTAGCTTAGCTTGTTGTAACTTTGTATCTAAATCTTTGTTTTTTTTCTGTTGATTCTGTTTAGCTTTATAGGCTCTACGCGCTATGTTGGTACATCGTACTCGTAATAAGTATGTACAACATTAGTTTTTAGGTCTCAAGGTTGGTGGAAAAAGAATCAAAATGGAAAGAAAGATATGCCTTAACGACCCTACAGCAGATATAATGTTATCGTTCAGGAAAAAAATATGAATGAGTTAGTCGGAACTCGAGAACATAGATATCTAATTAACTACCTAAGAAAAATAGACAATTTTTTATCTTGATATACATATTATTACACACGTTAATATAATATTTGACATCCCATGTGGCGACGAAGTAGTCTATAAATCGACAATATGTCATTATAATAAATAAAAAAAAAACTATAAACATTCGTGTTTGCAATGCCGTGAGACTTTTTCATGGTCCGATTTGAGATGTTTTCAGATTGTATTCACGTAATAAGCAGTAACAAAGTTAACTATTTTTGTACTCTTTCCTTGAGCTGGTTAGTTTTGATACCTAATTGTTTAGCCTTTTAACACAATACCGTTTTATTTGTAATTAGGTAGGTATATTTTATCAAGGTGAAAACTTCTACTTCTTTCTTTCTTTACTTTCATTACCAATGCTTTTTTAATTACTTTTGTGATAAAAACAAACCTAAGGCAAATTGTATTAAAATTTCGATAGAAACTGATTTAACGTGTTGTATGTTTATGATTACATAATAAATTATATTAATCAAATACCTTTTATGTAATTTTTTATTTATTAATTCAGCTTACTGACAGGAACAAAAATCATAAATTGTATTGGTATAATCGGCCAAGGCTAACCAATTTCGTAGTTATAACTACTTCATACTAAATTCGTCGTGAAGCAGGTTTAGCAGTTATTTTATAGTATTCTGTTGTTTCAGTTTCAATGGAAACCTGAAGGATATTGACCCGGGGTCCCTATTCTTGGATACGGGACACGGGCCCACAGAAGACTACGAGAATCTCAGGAGAAGAATATACTCCAACACTAAGGAACTGTGGTATTATATTAATCATGAACTAAGTAAAGTTCTTTATGATGATAACAAGGCGGAGAAGATACAAGCAATATTGGAACAAGTAGCTGATAGGAAAAGGTTGGTATTTGATTTAATTCATGGTTTATTACATGGATGCGTATCTACGCAATGTCGGTAACGGTTTTTGGTGCATCAGCCAAATACGCTGGGCATATTTTAGTGCGCATAGGTGCGATCAAGCTCAGGCATTCCGGACTCTCGGCAGAATAATTTACAGAAAAAAACACAAATTATACCCCGACCTAGATATGGCCCGTAATCAGTCATCAAAATTGTTTCTCAGCCCTAAGTGTAAATAAAAAATGAATCCAATGAATACATGTAGTTCTTTACCCTTCTAAACACTGCACGAATGATGTTTACTTGATTACATTGTTAGCTTGGCAATGTCACGTTATCTTTAAAAGTCAAGGTTAGTCAGATTGGTCAATGACTTTGTATTAGCTCTGCAGGCAAGATAGCGGCGGACTATAGATATTTTTATAATTGTGAATTTTTGGAATTTTGAATTAATTAAGGGGTAAAATATGTAATTATGGCTATTATCGAGTTTCCGGATGCTGTGTTTGATCAACAAAGGTCTTTGAAATGTGTTCGAAGTCTTGTGAAAAACATGAAAGTGCTTTCACACCAATCCGTGACATCGTCCGTGCATAGGTACTCTCTTTATGGCTTTCTTGACTGGCTCGGTGGAACAGTGGCTAGTGACCCAGGTTTACTACCTACGGTTCCAAGAGTCGTTGGTTCGATTCCCACTCGGGACAAATATTTGTGTGACGAACATCGGTGTTTGCTCCGTGTCTGGGTGTATTATTAAATATATTTAAGTATATTTGTGTATACACTGTTGATTCTGATACCCGTACCACAAGTGCTTAAGCTACTTACCATGGGATCAGATCAATGTATGTGATGTTGTGAAATATTTATATTTATAAAAAAGCACAAAGCTTTTCTCGGGACTCGAACCTAGATCCTTTTGGTATTGACGCGACTCTTGCCACCAATATACTTCGTAGAACTAATCAGCATGACGATTGCAGATCCCTGTTGTCCGACCAAGAGAAGTTACCAGAACTGGACGGGTACCACGATTGGAGGCAGGCGGAGGCAGCCAACGTCAGTGACCTGGTGCAGAGGAGGCTGAAACACTTGCAGAACCCTCCGGACTGTAGGGAAGCCAGGAAGCTGATATGCAACTTGAACAAGGTGAGATTATGACTTGACTGGCTTAATGGCGCTTTGGGTACTCCTTTGCGCCGAGAGTCGTAGGTTCAATTCCCACTCGGCACAAATGTTTGTGTGATATACATCGATGATGTTACTAAAACATTCTCCGCGACGAAATGTTGAGACAGATGAATGTCTATCTGTTTTATTTTAAACTAGCTGTGACAGCGACTTCGTTCGCGTTCCCCCCGTTTTTTACACAGTTTCCATTGTATCTTTGCTCCTATTGGTCGCAGCGTGATGTTATATAGCCTAAAGCCTTCCTCGATAAATGGTCTATACAACGCAAAAAGATTTTTTCAAATCGAACCAGTAGTTCCTGAGATTAGCGCGTTCAATCAAAAAAACAAACAAACAAACAAACTCTTCAGCTTTATAATATTAGTATAGATACCAATAAGCTCTCCTCTTATTGAGGAAAGCAAAATTAACATTTTAACTCAATGGAGGATGTCAATAGAGCCTGCAATTTATGAAGATGTACATGTTTATCATGTTGTGACAGTACTTATTTATTGTTATGTTGTAACTTCCGGTTATTACAACTACAGCAAAAAGCAATGTCTATGACTCAATGATGTTGTGTGATATTTATATTTATATAGCACAAAAAATCATATATACGGTCGAATTGAGAATCCTCCTCCTTTTTTCTAGTCGGTTAAAAATCGGTATCCACCTAAAGTTTCTGGTTATGCTCGCCCCTACTAAAATTATGATAATATTCTTTGTCAAACAGATCGCATGTGCGTTACGCGTTGTAGATAAATTACGCGACATTACCGTATCGCGTAATCGTTCACGTTTTGTTGTAATCATCGCGTAATTGTTTGGGCTCCGTCACGCCGGCTAGGCCAGTGCATGAGGACTGAAGAATAACAAAACACTCTCCCATTTTTTCAAATCCATTCAATCAAATGTTTCGCTACGGATGAATTTTACATTAAATACGGCATCAAATCCGTTGCGTACATAGGGGTATAGGGACTGAAAATGCAAAAATCGCTTTAACCTTTTATACTATGCAGTGATAGTTAAAAATGAATTTGACGGAATTTTATATTGATAGTGGCCTATATCACGTTGTATTCAGAATTAATAAGTAAATAAATATTAGGAATTTGCACTTTCAACTGTACATATATTTGCTACTTAGCTATTCATTAGCATTCATGACACTTATCAAGTCTTGTTACAAACGAGTTAGAAAATAAATCAATAGTTTTTATTGCTAACAAATTCCAGCGACTAGTATTTGGGAATTTGTGTATTTGGCTTAGACATGAAAGGTCGTAGCGGACACACTCGTTATATCTAGCTATAAGGTGTCTAGTCTATAGTTGTAGTGTTTGCACACACTTTGCAAATTGAGACTTCATTAACATTATAGTTTACTAGCGACCCGCCCTCGCTTCGCTTCGGGTATATCTCTATCTCTATATAATATATTTCAACCCCGTAAGGGATTTTACATACAGAAGTTGTTTTCCAATTACTCCCGTTCCCATGGGAATTTTGTAATATCGCGTTGGAAGTAAGCTTTGCGTTCATTAGAGTACCTGCATGCCAAATCTCAATTATCTATCTTACGCGGTTTAGATTTTTCATACAAAAGTTTTTTCCCTATTACTCCCGTTCCCGTGGGAATTTTACAATATCCTGTTGCAACTAAGCTTTTGATTTATTAAGGTACCTGCATGCCAAATTTCAAGCGTCTAACTTATGCGGTTAGTATTTTTCATACAAAAGGAATTACCCGTTAATTCCCGTTCCCGTGGGAATTTCGGGAAATCCTTTTTTAACGGATGCCTACGTCATAACATCTACCTGCATGCTAAATTTCATCTCCATCCGTCCAGTGGCTGTGACGACTTCGTCCGCGAAGAGATGTTTAACGGGTAAAACATTACTTCTTTATAGCGCAGTCGGTTAAAAAGTAGCCTATAACCGTTTTTAGGCTCTGGACTATATCTGTACCAAATTTCGTTTAAATCGGTTCAGTACTCTATGCGTGAAAGCGTAACTGACACACAGACAGACAGACAGACAGACAGACAGAGTTACTTTCGCATTTATAATATTAGTAAGGATGTATGAGCTAGATACTGTCTGCTCTTCTTTACTTGTTGTCACTCACTCACATTTATTTAAAAGTCAATGTAATATTCCCAATTTGTGCTCAATTTAATTATTATTTTTCATGTAAGTACAACTTATTTCAATAGTGTACCTACATGCGTACAATGTAAGTATATTCCTCAGCCATGTAAAAACTTGTGTATGCTCCTGCATTCCAACAGTTTTATACATTTTGAAATTATTTAAAAATAACATTATGTACTTTATTAATAGCAAAAGTCTGTCGAGCTTTCGACAGGTAGTCTAGATACCAAAGAGGGACTAACAAACCTTTAACCGACTTTGCTATAAGGGAGTAATGTTTTATGTCATACCCGATTTCACATGGACGGACTCACTGGCGGACAGCCAGTACAAAATATTTGGAGTTCCAATCGTTTCTCCCAAAACGGATGTGATGTTGAACCTTTCCAACTATGCAGTGTTAAAACGAATCAGTGTGACTATAATTATCTGAACAAACAAATGCACCCGCGCGCGTTTGTCACGGTCCGCAAATATGTCGGTCATCGACACTATGTTGAAACCACGGGATCACGGGTCGGAGGCATCTGCCGCCATTGGGTATGTATGGCTTGGATCGCGATAGAAATAATGTAGAGAAGTACTTGCCTAGTGAAGGGAAAGGTTAGGTATGCGACGATCTTATGTGATGTTTCTTTTGGGTAGTGTTTCTAAATGTATAGGCATCAGATTAATAAATTTGTTGGATTTATTATTATTGTCTATCAACTATCAGTCATATTAATTTGATGTTGAAGCACATATAATGATCTTATATGGGGCACTTGTGCTACGGCATCCAAATATACGGAAATAAGAAAATAAATAACACACCCAGTCACGGCACAAACATCGACGTTTATCACCCAGATACGTATTTTTCCCGAGTTGGAATTGAACCCACGTTCGGTTGATCAATTATACAAATATTCATCTTCTAATATTAATAGCCCATAGCCACCCACCCACTGGAGAGTAAAGGCATCTGTACCCTTCCACTTTATATCGTCAGGAGGCGTCAAACTTTCTTATTTTTTTTTCTTCCATATACGTCTACACCTACACCCACAAGCCGTAGGTTATAAATATTTTTGTACCGTGAAAGCTTTGAATGAAATCGTTTATTGATGAAACTCTCATAGTAATGCTACCTACACACATACCCATGAATATTTACAAAACAAGAAAAAAGATCAAGAAAAAACCCAACGTCTTGTTTTTAACTGCGGTTTTGACAAACACGTAATGAATTTGTTAACATGGTCTACATGCAAATAGCGGCATCGGAGGTTGTTTGAGACTGCTCGTCATTGTGCCTATTCTCGATTATTTTCCTCGAAGTGCGATGTCGTATTCCGTTATGATTTTCTCACCTTTGTGCACAAATTATCTCAATGTGAATTATCCATGACAGAGAGCGCGTGCCGGATATACGATAATTTGTTTTCAACGGAGATAAAACGGTACATTATGTGTTTGCGGTGACGGTTCACGCGTATTTTTGAGTGCACAAAGATGAAAAAATACCTATGACTGAGTGAAAAAAACCAGCACTATTGCCAGAAATTAAGTTATGTGCTTTTATAAATTTTAAGCACCAATTGCAGCTTTACCAATTACCCCCCCTTATGCTCTTTTGCATGAGTTCCAATGAGCATTTACGGAGGCCTATGTCCAGCTGGGGACTTAATTGAAGGCTAACAACAATGGTAGCTTTTATTTAAAAAATTGTCAGAAAAAATCTAGGTCTTAATTAATTGATCACGCATAGCCGTATTTAACAGGAAAATAAATTTAATCTTGCAAATAGGATTAAGGAAATATCACATATGTACCTATTTAACTATGTTACTATGCTAGGCTAGTTACTTTCCTCCTCTATGTAGCTTTGTAGTTGCGTTTATCCCTAATAGCTTTAGCATACGCACGTGGCTGACTGTATCAAGTGGGTTGCTCTTATCACACTGTGTTAAGCTTATCTCTTTGAGTACATTAATCAATTAGTATAGTGAATCTGCTCTGTTTACAAAAGGGCAGCTATCTATAACCAGGCCACATTGTCATTCATGTAAATATATAAAAAAAAATCTCGGTGGAATAAAAAAGTAGTAGTATAGGAAATCGTTCCACTGTTATTTTCTGACTTTCTGATTTGTAACAAGATAATATGACGAAAAAAATGCACTAAGACAAGCTACATCTATGAATGAAAATCGTGTCGCATAGAGAAGGAAGACTAGTATTTTATCATTTCGTAGACATAGTAAATACATTGACCGGAATCTCTACGATATAAACTGATGATATTTGTTTTGTCTAGATCAAATAGGTGTTCCCACGAAATGGTAAAGTGATCAATTTCTTAATGAGTACACTGTACATAGAAATTTTACCTTGAAAATGTACTTATATTATGGTAAAGCGTTCGTTAAGGATAAAGTTTTAATCGTTTAAAATGTCATTAAGATTAATTTTATACGAGCTTGTAGTCAAAGTGGATAGTTGATTTATTTTCTGACCTACATTTTGAAATTATTGTTGTTTAAAAGTCTATTATTATGTTTCATTTGTATCTTGTGTACTTTTTGTGAGAGAAAATACATTCCAAAACAATTATTCAAAGTGTTCAAAACCACAAGTTCTAATTAATACAATTCTTTCTCTGTCTGTCGTAAAACTATTTATTCACGGATTAGTAAGTCGGCAATTGTTTTTTGGATACTGCGGTATCCAAATCTACGGACGGTTGAGTGAGTAAAATTGGGACAAATCTGTCTTCCTCTATGCTTGTTACTTATTTATTTTTATTTCTTAATCGTTCCAGGGCTGCGGCTTCGGCTGCCAGTTGCACCACATAGTGTACTGCCTGATCTTCGCGTACGCGACGGAGCGGACGCTGATTCTCAACTCGAAGGGATGGAGATATGAGAACAAGGGATGGGACCACGTGTTCTACCCTATATCCGATAGCTGCACGTCCGCGTTCGACGACAAAGTTATACAGTGGCCAGGTAATACTACCTTTTGATTACAGTTTTATTGGGAGTTATAGTGTATTTAGACAAATTGCAAGGTTACTTGCGATTGAATACCAAAAAGAAAATTTAATATTTGGATATTTAAGAGCCACTTAAATTCAACATCTGTAGTTTAAAATTTAGAACCTAATCCATCATCTTATTAGAACTTAATCCAACATCGCATTGGAACTAAATCAGCTGTAAGCTACTCGTACTTATACACCACCATCATAATATGATAGATTGCAAGAGACGGAAGTGTTTGTCTGTATTTTTACCCGACTACGGCAAAGCAAAAGGAGGGTTATGATTTTGACAGGCTATGTATGTATGTATGTATGTTTGTATGTATGTATGTATGTTCATCTGTTTCCACATAACTTCTAAATTGCTTGTCAGAATTCGACAAATGACATATCATTAGAAGCGTCTTAATTGTCCGCTGGTTATAGGCTATATAGGGTTTCACAAAATCTAATGTGGCGCCCACTAGCGGACAAAACATACAGAGTAAAAAAATAAAGTTAAGATAAATACGCCGTGTTTGGTATCATTGGAAAGCGCTTTACTTGTACATTTTAAATATATATATATTACTAGCATTTGCATGTGACTTTACGTATATTCATGGACTGATTGCATATAGTTCACATCTTTTCGTTCATAGCTTCTTTACTACGTCCCCTTAAAATATAAAACATGTTGGTTCATCAATTTAACTTTTGATAATATTATGCGCCACAAATACACTTTAACACCAAAATAGTACAAATAATAAAAAGTTAAAAACTAAAACCCAACTACGACAAAAAACGACGCTGAAAAAGTATAAAACAAGACTTTTAGAACACTGAACTGAACAAAGTTGCTTATGTAGTTCCAAGTAAATGGACACAGTAGACTCTACCAAAATGCTTATGTTGAAAATTGACAATAATGTCATACAATACTATTTTGAAGTATGCAATATTTACTATGTAGAGATAAGATAAGTTTTCATGTTTGGAAAGGCGTAGTCACACGTTCCATACACAAGTACCTACCTACCGTAGCACTTTGACAACGTGTGACTGCGGTTTTCCAAACATGAAAACTTATCTCTACATAGTAAATATTGCATACTTCAAAATAGTATTGTATGACATTATTGTCAATTTTCAACATAAGCATTTTGGTAGAGTCTACTGTGTCCATTTACTTGGAACTACATAAGCAACTTTGTTCAGTTCAGTGTTCTAAAAGTCTTGTTTTATACTTTTTCAGCGTCGTTTTTTGTCGTAGTTGGGTTTTAGTTTTTAACTTTTTATGACTAAAATATGTTATAGCCTGGTATCTGCAATAAGTTTGTAAATTAAAAAAATCGTAAATAATATTATTCCGAGTTTTATGTAAACTAAATCATTTTTAACAGTCATCTGATGGGATTTAATGTCATTATTTGAGTTGTTACCGTAATCATTATAATAATGTTTACTTATATACACCACTAGCAAATTAGTAAAATAGAATAAAAACGGCACTGGGGTAATACCTGTTCATACTAGTCACTACTGTATTTTATCTATACTATTGTTACATTATGTTAAACTAGACGCTAGGTACTTTTGTTATGTAAACAGTTTAGTTTCTATGTTAGGTTTGTACAGCGATTGCCTTATTGCAAACCTACAGACGTCGGAATGAATGCCTAGGTGATAATGTATGTGGGTCATGAAGAGAACAATTATGTAATTTACATACCGTTAAAATCAGTTTCTTTGTTCCTGTAGGCGAAAATCAACGACTAGCAAGGAGATCTCTTCTATTTTCGAAATCAGGTATCCACTGTATTTTAGCACAACCCAAAGACGTAATGATGGACCGAGCAAATTAGTATACATTTTATTGATTATAAAGACACAGCTAATGGTTGTTTTTCAACTAAAACACGCAGTTTAGCACTGTGTACTATGTAGCACCATGAAACGTGACAAATGATATGCGGTGGTTAGTAGTAATAAGTAAAGCCATTTATAGCTAGCTATTCCTATTTATTGATGCGGGTTCATCAATCTTATAGGCTCAGTCCTGCCTTTGTCTAAAGGCAAACCCCCATAGAACACGGGGCTTGTACCGAAATGTACATATAATTTACACTAGGTTCTTACATAGGTTCTGTCACTTGACAAAATGTAACATACATAGGTCTGTATAAAGTTATAAATAAATATTTCACAACATCACATACATCTTTTAGGGTATAAAATTGCAAGTTATTTTGTTTTTATCGCACTTCATCAACATCAATGTAAAATAACATTATTTTCACTATGTAGCAATCGCTGATTGACAGGCGCCTAATCATGTCATTTTCTGTTAAGTGAAAAACACATTTTATCTACTTGTTTTTTTATTTGTAATTTCCATAATATATTTAATGTAAATAATTTTATTTAACTTGTTTTACGTAAAAGTTATTTGTCAAAGATGACTGTAAGCACTTGACATTTAATTTGAATTCAAATTCTTTATCGTGTTAATTGTCGTTACATATATCACTTGTATTGATTAATAATGTATATTACTTGGCATTGGATATTTTAGTATATTAGCTTACAAAATGTAACTAATTGAAATGTCAAAATGCATTAAGAGATTTTGAATGAAACCTTTTTTGAGATTTAAGGTAATGCGTAAAAAGCTAACTGTTGTTGTGTTGAGTAGAAATTGTAACAAATTGTGTTTATTGTTTTAGTGTCATACGATGCAAAAGTAATATCGTTGCCATTCATCGATTCAATATCACAGAAGCCCAAATTCTTGCCGCTCGCCATACCCAAAGATCTGGCACATAGGTAAGTTTGTTACAACTTTCTTTTACTTTTCTCTTACGTGCATGATTGTACTTTATGCATAAATACAGTCATGCAAACTAAGCAAGTAAGGGACGACCTTTTAGCTACCGTCCTGTGATTCGATTCATGTTCCTCATGGGTAGTTTTCCAAATCATAATTGACAGTAAGATATAGGTAAATATATAAAACTGGGTGACGTCATAGCGCGCCGCTACATTTGCAACATTGATACAGTAATAACTCGGGGTGTTTTCGAAATGTCAGACTGATTCTTTTAACAGTGTCTTTGTAATTGTGTGGTCCACCCAGCTATATCAAAATTAAAAAATAGGCAACCTAATCAATAGGAACAAGATCTATTTTTTTCAAACCGTTCCTTGGTAACGTTTTGTAAGCTGTGTGGTATGTCCAGGATAGTTCGTTTCAACGGTGACCCGTCGTCCTGGTGGGTCGGTCAGATGCTCAAGTACATCCTGAAGCCGCGCACCGCCCTTCAGAAGGCCATCAACGAGACCATCGCTAAGATGAACTTCAAGAATCCTATTGTTGGGTAAGTGTAGTCATTTAT
Organism: Maruca vitrata; assembly: GCA_039566165.1. Classification (NCBI taxonomy): domain Eukaryota; kingdom Metazoa; phylum Arthropoda; class Insecta; order Lepidoptera; family Crambidae; genus Maruca; species Maruca vitrata. The sequence goes on from CM076926.1 coordinate 5,211,787, forward strand.
TATAAATATTATAGGGCTACTCTGCGTTACGCGGTCATAGGGCGCGGTTTCATACAGGAATTGCCAGTTGCTGGGGGATTTGTATCCGTTACTGGTAATTTTTCGCTTTCGTAAATCCGCTTAACGTAGTCTTGATAATAACTGGCGAAATATCGATTCGTCCCTATACAGGATTTTGATGCTTAAAGAAATCAATTGTACTGAACTCTTAGGCCTGATTTCTGAATAAATATTTTTGTACTTGTTTTGTTGGCCTGTAAGTTGGTGGTCAGACTGAAGGCTGCTACCTAAAATTATGTTGTGTAATTATTTATTTAATATGTATGTTATTCGAGGAGTCCTATTATATCCCAATAATAATAGGCTGATAATGATGTAGTTAAGATTACCAATAATCTTACAAAAACTAGCCTTCCATTAATTAACAAGCACATAAAATCACTATAAGCATCCTAATGACATGATATGGTATTTTTTTAATTTATTAAATTGACTTTGGCCACAATAGTTTCAATTAGTCCAACGCGCGGTAATCAAAGCAATAAACCGTTGTGTAGTTTATTGGGCATTTTATTGCATTAGTCAAGCGATTGTGTTGAAGTATTACCATGCTTCACCGACGCCGATAGCTAATCGTGAATACGCAGATTGACTTTTTTAATTATTTCAAAACATTTATAGTCGATAAATTAATTCCTTAGGGTGGTCATTATGTATTTATTCAAAAATAACTTTATCCGCCTTTCCTTCTATCCGAAACGGCTCTTAGTACTCCGTTTTGCATCAGATCGATGTATATTACAGCCATCCGCTCTCCGAGAATTCATGCGATGATGACAAGGCTCCTGCTCCCATAATTGTAGTCAATCGTAAAAAAAAAGTTTGGTATTTTTTTTTAAAGAAAGCGTTGATTGTCCTTTCAGAGTACACATCAGACGCACAGACAAAGTGGGCACAGAGGCGGCGTTCCACCACATCCAGGAGTACATGACGCACGTGAAGGCCTACTACGACCAGCTCGAGCTCACGCGCGCCGCGCCCGTGCGCCGCGTCTACCTCGCCACCGACGACGCCAACGTACGTACCCGCCGGGCCGCCACGCATATAGGCGAGATATTGGATGCCTAAAGGCGGTATATAGAACGCCTATAGGCGACATACTGGACGCCTATAGGCGGCTGCCGCTGCGGATCTCAAAATCAGGCGCAAACCACCTACCGAAAGCGCGTATAGTGTTGCCGTTAAAATTTGAAGTGCATGTGTGTGTTTCTTTTTAAATATGTCTTAAGATGGGCGAACCGTGGTACCCTCGAAAGTACCTCCTTAGTGTTTCGATGTCTTACAGCGATCGATGTGACTGCGGCACTCCTAGCTCCATTATTAATGTTGTTATAATATGATATTCGTATGAAGATGACAGCACCATCTGTTGACTGCAATTAGAATTAGTTGGACTCGTTCGCGTACATTCGTGTCACTAATGTTACTAAGGGCTTTATAAACATTAGTATCGACGATTTGCGTGCCCTTTGTACGAAGGGCCTAAGAAGTCCTTATATTTGAAAACTGAAACTGTCCGGGATATTTACCATGTGGTTTTGTTTTAATGAGCATCCGATATTTCGGCACTGTTGCAACAAAAAAACATGGTAAATATCCCGGACAGTTTCAGTTTTTTAATGTGTGTAACCATGACAGTTTAAAATAATAAAAGCGTCGATGGCCGAGTGGTTAAGGTCGTTGCTTGCCATGCGAGAGGTCGCCAGTTCAAACCCCGCCAGGTACCAATGTGTTTTTCAAATTTGAAATTCATATGTACCATCATTCGACGCTTTAACGGTGAAGGAAAACATCGTGAGGAAACCAGCACACCTGAGAAATTTTTCAACGGTGTGTGAAGCCATGTCAGAGGCCTACGGGCGGCTTATAAACTCTGACACCAGGTTGTTCATCAACCATACGATAAGAAGAAGAAGACAGTTTAAAATTGTATATTAAGTCCTTTTCTATTATTTGTAGGTTCTAGAAGACGCACGCAAGAAGTTCCCCGAGTACGAGTTCCTCGGCGACCCGTCGATAGCGAAGACGGCGGCGACGCACCGCCGCTACACGCCGCTGTCGCTCACCGGCCTGCTGGTCGACCTGCACATGCTGTCCATGTGCGACTACATCGTGTGCACCTTCAGCAGCCAGGCGAGTAGTACCTAAGTTCAAAAGTACTGGTTAGAAAACTGAAAATGTCTGATTGTCTGAAAATTATGGTGATCTGAGTTCACCCGTGATCGTGGCGCTTGCAACAGTGCGGAAATTTCGGCACTGTAAAACAGCATGTGTGTGACCATGACAGTTTAAAATTATACTGTATAATATATATAAGTACTGGTTAGTTTACATCGATACGACTGAGAGTAACGTTTTCATTTCAATCAATCAATCATCACTTCCTTGTCATTTCTGACCGCTGTTTAAACCGTCTTAATAATCCACTTTAACATATTCGTTCACCGTATCACTGATGAATCTGTACTCTTATCATTTACATCATTTGTTTTCACCACAGAAAAACAGTTATGTCCTTCTGCCCTGCTAAAGTTTTATATACGAGCCACCGCTTTGTAAGCTGTCGCTTTTATCAGTTATTACTTCCTCAATCACAGATGGCGCCACCTCCGGCAATGAGACGCTAAAATCATAAATTCTCGTACATGAACACTAGTACATTTATTGTTTCCCTTGCTCAAATCATACGTTCTTTTGTAGGTGGGTCGCGTGGCGTACGAGATGATGCAGACGAACCGCGTGGACGCGTCGGACTCGTTCTTCTCGCTGGACGACATCTACTACTTCGGCGGGCAGAACGCGCACGACCGCGCCGCCGTGCTCCCGCACGCCGCGCTCTCCAGCCAGGACATATCTATACAGGTTACTATGCAGCTTCAAATAATAATAATACTTTATTTAATAATAATATAATAATAATAAACTTTATTTCCGATAAATGATTACACTTAGTACAAGTGCTTGTCTCGCAGCGGCCAATAAACAGCTTCTAAACATAATTATAACATGAACGAACGGTGCAAAGAATACAATATTTTAGGAAATTTAACTAAGTGAATATTAAAATGAATTTATAAACTAAAAACATAACAACTAAACCTTGAAGTAGGTATATAAACATTGAAGTAATTAAGAAATATAAATATGAGCATTTACAAATCATGTTTTGCCTATGTGTCTGTGTGTGTGTATGTGTGTGTGTGTGATAAACTTAAAACTATTACACGAAAATCATGCTGTCGGTATTAGATACGTTAAATACTTGTTAGGATTGATGGTGCCAAATAGTATGGCACCGTCAATCCTAACTGCCTCGTTGGTATATTGGTAGCAAGCGTTGCGTAAGGACCGAGAGGTCCCCGGTTCGAGTCCGGGGTCGGGCAAAATTTGTGTGAGTTTTTCTGTAATGAAATTACTCAGTCCGGAGTTAGGAAGTTGACGGTTGAACGCCCGTGCCACAGAAAGCACGTCATATCGGATTGCCGTCTCTCTGAATTATGAGAGTAAGGGAATAGGGAGTACACTTGTGTTGGCGTGCACACTTGTGCACTATAATATTTCCTGCGCACTTAGCTGATCTCGAAGATTCGTGGCGCATCGACGCTATACATCGTGCTAAGGTGTTTTGCACCTTGTTGACGCCAGGTCATTTGTTGACTAATGATGCAGCTTATCGACTTTGCTTTAGTTACAAAGTCTTCTCTTTCATTAAAGCTACATCGAGCTTTGTAATAAAATTAAATTGGGCAAACACATTAATGATCGTGGCCATGCCAGAGCGCTCTTATTGAGATGCTTACACGATTGTTCAGCTATAATTGAAGTTCACACAATATTGTTTATTTGTGAGTTAAATGATCCAGCGTATCCCATCGAGTAGACCAACAACTCAATTCTAGGCATGAATATTTATTAAAACGTATTTCCTCTCTTATCTTTTCAAGGTTGGCGACTTGATAGGAATAGCGGGTAACCATTGGAACGGTTACGGTCGCGGCACCAACAAACGAACTAATATGGTGAGTGAATTTTACTTGACGTTAAGCTTCTTTTAACTACATAGTTTTTAACAACAAAGAAATTGGCTTCTTTTTAAGTAACTTTATAATGATGTAATAGGTGGCTAATATGTAAAAGTTAGTGTCAAGTAGAGTATAGTATAGTAGCAATAAAGTTTTTATAACCAGGTTCTGTGCTATTCAACCGTCTTACTCATATGTTTTAGTCCATTATTTGGCCCACTTGCACTTGTGTAGCAATATTCATAATGTAATGTGTCAATATCGTACATATGAATTTCAAATTTGAAAACACAGTGATACGTGGCGGGGTTTGAACTGGCGACCTCTCGCATGGCAAGCCACGACCTTAACCCCTCGGCCATCGACGTTTCCTGTTGTAAAATAACGTTTTATTGCATACTGTGGCAACCTTTAATTAAGATTATCTCTTAGCTTTAAGTTTATGTTGCTTTGATTAATTTATTGGCTGTCCTAATAATAAATAAATACATATCTGTTATATGAAACTCTGTATGTATTTTCAGAACGGCCTGGTCCCCTGGTACAAGACGGCGGACCATCTCGTCCTATACCCCTTCCCAGAGTACAAAGAGGTGCCCCTATACACCGACACGCGGCAAAAGGATTTATAATGACCGCCCCCTGCTTAGAACAAAGAGGTACCTTTTAACATTCTTTGCTCAAGACTTACGCGTCGTGTTTGTATCGCTACTGTTGTGTTCGGTGGGCCTCAAATTGTCTGGTCTTTGTGTTATATGTGAAACAATGGGGGGATAATGTATGTTATACAGATGAATATACATTAAATATTGTTTGAATTTAATTAAAGTATTGGAAGATTATGATTTAAGACTTTCGAGTTATCTTATGTTAAAAACTATGCTTTTTGAGTCTACACGCGACAAACCGTAAATTAGTATCGTTTGTAGACTCACATTGTATTGTTATTATATCAAAATGCGCAAAGTCAAAACTAATAATTGTACCATCAAATATTTTTATAAATTCAGAAACTTGCGTTTTATCTTACTACGTAAATTACTACCTTAGTTACTATTGTGCTGGGAAACTGGACAACTTCATTAAACAAGGATTATGAGGCCCACTGGATATCTTCTATGTGTTATAAATACTTTTCTATGTACCGATTGATATTGGATAAGATCGAGTTTACAAAATAAGTTATTAAATTATTACATTGGCGATGATAAACTCGAAAGTGATTTGACTTTAAAACGTTCTGTGAATCTATTGTTGTATGCTAAGATTTGTTTTGCAACTTCGCTTGCATTTTGTTCGATTTCAATTTAGCAGAAAGCTAACCATGTTTAGTCCTTTATACACATACTATGATAAATCATTAGATCTGATTGTTCTGCTATTTTGTATAATAAAAGGAAGAATGGGGAAATTAATCAATACTGAGTTACATTGTAATAGTTTTCCTGCCATATTGCTTATAATATACGAATAAAAATACTACTTTGCGATGTAAAATCTACTTGAGACCACATAGTGATATTTAGTTATCAAGGTGGCACTTGGAGTAAAATTATTTTTACATCCGATGATCCGAGTTTAACCCTTTACCAGGCTTACCATGTCTACATTTTTGGACATTGGACCTTATGTGAAGTAACTAAGGTTCAAAATGAGCCTTGATAAAGGATAATATGTTGTCTCGAATCCATATCTTCAAGGAGTAATAATTACTTTTGAATTAAGGTTTTGTAGCATACTTTTTGCTAGAAAACAAGCCCTTTAAACAAGAGCGCGGATCGTTCGCGCCTGGGTCGAAGTCCTTTTGTGTATACCGATTGTGATTATCGCCATTTAGAGTTATTATAGCGTATTCAGTTGTCGTTAGCTACGCCCTTTAGATACTATGAAGTTATGTGATATGGTCTTCATAAGAGTGGACTGGCGAAAAGGCCGTGTTTGTTATGTGTAATAGTCATGAGTTCTCGTAACTATAAAACATAAATAAATGGCATATCGTATAGTGTGATTGGTTCCCTTTAACGGTAATGTCGGTTTTGATGTCCGACCAATCACACAGGAGATAGACCACTTCGCCGACCCAAGTCGCCCCACTGATAAAAAGGCAATCTTTTGCCCATCAATTGGTCAGTTTGGAACGGCCAAGCGGTATAACCCTCACACAGCACCCTACTAGATGAAGTTCATCTATGTATGAAATTGGGCAATAATATGTGATCATAAATGTCTCAAAATTGTATGAAGTTAAGGTATTATATGAATTATTTGTTTTATTGGTTGGTGTTGATTATAATAATAACTGCTAAGGTTCTTGATCTCGCGTACCGAAATTTGGGTACGGTACCCAGATCGTTAAGAATGATAACCATGAAATAGTTAATTATTTCATGATGTTTCTCAGCGCGTACGATAAATGAAAGAACTTTATAAGGTTTGTTTCTTATCGGTCATCAAAGTTAATGTCCCATGATCGAGTCAGTTGGTAATCTCTTTCTTATTATATAATGATATATATTTGTCTTTACCTTCGAATATGTTAGATCTTGTGTGAATGGTCAATGTTATTGATATATGTAATCTTGTATATGTAAAGGTATCGTGCACTTTAATAATGTGTTGTATTTGTGTTCTGGTTAGATATTTATTATGTATTCCTTATTATTATACTATTTTACGTTCCAACCTTATTTCCACCAGTCAACATATAACATTCCTGCCCGACTTCTTATTTTAAATTTAAATGAAAACAATTACTTGGAATAATAATCATGTAATCAATATGCATAGTACAGGACTAATAATTTTGTATGTTTTAAAGTCCTACCATGTGTGAATCCTTTAGTCTTTTACATACGAATTATGCGAACATTCATGCGTAAAAAATCGAATAATAAATATTTGGATGGACTTTTTTTCGGTTTATAAACCGGGTTAAAATGTGGTGATATAAAATGTTACAGTATTTGTTTGTTTTACAATCAGAATCAATGTACTGTATTCATGTAAATTCGGATGTTTACGGTTTTCAAAAGTACTGATATTGAATCTATGACATTCCTCAACAGAGGTGGTGACGAAATTATATGAAAGAAATCCAGGAGTGTCTGGGTTACATTACCTATGTTTTTATAATCTTTTTATAATATATCTTGTATTCAGTTTCGTATAATAATGTCACCATTTTATATTTCGCCTGATTTCTATGTTAAATTGAAAGTGTTTGATTTTTATTTATATATTGTTAGGTACTGAACACAGGCTAGCTGTTTTTAAAGCAATAGGGGTGAAATTTTATAAATGTAACATTTTAGTAAGCAAAGCGATTTTTTGCTCACTGACATGTGTTTAAAGAGGAATAGATATCATCTTAATGTTTATTTATATTGAAAAGGTAAGATGGTATTTCCAAACGGAGTTATATTACCGAAAGTTCCAATTTCGGATGGAAATCCAACTCTTAAAAAAAATCCTGTGTGTACTGTGTACTACCGATTTTAACGATGCATTAAATTAAAAGGTATTTTTGCATTTAAATCTAAGGTACCATAGAGCATTAAATTTAAATAGTATAGTCTAGAACTGATCCATAGAAGAGCCGGCCTCGTTAGATGTGACAAAATACCATAATTTTTAGCAGTTAGTACATTATCCGTTTTATCAGATTTGTAAGGCAATAGTTTTTGTAAAAGTGGATGTGATATAAATAATTATTTATGATAAAAAATAAACTTTTTCCAATTTTAACATTTTCTATGGTGCTTGTATGGATGTTAGGTATTAAGGTTTATTTGTGTGTATGGAATATGAACACTAAATCTTGAATGGTTAATGGTCAACTCTGATAAAATTAATCTAAATGTCCGTAATTTACCACCCTATTTTTGTTTTAATATCCAGGAAAAGTGTTTCATCCATACAAGCTTTTGTTAATATAAATAGAATAGCAATTTCACCTTTACTATAAATATATCAACATAATATTTTAGCTGTTTTTAACCTGAACAGTTTCCGCATTTTTGTACACATATTTTAATGAGGTTAGAATAGGCATTAATATATTTTCACTATCCACTGGACGTACAAAAAATAGGATAAAGATCGATTTTTTGATAAGACAGTTTGCTACGCGGGAAATAAAAAAAAATCATATTTGCTGGCACTTATTTACCAGGTGTATAATAAAACTAGTCTAAACTTTCTTATATGTGCACCACATCTCAATATTGCATCCAAAAATTGGATTATTTGAAGTGTATCTACGAATATTGTTTAATTAATCTGTATTTCAGAGATGATGAAACAGTAATTTGTACATGCACGTAGTTACAGTGTCCGTATACACTCAGTTGGAGTATGCTATTTTTTTATTTCTATTTAGGTTAGGTTGTGTAGATTTAAAAAGTTTCCTAATTATATTCGCCACTTTATTATGATCTGATTTCTTTAGTCACATTAGTAGTCTCAAAATATTTATTACCAGAGTAGATATTTATTTATTGTAATTTATTTTCTTTTTTTAAATTGTAAAGATAGGTGTCTAATGAATGTACAAAATTGAGCGTGCGATTTACGAAGCTCGAATGAAGGTTGATTATCGCTTGGAAGCGGATTATGTATAGCGGAAAGGTGCGGTTGTACTAAATAAATGACTAATATGTGTTGGTTAGGCATGTAGATCTGGCTATACAAGGCGCGCCCCGGATCCGGCCGCTCGCTCGTGCATATTGATACCCTGTTCCCATGACATGCCTACGCGGCTGCATGTCAATTTATCACCAAATAGGCATCGTTGCTTAATTTGACAAAATTTAAAATCGCTACCACTTTTGGTTTGCGGGCTACGGGATATTTTTACATGTTCTTATTTGAAATTTCTCGAATAATAAACTGTTTAGAACGGCTTTTAAAAGCGATATTAGTTTTTTAGTTTTTTGTGGTATATGGATTAATGATTTTTCGTTTTTAAGTTTTTCTATGTTAGTTTATTCGAAGGAGATTCTTTAGCGGTCATAGTGAAATATTTGTTTATTATTATAAAATTATTTGACAATTCGTACTGTGAAATATAAAGTGAATGGGTATATAATATTTATGTCATGTGAAATTTTTTTTTTATTTAGTTGTAAAGAATGTTATTGTGATTTAGGTGTCTTAGTTTACTATCCACTTTAAATGTTTTTCCTTGGGATAGTATTTTGTTGTTCACCCAAAAATGTCTACTCAACTTATCAACTTGTATATCGTACGCCTTTGATATAATATTTAATATGTAACACGCCTATGTCTGAAATGTATCTAATACATACTTAGCCTAAGATACGTTCAAACTGCTGAATTTAAAATGTAAACTGTCACAACTTATATTTTTATGCAATGATTGTAGCTGATTGTATCTAATATGTATTTATTAAAAGTTCAAAATAAAATTAAACACCACAAAAATAAGGAAAAGCAATTAATACAATGAAAAGTTTGACCAATTTATTCCGTATCGTAAGAATTTTAATGCCGATTTGTATGTGCAGTTGATTGTACAGTCACGATCGGAACTGACTGACTTGAATGCATAAGTAATATGAAAAGTGAGTGCGATTTACCAATACGCGTGTCACTCGCTTTTTAAACGGAATATTCAGTGAAATGACGCTAATGATAGCGATTATTCCGGTCACTTTGTTTCCTCAATATGACCGCGACTGTACTTACTCTAAATAAATCCACCTCCATCATTTGATTAAAAAATATAACTTGTGCCAAAAAACTCAAAATATTCTCAAATTCATGAAGCATTCTAAAAACTTGGATCTTTATAAAAAAATTGAAACTTACTTGAAATTTCTGTAAGAAGCAATTATTAAAGTCGTTAATTCTAGTTTTTAACCTCTTGACTTATAGAATACATGTTGTAACGTAATAAAAAAAGATTTATTGCTTGAATCACACATAATCAGCACTCGGCGGAGTGCGCATCACTTCCATGCATTTAGTTCTGCCCTTTAATAAATATCGGTTTTGTTGCTTTTCCTATATTTCTGTCCTTGTATTGTCCGAGTGGTTCATTATTATAGTGGTCTTGTTGTAAACAGTTTTTATGATACTATTATAATGTTCAGAGCTTCGATGATAAAATGTAAAATCATGTAACATGGACCTAAACTATGTGTATATAGCTTTATAAATTACATATAGTGTATATAGACGCAAAAAATAATATAAAGAAACGGTAACAAATTCTTTGAAGTTTCATTTTAACTTCCTTGTCACAAAATCAATATATCTTATTGAAGGAAACCTTTAGCAACTTTCATATAGGTATAATCAATACTCGTACTTACATTATCGCTTATTTTATTATGATCTGATTTTATTCTTTAAGGTTTCTATATTAACTGACTAATACTTTAAATGATATAGTATTTTATTTTCAAACAATGAAATAACCACAGTGATACCTTTTCGAAGTGCAAATTTGAACTATAGTTAGGTATTGTTGCTTATGTTGTGAGACAACTTACACTCGTCTCTTATTGGTTCCTCTGCAGTTCCTCGAATAGGCCACAGAAGAAGCGATTTTCATAAGAGTTTTTAAACTGCACATTGCTAGATCTGCTACGCCAAGGTGAAGACTAAATGATGAGTGTTTTAAAAGATCTTTAAACATTTTAAGTTGTGTTACTGGCTGATTTACCTATAATATGAAATTTTTGTTTTATAAATTTTACAGACAACGTTCAACTTTAACAAATGAAAGTCTTTCGTTAAATCACAATGATTGCGTTATGTGAATTTATGACTTATGGAATTTTCTTAAGGCTATACAACCAAAAACAATGTTAGTATGTTTTAATAATATTGTTAACACTTTTCCCTTAGTCGCGTGTGCCGCGACACCGCCACTCGCGACTTTCGTGGCCGCGTAAAAGCGACCGCGGCGAAAGTTGGCCCATCCGAGTCAAGTTCAATAACACAACATAACAGTACACTCTCGGCGTGCGCGGGCGCTGCATTTACCACCATATTCCCTATAAAAATACACCGTTACCGCAGCCTGCACTTGAGATTCGCGAGTCTCGGGTCTCTCACAGTGACACAGTTCAAACGTTGATGGATCCGCGCCCAAAATGAGGAACGCGGTTATTCTACTCGTAATATGTTGTGTGCTACCGGTTGTTTTGCCGGCTAAGTTCATACCGAAGTGGAAGAAACAGGTAAGTCCCTTGCGTAACTTAGAGCTTAACGCTTTCGCTTGTATTATCGGAACGTACTTATCCGAAAGTAGTAGTTCGGAGCATTGATCAGTGTTATACCTAATTATGGCTGATTTTAAAAGCAATGTTAATCTAGAAATCGACAACTCAGGTTGTCATTCCATACCTTAACATATTAAAGTTGTTTTTAGTCTCTGTATAGAAAATTAATCAGATTAGGTAAAGCAGATTTATTTCGTTTCATTTGCAACTGAGTTAGGCTCGATATCACTTGACCAATGAATTATTTAGCGCGATCGATAAAAAGAGCTAAGTAATTTCATAGATTTTGTAGCTATGATTAATTGAATCACTAGTATAATTTAATCCAAGTTTGGATTCAACGATTTAGGACGTAATATTATTAGTGATGTTTAAATAGCAATCAGCGAATTCTTTCTAAACTCGCAATTCACGCAATTGATAGAATTCTGTTCAAAATATCTGGTGAAATTGCTCTTTGATTGAAAATATCTAGGTACAGTTCGATGTAAAAAAAAATAATTGAACGGTATCATTGCTCAAAATAATGTACGAAATGCTGTCAAGTATGAACGCGTTGCGAGTTTATTGTGCTTACTTGGAATTACAAATTGCATGTCTGTAAAACATGTTTCAAAGTTTGTTTATATTAGGTTTATTGCGGTTGAGGTATAAATAGATCCGACCGACCTTCATTTATTGCACAAAATATTTTCTATGAATATAAATAAATACATACTGTCTAAAGGACTATTTGTGTAATAAGAATTAAGGTACTTCTAAGATCCCATCTTTTTGGTGGTTTAAGTATGTATCTAGCTTGCCTAGGAAGGAACCTAACTATTCCAGATTGGATGAGTAAATTCTTCGAAACTAGTAAAAGACGGTCTGAATTATGTGCCTGGAATAATTTATTATCCCTAGTAATTTACTACTAATAATGTCAGCTAATGTGTAGGTACGAGTTATTCATATAGGAACATAGCTATTAAATGATCGGTTATCGCGTCACTAATATTTTCTCCGGGATTTCCTCGCGGCCCACTTTCGCGCGCCTTTCTCGCGCCTCTTATTAGAAAGTGCCGGTTGACGCAGAGATCGCGCGACAAACAAACCAGATCCTGTCGATAGGATGACACGGAACTTTCGACACTTTTCAAGGCATATCAAACAAAGGATTGCTCAAAACTAGTGCAGGAGTTAACTGAATGAAAATCAACACTTAAATGTAGGTATTAGTAAGGTAGATAGACACGCAGACACGAAAACCTAACGCGATACGTCTAGAATTGGGTTTGTCAATTACTGGAAACTTATCTAACTCTAATAGAAATCTTATCACTGTATACTAAATGTATCTTAAGGATATGAGGATATTCTACTTAATAATTTAGACACATACTCTTCGCTCGCATCTCTACCAAGATTTAGAAGTATGTAGGTAAACATTAATAAGAACCTAACTAACCCTAACAAAAACTACAATACCACTTATCTAAGAGCACCGTTACTTTAGTCAACAATCGTCTTACTTTCCTGAACTGTAACTGAACATTATTGTCTACCACACACAATGGAATACGTTTGTCAATAATTGCTGAATAGCGGTATCGGGTACAAACTTCCTAAAACTTATAAGTCGCAAGTAAGTTCATTCATAAGTAGTCCCGTACAGGAGCCACTGGGTAGAAAACTGAAAGTGTCCGGGATATTTACCATGTTGTTTTGTTTTAATGAGCTCCCGATATTTCGGCACTGTTGCAAGCGCCATGATCACGGGTGAACTGTAGGACTGCGAGAATGACGGTAGGTCTAAGGGCAGACATATCGGTCTACCCTCTTTCTAAGTCTTTTATTACGCACGACACCACTACCCTCGTTCACAATATTGTCACTCCGAATTCGATCACGACACACTACACTCACGGTATCACTTCTTTCTTCCTCGAAAACGGACACATTTTTGTTTTTACATAAACGTATTACTGGATGCCATACATTCGACAGTTGAAACCCATCTTCACGATTGAAGTTTTTGAATTTCTTAATTTCAATAGCTTCTCTGACCAGTCGTGGTATGTAATGGCGTTCTGTCGAAAGTATCTTAGGGTTATGTAACTCAATCCAGTGGTTCGTTCCCGATTCTAAAAGATGTTGAGCGATTGCCGATTTTTGTGCTTCGTTGTTTTTGACTGCCCTGATATGCTCTTTCACCCGGCACGAAATCGTCCGTTTCGTTTGCCCTATGTACGAGCTCCCACAGCTGCAGTCAATTTTATAAACGCCTGGTTTTTCCAAAGGAAAACTATCCTTCGGTGAGCGTAGAAACTGCGATACCTTTTTAAGAGGAGTGAAGATAGTTTTTACGGAGAATTTCTTAAGTATGTTCGAGATCTTATCTGTCACTCCTTTTACATATGGCAAATAAGCTGGATGCCGGTCTACCCTATAATCCAGGCGTTTATTACGTGTCGGTCTTGATATTCGCCCACTATATCCATTCCTCTGTAGGACGTCACTTATGTGTACTTAGAAAGAGGGTAGACCGATATGTCTGCCCTTAGACCTACCGTCATTCTCGCAGTCCTACAGTTCACCCGTGATCATGGCGCTTGCAACAGTGCCGAAATATCGGGAGCTCATTAAAACAAAACAACATGGTAAATATCCCGGACACTTTCAGTTTTCTAATGTGTGTAACCATGACAGTTTAAAATGGCCGCTGGGTAGTCTGGGAAGTGGGTAAGACTCCAGGATCCATGAGTTACAGGAACCGTAGTACCTACTTATCTATGCTGTCATTAACTAGATCATGATCTTGTTACGTAATACATACGTCTATATCTAAGGACTACTAAGGATTGCCTTATGAATATCTGCGTACTCTCAAAATGAGAGCTGACCTTTCGCTTCTCTGCTTGCCGGGGTAATCTTAAAACACACAAACTGCTTTCTTTAGCTATCAGCAGTCTCTTTGAAGAAAAGCGTATTCCTTACCGATTTATTCTTTTAGAGGTAGTATGTAGTAGTAAAAAGTAGTTAGTATTCAGCTCCGCTCGCTACCGTCCACCAATCACCGTTCAACAATAGACTCACGCACATTCGCACGTCTAGAGTAACAGAAAGAGTGTGACGCAGGCCTGCGAGCTGCCGGGCGTGCAGAGCGAGCATAGCCACTACGTGTGCGACGACAAGGGAGAGCCCAAATGCCACCCTGGATGGCAGGGGGACCTGTGCGATGTGCCCATCTGTAAGAAAGGCTGCGACCCGCTGCAAGGTAAGGCTATCTTTTGTTTTGATTGGCTGTCGCTAGTTACTTGTGTTTGCGTCAGCATATTTGGTAGAACAGCTACTACGTCTGTGAAGCCAAGGGAGAGCCCAATTGCCACCCTGGATGGCAGGGGGACCTGTGCGATGTGCCCATCTGTAAGAAAGGCTGCGACCCGCTGCAAGGTAAGGCTATCTTTTGTTTTGATTGGCTGTCGCTAGTTACTTGTGTCTGCGTCAGCATATTTGATAGATCAGCTACTACGTCTGTGAAGCCAAGGGAGAGCCCAATTGCCACCCTGGGTGGGGGGACCTGTGCGACGTGCCCATTTGTAAGAAGGGCTGCGGCCCGTTGCAAGGTACCGTTTAGATCTTTCATTCATTGACATTTGTTTATTTTCACCCTAGTTGATAGAAGAAAGAGTCACTTTTTCTGCATCGACAAAGGGGATCCCAAGTGCCATCTTGCCTGTGCGATATGTCCATTTGTAAGAAGGGCTGCGAGGCTCTGCAAGGTTCATCTAACTTTGATCAAAATTGTCATAACCTAGATAGAAAGCCTGCAATTTAAAAGAAGTAAACTGTTACTAATTTGATGCGGTCAGGCGGAGTTCCAAACCCCAGGGAGCCTTTGCGATGTGCTCATTTGTAAGAAGATCTGCAAGATAAAATGTTATTGATTGTCTTTTGTTAATATCGTACCTAGTTGTCTGTTTAAAGAAGATTTCGAGATCGGGGATCCCTAATTTTTCCTTGGCGTTTTGGACTGGGTCTGTCTTATGATCCAATCTAAACCAACCAACCAACCAACCACCCCAATCCGTTGCCTATATTGCTAATATACACAGTAACTAACGAATTTTTTCTACGTTCTTTAATCCTATGAGTCTGCTGTGTTTATCTTTAAATGTGAAAGTGTTGAGAATCGTGTCGCATTGTCAAAGAGGGTTTATTTTGTTTTCATTACCATCGATAAAGTGGACAAATGTTGACCTAGAAAGTTTGAGTAGAAACCTGGTAGAGAACTTGAACAATGGACAATTATTCTGAAACTTTCTTTGTTTAATGTGAGACCATGAGGTGGGTTTCAAAGTGTTATATGTGAATACCATATTTATGGTTTTTAAATTGGAACTACATATAAACACTACCTTCGTTTTGAGATCCTCACTTATGTCGCACGTACGATAAGGTATTTTCTTATTTAAAGAAATTCACCGGAATAAAATGTATAAACTTAGTTTCTTTATGAAAATGTAGGTATTATAAAAAACTAAAATATTTGAGTTTACAAGTAGGAAGTAGTTTTGTAAGGAGTAAGTATTGCACCATTGTGTACATATCATAGTGACTGCTCTCATGCAGTGAGACAACAATTCAACATGCCCGATAAGAGGTCGGTCCACTTACTACAAAGTCTTTCTGTAGCACCGTCACGGTCAACGGTTAAGGTTAAAAAAAGAGTACATTTCCAAATTCAAAGCCGTTACCGGAACGGCACAGGAGAGTAGCTTAGATAAACCCTAAAACTCTTTTCCTACGATTAATCACTCATTGTAATACTAATGTAGGTTACTGCAAGCGGCCGGGCGAATGCCGCTGCAAACTCGGCTTTTACGGGGAGCGCTGCAACAAATGCATCCCGCTGCCGGGCTGCCAGCACGGCTACTGCAACGTGTCCTTCGAGTGCATCTGCAAGGAGGGCTGGGACGGCTTGTTCTGCTCCGAGCGTGAGTTCCTTACTGAAATATCAAGTGCCTTGGTGTCATATGTGTCTGTGCATATGCGCACTAATAAACTTCAGATGAACGAAGTAGAAGAATCTTGGCTGGTTTTAAAAATAGCGTAACATTATGCCTTTTGGCATATTGATGTATCTACTCAAGTAATGCTTGCATCATCCGTGACCGGGATAACCTTGTCATTTATTAACAGTTTATAACAAACAGTACGAAATAAAAATTGGACTATGTCTATGTCATAACGTGTTTCGTATAAACTAATTTGCATTTCTTCTTGCAGCCATCTGTCGGAGTGACTGCCATGCGACGCGCGGCTACTGCGAGTCTCCTGGCGAGTGCCGCTGTCGGCTCGGCTGGTCCGGGCCCACGTGCCGCGCCTGCCAACCGCTGCCCGGCTGCCAGCACGGCTACTGCGACAAGCCGCTAGAGTGCAAGTGCTCACCCGGCTACACCGGCCTGCTGTGCCAGACGCGTGAGTGTCGCTGTCTGCTGTAGCATCCTCAGCTGCCAACCGCTGCCCGGCTGCCAGCACGGCTACTGCGACAAGCCGCTAGAGTGCAAGTGCTCGCCCGGCTACACCGGCCTGCTGTGCCAGACGCGTGAGTGTCGCTGTCTGCTGTAGCATCCTCAGCTGCCAACCGCTGCCCGGCTGCCAGCACGGCTACTGCGACAAGCCGCTAGAGTGCAAGTGCTCACCCGGCTACACCGGCCTGCTGTGCCAGACGCGTGAGTGTCGCTGTCTGCTGTAGCATCCTCAGCTGCCAACCGCTGCCCGGCTGCCAGCACGGCTACTGCGACAAGCCGCTAGAGTGCAAGTGCTCGCCCGGCTACACCGGCCTGCTGTGCCAGACGCGTGAGTGTCGCTGTCTGCTGTAGCATCCTCAGCTGCCAACCGCTGCCCGGCTGCCAGCACGGCTACTGCGACAAGCCGCTAGAGTGCAAGTGCTCGCCCGGCTACACCGGCCTGCTGTGCCAGACGCGTGAGTGTCGCTGTCTGCTGTAGCATCCTCAGCTGCCAACCGCTGCCCGGCTGCCAGCACGGCTACTGCGACAAGCCGCTAGAGTGCAAGTGCTCGCCCGGCTACACCGGCCTGCTGTGCCAGACGCGTGAGTGTCGCTGTCTGCTGTAGCATCCTCAGCTGCCAACCGCTGCCCGGCTGCCAGCACGGCTACTGCGACAAGCCGGTAGAGTTGAGCAGCTGAGGTGCCTACGTCACCTGATCCTACAGTAACAGTGGGCAGTTTGGCATGCCATCCCAGTCTACAACTTGTCAATACTAATACGCTAAACAAAAATGCCAAAAGATAGCGTATGATTCCTCTCGCTCGCGAGGTTGGCAACAAAGTATTCTGTTAGTCCAATTTATTCATCCAAGCTCATTCCGCCCTATACATAAAGAGCAAGGGCAAATTGGACTCCATTCAACGTTCCAAGATTTCCAACAATCTTAACAATAATTTCTCCTTCACAGCAATCTGCGCCACCGGCTGCCATTCAGAGCGCGGCTACTGCAGACGCCCCGGAGAATGCCGCTGTAAGGTCGGCTGGACGGGCCCCTCGTGCGGGCAGTGCCACCCCTACCCTGGATGTGTGAACGGGACCTGCGAACGGCCCTGGGAGTGCACCTGCAAGTCCGGCTGGGGCGGCATGTTGTGCGATGAAGGTGGGTTCTAGGGCTCAGCCATCCGCTCCCCCCCAAGTCCGGTGATGATTTACGAGGCTACTCCAAGCCATCCTGGCTGCCTACCCTGGCTGCGTAAATGGCACCTGCGAGCGGCCCTGGGAGTGCACCTGCAAGCCCGGCTGGGGCGGCATGCTGTGCAATGAAGGTGGGTTCTAGGGGACCCATCCGCTCCTCCCAAGTTCGGTGATGATTCACGAGGCTACTCCAAGCCATCCTGGCTGCCTACCCCAGCTGCGTCAATGGCACCTGCGAGCGGCCGTGGGAGTGCACCTGCAAGCCCGGCTGGGGCGGCATGCTGTGCGATGAAGGTGGGTTCTAGGGCTCAGCGATCCACTCCTCCCGTATTATCATCGTAAGTCAGTTAGGGAGGAAAAAAGGTGGTTTTGGAAGAACGAAGTGCTTCAGCGTTCCTGTACAGGAAGTCGCTATGGCACTATCACCACGCCGCCGCCTCAATTCAACATATTTTAAGCTATACTCTTTTTTATTCTTATGGTAAAGAAAAATATAAATAAGGATCAGTGTAGCTGGTCAGACTTCATGACGTAACCAGTAAAAATAAAAATATCCATCACCTCTTAGTTTAAGTGAGGGAATAATGACAAGGTGGCAGACGAATTATTTATTACAATATAATCATCGTATCCACCTAATTAAATCAGTCAAGCGTTAAGCGTGAAAATCACCGATAATAATCACTCTAAAGTTTCATGCAATAAAAGTGCACGCTACTAGCTCATTAGCACAGAACAAAAATCAATCTTATTGCTCCAATCTGTATGTAATAGTGATGTAAAGCCAGACACATATTCCCTTAACGGTGTATCGCGTCTCTTGCACTCTCGTCCACTGGAATGATTTCCGTTTGAGATTAGCTTATTGATTAATCGTTTCTAAACCTAATATGAGGGTAATTATTGTTGTATAACCGTGCCGACTTATTTTAATTGGACGCTTGATGGGACTGCTCCTTAACGTTTATAAAACTCTAGACCACATTTCTACTCGTACGTTATCTGATGGATCTGAATCTGATTTAGGATCGTCTCGCTGACTTGTTAGATAACTGGATGCTGTTTATTCAAATCACCACCTGTCTGACTTATGCTTTTCCGGGGTTGTGTAAAAAAAGTACAAATATTGGACCATTGCATTCGTTACGTTAGATGCTAATTAAGAAAGTAGCTCTACCATTTGTATCTCTAATGTTCGAAGTCCTAAGTTATTGACCCAAACCTTATCCTAACGCCGGTTCTGACTGACTATTAACTTCTTTTATAGTACTGATATCTTTCTATTAGCATTATCAACTGAATCAGCAAGTAATTTTTAAACTGACTTTTAAAATGAAGGATGGTTTTATTACAACGAAAGAGCTTTTTAGTATTAAATGGTTATTTTGTTTTTTGCAGAGCTGAACTACTGTGATAAGAATCCGGATACGTGCAAGAACGGCGGCAAGTGCCAGTCACTTGAAGCTGGTGACGGCCATTACAGGTCTGTTATTTTGTATTAACTACTATTTTATTTTATCCAAGTCCTAAATTTATTTTGTGTTTTAATTTAATTCTATGTTATAGTCACAGTTTATACGATTTTTACGTTTTAAGTTAAATTCCATGGCTCAACACTTGACCATTTATCAGCAGGCCCTTAGTGGTTCTCTAACGACGACTCATAAAGATCATGGCGAAATACGAACGTATTTTAACAAAATATGTAAAACGAATTAAATCATTAAGCGGTCGTTCACATGGCGCTAACACGATACTATATTTTCAAGTAAACCGTAAAATCTATCTCAAACACGAAGTATGTATCTACCCATATTAGATTGACATATTTAACCCTTTCTCTACCGCCACTCTACGATGGACGATAAAATCTTGTGTACCTATTTCGTATACGGGACAAATCTTATCCTTGTGAACAAATTCTAAGGACCTTGACAATTGAATTCTCACCGATCATAAGTGATTTTTCTGACTGAGAAAACTGCATAATATCATTAAAAGTGTCCTTGTAAAATTG
Source organism: Maruca vitrata (assembly GCA_039566165.1). Classification (NCBI taxonomy): domain Eukaryota; kingdom Metazoa; phylum Arthropoda; class Insecta; order Lepidoptera; family Crambidae; genus Maruca; species Maruca vitrata. The sequence continues at coordinate 5,231,823 of CM076926.1, forward strand.
TATAGTTTTACTGAATTGACATAGATAAATGAAAATACCTTACTATCAAATTCCAGATGCCAATGCCCTGCCGGTATCAGTGGCCGGAACTGCGAGAACGCGCCGACACCCGCCACTGAGTCTGCTGAGACGGCCACTGAGATCACTGAGCCTATCACCGCCAGCGAGACGAGCTCGTCCACTGAGAACACCACTGAGCCCGACAGTGGCGACAACGAGACGGAATAACTGTTAGATAAGGTTGAAGATGACTGAAGACGATGAAAGAAGTTATTGTTATAAGATGTATGTCAATTTTGAAAGAACTGCTATATGAGAATTGGAAATGGAAATGTATTCAAACTGTTTAATGATTTGTACCTAATTTAAAGGTCACTAGATAGAAGAATCTCGTAAGTTTTGATGGAAATTAAATCAAAAATAAAAGTGCATTATACTTAAATGTATAATTATCAATGTGGAAATTCGTTCCTTACGCGGTTTTGCAATGTGCTGAATATCAGTGCCTTTCAAGACATTAGATGGATAGAGTCATCATTGATCAAGATGCATTGAACATTTGAAACTTTCTGATTAAATAAGATCCGACTAAAATTTGATTTTGACACTATATTGTTTTAACTTTATATCGGAAATGTTTAATAGCACTGAAATGTTTTACATATTAGAGGGAATTGTGTGGTGATATGTTGGCGTTTAGAAATCACATTTAAGTTCAGGGAAAATTATGGACTGAGCTTGTTAAGCAGATTTGTTTTTAAACGCGAACGTACTTCTGTATGTCTTGTATGCGTGTATTTATTTTGATTGCGCGTGAGTTTAATTATTTATTAATAATAAATTGTTGTACCTAAGTTTGTACCTATGGTGACTATTGCACAACATATTAATCTTAAATTTTAAGTAAGATGATATTTATTACTTAGTGTAAAAATCAATAAAATAATGATTCTAAAAGGATTTTTTTATTACTGTTACTCACATCGAATATTCAAGTAGCCTTATTTGTAAGTACCTCAAGCATGTTCTCACGTGGCGCATTAGGGGAGACCTATGTTCAGCACTGGGTGGAAGTGGGCTGATGATGATGATGATCTCACGTGGGTGTAGTTAAAAAAATCTATTAATTTACGTGGCTATACACTAGTTGCATATATTTTTTTAGTGTAGATTACTTGTACTTATTGTTACAACAATGCCAACTGGCTGTAATATACACCGTGAAATTTTAATGGTTGTTTTCCCGTGGCAGAACGATTTGCCTTTAGTAATACTATCGAACCATGCAAATAGTTCCTCGAAAAAAAAAATTTTTTTTTTTGCGAATTTTCAAAATAATCATTTTCCAACTCGAAAACGAGAGAAGCTATCGTTGTTTTATAAGATGTGACGTAATCAGGTACTGCTTGCCGCATGAAATCGATGCTTAAAGTTGAAGAAGCTCGACACCCTAAGTCATAAAGCGGTTCAAACGTGCTTTCGAGTTTCGGTTAAACCTTTCGTAAAACCGGCATTTATTGATTTTAACAAAAAAGAACTGCACAAATCTATTGTACTACTAAGAAAGAACCATTTTACTGCGGGAAAACAACCACTAAAATTTCACGGTGTATATGGTTAATAGGCTACATACGAGCTCATCAATCCTTTAGCTCATCAATCCAGATTGCCACGATGTCTCTCCACGGTGCCATGTCATGCCAGTGCATATTATCTAACAGATTGTCTAATCAGCTAATTATACAAGAAAGAGCGAATAAGTGCAGATGTTTATGCATGATCCCCGTGATCTATATTTTAGGAAACTTGTCTTCTAGCCCGCTATGGCTAATGGACAGTGGTACTTCTCCGGCAAAGGGAATAAGTGGATTCATTAGGTGAATTGAGGCTTGTCATGCAATATCCCAATGCCCTTTGTCGGTAGTATCGACTAAAAACAAGAAAATCAGAGATTGGCACATAACACGATGACTCCGAACGATTTTTAGAAAAAAAGTTAAGTAAAAGCAAACAAAAATATCTCCAAAGGGTACTTTTTGTGTTGAGCTAGTTGTTCGCCTTCCTTGATATTTTCAATGAGTGTCATAAACACCATATACCGTGGCGTAGGCGTCCGATCTGGACAATTATTGGTTGATTTTGACGTACCTACACGATTAGGCACACTTTGACATTTCCTGTCTAAATTAACTAATGACAGGTAAGCTGAACCTAACGCTTACGTCACGCCATCTGGTATTAGGTTCGATCTAAAATACAATCATTCGTTAATGCGTGTTTTTTATTAGTTCACTTCTAGATTGAATTAGTGACTGATACGCTGATGAGTTCTAGAGTAGAGACGCCCTCAGGCTACGTGGAGATCGATCTGCGCAGGACGGCTGGTAGGAGCCAGATGCGAGTAGCCGAAGATAGACAGAAGTAGCGAGCATTTAGGGAGGCTTATGTCCAGAAGTGGACAAAAATGGGCTGATGATGATGATAATGACGCTGACCAGTAGCGCTACCATGAGTTTAAAAGTGACAGACTCGATATCACCTATGTAAATATGTCTATGAAAAACTTGTACAGCACCCCTAGCGGTTACGCTAAGAGCTAAAATCGGTAGTATAAAAAAATAATTCCATAGGTTTTTAAAGTTCGTAAATTTTCGATAGCTAACTCATGGTACCGCTATAGAGTCACCAGGCAAATAGCCTTACTATAAGCCTAACGGGGACAGCACAGCCTAACTTAATTATTTTAAAAAGCTGTCAATGTTACATACTTTTCTACCCATCACACACTATGGAAAAGGAAAATTGCAAGCAAACCTGCAGGTAATCAGATATTCTGATTATGTAGATAACCATGATCCGAATCGGACTAAATCTAGTGTGGTAGTCAGACAGTTAATTGCTCATTTCAATAAATAAATCAGCTTGGCTAGTGCTTGCTTTAGGCCAAAGCTTATTGCTCTATGAGATATCAAGAACTAATTTCCCTCATATGTTGGTTCTAATTAAATGCTGACTTACCTTTTTTTTCATAAAAATAAAAGTAGGTACATACCGATAAAATTTCCAAGAGGTGTTGCTAAACAAACGGGGACAAAAAGGCGTCAAATTTAGATTAAGCAAGAAGAATGTCCATTAAAAAGGAATTTGATCACTTATATTGAATAGTTTGTCAGTAAATATGTGGCAATAGAGTGGACGCCGACCCCCGACTGTTTGAGAGGAACCTGTGTTTCCACGATACTACGATATTGACGTAAGAATAAATTTAGTAATAAATACATAGGATATCCTTATAACCCCTCAAACGAACCGATCAATCGAATTGGTGATAGGAGTCTATCTCCAGGAATCGCTTTTTTCCCTAACTGACTAAGTTTACGGTTGGAGTAGCATTGTCTGAATTACCACTCCGGATTTGCGGGGAAGCAGGTGGCTTTTCACAACTTTTTTAACTTTTATCCAGTGTCCTATACGATTAGGAGGATCTATCAAGCATTTTAAGTTCTCTAGGTCTAGGCAAGCTATAGCATCCTTGTGCATTTCCTAATGGTAATGCTGGTACACCCACCACTTAAGTTAAAGATGTAGTTTTGCATGATAACATCAATAATAGCTGAAGTCTCCTGAAAAAACGTACGCGCTATGATTCTTCAGTGCTCATTTGGAAGCTAATATAGAGGAGAATTAGCATGCCACCCATGTGTTTCCGTGTACCATTACCGAATAAATTATGTACGAACATATTTAATAGATATATCGCAGGCTAGCCCAATGGAGCGATGGCTGGACCAAAGCGATTTAGGTAGTTGTATATAAACGCGATCGGCGCGCGCGCAACAACACACCCGGCTCACGTATTCCGTGCGGTCGATGTATCGATCGTTAATCGGTTTGTAGAGTAATGTGATTTAGTTGTGATCTCGATTTTAGGAAGAAAGATGGCTGGAATCCAAATATTGACGGTAAGGTTTTTGATTTCATATTTACAAATATTTACAATAGGGGTAACTATAGGTTCAAAAAGGGTAGGCTACCTAGCCTACCCTTTCTTATATAGTATGTAATTGTTCCTAAATTTTTAGTTTGATTCTTTCACACTTTCTTGATTAATTGTTTTTAAGTACATACGTCTATCATTTATATTTTGATCTTAACCTGTAAGTACCTGTTAATAAACTTCACCGCATATTTAACCTAAGTACAATAAATGGTTTCATGATTGAAATATCACATAAACAACAACTCCCAAAAATGTATATCAAAATATTTTTAGTTCGATGGAATTTTGATATTTTTCTAAAACCCCCGAATTTTTTAATTACATACGACTTTCTTTTTCATTACAGTTCCGCACATTAATTGAAATGTGGAAACTTTTCCCATCACGCTATTATTCTGTTTATGCTATTTCCCTTTTAAAGTTTAACCTTATAACCAAGAGGGTTATCATCTATTAAAGTATACCTTCTACCTATTATCTACCAATCGATCAAGCTTACATTGTAGGTAGGAGCACATTTCTCATTGTACCTACGTTTTAATTAAATCGTTACATATGAATCAATGTATGTATCGCGTTTCCTCAATTTACAAGTAACGCCTAAACTAAATCGGCTGGTAAATTGATGTTATGTGAAATATGTCTTCATTACTACGTATTATCTAATCTAAAAGAACTGGATTTTCAATCAATCAAATTCAATATAGGTAGGTACTTAATTATTGCCTTTCAGCCGAGAAAAAATTGATCGTTGCTTTTAAAAATTTCTTTAGTTACTCCATAAGTGCATAACAAGTTAAAAGTAAAACGAACCGTAAATTTTTTTTCAGTTCAATGTAAATTCTTTGTGTTTCTTATAATAAGATACCATCTACATTTTTAGTGGTTTAGGCGTACTATTATCTTATAGCCAACTTACGACAAATATGAGTGAGTTTCGCATTTATGTTACTCAAGTAAATTTAACAAGAATTAAGTTTTAATTTGAACCCTTCTAGGCAGTGATTATCTACGGCTTGCATACTTAATGCAGAAAGCTTAGCGCATACAGGCCTAGCTGTCCATCTGAATAATATCTAAGTAACCTACTAGGTCAACCACTTCAAGTTGAAGTTAAGCGGCTAACAAGTGAAGTTTATGGGAACCGCTGACTCGTATGTTGCAGAAAAATATGTAATTGCAGTGTGGCTCAAGACATACACTAATATACTTAGCTCTGTATATTAAGCAAACTTAAAAGCCACTTAGTAGGTAGGTTTTAAGGTATGGTATGTAAAACAGGGTTTATTTTTATGTGTCGTAAAATCATTATTAAAAAAGTGGACATGTTTCCCCTACCAATCTTCATAGTAGACGTACCTAATTTCAGAAACGCTCGGTGAATAACTTTCGCATTTACGCGGCCCGGGTTAAAATGAAACCTTTCGGTGTCCCGTGATTGCTAACCTGATACCTATTCAATACTAGGCCTTTGATTTGAGGCCAAAGTTTCAAGGTATAGCGGACCGTAAGCGAAACATAAAAGGCTATAGGTATAAAAATAGTTCGTATCAGTATGGGTATAAACTATTTTTATTTGTCACACATCTAATTCTAGCTTCGCTCTTGTCGGCAAAGCTATATATTTCCACTTTTATATTGACCCTGCTAGCACCTTTAACTCCTTGTATGTCATGAAACAATGAAAAAATGGTTTCCAATGGTAATTATAATTGATCATATTTAAGAGCATAAAAAGTGTCGATCGCCGAGTGCTTAAGGTCGTTCCTTGCTATGCGAGAGGTGGCCAGTTCAAATCCCGCCACGTACCACTGTGTTTTTCAAATTTGAAATTCATATGTACAACCAGAAAATTTGGCGGTAGTACACTTTTCAAACAGATTTCTTTAAACACCATTAGCCCCGCCCACTGACCAATAGAAGAGCACTTGAAGAAAATCTGTCAAAATCCAAGCAAAAACGTTCCAATAGTAGGAGAGCTAGCAAGAATTTTTTGGTAGGTATTTGAGGCAAGCTGAAAACTTATCCTGTACCTCTCCTATTATATCCCAGCACGAAACTGCAGACCTGGCTGGTGAGTAGCGGGGCTAAAGCAAACCCCCAAAAATATTTTTCATCTTTTTATTTATAACTAAAAAATAAGACTCACTAAGACAATTATTTCGATGGAACTTCTTCCTGTCAGGTGAACTGACAAATTATATTTTTTGGATTATAAAATATATTTTTAAATAAAAAATATTGGGGGTTTGGTTTAGCCCCGGTACTGCGGGTTTGTGTTGGGATATAATAGGAGAGGTACAGGACAAGTTTTCAGCATGCCTCAATATCTACCAAAAAATTATTGCCAGCTCCTTGACCACAATTGGGCGGGGCTTGCTCTGACAGACGCGTAAGTGCCAAGCGATTTTCACCTTATAGGTGGTCGACCGCCAGCGTTGCTGATAGTACGATTTTTCGACACTTTAACGGTAAAGGAAACCTTCGTGAGGAAACCCGCACATCTACGAAGAAATTCTAAAGTTGTGTAGTGAACCAAGCTGCTTTTAGCCACCGTGACTAAGGCCTTATCGCACTAGTCTAGGGTAGGCCTGTGCCCACGGAGTGGGGCACGGGCTGATGACGATTTCAAAGCATAGTACCTAATACAGGGAGGCATATTATTTTAAGAGCTTGTAATTAAGCAGGTATCATACCGGCAAACCGCATATAGTTACATTGTGTGAGTTATTGCATTTCTAACACGATAGCGGTTTGCGGCGCGCCTGTTTTTGTACGATTACTGCAGTTACGCACTGCATTTAACGTCATCTTATTATCTAGTGAATTCATAAGGCCATACATCGACTACGACTTTGAGCAAGATTTACTTCAGCGATGTGCAAATAAATCATTAGGTTAGGCATTTCCCTGAGTATGTTTCTTAAGTGTAAATGGTAGCGACTTTATAATGTAGGTACATAGAGACATTTCTACGGTTAATTAGGTAGGTTCCTTCAATTACGCAGATCATTTCTTTCAGCGCTGATAATGGTCAGAATTTTATTGAGAATCTTAGCTGTTTTTCAAGCTTTGCTCTCGCTAAACAATGTCAACACTTTCCAATCAGAACTTCCGGTTATAATTAGACAATGAAATACGTACTTAAAAAACTAAAAAGTTGAATGGGAGCATAAAATTTAACTTTACTTCATCGTTAAAACAGCATATTTTATTCTTATTTTGGGACATCTCACACGGTGTGCTGACCCCAATAATATCTAAGATGTTGAGTTTTCGGCCTTAAATCAAACACTCAGCCGCACGTGTGTAAAATGCCTAATTTTAAGGCTCAATGTGCACGCCGGTAGTGAGCTCGTCTAACACGCATATTAGCATTATTATCGACCAATCAATGGAAAGACGAAACATAAATAATATACTAGTATTTTAATTACGTTTTTCCTATAGATTTCGTGTTCTAGATACCAATAAATGTATTTATATTTGTATCATATATGAGTCCCGTTTTTATTTTGACCACTCATTTCCATAGCAACGGGGTCACTGTCCAGCTCAGTAATTAAGAATAGTCTTTATGTAAATTATATGTAAATGTACTTCTTACAATAAGTAACTTGAATCATGATTTTTTTCAATATTTATTACACGGTCGTTGCAAGGAAAAAGTTTTCAAACTTTATCATTTACGCTGATGTATAACTATTGGGGTTTCGATTTACTAAACCAACATTATATTACTTACACTTAAAATAATGCACAGACATCAAACAGACATTAAGCTGCGTATAGCAAAAGCCAAATAAATCGGTATCGTAAGACAGGTTGGTTTCCTAGACTGTGACAAACGTTTACGCTCATAAATAACTATTCGCGTATCCAGTTTCAACATAGCAAATATATAGCATATAATGTAGTTTACGGGTTGGGTGCAGATCGTGGCATAGATCATGTGTCTGACCCAAAGGAAACATTCGTTAGAGTGGACAGGCCGAACGACGGCGGATCTAGAATCAAGACCGAAACTTGCGAAATAGCTTGATATAAACATGCAACGAGTAGACAACTTAATTATATGTGAAAGAGGTTTAGCTTATAAATCTACTTAACTTATTAATTGCAATTTGTAGTCAGCCAAAGACGGATGAATGGGGTAAAGTGTGGGACTCAATTAAACAGGTACTTTTTTGGGGATGAGAACCATCTGCTGCCCCGAAAGTTCGGTGATGATGCCAAAGCCAGCACTTAGTCAGTTAAAAAAAACAGGTACTTTAAAAGGAACAAAATTTTGTCCACAGCAAAAAATCGTAAATATTTTCTATTTATTATTGTTGTTTATTTATTTTGTAGAGAGTGAATACCACATAGCAAATCAGAAAATATTACTGGCGTTTGCAGATATTTTCTCAAAAAAGGTTTCATACAGTATGGCATACAGTACATTAGGGACTACACATTGTAGTGATTAACGTTTACACTTAGGGTCTACATTAGAGAGTGTAATATGTTGTGCAAGGTTTATACAATTTTACTTCGAATTCCCAAAAAAAATCTTTAAGCACGGATTGTGGCAATAAAGTTAGGCAATCTTAATTAGGTTTGCTTTTTCCGCTTTGCGGGGTGGAACCGAAATCCCAAACACCATCAATTTAATGGGGTACTTACCCCGTAAATTTGATGGTCAGTGCTAGGCACAATTGGGCAGTTTTATAGCCTAGAATACCATAATACCTAGGATAGGTATGTGAATCGCTAGCACTTCGTAGGCCGTTGGACTTCACCTTGACCCGTGGCCAGTAGACATTGAATAATGCCTCTGCATTACCGACACACCTGGTTTTGTTGAGGCCAAGTTTACTCAGACAAATAACTAATGCCTAAGCCAATTAGGGGTTGAAAACATTTGTGCATTTAAGCCGATTGACGTTAAAGTTTCTTCCATCAATTTGGCGGTTTGTAATTGATGTCGGTCAAAATAATAACCTTTTGACGAAGTAAATAGAAATATCGCATTACAAGTCTTAACTGCAGGTATATACGAGTATATTAAAGTTTAGGTATATCTGTAGAGAAATCTATTTGCAATGAAACTACGCCTTATTTATGAAGATACATTTTCTGATATTGTTTTTTTTTTGTTTTTTCAGGTATTGCTTCTTATATGCAGTTTATCCTCAACAAAAGGAATTGAAGTAAAAACGAAGCTCTCGAAGTTGTTGGCAGAAAATGGAATCAAGGACGAGGGTGTTCCGGAGAAGGGAGTGAAGAGGGGCATCTACAGCACCGGCGTAGCGGGCTCGTTGGGATCGGGCTACGTAGGCTCATCTTATGGAGGTCTAGGGTCAGGCATTGGTGTGGGATCGGGAATTGGCATTGGATCGGGTCTTGGGATTGGATCAGGTATCGGGATTGGATCGGGCATTGGAGTTGGATCCGGTATTGGGTTTGGATCAGGTTTTGGAGTCGGCGCTGGCATTGGGCCCGGTGTAGCGATCGGATCCGGGATAGGAGTCGGTCCAGCAGTCGCAGCGGTTGCTCCAGTAGCAGCGGCCCCTGTAGCGGTGGCGGCGGCTCCTGTCGCCGTGGCACCAGCGGTACAAACCTCAGTGGCAGTTGCACCAAACCCAGTGATCCTTCGTCAAGAAGTGCCTCGCTACATCACGCGCACTATAACCAGAGACGTGCAAGTGCCTGTCCAAGTCCCAGTGCCAGTGCCGGTAGACCGGCCGGTCCAAGTGCCAGTCCAAGTGCCGGTTCCGGTCCCGGTAGACCGACCAGTACCAGTCGTACACAGAGTCCCCGTCGAGATCACCAGACAAGTCCCCGTTTACTACGAGAAGCGAGTGCCGTACCCGGTCAAGGTGTCCGTCCCAGTGCCATACCCGGTCCAAGTGGAGAAGCATGTACCCATCGACCGTCCCGTGTACGTCGATAGACCAGTGCCCGTTCCACAGCCTGTATATGTGGATCGTCCGGTGAACGTGCCAGTGCCTGTACAGGTGGACAGGCCTGTGCCTTTCCCTCAGCCGGTGGTGGTGGATAGGCCGGTCCCTGTGCCTCAGCCAGTGGTGGTCGAGAGGAGAGTGCCAGTGCCAGTAGCGGCGGCGCCAGTGGTCGCTGCTGCGCCTGTGGTCGCAGCGGCGCCGGTGGTATCCTCGGTCCCCGCGGTAGCCGCCGTCTCCGCCGGCCCAGCTGTCGCCATCGGTGGTCCTGGATCCGGCTTCGGAGGTATTGGTCTCGGTGGAATCTCAGGCGGTATCTCAGGTGGCCTCCCGCTTGGAGGTCTCTCGTCAGGTATCGGATTAGGCGGTATTTCGAGCGGTATAGGTATCGGCGGTATTTCAGGCGGGATCTCCAAAACAATCGTCTCAAATTCGATCTCTGGCTACCATGGCACATATAGCCACTAACTGCATTACTGGCTAAATTTGTTTCATTTTTATGTATTAAGTGTGTTTCTAAAATGATCATTGAAACAAGTGATATTCATGTAAAACTTTATTTAAAATTGTTAATAATTGTAAGTTACAGATAGTATGTACCTTCGTCACTTTTTTTATTTCTATTTTTTGTGAATTTACAATAAATGTTTCTGCCTATAAAACTTGTTTAATTTTATTGATCTGTTCAATAATACTACGAGTATATCACCAATTAATTACCTAATAGTAATTATCTTTTAAAGTAATGGCTATCCATTAAAAAAAACATTTTATCAATTTTGTTACATCACATGTCAACGATAATAATTCGAACCTTTATTTTTGCCAAGTACCGTGTAAATATATAATATACTAGCGACCCGCCCTCGCTTCGCTTCGGGTATATCTCTATCTCTATATAATATATTTCAACCCTGTAAGGGATTTTACATACAGAAGTTATTTCCCAATAACTCCCGTTCCCATGGGAATTTTGTAATATCGCGTTGGAAGTAAGCTTTACGTTTATTGGGGTACCTGCATGCCAAATCTCAATCGTCTATCTATATCGCGGTTTAGATTTTTTCATACAAAAGTTTTTTTCCTATTACTGCAGTTCCCGTGGGAATTTTACAATATCCTGTTGCAACTAAGCTTTTAATTTATTAAGGTACCTGCATGTCAAATTTCAAGCGTCTAACTTATGCGGTTAGTATTTTCATACAAAAGGATTTTCCCGTTATTTCCCGTTCCCGTGGGAATTTCGGGAAATCCTGTCCTACGTCATAACATCTACCTGCATGCTAAATTTCATCTCGATCCGTCCAGTGGCTGTGACGACTTCGTCCGCGTAGAGATGTTTAACGGCTAAAACATTACTTCTTTATAGCGCAGTCGGTTAAAAAGTAGCCTATAACCGTTTCTAGGCTCTGGACTATATCTGTACCAAATTTCGTTTAAATCGGTTCAGTACTTTATGCGTGAAAGCGTAACAGACAGACAGACAGACAGACAGACAGACAGAGTTACTTTCGCATTTATAATATTAAGTAAGGAATAGTAAGGAATAGTAAGGAATAGTAAGGAATAGTAAGGACTAGTAAGGATAAGGATGTGTTTTTGAGGAGGTAAAAAAGTATTACAACATCCAAATATAAATTTTTTAGGTCCAAAATAAGGTAAATTTTTAGTTTCCTGACATTTAAAATACTGTTTCAAATATCTTGCAATTTCACAAAGCATTAAGTAATACTGTTTAGGGGCTTTATTTCTAGTTAAACAAACTCTTTCACCAGAGACCACCACTACGCAGTGGCAATTTCTACATTTAATTATACTAATATCCAATATATTAGTATTAGGTAGTTCTTCCATTTTTTATTAAGTGACTAGCGGCTCGCCTGCCATTTCGTACGTATGACGACTCCATGCATTTAAAATAGTCTTAATCAGTTTAAAAAAAACAATTTCCTTTATCAATTATTGCTTTTACTTTCTTATCATCACCGTACTTACAGGCTGTGTCGTAACTAGCCTTTTATGCGCCCAGTGTGACCTTCAAAATGGCCCTTGACAGATAAAACTAGATACTAGTCTGGACATTTCTGCTCCTCCAGAGGCCAGCCCTTTGTCTGGCCATCGCTGGCCCTAGTTACGGCACTGCTTGCAGTAGGAGCAGAAGGCACCTACTAGGTGCTTCATGATCTTCTAGAAGATGATGCATCTAGTACGAGGGTTCATGGTAGACCCAGGGGGGCAGTGCCACGCCTTGGCGAACTCCTCGTTGTTCTGAAGGGCACCCTTCGCTCGGAACTGCTGGGGAGAGTGCTCATCCTCTATGTCTGCTTGCAAGGAGTCTTTGGTTGCTATACCACACCAGAGCTAGTGAAGAGAAGAGATAAATATTATTTAATAGAGTAGTATATTTTTTTCTACTCGCAGCCTTATTTTGAAAAAACTAGCCCATATGATGTTATTTGTTGCTCTACGATTTAACTAGGTTATCAACATCTTACTTAAAGTAATTTTGCTTTAATATTTTCCCTGTTCCTATGACAAAACTATAAAAGTGTTATGAGGCCAATTCGCTTCATTTAAAATTTGGACACAAGACGTGAAACTAAATAGGCACGATAATAGATATACAGGGTGTCCCAAAAAGTAGTGTCAAACGGAAGTCCTGAGATAGAACACCCCGTGGGGCATCCGAAACACCCCCATGTATGTTCCGCGATTTTTTGATTTTTTTTCAGAATTTTTGAGAATAATTGACCTAACCGACTAAAAATATTCTAAGGTAAAAAGTATTTGACTTTTTTGAGAAAATCTATTTTCATGAGTTCCTTACCATCATGAGTTTAATACCTAAAATGGGGGATGTTAATGGGGGTGTTTCGGATGCCCCACGGGGTGTTCTATCTCAGGACTTCCGCTTGACACTACTTTTTGGGACACTTGTATATCGATATAATAGATAGTCGTTTGAGAGAGACACCCCGCGTAGTCTGGAGCCTAACGGTCATTACATCTATTACATACCTCCAGCAGTGACGACGTTGCAGGCTATACGTACCCACTTCTTCAATTCCCCACCAGTACTCATAGGCTACACTCACTTGTTACATTTACATTAAATGGCTTTCACAGGGTATCAAAAAATCATGTTTGTACAAACGGAAACTATATAAAAAAAGTAGAACATATGGCGAGCATCGAAAAACAAATATAAACAAATATAAAATTTACAATAGTATTTTGAAGAAATGTATATATAGAGCTAGAAAATTAAGTAATCATAAGTTTATAAAAACTCATAAAAATACATGCTTAGCAACCTGGAAAACGATTAGCGAAATTACCTCAAATACAGTTCTTGACAATGATATTAGCCTACTAAAGTACAATAATAAAACTTTTAATGATCCACAAGATATTTGTAATTTTTTAAACAATTATTTTATTGAATTAACTAATAATAATCAGACATCTAAAACTAATACTACTTCAAACATCCGAAGTTATCAATCTACTATATTCTTAAAACCTACGGATGAGGAAGAAATTTATAGCTTAATAATGTCTTTAAGAAATAGTAGGACTAGCGGGTATGATGATATTACTACTAGATTTATAAAATCTGTGGCTAGAGCGCTGTCTCGCCCCTTGTCTCACATAATTAATTTATCCTTTATTCAAGGCATATTTCCTGATAAACTTAAATTGTCCATTGTTAAACCTCTCTTCAAAAAAGGTGATCGTCTCGATCCTAACAACTATAGGCCTATAACTATTGTTCCTATTATCTCAAAAATTTTCGAAAAGGCAATGTATATTAGAATCGTTGATTTCTTAGATAAATTTAATATATTAGAATCTAATCAGTTTGGTTTCCGAAAAGGTCGTTCCACAGAATTGGCATGTTTTAATTTGATTAAAATTATAACTGAGTCATTAAATAATAAAGTACCAATTATGTCAATATTTCTGGATATGACCAAAGCATTTGACTTTGTAGAACACAAAATACTTCTTCATAAGCTTGAAGCTTATGGGATTAGGGGTACAGCCAACGACTGGTTTAAAAGTTATTTGTTAAATAGGAAGCAGGTCACCGAAATTACAAAAATTGAAGAGTCTGGGAATAAATTAGTAAAAAATATATACCAATCACATCTGCAATGTAATACTTCAGGCGTGCCGCAAGGAACCATTCTAGGACCAATTCTATTTTTGATTTACATCAATGACCTTCCACTGGCATCACAACATAACTGCATCTTATTCGCAGATGATACAACGTTAATAGTTAAGGGTGATAATATTAACGAATATGAGAGAAATGTTAATAATGCTGTTAACGATGTTATCAACTGGATGAAAAATAATAATCTTAATGTTAACCTCACTAAGACAAATTTTATACAATTCAGGTCTTACAAATCTAATCCCGTAAAAATTAACATTAATCATAACAATATTACAGTTGAAGAAACAAATAGTGTAAAATTCCTAGGTATTCACATTGACCAACATTTAAATTGGAAGGATCATATTGAATCTCTTTGTAATAGATTGGACAGATTTGTATATGCTTTGAGGACCTTAAGAAATACCGTGTCAATAGAGGCCGCATTGACAGCTTATTATGGTTATGTATTCTCAGTCCTCAATTATTGTCTAGTTGTTTGGGGAAATTCTGTTGATGTCGAAAGGGTGTTCAAGCTTCAAAAAAAGTGTATCATGGCGATAACTTGCGTAAAGCCCACTGATAGCTGTAGACCTCTCTTTAAATGGCTCAACGTGTTACCTCTTCCTTGCATGTACATTCTAAAAGCCTGCATGTTAATTAAATCACAGCCAAATTATTTCAAAAAATATTCCGATATGACTCTTCGTAAACCTAGAACTAAATTCATTAATTTACTGTACAAACCACCAAGTCATTCTGATTTGTATAAAAGGAATGCTTATAATATGAGCATTGAACTGTTTAATAAACTTCCTGAACATATTAAAATTCTTCCTAAGAAACAGTTCAAAAAAGACCTTCAGGCATGGCTAATGTCAAACTGTTTCTACTCTGTGAAGGAATTCATGGATTGGGAGTAGGTATTAAAAATATGTGATGAATATAATATTATATTTCAATGTATAGAAGCTTTAATAGATTAACCTAGATTTAAGACTAATATTTGCATACCAGTAATAGGTAAAAAAATGTGTGATCCATAAAACTACTTTAAGATCAATTTGTTACCACATCGTTGCAAATAAATATTCTTTCTTTTTTTCTTTCTTTCTTTCCCCAGCATACTCACATTCCCATAAGACAGGAAGAACAGCTGTTCCTCGGTCATGTCCTCGAAGCCGGGCAGCTTGGGCTCGGGCCCGCGCCGGCGCAGGTGTTGCTTGAGCGCCGCGAGCGCCTCGCGCACACCGCCGTTGTCCGCTATGTTCTCGCCCAGGGTCTTCTTGCCGTCCACCTAAGTATATAATGAATTTGAAATAAAACTAATTTTACGGATTAAACTCGCGTGTATTGGTATTCTAAACATTATTTAGAGATCTGACGAAGAAGATTAAGAGGTGTCTTAACCGTGACCACGAGCGCTGTAAAGAGCTCGAAACGTCGGATCTCTAAATAATGTTTAGAATACCAATACACGCGAGTTTAATCCGTAAAATTAAAATTATTTCAAATGTGTAGTGCTCGCGCAAAAAAAAATAGACAATACTATATATAATGAATTGTATATAAGAAATAAAATAGACAATACTATTGTATATAAGAATATATACATGGATAGAACGGCAGGACATTTTAGAATAGAACATTTTTTTCCTGACTGACTAACGATGATGGCTTGGAGTAGCCTTGCCATCATCACCGAACTTGCGGGGGAGCGGATGGCGCTCACCCCTAGTAGAATAGCGATAATCATAATCGATGAGAAATGCCAAACCAAATTTTAGGACAACGAAACACTTTACGTGCATCAGGAATACCAACAGCACATACTTCAAAACTCAAACAAATTCCTACACAGAATTAATGGTAATAAACTTGTCACTAGAAATTATAAAACTGAATACCTATGTTTAGGATGTTTACTATGTTGTTTTATTTTAATGAGCTCCCGAATGAGCTCCCGATATTTCGGCACTGTTGCAAGCGCCATCCTGATGATTTTCATATAACTTGGTATGGGGGTAGGTGGCACACTGGAAAAACACCAGCGCTACTTTTTTTTTCAAAATTCGACCTGGGTGGGGGGGACGTACTATGGAAGAACGTTGACGGAACTTTCACTAATAAATAACAAATTTTACAAGGCATGTAGGCTGTTTTAATACATCATTGCCACTAAAACCCATTAATACGCGGACAAAGTCGCGGGCGGCCGCTAGTGGTTAATAAGTACTTATTTACATATGTAGGTATAAAGCACGTAAGTTAATTAATTCAGGATAAATTTAACATTTAGTAATTTTTTATGTTTATCTTTTTTTGCCACAAAGAATGCCTTGACTACGAGCCATAATCGTTACTGAAATAAAGTTTTATAAAAATTCATCAGCAATTATAAGCTAATCAACATTTGCGGTTGAAAAAACCCTTTCACTTATATTCAGACGATTGTTAATTATGATAAACGGATGGCCATTAGTCAGTGGCCTAAGTAAGCTATATTAGAACCAAACTAGTTGGCATGGCACTGGTCTACATTAGGTGGGTATGTAAAAAGCTTCATGACATCGATCGTCCTAGTTTTCCGTCCATCACCAATCAACCTAAATCTATACGTGGCTCTAACGTAGTTACAGACAGAACAAACATTTCGTGGAATTCTTTATAAGCGTGACCCCGTTACATCATATTCCAAGAATTGTTGAAATAAAATGCATCGGAATCAAGCAATTCATATGCACCTCTTAAATGCATCCCCTTTCTATCTTGACTATTCGTATATATTGTAATAATAAACTTTGTCAATCTACAAAGGCAGATTAAGCCGGTAACAGATACCTACAGTTACCTATTTATAATTACATCGTGTCACTAAGTTTACTTTGATAGGTCACGAACGGTGCGCTGTGACATCCTGTCAATTAGATATTAATAATACGTTACCATAACGTGTGGCCTCAAAATATTTACACAGTACCAATTAACCTATTAACCTATTATCTATCTAAACACTTACACTCTTTATTGATTGTGGTAGATCGGCAGATATAAATTGAAAAAGTGTCAATGTAAGAAGTCGAGGCCTGGTATACACCCTAATAAATAAAAAAATACTGTAGTATGAGCTACTCACATGTTCATCAATTTCAGGCACGTAGAAGGTAGAGTACTGGTCGACGAAGCATTGGGTCATGTTCACGAATGACTCCACGGTCTCGTTCGACCACCACGGCAGGAAGTTACCGTTCTTGTCGAATTGACGGCCTGTGAGAAGAAACCTTTGTCAATGAACTGATATAATAACATAATCCGACATGAAGGGTTAGAGATCGGGTACGAGGACGATGGTATAAAGAAGGCATGGAGGCTGACACAACCAATTTCCTGAAGTAATTTCTGATCAGAAAAACTCTTACAAA
Organism: Maruca vitrata; assembly: GCA_039566165.1. Taxonomy (NCBI): domain Eukaryota; kingdom Metazoa; phylum Arthropoda; class Insecta; order Lepidoptera; family Crambidae; genus Maruca; species Maruca vitrata. The sequence goes on from CM076926.1 coordinate 5,249,352, forward strand.
TTTGGCCTAACTCGGGATTCAAAGTCGGGACCTCTTAGCCTTACGGCATTTGCCACCAATTTAGCTAAAATAAATAATTTTTATGGGAAAATATACAAAAACCATACCAAAGTTATCAAAGCCGTGTGTGATTTCGTGTCCAAGAACGGTACCAAGGGATCCATAATTCAGAGAACTGTAAGATAAACAAGATACGGTAATATTACGTGTTTTTTTTTTGTAATTTCTAGGTGTAACTTTAGCATTGAAATTATAGAAAATAATTAGTAAATTACTCACTCTAATCCCAAATCAAAGAAAGGATGTTGTAACATTACCAAAGGTACAGCTGCGTCCAAAATATTAATAAAGGTTTTTGAATCAATTATTGTTAACATTCGAAACTCTAGCAACATTTTGGCTATTTTAAGGTGGTCAAAACAAGAATTAAGGGCACATCAATCCACCGTCTGAGACAATCTATCCAAAAATTGAACGAACTAAAGTTTAAGCTACGGAAACATTAAACACAAATATACATACTTATGGTATTCTCCTGAAAGGTATGATAAGCGTTGACTTCTGTGGGATCAGTGGCCCAGGTGAAGTTATTGCCTTCCCTGAACTTATTGAATGCCTTCTTCATCTTCACCTGTATCACATTGATCATGTTTTGTAAATGCGCGTCTGTCTTTACATCTATCCCTGAATAATAGTCCTCCAGCCTGTTATCATCAAGAAACCAATCTGGGAACCCTATGAGAGTCTTCATCTGTATGATCTTCTGGTAAGTGGCCAGTTTTGTGTTATCGTCCATCCATTTTGCTTGACCCACAAGGTGTGCTAAGGCGTTCTTCATTTCGTAAAGCATTGTTTCGACCTGTGAAAATGTAGATATGTAGATTTTTGAGCAGTCGCCTTTGGTGTAACTACTTGTACCATTCACTGATAGTCAATAAGAGATCAGATGCATTACCAAGGGATTAACGTGGTTTCCATTCAAGACCCGTCTCGAGGACGACAAATAATACAGTGAATTTCCTTACTTCAAACTTTTAGGACTGACTTTTGGTTCAGGTATGAACTTGAGTGCATCAATTTATTGGCCAATAAATTAATCTATACTAATATTATAAAGCTGAAGAGTTTGTTTGTTTGTTTGTTTGTTTGTTGGAACGCGCTAATCACAGGAACTACTGGTTCGATTTGAAAAAATCTTTTTGCGTTACATAGACTATTTATCGAGGAAGGCTTTATAACATCACGCTGCGACCAATAGGAGCAAAGAAACAATGGAAAATGTGTAAAATACGGGGAAAAAGTAGCTGGCACAGCTAGTTATTGATATTTTTGGAAAAAATAATGGGTTTCATGAGTTACAATGCCTTTCAAAAAAGGGCTTGAAAAATCCACGTTAACTTACATCTTCTCCAGAGTAGAGGTTAAACTTAGAGGGTAGAGATTAAACTCACCTTCGGCTTGGTAACATTGATGAAGTGCGGGTCAGCGATGGCGTAGGATACAGCCATGCCCATGAGGTCATTGACCGCGCTGGCGCAGACCAGGCTGCGCGGCGCGAGGGCGCGGTGCTGCGCGTGCGCCTCCTCGTACGAACGCTGGAATAGCAGCCGGAGCTCCGTAGTGGTGTGGGCTGACATCACTTCCACTATCTGTTGTAGGAAGATGTAGCTCAAATATGATTTCGTTAGGGCCGTTCAAGTATTATGTATGTGTAACATATATTTTTTTTACAGGCTAACAAGATGACCTCACTTCACCTGACGGTAAGCGGTAGTGATGAGGTCCACGTGCACAATAGACCATATTGAGCCTATCGCACTCAGCCTGAAGGCCTACTTAAATGCCGTGTCACGCCCCGCATGAAGAACCCGGGATCATAGGAGGCAGGGAAAACATGAGCTGGAAGGGCATTCCATGCCTCAATCACACGTGGTAGAAAAGAGGAGCTTAACTTCTTGGTCCGAGCCACCAGCGCCTGCATCAGGCTGCGTCGTATGTGGATGAAATATTTGATTTCCCCGCACCCCATGTATTGAAAAATTAACACCCCCCGCACGTCTATAGTTCTCTGAAAGGACAAGCGACAAGGTCTGGTTTTTATTGTCTTTATAAAGTAATATATGAAACTTACCTTTACCCAAATATACAGTTCAATCTTAGCCGGAGGCGTCTTAGCTATCAACGACGCCATCAAAGAAAGATACTTCAAATCCGGATTCGAGATCAGTATCTTATCTCTCTCGAAGTCCATCACCACGTCGCTGATGTTGAAGATCCCTTCCAGGTATCTCTTCCAAATGGGTGATGCTGTAGCATTATTGGACTCCACTATCATGTCTGTGTGGGCTTGGAGTTCGTCCACAGTATACTCGGGAAGGCTGAGGTAGCTCTCATCAGTTTCGGTACTGTTGTCAGATTCTAGCTGGAAATTTGTAGTTGTATGTAGATGGTTCATTGAGAGCTTTTTTAAGAGTTACCATATTTGGACTTAGTTGTATGTAGATGGTTCATTGAGAGCTTTTTTAAGAGTTACCATATTTGGACTTAACTGTGGCATAAAGTCCTTATCAATAATGCAATGTGTCTATAAATGTGCACATAACTAAAGTAGTAGTTATTTAACTAGAACCCTGTGTCGATGTCACTGTAAGATCTGAAATGCTTGTTTTGTGAACTTAACTAGATTAAGTAGCAAAAAATGGTAGTTAACTTAATTATAACCCAAGTCGCTGGCAACAGCTACATTACAGTACAGCATAAAAATTCCTAAGACCAAACGACACACATTAATTATTCCTTAGAGTCCTAAATTAAAAGTCAATTTAAGCCACTATAAAAGAAAACACTTTAATAGTTAATATATAATATGTGCGTGGGTTTGACCCTTGAACTTAAGGGGAACGTTGTGCTTGTTAGCGTTCTTTTTTACAGCGAGTATTAATAAAGCCCTTTAGTTTTCTATTTACAAAAATGGCGATTGTTAAATATGATTTTTCTTAGTAATGATATTTATATTGTTATCGACCCTTTTTTACAAATACCAAGATGTAAATATGGATATTTTAAGTTATTTATAAGTATCCAATAATTAATAATTTTAAGTATAAGAAACTTCTGATAACAGAAGGTATGATAAAAATCGATGAAGTTACCATACACAATTCCAATAGAAACTGAATGTAAAATATACGTTATAATTAATAGAATTCTCAATGTAGTTATACCTAGTATCGATTTAGATTTAAATGAACGTGCATTTCATGACATTCAACCTGATTTTCATTACCAATGGAAATATAATTTTCTAAACCTACATTCATTCCGTTCGGACAGCTCTATCATAGAAATTACTGCATTGATTGATATCACACGATAGGTACTGTGATAGAGTTGAAACATGAAACGCTTGCCTTGTAATGGGTATACTGATAATAAACTTTATTGATCAGTCCAGAAAGGATTAGGTATATAGGTAGGGGATATAGGTACGGGCGACAAATATCCTACGGCAAGTAAAGTAGCTGGACAATCAGGCAAACTCGACTTCGCCTGCTAAGCTGGACATAGTTCACGAGATCTTACCAGAATGTCAAGTGAAAGAGAGCGTCTTCACTTGACATGTCATGCTACATGTTTCCCCTGGCTTTATGCTTAACTAGCTTTCCGTCCACGACTTCGTCCACGTGCGGTTGCTTATCGCTCAAAACATTACTCCCTTATAGCGAAATCAGTTTAAAAGTAGCCTGAGTTCTTTCTATGGCTTTGAACTATATTCAGTAATATTAGGCTTAATAACGTAACGCAGACAAAGTTACTTTCGCATCACTACGTAGTATAAAGCAAAGTCGCTTCCCGCATCTGTCTGTTGTATGCTTAAATCTTTAAAACTACGAAACAGATTTTGATTGTTTTTTTTTAATAGATAGAGGGATTCTAGAAGAAGGGGTTTTTGTATAATATACCCGAAGCGAAGCGAAGGTGGGTTACTTGTTTAAAATATTAGTAAGGATTACCTCGTATAAATCGCTGTGCATGGAGTAATATTCGCTAGAGGCGGTCAGAAGTTTCTGATCTAACTCCGGCTCATTGAGATCACCTGCCTTGAGTTTCTCAGATTCTATGACAAATAGTTTCATAAGTTCTGCATAGAACAGTTTGTAGATCTGGTCGGTTTTCTCTTCATCATCATCGTCCTTTTTGCTTTTTGACTGTAGAACGTTGTTGGGATAAAACGACTCGTCAAATTCTCTTTCTCTCGTTGGCAGTACGAAATATTTTGATTCTCTACGATTGTGTCTTTTCTTTTCATTGTGCATGCTGCAATATTTGATATTTACATTTACTTGTCGTTAGAATACTTCGTTGGGGCAAAGATATTTTTCATATAGGTATTCGTTTTAATCTAAAACTTTGAATATATTCTTTTGATCGACAAATCAATCGGAACAATAAAAAGATAGAAGAAGATTAAAATCAATTTAGTGTTAATCGTTCAACTCCCCTTCTTTCGATTGACTGATAAATAACTACAAATATATAACCAAGGCCAAGTTTTTTCTAATGAAAACGAATTAAACCAATAAATAGGTATAACCTGACCTTCTTCAGTCAAGTCATTTCAAAAGTTCGAACGTTTGACACCGTAATGCCATACCTTGTATATAAAATGAAATTACCTCGGGAATGGATTGGTTGTTTCGGGCGACCCCATTACCAATCGGTACACTGAAGAGTTCTTGGGGTCAGTGAATATGTCGAATCCTATCAGCACATCGGTTCCTAGTAGAGTCTTTATTTTAATTACGGTTTCGAGCCAGTCAAAGTTGTATGAGTCGTAGTCAACGTCTCCCGATGCATTTACGAAGGTTGGGTATGGTGGTAGATTCAGTGATTCCAGGATTTGTAAAACTGGCTTTAGGCCTAGTTTGTCCAACGTTTCTGAAAAAGAAAATTATAATTGAAGCAAATATAAGCAATAGCAGCCCAATCAAAAATAAAGTAGATTTTGCTGACAACATTGTAGTAAGTTAATTCTGCGTGGGTTGGCGAATTACTATTCTTAACGAGAAGTAGTTCCAAGGACAATTTAACTTTTAAAGTAAGAATTATATAAAATGCTTTTAATTTTATGACAGGAAACATTAAAAGCAGTTTATATGACTTAGTTCAAGGGTCAAAGCGTACAGAGGAAAGGAAATGGCGATTTTATCTTTTCTATTAGCAGACCTAACACTAGATGCTAAGATTTTCTATAGTATACTGTATTTTATTAAACTGGACTGTTTGACTGCCTCCAGAATGTAAAACAGATAAAGTCAAACCCTTCAAAATCCAGGATTTTTCGGTCTTTCCGATGAATTTGCCACCAATAGGCCAATGAGGTAGTTGCCTCCGATAGATCAAAGGAATATTAGGTGTGTGTTTGTATTTTCAGGAGAGGGTTACTCGCAGAATCTATGTATGTGTATTTGGCGTACGAACCGGTATCCATACAAGCAGCATACATGTCCTTGGCCTGTCGGACCGGCTTTGGCAGTCCGCTGGTGTTCCGGGTGAGGAAGTCACGGACTACTGTGTACACCTTGGTCTGCTTGTCCCGGAACCAGTCGTACGAGCTGTATGTGTCGGGCCGGGGGTGGTCTTCCGCCCAGTTGCCGCAGGAGTACTACGAAACACGATGCACCACAAGTATTACAGCTACGACTACGTACTATAGAAACAACACAGAAAACTACATAATGCAGTGGGTTTATAGATGTAAAGACAAGATAAGACAAGTACACACACTTTGTTCGTGATTTGTTGCTGGCTGACAACAAAATGTTACGTAGAAAAATTGTAAAATTTCACTTCTATATTTTAGCACCTAGTCGCCTCTAAAAATACTTGCAGTCATATTTGCGAAAAAGTTTATAAGAAACGAACATAATATGTAAAACATAATTTTTGGAATAAAAACCATCTGCCCCCTGTGAAGCCTAAAAGCCATAATGTCAACAGAGTTCATTCGAATGACCCTGACGGGCACCTTAAGGTATGCTAGGTAGAAAGCTTACATAGACTATGCCTAAGTTTCTCATGTTTCTAGTCTAATTCAACAGAGAAAAGCTTTTACTGGCCTTTAAAACTGAAGGGCAAATATATTAGTTACCTAAGGTCATCGCGATGGAAAGGGCTAGGTTAGGCTAGCAAAAGCCTAAAAATAAAGAAAAATATAATAAAGTAAAATGCAGTATGGGCATCGTTGGCTACTTGTTTACATTAAAATTCAGGTTTATATTTCAACGGAAGGAAGGAAGCAGAATCAGATGCGTTATTCTAGTAAGAGTATATGTAGGTACTTACTACATACATTTAAGACACGATCCACGATAATTCAACGCTTGTTATGGGATCAAAGTCAAAGTCAATTTTTTTATTGCGAACTAAGTGTTGTTACAGGTGTTATTGTTAAAAAGGATCTTAAATACTTAGTTACCCTTGTCGGGTAATGCAATACGTGTTTGATGCCATCTGAACTCAGGGACACTTTGAAAGTTGTCTAGTTAAGTCTGGGTCCTAGTGGTTAACATAGGATCGTACCTGATAAAAGTCCTCGCAGGGGTCAGCCGTCCTATCGATGGAGAGCGCGAGGTTGGCTGCTGATCGCAAACACTCTTTGCTCTCACAAATCCTTATTGGTTTGTGGCGTTTTTGCTTGACGTCTACAAAAAAAAGGATATCGGCTAAATTGACACCTATTTTTATTTGTTGTTTTTAATGGTATAAGCTAAAACGACAAAACAGTCGTTTTTAAATTTAATTTGAAACCTACTAAAGTTTGAGATCAATGACCAATGTACTACATAGCTCTACGCGTATGAAGATACCTGTCCTAATGTTTGGTTAATGTATTTGAATTCAAATTATTATCTAAATACTCACATAAAACTGTCATAACTATCGCTAAGCACAATAATAGTAGAAGTAGGAAAAATAGAATAATCAGCAACATTTTGTTTTTGTGTTTTCTTCGAAACCTGAAAGTTGAAGGGAGGTTAGATAAACATGCATAGTAAATAACATGGTATGATAGGTAGAGGTAAAGTCAGCGTAAGTACAATTTAATTACATATAGGTACTCGTACATAGGTGAATTATTTGTGTACGTAAATATCTAAATGACTGTCGGGACCGCTAAAAACTATACTACTTATAAGTTAAAACAATACTAACTATATAGCTATTACTAACTATAGCTTTTGAATGTATGATAATTATTATTGATTATCCTATTAAAAATTGAAATAATGAGATACTGATAGTGTAGGGTAACTTAGGTAAGGTAAGTAGGATAGTGTTAAGTAACATTGACAAATATACGTAGATGCATACCTTGCCGTTCTAGAGCCAACAGCTATCAGATACCCTGATTCCCGCAGGTCACTCCCATTTTTCAGGGGAGGGGTGGTGGCTTTCCCACTTCCCGTTCCTAAGGAGTCAATATATGAATATAAATACAGGTAAGTATACATAGATAAAAAAGGGTCGATGATCTAGTGGTTAAGGTCGTTGCTTGCCATGCGAGAGGTCGCCAGTGCAAACCCCGCCACGTACCACTGTGCATTCAAATTTGAAATAACTTGTCAGGCTTTGGTCATTAGGGAATGAGTTGTCCTAATGCAATTTTTAAATCGGATAACTCATCCCGCTGATATATTATACGGCTTGTACGAATAAGAAGAAAAATGGTTTAGGTGTATTAGAACTGATTTTATTGATCAATATTGTCTTAGATAAGAGCAATGATTTAATTTTCAAAGATTTCCTTGTGCATAAAATTTATTTGTTAGATTTACAAATACAACAAAAGTACGAATTGCATTTGATCTATTGTTTGAGTAAAGGGCAGTTCAAGGTCAACTCATCGGGTTATGCGAACTTTTTCATTTTGAACTTAATTTTTATTAACTTTTCTTTTCTCTAATGTACAAATATTTCATATAATACAATACATTATTACCTTACCTTTATTTTAAGCGGGATGACCAAAGAAAAATAATAAAAATATTAATGTGGACAATTACTTATCCCGCGGGATTTGTTGACCGAAGCCAGTGGCGTAACTACAGGGTGGCAAGTCGGCAAAATGCCACGGGCCCCCACCCGGTAGGGGGCCCCAGCCGAAAGGGGTCGCCGGTCATAGGAGAATCTCATCTGCCAACCCACATACACATTAAGATAAAAAAAAAAGAACGGGGGGTGCATGGGGCCCCAACCGATGAATTTTGCCACGGACTTCAACGGGTATAGTTACGCCACTGACCGAAGCCCACCTGCTGTGCGGACGTATATAGGTATTTAACTGGATTTGCTTTATATTACCTCACTGTTTCAGCCTAGCTTATAGTTAGTGAACTATTTCAGTAACTAGTCAGTGTCAGCACGTGTGCGGAAACCTCACATAATTCATGTAACCTCGATACTGACACGCCTCTACATTGGATTTATTTTTGTAGCATAAACAAAGTTATTAAGAATCTTAACATCCTGTCGCATCGTCCAAGGTTCTTAGGATGACACCCAATTCCAGTCAGATTTGTCGCTAATGGTGGCCCGCGGAAAAAAAAAAATAAACTTACAAGAGAACTACCAAGGACTTGATGTTCCTTAAATAAAAGGGTTAAATATGAACATGCTGAATGATATCGGTGGTGTCACCCAACACAGATCAACAAAAAAAAATGCTTCAGATTCTTTCATACATATTGAATCAACTTCTGTATCCGTTATTCCACAAATCCGGTGATGATGGATATAGCTGTGATAGCAAGCAAGCAAGGAGAGAAAGGTTATTTCTACAAATCATTATGGTCTTCAGTCAGAATAAAACAAGTTAATTTTTGCTCGCCTATTAATATTATTTTATGAAAAAGCAGATTTTCAATAGAAAATATAAATTAAATACTGACCTGAACTACCTAGGTCATAAATATTAATTTTAGGCAAGGCGGGTTAACTCTTATCCAGGTTTTTAGCATTACTAAGTGAGGGCTGAAATATAAGTCATGTTCGCCATGAAATAATCTTGTGGTGTATCGGAAAAACTAGATGTAGAAAACTGAACTGTAATTATATTTTGAGGTAAATAATACCTCACTACGCAATTAATTTATCATAATATTGTTGGGTATGTAAATTTAATAAATATTGGTACGTTAGGTCTTATCTAACTTATACTATTTCATGTGTTCCGAAAAAAAATAACTTTAGTTAAAATGTAATTAAACAGGTAGAAAAGTCCTTCAAAAGGTATTTATTTCCTATTTACTTACTTGTAACGGTCGGGCCCATGATATTGTCTCTTCCTTCTCCTGACCACGCGTGCATCTTTTATTTTTCTGGCACTTATTTTACATAAACAATTCTATTTTAAATTAAAAAGCACAAATTCCTACATTTTCAATCACTAGTCTTAGTATAAACGTGTCGCTAACTTTCATTTTTAGGCGCGAAACCATTTGCTGCACCGATTTAAAAAATCAAACCATAAAGATCGGAACTTGTGTGTTTATAATTTTTATTTAAATCTATTGTATTAGCTCCGCTCGGTTCCATAGCATTTGACTCACTGAAAGCCTGTTGTGGCTTACTGAAACATGTCCATATTTTTCATAGGGTAACCATCTTATACATCAAGACTAAGAAGTACTCTGGTCAAAAACAATTTAATGGCTTTTTCTTATTTGTTGTTTTTAATGTTAAATTGAACTATGTAGGCTTAGTGCATAAGGAAAAATGAACACATCGTACTGACACAAGTTGCACTATGGTTTTTACATAAAAAAGGAAAAGGTTGATCTACATGATTAAAAATCTAATTTTAACCCTTAATAAGACACGGGGAAAATAGTTCCCACCAGATTTTGAACCTTATGTAGTTGTAATACCGGCGAAAACCAATGAAAAAATTCTATATGCTGTATTTGATCGAGGGTTAACCAATTTACAGTTCGAACTCTAAATGTCTGGTCCGGGATGTTTTCCATATTAAAATTATACAACCTATCCATAAAAGTGTGTTGTGTGACTGTAGAAAACCTGTCATCACAAGTGTTAACAGTGTGTTAAAAATTTAAAATACACTCGGAAAACGCAAATCATGGCCACCCCAGTTCTAGAGTTGATTCACAAAGATAGTGGTAGTGGTGATGTTCGGTTTGTCACGCGACGGCTAGTGATGCGCTTCTACCGTATCGATTCAACGAACAAACCGTAAACATTCCGATTCGCTAACTGCCAGTTCTCATTCATAGCGTGACTTGTGTCGCTCTCAAGATGCCTTACGCACGATTTTACCCCAAATACTGTATGTTTATTTTTGTTTTCCACCATATCTCAAGGTCATCAGTAAATGGTTCTGGAAACGCGTATAAACGAAAGTTTTAGATAAGCTGACGGTTGTAATATGTTTTATGACGACTTTTATTTTCAAGTAGTGCTGGAAATTTTAACGATATTTTTTATTTGTGTATGATGTTATCCTATATAGGTACTAATTCACCGGTCTCCAGGATTAGTAACCTCTATAATAAGTTTAGTGGATCATTAGACGTTCACTCTATGTCCTTAGCTACATTTCGCAACAAAGCTCTGATGCCTAAAGTGGGACTGTCCTTCAATTTTGTTATGAGTTATTTAAATAACTCATAACATAATTGGACTATATATAATTTTAGCAAGTAATTGATAATAACTTTATTGAAATGTAAATTTTATTGTAGATATAAGTAGTTGTATAAGTAACGTTGCATAACTTACAATATGCATGTGGTGTATACCTATAAGTGATTATGCAATTATCTATCACCCTGTCATGTACTATTTGCTTGCATTATTGTTGTAATCGTTGGTATACCTAATAAATAAATAAATAAATAAATATATAATTTTCATGTAGTTAGCCTCTTAACTTACTGGGTCCATTTATTTACTTATTATTAAAAAGGTGAAAAGCTCTGTCCTAAAGTGGGACTGTCCTTCAATTTTGTTGGTTAACCTCTTATTAATAAATTTAATTTATGAAAAAAAAACAGACAAGCTCAATACTGATCGTAATCTTTTTTGTAACAAAACAACAGTACGGACATGACCCAATCGCTTAAATAAAAAAAAAAATTTACAATCGAAATATGGCCATAGGTCAACCATGCCATCACCAGCCATGGCCCAGGGAGCCGAGCGAGAGGCCGTGCACGAGCGGTTGCGAGTTGGTCTGGACAACCGGCGCCGCTTGCACGATTGGTTGCGAGATAGCTTGGATATAGTTATGTTATCTGTTGCTTGGACGATCGGTTGCGAGACGACGGGCGCTTGGACGATTGGTTGCGAATCTTAATTTATAAAAATAAAACAATAAAACTCAATACTGATCGTAATCTTTATTGTACCACAACAACAGTACGGACATGACCTCAACGCTTAAATAAAAAAAAAGAAATATTATTTACAATCGAAATATGGCCATAGGTCAACCACGCCATCACCAGCCATGGCCGAGGGAGCCGAGCGAGAGGCCGTGCACGAGCGGTTGCGAGATGGTTTGGACAACCGGCGCCGCGTGCACGATTGGTTGCGGGATGGCTTGGACGATTGGTTGCGAGACGACGGGCGCGTGAACGATTGGTTGCGAAATCACTGGCGCGTGCACCACCTGCTGGGCCACTGGGTGGACGATCTGGGGACGTAAAGTTATATTATGTAATATAATATACGTATATTATTAAGAAAGGTGAATAGAAGAATTCAGCTGGGTTGGGCAACATTTGAGACTACGCCGAGTCTTAACCTTCTCTTTTAGGTCGCCCTCAGACCAGGTGGAGTGACGATCTGCGCAGGACGGCTGGTAGGAGCTGGATGCGAGTAGCCGAAGATCGTCAGAAGTGGCCTACATTTGGGGAGGCCTATGTCCAGCAGTGGATGGAAATGGGCTGATGATAATGATATGATGTTTAAGTTCAAATAGATTTTAGACTTTCGCGTTCCATTACAGTAAATATTAGTAATATTATTGGTCTACTCGTGATATAAGGAGTAGCATACAAAGCTACTTGCTGCCCGATGTTTCGACTGGGTTACACCAATCATGGTCGCAAAAACCCATAAAGACTAATATTTAGCACTAGTGACCCGCCCTCGCTTCGCTTCGGGTAAATTTTACATACAAACCTTCCTTAAGAATCACTCTATGTATTAAAAAAACCGCATCAAAATCCGTTGCGTAGTTTAAAAGATCTAAGCATACATAGGGACATACAGCGAAAGCGACTTTGTTTTATACTATGTACTATGTATTGATATAAAGTTCAAATTTGAAATTCATATCTACATTTATTCGACGCTCTTACGTTGAAGGAAAACATCGGGAGGATATGGGCTGATGACGAAATTCTAAACACTTATATTAATCTGTGCCAATTTTAAGGTATAGATCCATATAGCAGTCTTATTTATGAACCTTGGCTTCACCTATTCATTGGTGAGCATATTTATATGGGTTCTGTCTGGGATTTTAAGAGATACAAAATCTTTCGTACGGCTTTACTGTTGGCCTAGAATGACCTTGACGCCCGTAATTATTAACATTTATGAGCAAACGCTATTGGCTCCAGTATTTCCCATATATTTCCAATATTAATCTCTATATAACTCACTCCCTCTCATATAAGGAGAAGAGCAAACTATTTAAATGAAAACATAAAGTCAGAAAAAAATTGTGTTCCAGTATTTGATTGTCCGATCATCTGGTTCATAGCGAATAAATTAATGTTTTGCCTGTGACCTGTTTTTCTTTATTTAAACGGAGCAACGTTTTGTCCTAATACTCCACTGTTTGTCATCCGTCCGTCTCTTGACTGCATCTCATGAACAGAACAGAACAGATGGTGTATTTAGACTGAAAACCGACAGCTGCCTATGAGCATGGCGGACGAGGCTAGCTGCCAACGCGTCCACAGCACATCGACATCAAGTCGACAGCTAGCGTTGACTGCAAGCAGTTATGTACACGTATCTTGACAGCAAATGCTGCTTATATGTAAGTAGCCCTTACCTGCTGGAAGGATGCGTAGCTGGTGGCGGCGGGCTTAGCGATGACAGCGGGCGCGGCGTGCACCAGCGGCTGCGCGAACACCGGAGCTGGCGCCACCGCTAACGACTGGTGCGCTACCGGCAGGCTGTATGAAGATAACTGGAAGGGAGACAAAAAAAAAACTAAGAACGAGACCCGACTCCAAAGCTGACGTATTTTATTTCTTTGGGAGGACTTATCTATTAGCCTCAGACAGCTTCACCGGACTTGCGGGGGAGCGGAAGGCTCACACTCCTAGTCTGACGTCTGCGGTGGTATTCGTCATACACTTTAGGGCTGGACACTGAAAGTACGCAGTGCCTGCGGCAGTGGCTAGCGTGGTGCGGCTGCTGATAGTACGAACATAAGCATTACTACCGTATCGCGGGAGCCATCTGTTCTACCGCGCGAGCCACAGCCTTTGCAGTCTAAAAAGAACGGCATCTAGGAAGGTCTTCAGGGTGAAAGCGACTGGCTCTATAGGGTTTGTTGTGCCAATCGACCCCATATGTGGACCTTATAGCCACTGACCATCACAGATCGAGGGAGGTAGTCCTGAGCGCCTATCAAAAAAGAAATGTCTGATTTTCGTGAGAGGGATAGAATACATATCTTTCAAGTTGTATATCGTCTTTTTGACCACAATTTTTTTAAAAAAAATTACGTGTGGTACGGTAATGTAACTAATAAAATAAATTAAAATAATTCATGCATATTCCATCGTCTTTATTGTTGATATCTAACCATTTGTCTCACACCCTCTGCACACGAGGCTTGTGGTACCTATTTAATTGTCGAGCTAAAGTTTGGCTTTTTGGACCGAGACCAGAAAACAGGTCACACGTAGTGTAATTTAATCTTGATGGTTACGTTAATCGAGATAGCATCATGTGAAGGGACTTGCACCAACCGCCAACTTACTTCTCTTAGCCAAATCGATAACTAATCATTCTTACAGTGACAATATTACAACTGAGATTTACAAAGATCGCATAGCAACTCAATGACAAGAAAGCAAGCTATTAATCTTTCCTTTATTAACCCAAAAGTAGACACATTCCAGAAGATGGAAGCTTATCCATCTTCTAGTCGTCTCGTCTCTCGAGGTACTCTTATAGTACCTCAAATATGATAAAATCTAGGAATTCTTGTACTTATAAATTTAATACTGTAAGTTTGACTTACAGAAAATCATATTCTATTTAAAAGTCATTCGTTAGATACTATTTCGCCGGCATAAAGATTTGTTGTTCGATCTTGACTTGATGCCATGGCTTAAGATAAACACTTGGTTGTACAAGACCGTCTCCGTAACGTAACTACCTCATTCCCCAAGTTATGTGTACGTACGTACGAGGGGAGGTCAATAAGTTCGCGGAATGGAGGGGTTGGTGGGGATAAATTTACCCGTCCAGATAGGTACTAGTTAAGCACCTCATTAAGAGTATATATACCAAGTTTGAACCTATTCGGGTCATTAACTTTTGAGTTATCGACCTGCAAACAACTAAATCGGGAAGAAGTCAGCCAGTATGGAGAAAATTGAACACCGTGCCGTTATTAAGTTCCTTACCAGGCAAGGAAAATCCGCTCAGACGATTTTTCAAGAGCTGTTAGCGGTTTACGCGGACTCTGCCCCTGGTAAAACCATGGTTTACAAGTGGCATGGTCTTTTCAAACAAGGAAGGGAGTCTATTGAAGACGACCCCCGCTCCGGACGGCCAATTGAGGCCATCACACCGGAAATCGTCGAAAAAGTAGAAAAACTTGTATTGGAAGATGCCCGATTGAAGAAGAACCAACTTGCAGCAATGGTTGGAGTATCCAAATCAAGTATTTTAAATATCCTACATCATCATCTTGGGATGACTAAAATCAGTGCAAGATGGGTTCCGAGAATGCTCACGCCACTTCAAAAACGCGAGCGAGTCGAGTGCTCTCACCAGTTTCTGGAGCTCTGTGGAGAGAGAAAGGAAGAAGTTATGGCCCGGATTGTTACTGGAGATGAAACCTGGGTTCACCACTATGAACCTGAGTCGAAGCAAGAGTCGATGCAGTGGCATAAAAAAGGCACACCTCCTCCAAAGAAGTTCAAAGTGTCACAATCGGCCGGAAAGATCATGGCGACTATCTTTTGGGATACAGAAGGTATTTTACTGATCGATTATAAAGAACGTGGTGCGACTATAACGGGACAGTACTACGCTTCTTTACTGGAAAGATTGAAAGAAGCTACCATTAAAGAAGGAAAAAAGAAGAGGAAAACTGTCAAAAGGTGTGCTCCTTTTGCACGACAATGCACCCGTCCACACGTGCCATGTTGCGACGGCTGCCATTCACCGATGCGGCTTTGAATAATTAAACCACCCACCATACAGTCCAGACTTGGCCCCCAGTGACTATTATTTATTTCCAAAAATGAAGAAAGAGCTGCGTGGAAAGAAATTTGACGACGATAAAGAAGTCAAGTCGGCAATTTCGGCCTATTTTGACACCAAAGACAAATCATTTTTTTTCGATGGTATAAACAAGCTTTTTGAGAGATCCGAAAAATGTATTAAGGTTAAAGGAAAATATATTGAAAAGGAAAAATAATTTGGTGTTTAATTTCAACCTCCTTCTCTCTCATTCCGCGAACTTATTGACCTCCCCTCGTACATGGAGCGGATTTCCCTTTAAAAGAGGTTAGTTAATTCTAGATTGTCTATATATAGATTTACCTAGATTCAAATCTTGTTAAGATAGTTTTTGTGAGTTTCTTGTATTTTGAACTTATGTGCATAAATCCGTTATACTCATGCTGTTTACTTGTCCTTTGTTGGAATTGTATGAATGAATGATCTTATACAGTACCTCATCCATTTAGCTATGTTGTTTTGGCCGAAAGATTAGTCGACCTTGTAAATAAGATACACTAATTCAGGACTAGGTACCAACAAAGAACATTGTGTTAAGTTTTCAGATTAGTGGTTGTTTTGCAATTGTTCATGAATGATGAATTAATTTCAAAATACTTACAGCTGGCGCTCCATAGAGACCGCCGGGCTTGGGCTTGGCCGCAGCCACTGAGATGATGGCAAGAATTATCTGCAAATTATAATATTTAGAAAAACGAAAATTTCCGGGATATTTACCAAGTTGCTTTGTTTTAATGAGCTTCCGATATTTCGGTACTGTTGCAAGCGCCATGATCCGTGAACAAAACACAACAACATGGTTAATATCCCGGACATTTTCAGTTTTCTTATGTGTGTGACCATGACAGCTTAAAATTGTCATATATTATTTATAATTAATATATGATATTTCGTACAATGATGAAAATCAAATCGGTTAAAATAGATTGATTATTGGGTAATTCGTGCAATTTCATACCCTTTGTAAAGTCGGAAAAGTCGTTAGCATAATACTTAAATTACCATAGGTATCATGAATTATTTACTTTATATTTTTTTCGCATACAAATTCCTACGTTTGACCGATTGCACAATATGTAACTTTATTGTTTTTATGAATATAGTTGTAATTATAATCAGAAGAAAATAAAATAATCTTAAAACGAAATCATGATCGCCCATATCAAGATGGTGTAAGTAAACCAAATACATTATACTAATCGCTTTTATCGGGAGCTTTTATCAATTCAGTCGACTTTTTATCATTAAATCTGTACTCACTAGGGATCGCATGGCTGGAACACCGTTGCTACTGAAGTAAGAATGTCGTCTGACCAATTATTTGCGAGTGGGCACCTTATATACTAAGTAGGAATTTAAAAATCAGCGGCCGAGCGAAGGCATCCAGCAGACTTGGGTATACGTGACGTGTGTGCGTGGACCTTCGATATGATTATTGATGCTGTTTTAGATGGTTATGATAAAGAGATGGTTAAGGAGAAGCTTCTAAATACGTTATTTATATCTGTTTAGGAGAAAAGGGAAGAGGGGTCATAGAGTAAAGTTAGAACGTTATTTTTTACTTGATAATGAAAATTATGCAAGCCGGTTAGATATGAAGCACAACGATAGGTGAAAACTGAACAAAAAAAACAACAACATGGCAGCCGATCTCAAATAGATATCAGCTAACTGCGCACGACATAATTATAGCGCACAAGTGTACGCGCAAACACAAATGCTCTCTCTGTTCCCGGTAAAGTTCGGTGAGATGTCAGATCCGACATGATCCATTAGAGGATTTGGCGCAGGACCACCGGCTTAACGTGCTTTCCGAGGCACAGACGTGCATCCGCTAAATTCCTGACTCCGGGCTAAGTAATTTCTTAACAGAAGAACTCGCATAATTTTGCCCGACCCCGGTCTCGAACGGAGGACCTCTAAGTCCTAACGTAGCACTTGGAATAGGTAAATTATGACCAACGAGGCAGTCCATAAGGCATAAGGCTTAAATCCAATCCTTTTATAAAAGTTGTTATGAAATAAACTCATATCGCTTAATATGTTCCTACAAATGTCGGCCTGGTCATGAGTGGGATGGTCATTACTTCAATACAAACCGACTGTCTCTAGAAGGCGGACAACATTATCTTTTTTTAACGCATTTCGTTTTTCCTTTGTACAACACAAGAAAAAAGGAAGTTCTAAATTAGATTCTTATTTCTTTTAAGAAAATACATTCTTTTGTAATATATTTCATAAATATATTGGGTTCTCAATGCTAATCCTTTAGTAATAATACACATTTTTAACAAAATCGTGTTAAAAATTAATCCACCTACGTATGTATACTATTCCACTTTATAGGGCCTGTTTACTTATGGTGAAGTAGTTTAGAGCTCACGCATTTTGATGATTCGTGCTTGAGAAAAAACTAGTCCCTATTAAATTATTCATGCACTTTTAATAAATTCACTGCAATTTATGTATTTTATAACCTTTGAGATAACTGGGACTGTATGATGTATCATCAAACAAATTGGTGGCGATTCAGTTGTTTGCTTGGGAGGGTTCTTTATCATAGTGTTCCTCTATGTTTT
The DNA here is from genome assembly GCA_039566165.1 of Maruca vitrata. Lineage (NCBI taxonomy): Eukaryota > Metazoa > Arthropoda > Insecta > Lepidoptera > Crambidae > Maruca > Maruca vitrata. The sequence goes on from CM076926.1 coordinate 5,267,456, forward strand.
ATTATTCTATCAAAATCCATTACATCTCTACCGAATACATCGCTGATATAATGGCTGATGTATGAACTTAAAAGGCAATACAGGTATAAATTAACAAGCATTGACATTTCCCATTTGGGTTCCTTTAGATCTACTGTCATGTGCTGAAACATTTCCAAACGCAGCCTTCGAAACGCCCAGACTTTTAAGTTGCAATATTTTAATATTAAAAAGGAGTTCCAACGGTTTAGCAACTGGCTAAAAGCCAAAACCCAACGGAAGGTTAGCGAATTAATAAAATTCTATGTCAGACCATTAAAATTATCACAAAAATTCACACTACATTCTTCAAAGTCTCGGGATTCATGTAATCAATTTCTGTAGAACAAGTCCACTTTTAAAGGCATGTGTATAATTTACTGGAAACATGAATTCTTGTGAGTTTTTATTGCTTAACGGCTGTTATGAGCACCTGTCATATTATTAGTTATTAGTCATTTTGTAGACAGCACGGAGACTGAATAACCTAGATTAGCAAATTGAATAAACGTTCCTTGATCGATTTGTAACGAGCGATGGATTTTTTTATTCTGATAACGCATTATCCCTTTGTTTTTTAGTATAAATATCAACTAATTAGAAGAAAGGTACATACTGAACAGAACGATGTACCTGCACACTATACAACAAGCAAGAACCTATCATTCATACCTACATACTAGAGAAATGTAAAAAACAAGTGCAATATTGTTACTAAGGAATCTTATCAGTTTTCTTGTTATAAGAATATCTCAAGATGATGCTGTGTGATAACTCTTTACATGTTTACACATTGATAGTAATATATTCTTCGATCCAAACCACCGGTAACCTTTGTATAGTTTATGTTAAATTGCTAACGGGTGATTCATCTGATTCCGACAAAGATGTAAATGTCATCAGGTGCCTATACTCGTATTAGTTGATAGACGGTGCAGTTTAGCCAATTCTAAACCTACTTATCTAGTCTCAGGGCTACTTAGCTGGTTTCCTCCGGATGACCAAAATGGATGTTCATTCATTAGTCGTAATTACAGTTTAAGTATTGTATACCTATTTCGATAAGTAAACGCGTATGCAAAAATGCTTACTTAAATTAAAAAAACTTTTATGCATTATAATTTGATAGAGTAAAATAGTGAGAGTCAAGTACCTAGTTTTTTTCAGTTCACTATGTGTGTAAAGTAGGTAATGGGTGTTCTTATGTTTTTAGTTCTAGTGACTATTATTAATATTAATAATTAGTGTGTTACGGAGGTATTGTGGAAGTATATTGCTATGCTACGAAGATACGTCACCGTGAAATTTTAGTGGTTGTTTTCCCGTAGCAAATAAAACGATTTTCCTTCAGTAGTATTATCTAATCATGTAAGTTATTTCGTGAAAAAATATTTTTTTTTGTTAAATTTTTATAAAAATATAAACTCGAAAGCATGGGGAGCTATACACCGTGAAATTTTAGTGGTTGTTTTCCCGTGGCAGAACGATTTGCCTTTAGTAAGACTATCGAATCATGCAAATTATTCTACGAAAAAAAAAAAATTTTTTTTTCGATTTTTCAGAATAATAATTTTCCAACTCGAAAACGAGAGAAGCTATCGTTGTTTTTGAAGATTTGACGTATTCAGGTACTGCTTGCCGCATGAAATCGATGCTTAAAGCTAAAGAAGCTCTACACCCTAAGTCATAAAGCGGTTCGAACGTGCTTTCCAGTTACGGTTAAACCTTTCGTAAAACCGGCATTTATTGATTTTACCAAAAAAGAACTGCTCACATCTTTTGTACTACTAAGATAGAATCATTTTACTGCGGGAAAACAACCACTAAAAGTTCACGGTGTATATAGTTCCTTAAGAGATGTGATGTAATCAGGAAATTGATGATTAAAGCTAAAAAAAGCCCTGCGCTCTTAGTAATAAAACGCTTCGAATGTGCTTTCGAGTTTCGTTTATCCCGTATTTATTGCTTTTAATAAAAAAAACTGCAAATCAAATCTATTTTACTACTAAGATAGAATCATTTAACTGCGGGAAAACCACACAAATTTCATGGTGTATAAAGTGCAGCATAAATATCGAAATTAACAACTAGCAACTATTCGCTCGACTGCATCATTTTGACACAAGTTAAATATCGGTATCATAGACAAAAATGCTTACATATTTGAAATCTATTTGCTCCCGCATATAGATTTTATCTGTCGGAGACATAACTTTGATGTTAATTAGATAGGCATCTGTGCCACCGATTAGAATTTCAAACAGCTTAGCTATAAAGTGTATCAGATCAGTTTTTTGCTAAACTACGCCCATCCTGGTAAGGTCCGAGACTCTAGTTAGATTTGAACCGATTTATGGTCAAATTAGTGAAAAAATCTGCATTACTTCATGCCTGGTCACACAGCCTGGCCTGCGTGGGTATTGGGCCAATATCCCATTTACTACTTTTGGAAGAGATACCAACATGTGGCCACATGTACTAGTAGGACTAATTGAGTCAATATTCGTATAAAAGCTACTACTAGTTTTATCTAAACTTTCAGGGAATTTGTTTTCAAAAATGATGATTGTGGTTCGTAGAAGTATTGAATACCTATTTTGGTTAACTATAACTTTTTAATTTGGCATACTATTTTGGTGTACTATTACCTATTAGGATTGTATTGTATACCAGATTTCGTGGATCGTACAAACTAAGTATTGAATACCAATTTTGGTTAACTATATTTTTTTATTTTGGTTTACTATTACCTTTAGCAGGCCTTCAGGGTGAGTGCGACAGGCTCAATATGATGTATTGTGCCTGTCGACCTCATATTTGCATCTCACTACCGCTTACCATCAGGAGGAGTGAGGTCATCTTGTTTGACTTTTATGAAAAAAAAAACCTATTAGTATTGTATTGTATTCGAAATTTTTTGAGCTTTTAACGCATAAAGGACTATTCTTCTCTATTAAATTAAAGCTTCATGATTAGAAGTCATAATTGAAACTTTATATGGGTCAGCACAAATCGATGGCCATTAAACATTCATGGGGTATCGACTGGCTGATGGCCGATAGGGCATGACACGGGTAGTACTGCCTCAGCGATGTTTGAATTACCACGGGGGAAATGTTTACAGCCCTCAATTGATTAGAAATGATAAGATATTAACGATTGTTTGGTCTTTAGTCGTAAAAAGGTAAATAGAGCCTATGAAATTTTTAATTTTGATCAATTAATCATACATAAAATCACGTCTTTTTCCCAGAGGGGTAGGCAGAGATCACTTCTAGAGATCTACTTTTCACCTCTGTGGGAAACGTGGCGTGATGGGTTGTGGACCACGTCGCCGTCATTCAGCCTTGTGCATTGTTTTAACAAGGTCATTGCGTTCCCACGAGTAGCAAGGATAGATGGGGGAAGGAACAGGGGAGGAAGGATACTATCGCCTCGGATGATTTGAACTGAGTCCATAGTAGCTCTAGGAGCCGGGGTCACTTACCCGTATACCGTTTACCAACTACCGGACAGATAGTTGTGACTATCAATGAATCAGCTTATTTTAAAGAGATTTTTCTGCTTTACGATGTCTAGATTACTTACTGAATTACTTTGTAGAAAAAAAAAATTATGACTGTCTATTGACTACGAGTATAGTTGTAGGAGGCTACGAATATTAGAAAAATATGCATACTATTAATTGCATCATTAATGAAGACCATTAAATTTAAATAATACATTTGGTTTATTTAGAAATCAGTGGTGTGTTGGGTACAGGATTGAGTAACGGGATGTCTAAATCAGCCAGAGGAAATCAGTCCATTGGTGCCATGAAATACTGTTTTCCACGTATGGTATTAATTTACGAAGTACTAAATTGGAGCTAGTACATACATACCTATACAGGGTGTCCCAAAAAGTAGTGTCAAGCGGAAGTCCTGAGATAGAACGCCCCGTGGGGCATCCGAAACACCCCCATGTATGTTCCGCGATTTTTTATAGTTTTCGAGTTATGATTATTTTTCTAAAATTTTGAGAACAACTGACCTAACCGACTAAAAATATTGTAAAGAAAAAAGTAATTGACTTTTTTGAGTAATTCTTTTTGCAAATCAATTTTCATGAGGTTTTCTTTAATGCCTAAAATATTTGTTTCCATAACTTATATGGAAATTATCAAAATTATGGTACAAACTGAAAAGTTACGTTCTGTAAATAATGTCTTACAATTTCAACGTTAAATTTATAATATTAAAAGGTAGCTGCATGGCTCCTTAACTACTTTAAAAACTGCGCTAGACTCTCAGCTTTCATAATCATTGATAAAAATTGATACTTAATGGGCTACTTTTGCTGAAATCGGACTTCAAAGACAGAGAGGTGGAAAAATCATAAAATTTGCCAATGGAATACGAAGTATTATTTGGACATTTTATTATTTCTAAAGTTAATAAGATCATTGACAATCAAAATTATACCAGAAATGCTAAGAAATAACCACTTGAAAGTTTAATTTGTGATACATAAAAATTTAATTAAGTTTAAAAATGGGAACTTTATTAAAAAAAAAAAGTTATGTTTTTGATATTTATTGTATAAAGTTTATAAGTACAAGTTTATTAAAGTCCGCAAAGAAAGCAAAGTTCGTCAAGTTCGTCGTAACAAAGGTATTGCATGTGAAAACAGTGTTAGCGCAATGAAACTTAAATTAAACAAAAAAAAGCATCCAAATGTTTGCATCTGAGTGCTCCTGTATTAAATTTAGGTTTGTTAACAAACTGACTAACTTTCGGAATAATAAAATGTCCAAATAATGCTTGTTCATCAAATGGCTAATTTTATGACTTTTCCACCTCTCTGTCTTTGAAGTCCGATTTCAGCAAAAGTAGCCCATTAAGTACCAGTTTTTATCAATGATTATGAAAGCTGAGAGTCTAGCGCAGTTTTTAAAGTTACTTAGGAGCCATGCAGCTACCTCCTAATATTATAATTTTAACGTTGAAATTGTAAGAAATTATTTACAGAACGTAACTTTTCAGTTTGTACCATAATTTTGATAATTTCCATATAAGTTATGGGGACAAATATTTTAGGCATTAAAGAAAAACTCATGAAAATTGATTTGCAAAAAGAATTACTCAAAAAAGTCAATTACTTTTTTCTTTACAATATTTTTAGTCGGTTAGGTCAGTTGTTCTCAAAATTTTAGAAAAATAATCATAACTCGAAAACTATAAAAAATCGCGGAACATACATGGGGGTGTTTCGGATGCCCCACGAGGTGTTCTATCTCAGGACTTCCGCTTGACACTACTTTTTGGGACACCCTGTATATAGTACAGGCGACACTAACGACATACCTAGTCCGGTTTTTAGGCTCCCTTTTAGGTCGAACGATGAATAATTTAGTTGGGAAAGGTCTAAATTATTCTAGCGATTCAACTGTCCATCTATTTGTCATTATTTCTTTAGTTTGATATGAATAAAACGCGGCCGAGGTCTATGCGTTAACAATTGCGCGACTAGCTTTTAAATCACTTAAGAATATACTGGTTGACTTAAGAATATTAATGACAAGTTCCTTTTTCAGTTAACTTTTGCAATCTTTTAGCTTAATTGGTCCACAGGAATCAGAGTTCCTGAGGGCTTCTTCCATCCATCTCCTCATCATATCAGCTCCATGATACCATATTTTTTGTATTGTGTTACCGAAGTTACGAAGATATACCTTTCATCTCAAGAACCGAAGTTTCTATGATCACCTACCAACATCATCATCAGACCAGCTCAATGGTACCATATTATTAAATTATCATCCATGTTACGTAGGCATACCAAGTTTAAGCTCAATCGGTCTATTGGAAGCGGTTCAAATGTTCCTAGCAAGCTTTGTTAACATACAAACATGCATACACACAAAAGTGTAATTAAATAAAAGGTTGTAATAAATATAATAAGGCATAGGGTAAAACGTTTTGATATAACCTGCGCTCATACATTCGATTCATAAAAGCGACATCTATAGCCTGTTGGCCGCACTTTAAATTTGATCTAGACTGGCTAAACGTTAGATACAGTAACTAGTTATAGAGAGACCTAGGTAGGTCGTACTACATAACTACGTAATAAACTTAATGGAGTTGGATAGATGGCGTTTATTTAGACGAAATTTATTTGTGGATGTAAATAGGTATGTAGTTAAGTTAAAAAATACAGAATCAATACGAGCTTATAATAAGAGCTATGGCGTGTGTTTTCTCTATAAGTTGAATTTTTGAATGGAAAGGCACATCAGATAAAAAAAATCAGGTTTACTATAATCAAGTGCACAAGCACTTGCTTATATCTTATCATCTTAATGATCATTTTCAAATTATTTTTTGAAAAAGATCATTAAGTCTATAAGTTATGAGTCTTCTCTTCAGAATCAACATTCCGAACGGATGTGGCAAAATGGTAGTCACAAGTTGGAATAATATTTCGATTTAAAGTGTTTGTATGAGCCTACATGAATAATAAGAGAATAATTAAAAATTTACCAAAATGTTTAATTAAATTGTAGCTCAGTAAGTTTTAGGCCAATGTGTGATCCGTAAACATAGCAGGTTCGCCACTACTGTCGCTATTACCCACTATTACCAGAACTTACGTCACAGAATCGGAAAGTGACGTCATAATGGCCACCGACCGAAGGATGTGACGCGTGAAGCTTAGGTACTGGAAAGCGTTCACTGTTATTGAATAGGTAAGTGATTGATAACTATAGTTCTTGGTGGCGTTGAAATCTATGTTCTTGTTGAACTCTATATACTGTAGTTTTTACTTACGCAAAGTTTTGTTAAAAAAGTCTGAGTGTGCAATTTAATGTAAATGCTAAGTAGTCCACTGCTATTCTGCTGATTACATTATATAAGTTACTATTTTACAAATGGCTAGTACATTAATTATGAAACCGTTCATTTGGTTCCAATTTAATTTATTTAAACAATCGCAGAACTTATAAATTGACAAAAAAAATTACTTATAAAATAATTAAATTGAATTGAATCATGTTGCTATGTTACATTTTTGGTGTAAATCTGGAAATACATTACAGCATATTTATTTAATTATTAGCTAAGTGAAATTTTATCACGAACCAATCAAGTTCTCTGTCATAAGCAACTCGCACATTAGCGGTAGTGCAGCAATGTTATCACAGTGTAAAGCGAGGGACAGTATGGTAGCACTTATATAGTAAGAACTGCTGTAAGACTAAAATGACTTAGATATACTTATTTGTGACATTTTTCAGAGGTTTTTCTGAACAGCAATATTAAATTATTCAATAATATAAAAACAAAGGCAATTCCCGGAGCATTTTTATTTCTGAAATCCATGTTTTACGGTGGTAAAACTAGTGAGTTTAAAGATAAATCAACACATGGTTAAAATGCTTTGTAGTAATTACCTTGTTTCTTAAAGAGGGGACATGAACTGTTTTAGTTGTAACTAATTTCTTTCCTGACCTCTTAAATTCGCAACAATTCCTAGTACCCTAACGGTTCTGTGACGTCTGGTGCCTCATTTCCTTTGTTGCAAAATCCTTCTTTACCGATGTTGAATAGTCTGTGCCAATCCTAGGCAATCCTTAGGTGCCTTAGGTCACGTAGCCTTGTTGAGCAAGTGTCCTCTGATATGACGGGTCGGTTCAGCCTGTGATCTAATCTATGGTAAAACGGTTGCAGCATCGGATTAGCTGCTTTCGACACTAATGTTCCTTGCTGGTGCATGGTGTCTGTCTGTGCGGGTATGATTTGCAAATAATATTATAGCACTGGTAAGGAGGCGCAGGGCAAAGCTTGGATATTGGCCATTTTTCTAAAATTAACTTATGATTACATTAGGAGATGGGTGAGAGTATAGTTTGTTGCACGATTCATAACAAAATAAAATCCTAATGCCATATATTTTTTTCATATAACGTTCTTACTAAACAGTTGGTATTGATACTCTATGCGGTGTTTTTTAACAAATTCTTGAGTATATATGTATATCCAATCAAAAACATAAATGTGAAATGAGAGCCAAGTTCAATATTATGATAATTGCCTTGGTTGTTGACTTCAACGACAAAAGAAGTGAGATCTAAATGGGTGCCAAGTTCAATGGTCAACCCTGAAATTTATTTATAAGTAAAACTATAACATACCTATTATATCTTCTTATAACATAAGATAATGTATGGTAGTAGCCTATGAAGGTCTGTCTTGGCTAGTTTCTATAAACCTACCAACGTATTATTATCTTCGCTCGCTAGTTTCTACCAACAATCCAAATTTTCGGAATTATAAAATAAATACCGACAAATACCAAACTAACCAAGACAACTAACTAGACTACTAACTAACTAACTAACGAAAACTAGCCAAGACAGACCTTCATAGGCTACCACCATACATTATCTTATGTTATAAGAAGATATAATAGGTATGTTATAGTGTTACTTATAAATAAATTTCAGGGTTGACCATTGAACTTGGCACCCATTTAGATCTCACTTCTTTTGTCGTTGAAGTCAACAACCAAGGCAATTATCATAATATTGAACTTGGCTCTCATTTCACATTTATGTTTTTGATTGGATATCGTTACTTTTTGTAGAAAAGTATATATCATCGTAACGCCGTAGGTCCTTTGAAAAGGACAAATTCAAAACTAAAACTTGACTTTATAAATATATAACAATTGAATCAGTTACTGTGTTTTCCTACGTTTACGGGGTATAACCCTAAGTAATAAATATGAAAACCGACTATAAGTACCTACTCTTTATTGTAAATAAGTAAGTATGTATACCTAAATATATACTTAGTGCTCTGCCTTCCCCGGTATATAGGCGTGATTAGGCACTAATTAGGTATTTATGTTAAGCGTTCATAATAGAACCTAACCGCAGCAGTGGTCTCCTTTTTCACGGCTTTCAGGGTGAGTACGACAGGCTCAACATGGTCTATTGTGCCTGTCGACCTCATATGTCGATCTCACTACCGCTTACCATCAGGTGGAGTGAGGTCATCTTGTTAGCCTCTTATAAAAAATAAAAAAATAAAAAAAAACCTAATTATTAAAAAATTGCCAGTTTTTTATTTTTTCCTTTGTATTCATGTAATTACCTATCTGCATACCAAATTTTAACTCTTTAGGTCATTTGGAACTGGGTTAGAATTTTGATCTGTCAGTCAGTCAATGATAAAAATGAGGATTTTTGGACATTAATATCTAAATAACTGTTTGAGATAAGCTTATGAAATTTAGAACACATATTTATCTCGCAAGTCACAATATATGAGCCAAATTTGATACGTTTATGTGAAATAGTTTTTGATTTATGAGGGGTTCAAAAGTGGTTCCAAATGGTTCGTGTAATATTACACACGGTGCGGCTCGCCAGTTCTGTTTCTTGAACTTGGCTTGACACGCTCCCGCGTGTCTAGATATAAATACAAAAAAAAAATCTATTTCCCTTTGCACCATCGTGAAAAGTTGGATCGATTTCGCTTATACTTTTATTTTTGGTGTTGTTATTTTCAGATCGACTTACGAAAACTGCTCGTAAAGTTACAAGATTGTAGGGATTGGAGGTAAGTTCGCCTTGTCCATTATCTAAAATGATAATAATTCATGTTTCGGTATTAGTTTACCTAGTATTGTAACACACCCCGCCTGTTATCTGAACTCGGTCACGATCCGAAATGCCAGCTTCGTGTGTAATTGATCAATTCTTATGTCATTCGCTTTTATAGTTTCCTTTGTATTTCAATGCGCTGTGTTAGGGCAAAGGGCGTATGCTGTTAGCCTATTTCTGAAGGTGTCACCGCAACATTTCTTCAAGAAATGATCTAAGATAGATTCTTATCTGAGAGTGTACAGTTCACTTTCTTGCACTATCCGTAGCACATGGCAGGAAGTGATCTTTGCCTACCCCTCTGGGAAAAAGGCTAGATTTTATGTATGTATGTACGAACATACCTTTTTTATAAAACCTCACTGCCGTAGTTCTTGATATATTTGTTTATTATACGTAAGTAGTAAAGGTTCATAATAACCTAACTCCACCTGATGGTAAGCTGCTATGAGGTACACATAAATGTGGTCGACAGGCACAATACACTCTATTGAGCCTGTGGTCCTCACCCAGAAGGCCTTTTCACGCATCTTCTGGAAAGCACTGGATTATTATTTTATAAATTAACTTTCCCGCGCTTATTCCTAGGCAGCTAGTACCCATTGTTTTCCTGCTTATTGTACGTACTAAGTAGCCATAATGTTTCAACTCAATAAATCGAATTACGAGGCTTATTTTTGTGCTCCTTTATACAAATTTATAACACACCCTTCGATAGAATCTGTTGCAATTTCTGTTTTTATTAAAATATGTTATCTTGAGTTTTCAATTTAATCTTTTCAATACGTACTGCATTGTGGGTGCATGACATATTTTCTTGGTTGTATGATATATGAAAATTTGTTGGACAAAATGTTTAGCGACTGTGAACTACAAAAATAGTTTCAGCATTACCTTATTATAATTACAAAACCCTTGCATCACGCAGTCGAATAAAAAAGGTCAACACTACCTTTAAAGTTATTGCAAAACAATTAATACCAGTAACTAATAAACTATGAAACCGTTACTATCAACACACCCACCATTAGAGGTGGGTTATCTAACATAACAGGGGCAGGCGGTGACCGAACTGCACATTAGCTAATCCATGGCACCTGTCCATCGGAACCCCTACGCGGATATCGCGTCGGAAATTCTTGATCTGGTCTTGTACGTCTGGTATTCCTGGTTAGAAAGTGGTCCGCGACGATAATGGTGCAGGAATGCGTTGCGTAAGGCAGGTAACTGATGGGAATTGATGACGGAAGCTTACTGTGATCGACAGTGGCATTGTTGGTATGGAGATATATGCATTCATTATGCATGCATTTTTTGTCTCTGTTAGTACTTCATTAAATACTACTATTTTAGTTCGATTTAAATGAGAGATTAATATACAATTCGAATTTTGGATGTTTCAATTAATGTTTTGATAATCCTAAAACTACTGTACTTTTTTTGGAAACACAACATGAAGTTTGAAGTATAATTTAATCTACAGTGTAAATCTGCAGTAAATAAATAAAGGCATATCAAAACTTTTCGATTTTTAAGTTAGGGCCATGCCATGGGTGAGTACTAACCGTATTTAATCTAGTCTTTCTAGTAGGCATTTAAGCAATGGCCCCAAGACATAAAAAAGAAGATTCTTAGGTAAAATCGAACATACAAAATTTGTTTCTTTGGTAGAACTACTTTACCTTTTTTTATAGATTATGGGAATAGTTTAAAAATAAAAGCAAAGAAATATTGTCATACATTTATTATAAAAAATCATCGTTCGTTAAATAGTTTTTAGTCGACTGCGGTCGAAATAAACTCATAAATTCATTGAACACTAAAACTAAACATAGAAAATCTATATACAAAAGTGCGTAACCCATACAAGCATTCTTGAAGCCTTACTTTGTTCCAACATAAAACAAAAGAGATCAAGTGAAAACATATAAAAAAAATACCACGGAAAATACTGGCGACTGCGAGATAATATCTCTGCGGCAAATTCAAAATAAAAAGCAAATATAAAAATAAAAATAGATATTGTTTTGGAAATGGAACCATTATAATCATAAATTTTCCTTATAAAAACCCCTTGCCCTATTAAAGCTTTATTACATTTAAAGGCGACTGCTGCCTTTACACAGGTAACTTTTTGACGTAAATAAAAAATAAACGTCACGTCATTGCACTCTACCCTCCACAACGCAGAAGAAAATCATCGTCCCTTATATCTAAACTAACCTACATCACATAGAGTATCGTACAATCGTCTGACTATGTTTAAATCCCATATGGAAATGCCTTTACATTTTACTCATCGAATCTTTTGTCGTGGTCACTCGTTTGCTATTTGGAACCAACATATTTTTATTTCCGAATTGGTTTTCTCAAAAGTTATATTTATCATTTCCTCCCTTATATACTAGTTCTAACCATATCCTTCCGCGTTGTTTATAAACCAAGTCTTCATTTAAATTTATTCCTTTTTCTTAACCTCGCTAAACTTCTGTCGTTTTTTCTCTCCCACCAATCCAGAATAGCGCAAGTTTGAAATAGACAAACAATTAATTTCAATTTAGCCAAAAGCTTTTACATTTTGTTCCATGTTGATATCCTCTCCAACTCGCCATCTAACAGCAAACGAGCGCTCACTCCCCAACCGTTTACCACAGCTTCCCATGGCCTGAGAACCCATGGGCTAATCCGTGAGAGGAGAAACCATGGCCGTAGCCATGAAGGTCCCCGTAGAGGGGCCCGGCCAGATGCGGCGCGGCTATGACGGACTTCACTACAGGGACGGCTACAGGGTGAGGTACGGGGACCGCTACTGGTTTAGGCACGGCTACCGGGTATGGCTGGGGAACGGGGACGCCGACCTGGAACAAATACAATGAAGGTATGTTATTTATGTTTTTGTTATCCAATTATTAGCAATAGTAAGCAAATATTTCTTTGTAAGCCTCCAGAATTTGTACCCAAAAATGCTAGCCCTATGCTTGTATACTGAAACGACAATCAAATATCTGATACATGAAGCAAAATTAAGATTTCAATTTTGTATGTAATTTTAAGAATTTTTCGGAAGTAGCAGGAGTAAATTTCACTTCATTTTTTTAAATTATTATACCAAGACTTCTATTACGGTCCTTTGAGATGTAGGCACGTAGATAACTATCTTGCCCTTTTTCAAGCATTATACCAATGCGTTACTTACTTGCTTGATAACCGGGACTGGGACAGCATGAGGCACTGGTACGGGAACCGGTCTATCCACGGGAACGGGTACTGGCCTCTCCACCGCTACCGGGTACGGCTTGGGGACAGGGACGGCGTAAGGGCGGTCTACGGGAACGGGGACCGCGACCTGGAATCAAGGTATATTAATCAAAATAAGATATTATAAGACATAATAATAATCCTACAATTTAATTAAGTAACTAGTTGTGCCCGCGCAATATCACGTTGCAAGTCAGCTTAACGTTCATTAGGGAACCTGCAAGCCAAATTTCAATCATCTATCTTACGTAGTTTAGATATTTAAAAAAAAAGTTTTTTTCCGCTAACTTCCGTTTCCGTGAGAATTTGGAAAAATCCTGTTGTATCTAAGCTTTAAGTTTACTAAGGTACCTGCATCCAAATTTTAAGCTTCATACAAAAGGTTTATTCCGCTAACTCCCGTAATCCCGTTCCCGTGGGAATTTCGGGAATTACTTTCTTAGTGCACGTCTACGGTACCTAACCGTTTTGGCTGTGCGTTGATATGTCAGTCAGTCAGTCAATCAAGTAGTTTCTCCTTTTATGTATTTAGAACATAATAACAAATTATCTTTATCGTAAAGGGATCTTTATACAATGCTTATACATTTAATGATTGAAATGCAACGAACCTTAACGGGGTACGGCACAGGTCTATCAACAGCAACTGGGTACGGCGCAGGCACAGGCACGCCGACATGTTTCGTGACCGTCGTGTGAACATCAGCACCGACTATAGCGCCCGAACTGAGTGCCAAGCCGGGCCCCACGAGCCCTGGGCCCAACCCTGCGCCGAGTCCGTAGCCGTGGGCGCCCAGTCCGTAGCCGTGGCCGAGGAGCGGACCTCCTAGCCCTCCGTAGTGGCCGACGAGGCCGCTGCGCTTCTGCACCACTTTACTCGGTTCTGCCAGAACCGATGCTGCCAGAAAGAGTACTACCACCTGGAAAAAAATGTAAATGTAGTGTTATCGGGAAAATCTGGATTTTCGGACATATTTTACAGTATCTATTCGACTTAGTATGAAACTTAAAATTTTTGATGCACCGCACGAGCGCTCTGTTATATTACTGTTTGCATGTTGTTTCATGATTTTTTAAAATTGTTAGTAAATTATTAGGTTTATTCCGGACCTGGCCCGAAAACCTAAACCGGTCGTGGATTTTGCAGATATTTGAAAGAATATTTATATTGATTGCGAAATATTAATTATTTTATACATTCTTTATCTATCCCGACGACCAAGTCAGGTTTTCGGACGTTACGTTCACAATAAATACAATATTTTTTTAATTTCTTTCTGATCCAGTGTGTCAGGATTTTTAAGCGTCCGTATATCCGTTTAAAACAATGAGAATTGCTCAATTTAAAAGTTAAACACGTAAAATAAATAAAGTACATGCATGAAATTTTTTTTCAAGCGTGAATCCGACTCACACTTTGCCGGTTTTTCCGAAACTAATTCAATATTCCAGCGTGGAATTGATTACAGGACGAACAATGGGTACACTTTTACTTCGTGACTTAGTGTGTCTGCATCCTCTAATGCAATTTGCATAAAACATACGATCGCCAAATAGTCCGAATCTGATTATCATAAAAAAACGAAAATTCTAACCAGGGTTCAACAGTTATTTTCTTCATGTTCCTAAACATTAAAAATATGGCTATGATTAAGAAACCAAAATGCAGCATTCTAGAAAAAAAAGTAATCATCTAATCGCAACGCAATCGTCAACGCAATGGAATATTTGTTTAAAATAAAATTATCTCTTTCTGAATAAAAAGAAAAATGGCTCCATCGTTTTCAGTTTTTTTCCGAATAGGTAGAGGTTTTTATTTGAAGTTTTTCTTTACCAACCAATCCATTCCTTTATTCGAGTAAGTCTGTCGTAATCGTAACGTACCTGTAGCGATATTATTCAACGGTCAACTCTACGATTTTTGGGGTTCGATACGTACAAGACTCACCACTCATATCCATCAGGTGATTGACATGAGTGGCGGTAGAGCCAGGTGGCTCTATCTATCCTGTTTTATTTCTTTTGCCGCTATAACAGTAACTACTAAAAAGAAAATAAATAAATATTTAACAACATCACAGACATCGATCTGATCCCGTGGTAAGTAGCATTAGCACTTGTATTACAGATATCAGAAACGATAGTGGATACACAAATTCTATAAATAACACACCCAGATACGGAACAAAAACCGAAATTCGTCACATAAATATTTGTTCCGAGTGGAAATCGAACCTACGACTCTTCGAACCGGATGCCAGGTTCTCTAACCACTATTCCTAGATGGAACAGTGGTCAGTAATAATATTATCACGGGGTCATTTCTACTTTTTGGTCTTTGTTGATATCAATAATGGGTAGGCTTTGTATGTTGTAACAATATAAATATAGTGTAATTTGTATGTGGTTCACCTAGTTGTTGTTTACCTATGGTATGGAACCCGTTGCGCGCGATTCCGACTAGCACATGGCCAGTTTTCAATCATTTTCCGCATGACTCATGATTACTTAACTTCTGTATTATGAGGTTTATAACCCATGATGATGAGCTTTGGCCAAACAAAGGACGACACTTTTACTTGTTACGTGGTGTGACTTCATCGTGCCATCATTGTCATGCCCCGATCGATCGGAAATCGAAATTTTGCGCGTGACACGAATGCCTGAGGTCTGTGTTTGGTCCCTTTTTGTATGGCGTGTTTATGTTTTGGCAATTATGAATTCGGTTTGTAGTGTCGTAGCGACATGCGATCTGATAGGTTATGTAATACTTCCTTCGACGTTATCCTTGGAAAAGTGAGGATTGTTGTGGTAATAAAGTATGTATTTATAGAGTTTGAACATGTGACTTCGAAAGTGCAAGCTATTGCTTAAAGTTCAACTATTATATTTTTAGAAATGTTGCTTTATATTATAACAAAATAGGATTTCATATCTTTTAAATAAAATATAACAAAGAATATGATTATAAGAGTAACGAGCGGTAGTTGTAACTTCTCACCATCAGCCCCTTTATATTTAGAACGGCCGGAAACAAAATTCATGCTCTGTCTTTTGCATAATGTAAGCTATTGACAGTGACAAACAGTTTTCCGATTTCGAACGACGGGGAAAAACGTTATGAATAGGGGGCTGGTGTAATAGATTGTTTTACCTATTACTATAAACATATTTAATAAAGTCTGCTTGTGTAAATAATAGTTTTTAATTTTTTTTTCAACAATTAGATTGCAAATTTCAAACTGCTACGTCCCATTGTTATTATTATAATCATTGCACACACAATCTGAAAAAATGCTACCATGAAAGAGTGCATTCTTTAAATAATGAATTAATTTGAAAACTCTAAAGTATGCAAAAAGTTGTATGTTTGTGTTTTAGATAATAATACAAGTTTTGCTTTAATTTTTCCCATCTATTATAGTCTTATATAACAACCAAAACCCAAGTACGTATTATAATAATATGATACCTATGTATTAGTTATTAATTTTCAATATTTTCAGGAGCATAATTTTCCATTTCCAAAAACTAGTACCAGGATCGCATTCCCACGGGCACCCATTACACTAACATTGGGAGTACACTTACAAATGCCTTCATTTTCGTTTTCACACACACAACACTATGTATCGACTGCTATGGTACTTGTTACACCGCACACACCCGAGTCCAAAGCTGATGTGTGACGCGGTAGGGACCCAGGACTTATATAAGGCGTTCGACACACCACCCCACTATCGCTGGTTTTAACTCCAAATGCAAGTATTTGCGACACTGCACTATAACAGAGGAGTTACGGTTACTAGGACAGATTAGGGTTAATGATGAATGGACCGGGTTTAATTAATTATTTGCGTTATTGTTCCTGGATTACGGCTTTTATATATCTGAAAGTATAAATCATCATATAATTACATCCGATTCGTAATTTAGGTTTTAGTGAAGTAACAATCATAATTTATTCACAGGTACCATCTAAATATATAATGACTCAAAGTTCTTACTGACATAGTGATCTATCAACGCACAGCCCAAACCACTGGACGGATCGGGCTGAAATTTGGCATGCAGGTAGATGTTATGACATAGGCATTTGATAAGAAAGGATTACCCGAAGCAAAGCGATGGCGCTAGTTTTATATAAGACCTATTTTATAAAAATCTTCATTTACAAAAAGTTTCTGAGTTTTCACAAGTAGATTAAGATGACTCAGCGCCGTTATTCTTGCGTTTTTTAAGTTTTCCAATATTAATTACTTATATTTTATGAATTTAATATACAGAGCTATTTGTACTTAATTGTCTTTCTTTGTAAAGTGCAATATCTCATTTAAAAACTTAGATATGATAGAAATGGTAAACTTAATAATATTTTGCATGTTTGGACCATTCACACAATGGCTAATATAGACCATTAACTCGGCAGTAGGCGCTACCGGGTATAAAATACCACATAGTGCATAAATTCGTGAATATTTATTTTTGTGCTTAATTTTCGGTCGCGCCGCTTTAGGTACCTTTCGAGAAACGTACGACAATCCGCTAATAGCAATTTGCAGCCAGTGTGCGCGCAGCATTTAGCCACCACAGATTTATAAAGTACGAATGGGTATTTTTTACCCGGTAGCGACTGTTTACGTCCTGTAATTTTTATGAGACAAAATTTTATTTTTAGTTGTTTAAGACTTTCTAGATGCTCTATATGCCTCTTAATAAAGAACAAACAGAAGAGTGCCTATCGTTAGAAAACAGTGAAGAAGGATTGAGGATTATAGTAAGCATGAAACTAATTCAGAACAAGAAAGAGAATATGTACGGTCCTCCTCAGCTATGTCGACCTCTAGTGATGATGGTATATTACCTCCGCTTCGTATGAATATACAATATCGTCAGTATCTTGATGACGTGCCCTTGCTTTATGTAAAACGTTAAGAAATGCGTATGTCATAGTAAAATCAAAAAAGAAAATCGTGGTGATGTTGTGCCACCAAAAAAAAATCTTGAAAGAGCTGGCCGTGTCACTTGTTATGCCACACATAAGGACCAGATCTTAGTAGATCTGGTCCTTATGTGTCCCAAAACCTGTCTACAGCTACTAAAGATAAAATAATGTATTTACTTGGTGGCAATAATCAAGAAAATAAGAAAGTAATCGTCGTCCTACTCATCAGAAAGAGCCCTGCCCTGCCCAGCCGCGAACGCAACTCTCTTCATCACGATGTCCTTGGAAAAAGGACAGACAAAATAAAACTGGTTACAATAAATTCCATAAAAAGATATGTAGAGAACATACTGTTTCTATTTGCGAAAAATATTCCGAAAATGTATAGATTTATAGAACAATATCAACATATATTATAAGGACTGTGATTATTTTAAGGTTAAACTTTGAGTGATCTTTATCCAAAAAAAAGCCAAATTAATGCATGCTGCAATTATTATTATCAGTAAGGCTACCTCATGTTGATTAGATTTTGATCTCGTTTTTATTATGTTTTGTATGTTTAGAGTCTAATTTTTGTGTTTTTTCAAGTCATATGTGAAAAACATTAGAATTTACTCTGTGGATTTCATTAAAATAATTTTTATATTATATTAAGAGATAAATACTTCATTCTCACATTTTTTCGTTAAAATATTATTAAAGTATTACTCAAAACTATTTTTTTTGTAAAATACTCATAAAAACCCCATTTTTTACAATAACAGTAATGTGGTATTTTTTACCCGGTAGCGACAGTCCGTGTTGCATTATGGGGCGCGCCTACTGCCGAGTTAAAACAACCTCATTATTGCAGTCCTACTGACCATTCTACTTAGAACCATGTCGGCTTGACAGTTCGGTCACAGTTGTGTAGGCTCTTTCGAGGCGTAGTAGGCGAGAGAAGCAGATCTGTGTAAAATGGACAGGTATAAATGTATAAATTTTAATAAGGATCTCGGCAAGATCCTTGTGGAGTTACAATTACGAGCCAGAGCAACTTAGCGAAATGTCGTTATAGGCGCATTCTCGCCATTTTACATAATAGCTTTAAGGATTATCTGAACAATGTGTATTGTATTTATTTATATAATTGAATTTAATAGCAATGTTTATTATTATGATGGCTTTTCATGGAGTGTTGTTTTGTTTTGGTCGCCCGTCTTAATTAATTGATTAGACCAGTCATAGTCATAAACTTATCGTTTGATAATTTACTGATTAGATGATCTGCTATTAATATAACGGCACGACCGAACAGATAGTAAACAACAGTATATGTATATTTATTATACCCATTGAAATATTTTTCAAGTCAAAGTGTTAAGTTATTTTATGCATAGTTCTGCAAGTTTACTTAATTATCTCTGATCTATCCTAACGCTAATAATCTTAGTAGCATGATTGCACAAATAATGTTTACCTACCTGCACCGGATATTTTAAATACCAGTAAATTACAAAACAGATTATTTTCAATCTGCTACAAGTAACCTGATTTATTATGTTGAAAATGTATATCGGAAAATTCTCTGGTAATCACTCACATACATATTTATATCTATCTACGTACTTAATTTCGGCTTGCTTAATTTCGATAGCAATGATTTTCCTTAGGTTTCAAGAGTAACAGAATCGAGCCCTATATTTTCAGATTGCGCAAAACAGATTGAGACAATTAATAAAAATAAAAAAAATCAACAAGCAACCCTATTTACCAGTCAACGCAAAGCGCAAAGTGTAACTTAAGAATAGTGTTTAATACCTAACTTGTAGATATTTGGTGCAGTTATTTCTTCAGTAGTGAATGAATTTAACATTATTATTTTTAGATGTAGGTAATTGGTTTGAACAATGTTAATTTCATAAATGGTATGAAATAAAAAACCCACCGTATTTATATTAATCTTTTCAATGCAGATCCAGAGCAATCAAATTTATCATTTCAACAGTCGAAGCACTCCATTATTCCGAAACCTTTGGCTGACGAAAATCGGTACCATTATATTGCCGCCTGTAAATTAGCTCATTGAGTCTAAAGCTTTTGACGAATGCCAGTTAAACGTCTGGCATGTCCTGACGATTGCGAGACGGACAAATTGTCTTTATTACTATAGGCCCAGTGGCCCTCTGGCTAATAGGATGTTGCTGGACCACCGTAATCTGCGATTGCATAATTTTGGCATAAATCCCTCGCCGTGCCTAGTATATGGGTCGCTTGCGTAAGTGTTAGCGGTTTCAATGCTTGTCTGTTCATTGTACGTAATTACAGTGAGAACTCGGTCATTTTGGTGGGATATTGTGGTAAAATTAATTAAATTGTTCTGATATTTTTCACGAAACAATTCCATACGACTTTCATCTAATACTTGGACATTCTCACACCGCACGTTATTGACAGATCTATTGACAATTTTTCTTGGTTTTTCGGAAAGTGTGGTAGAGTAAACTAAAAATAAGTTTTTCTGTTGTTTTTCTCACCTATTTGTTAACAAAGCGATTTTTTCTGTTCATTTTTATGTATGATTAAACTGAAGCCAGGATAATTCCAAGCGCGGCAATATATAAAGTGACGTGGAAGAGAAACAACCTAATCTTCTTATCGTATGGTTGATGAACAACCTGGTGTCAGAGTTTTTAAGCCGCCCGTAGGCCTCTGACATGGCTTACCTAACAACCTAATGAAAAATAATGATGTATTTGGCATATCTCTAGATATCACTGTAGGTCAACTTGAGGCCTAACTTTGTTATGCTTTCGCCATAGATCGCGATTAATATCGGCACCAAGTGGAGCATGAAAACGAAAACAGTGTCCATATTTCACATTTACCTTTATCGTCCAACATCGCCGTCATCTAATCCAGTTTCGCAATGCTACGAAATGGTATCCGATCCTTGGTGTGTGGTAACGAGGCGAGCTGTCTGCTGAGCTCTCTCAGGCTACAGAATATTACTTAAACGTAAGTACTTGTAATAGAATTAGTAATTATTTCTTGTCACTTGTTATGTACGACCGACCATAGTGGTTAATAAGAAGGAAAATAGGGCTAATTGTAGTTATTAACAAAGGTTAATAATAGCTATATAAGACAACTGTAGGTAAATATTTTAAAATTCAAAGGGGAACGGGAATTTGGGCTCATTTTTTCGAACTATGCGCGTTGATGTCTTTCTAAGGGTCTAAGTCACGCTACGAGATTTGCTACAACTTTGATCATGTTAATTTTTTTCAAACGGTATAGATTAAAAGTAGCACAGAGCCGTATGATTGGAAAACCACACAAAAGATTGTTAAAGATTCTTATATGGGTTTTTGCATCAATTTGTGCTTCCGCCAAGAGTCGGTGATTTAGTTACCGAGAACAAATTAGTAGTTCAACTAAGCTAACGCCCATTCTCTGTAAACATTGTAAACCTTGGTTGCACCACCAGTGGGCACGATGCATTAAAGCCACCTGATTCAATGGCACCACAGTGAGAAAGGGCCTTAAGATACACTTGCAAGTATCAGTGAGCGCGCTTTAACCAGACGTTCAATAGAGGTTCCATAGCTTAGCTTCTCACGTTCACGCGTTCCAAAGCAGTGTGTACACTTTACTTTATACACCTCGATACTTATCTAAACGCACATCAACAAAACGGACTTATATTATGAGCTATATCAAATAAATTAAATAATCTTACCATCATCTAAATAACTTATTCCTTAAAATAATAACATTAACCTTTATATTTTATTACGTAGGTAAACAATAGAATTAAATAGTAATAGAACTCAGATAGGATAGATCTGAGTTTAGAGTCATGTCATGTTTTTTTCATCATTTTTTTGGCCCAATCAGGCATTACAATATATTAATACTATTTTAAATCTAGACATACGAGAAGCCAGAACAGTGCTGAAACCTAACTAGGTTTTTGTCAGTTTAGTGCTTAGATCTCTCTCTTGAAACACACTCTTTATTACTCGTAGGCAGTATATACGATCTTGGATTAGTCTCATTGGAAACAATAGTTAAACATTCCAGTCAACCATTTGAAAAAATAACATGAAAGGCTATCACCAGATCTAGGGCACTGTAAAGGTTTCCTTAATGACACATTGTCTAATAACGGTTAACCAAAGCCGTTTTAAATCGCAAACACGTTATCCATTGTTACGTAAGGCTTAAGACCTAGTTGTAGGTTCACCTAGATCCCTAAATTGAGTAATAGATAAACGGCCAACACAGAAGCTTATGCTTCCTTAAGTGGTGGTTGTAAAATAAAAGCTGGTTAGCTGAGAGGCAGAAATTCCAGAAGTATTAAAGCTCTATTGATATGAATCTATTCTCAAATATCTGTGTATGAACGACAATATTTTTTTTAGTTTACTTCATAATCGTTCGGTAATAATGAAAAGGATAACTTATTAGTAATATTACACTACTACTATTAGTCTTCTTCTTCTTATCGTATAGCGTTGATGAACAACTTAAACTTAAACTAAACCGCCTGTAGGCCTCTGACATGGCTTCACACACCGTTGAAAAATTTTTTAGGTGTGCTGGTTTCCTCACGATGTTTTCCTTTACCGTTAAAGCGTCGAATCATGGTACAAATGAATTTCAAATTTGAAAAACACTTTGGTACCTGGCGGGGTTTGCACTGGCGACCTCTGGCATGGCAAGCAACGACCTTAACCACTCGGCCATCGACGCTTTTACTACTATTAGTAATATTAGACTAATATCAGTGATTGGAAGCATAACCGTGTATCTATCTATACACATACAAAATAGATTCTGAATATTAATGAGTAATCTATAGTATTGGAAACATAAATATCGCCATTTGAAAGGGACACCGTTCCCACAGCTCCTTAGATCTAGATTATAGTGCTTGCAAATAGAGGTCTTAGGTCCTTCGCTAGACTTGATGGAATTTAAATTTTAATTATAAGGTATTAAGGTCGTTTCTGGGAAACTATGGTGGGGGCCATGGACGTAGGAAGAATGTCTGATGGTCTACTTTCCACGGTGGATATTAAGATCCAAGGACTATACCTATAGCGGATATCTAAGTATTTATCTATTAACATAGTGATTTACCTGACTTGTGTCCGTGGGTTGGTCGAGTTGTGAAAGACAATTTAATTGGTTCTGAAGTCTTATTCGCAGCTGAACTGAGTTAGAAAATGGTGTAATAATCAGCACTGTGATTATAAACAAGAATTATTGCACGGTTCATTTGAGAGATTTGGCGTTTTAGATACATGGTGCTGCATTCATATAAAGTCGACTTATTATTGAATATGCTATGTAATATTTCAGTTTTTATACTCGTACTTTGAATTATTGTATTGAATAAGGTTTTCTAGAGTTTAAATGTTATGAAAAAGCTAAAATGTCATCAATGTAAAAAAGAAAAAGGGCAACATATTTATTGAAATTAACTAGAATAATAAAACAATTTTGAAAAACTAGTGACCCGCCCTCGCTTTGCTTCGGGTAATCCTTTCTTATTAGCGGAGGCCTACATCATAACATCTACTTGCATGCCAAATTTCGGCCCGATTGTGGTTTGTACTGTGCGTTGATAGATCACTATGTCAGTCATATCAATGTAAATAGTAGAATCCTTTACAGGACGACAAACACGTAAGTATCTGTACAAACTATTATAGATAACGTATTTCAAAACTCATGTAAAAAATGCACCCATAAACTATTTATTGCATCCTTTTTACAGTATAATCGGTCGCTATCCCGGTTACGTCAGGCACTGACGCGCCGCGAAGAGACAACTTGGTATGTGGCCCGACGCGCCTGTAGGCTACTAGATTAGGACTTTCCTAGAATGTCCAGAAGTTTTCCTACACACATAATAATTAGCATCATTACCAACATAAATCATCCACCGTTTATCGTAATGTAAACCTTATAAACTTCTTAATAAGGGCAAGGGAGGTTGAGAGTTATGTTTGCCAAAGTGCAGACGGTTAGGTGCGGCTCCTATATCGTTTTTATTGCATTTTCACCGGCGAATGACATAATCAGCTCATGCCAGTTCTTGTTTATATTTGGTTCGGTGATATCGTGGGCTATTCTCAATCTATGCAGTATCTCGTTCTCAAACAATATTTATGATTATTGGTTTAAGATGAATCACGTACATAAGTAACATTCTTGGGAAAGGGAAGGCAAAAAGTAAGGATAATTTTTAGAGGCACAGGTGTTCTTTTTTGCATTTCTTAAAAATAACAATGCTGAAGTCTAAAAGAGATAGGTAAATACCGCGATGTATCGCATAGTTATAGGATAGCGGAAAGATGTAATTTTGACTAGCTCGAAAGCACAATTGGTCGTGCAGCCTCTTTTGCTATGAGGTGATCTCCCAATATTCATTGTATTTTCGCACCTTCGTTTCAAATAGTGTCGTCACTAACTCAAAAACCAAATTGTGTAGAAAAATGCATTTGAAAGGAGAACAACTATTTGGGCCCCAACGTTACAGGATTAAATTATATATCAAAATATCGGTCTATTTTTGTAAGTTCACTTATAGAAATCTTAGCCAAAACAGCAATGGCCAACAGGGAAAAAAGCATGAAAAGATTTTTTATTTATTTCTCTTATGAAAATTACTGGTTTTGTAAATGTTCAAATGTTTATATATGTGTTATTATATATCATTAGCTATCTTCAGGAGTAAAACGTGATTTGCCGTGGAAATCTATCCATAGGAGTATAGTAAAACACAATTGGTCGTGCAGTATCTTATGCCATGGGTCGATCCTTAATTTTCATTGTATTTTCGCCGCAGCGGTTAAATATGTCACAACAAAATTTGTTAGAAAAATGCATTTGAAAGGAGGCATAGCTTATTTTTGGGCCCAACGTTACAGAGTTGATCTATATATAAAAATATCAGGATATCATTTTTTCGTAGTTCTTATAGAAATCTTAGCCAAAACAACATTGCGCCAACAGGGACGAAAAACAGATTTTTTTTATTTTTCCTTATGTTACTGGTTTGACATTACATTTAGTGAATTGATTGTGATTAATAACGTAGCTAGATATTGTACAATGATGAAAATCTATGCCATAGGTATAGTAAACAGAATCTATGTGACATCGATCGAGATTGATGGCAGAAATAATTAAAATGTTTTATTATTTATCAGAATGTTATTTGATCATGTCGAAATGAGACCTTAGACGTACCGGAGTCACGGACATTACATATTGTGAAACCACCTATGCTGCGGCCGGACGATATCACAAGGGATAGCGGAATGGGCGCAAAGACGCGAATGGAGACCTGGGCCGAGGATGAGAAACGTTGGGAAACCACCTGTACGCTGGGTCGATATCACAAAAAATGGAAACCTGGATGCGAGCAGCAAAAGACCGGGTCAAATGGAAACTCATGAAGAGGCCTATACCCCAACAAATGGGTGATACAGGGCTGAAGAAGAAGAAGAAAACGCACAGTTTTTAGATGCTATTTTTTTTAGATCTATTATGATGATAAGGATGAATAAAATAATTTATTATATTTTGTAATGACTCCGCTTTCGTTACATTTATTTTTTTATACTGAACTGCTCTGTCCAGCCATAAGCAAATATGCATTTAGAGTTACCTATATAGTTCATTATTCACTTTAATGAAATATCTAATAAATTGGTTTTATAGTTGACTGGCCTGATGGAGCAGTTGCTAGTGAATTTTTGGCTTCTAAACCAAGGGTCATGGGTTCGAATCCCACCCAGGATAAATGAGGAGGAGACTGACACCCAGGAGAATGTCTAAGATATAAGACTTTGACTTCATAAGTCGAATGATTGCAATTTCCATAGCTTTATTCTCATTACCTACTATGTAGCGTGCTTGCGTGTGTGCGCGGTGCACTGGGGCGCAGGGTTGATGGCATTGCGCCGTCAACGACGCTTGGGAATATATGTTGTTAATATTCTGTTATTAATATTCAGGAATTACCCAACAACTTAACAAATCACAAAATCATATTTCACGGACACATGCAAGAATCCCTGACCAATATAGATGACATAGCCATAGTTTTGATACCATTTTACCACTTTATCTGTACTGTTGGATAGCTTGTATACAATCTTGCAAAACTTAAAAAGAAAAACACCCATCTACCTCTTCATACACGCACGTCGATAAAGGGTTACAACTGTACCCGTAACTTAAAAAAGAAACACCCTATTTCATAATAGAAAAACAGATAACCTCAAAAATATTCACTGTATTTTTAGTGATTTGCCATTGCGGATCAACATGAAAATTCGTCTCATGGAAACCTTTTATATGCTTTGTCTGATGGCCAACTTTCAGCTTTGTAACGTTGGGCCCAAGTTTGTATGGAATCGGGTGTTCTCCTTACACTTTCCTTATATTGGATGACGTAATGGAATAATAGGGATATTAAATATTTTTTGAGTTGTGACAGTATTTGAACGGAGGTGCGATTTGTTCTGACATCCTAATTGTGATTACATTACATGAAAAAGATTTATTTCAAAATAAGTCTGGTTGTATGGGTAACAAAGAAAAGAGAAAACATTTATTGATCACACATACACAATTACATAATTACGACCTAACGGCTGCTACAGCGCTGTTATTCTGTAAGTACAGTTAAAAAATCGATATTTTTTACTTGGCATCCACTTCTCATGCCTGCTTATCAATATCACAAGCATCGATGGGCAGGCATGTTGTATGATTATTTTTCTTTTCATTTGGTTCGGAGAATAGCCCACGTGTGGTCTAAAGGCACGCGCGAAGATTAGCGCGGTGTGAGCGCGCGCCGACGCGCCCTCCGTCAAGCGACATGTCAAATATTTATCAGTCAATACCGCTTTTCAAATGCTGCAAATTTCATCGTGTTAACGTACACGGTACTTTACGCGTGCAATATTGAATAACTTATTCATTTTACTTTTAAGATTATACGACTTTTGTAAGCAATAAATAAATAATTATTTAATAACGTAAATCATTCATAATGCATTTTTTCCGATGCTAAGAAAGTTGCTTTAGCACTTGTGTTCCGGATATCAGAGACTACTGTTTTTATACAAGAGTAGTTAGATACATAAATAAGACACCTAGACACGGAAGAAACTCCGATTTTCATCATACAAATATTCGTCCCGATTAGGAATCCACCCACAGATCTTGTTGCAAGAGACAGAGGTACTATCTATTTAAGGAACTGAGTCTTTGTTTTATTTATGTGGACTTGGTGCGAGTATAAACACAGAAGGAGATAATATACTTACTGGTCGACGTTTCGACTGCTGATAAGTTCCAGTTCATAAAACTAAATCGAATGGTGCGCGAAAGTCATGAGTCTTTGTTTTTCAGTATTTAATACAACCTTGATCGCTGATTCAAAGGTCGGAGGTTCAGACAATAAGGTAAATTACTACTTAGTACAGCAGCGTGGGAAAATCGAATGGAAATGCCACGTTTATCTAAACATGTAACTATGAAGTTATCTGAACTCCAAGTTGGATCCCAAAATTAGTACTGAAATAGTGAACTCATTCATTTTTTTCAGACTAGCTTCATTTAGACTTGTATAATGTATAGGTTTTTACTCATAGCAAGTGTGTTATGTATGTATTGATATTAAAAGTAAATCTCTGTTTGTAAATACAGAGATGGTCTGTCATGTGATCATGTCTGTTTGTGATGACACATTAAATACTTATAATAATAAAAAAAAACATCACATGGCCCGATGTTAATGGATGTTACAAGTAAAGCTAATTTCAAATAGCCCGGCGGATAATTAGGAAACATAAAATACCACATCGCGAAGTGGAATCATTACCTTCATAGTATCTTAGTATATTTCCAAGAGCTAAAATATAAAAGTGAGGAAGCAAACACCATCGGATTAACGGCTTACGTGTTATCCTGATTCCGGCAGCTCAGTGGCTGAGTACGGCGGACAATGATGTAACGACGGAATGTCCCGATGTCAAATACTTGGCTAAACTGTTCCTTCAAATCGGCTGACATTTCGCATTGGTAAGTTTCATCGGTTATTCAACTAGATAAATTACTAAGGAAGTTCTTGCTGGTCGTAAAACAGACTCAAAGCTATTTAAATTATGGAAAAAATAAGGTGTCCTGAAAAATTTTGGCAACGGCTGCTGATTAGAAAACTGTAACTGTCCGGGATATTTACCATGTTGTTTTGTTTTAATGAGCTCCCGATATTTCGGCACTGTTGCAAGCGCCATGATCACGGGTGAACTCACGGGTGAAATATCGGGAGCTCATTAAAACAAAACAACATGGTAAATATCCCGGACAGTTACAGTTTTCTAATGTGTGTAACCAAGACAGTTTAAAATTATATAACGGCTGCTGATCTTAAGTGTGCAGGTCATTCGTATAGCGCACATGAGCGCAAACATAAGAGTAGTTAATCTCTGTTCTTTAGGTGAATATGGTAAAACGGCAATGCGATATGAGTGATGAGAGATCAGGTGCAATACCACCGGCTAAACGTCCTTTCCCAGGCATAGGCGTCCATCCGCCGACTTCTTGACTCCTGTCTGAGAATTTTGTTTCCAGAAAAACACACAAGTTTCCTGTGAACCGTGATCGATTAATTGTAATTTAAGTTTTCCCAGGTATCAATCATCTTGCCTCACGTTATTTTAATGTTTGAGAAAAATGCGATTTAAAATAAGCGCAGACAAGATACAAAATAAAAATACACAGCCTACAGCAAGACACTAAGAATTTTTAAGCCCTTTGACCTTTTCCTGCAATTCAAACAATACGATAAATATTTCGTTGCCCGTATTGAGTAAATGTGATTCACAAAACGCATTCTAATGCCATATCGTAACACGCACTATAGACCAGAAACGTGTGGTGTGATCTCCATTTTACTACGAACTATAATGTATACATAATACCAGGTGCCTTCGAGCATACTAATTCGCTTATTGCAATTGACCTAGATGATCCTAGGCGGATTGAATACAGAAATGTGTCCTGGATTAAGGCGGAACATGTTACATGCTAAAGAAAATACATATGTTCTTTACTTTGTCTTGACATAAACTATAATATGGGTGCGAAAACTTTTCATCTTCATGGATTTGTGGGGGAGACAGAACGGACGGACTCTTTCACATGAATATATACGAGTATGCCCAGGCCCACCTCATATGTGAACCTCATAGTCGCTTACCCTCTGGTGGAGTGAAGTAATCCTGGACGTCACATTACAAATATAATGTCTTGCAATCTTACGCACCTTAGTTACAACTGAAAGACGTGTGGAGTTCCTTTCAGGGATTGGTGGAATAGTCGTGTTGATGAAAACTTAGTAATAGTTTATTAGTAAAGTTTACTTGCATTCTTTACTTTATACAGCCTGTTATGAAACCGTTAGTGACTTAAACAGCACATTGTCAAAAAATTGCAACAAGCAATAAAATTCGACTTGGAAAACGGTTGAGGAAAATATTTCCACCTTATTAGTTAGAATTAGGGCTGCTCTAACTTTTCTTTTCAACGAATTTGCCATTTAATTCTATTAACAACTTTGGTAAACTATTGTGCTGTATTATCAAGAGACGTGGGTTCGATTTCCATTCGAGTAAAATATTTGTCGGTGTTCTTTCAGTGTGTGGGTGTTATTTATATATTTAAGTTTATTTGCTTAGACCACTCTTGTTTATGATAGCCGTAACACAAGTGCTATAGCTACTTGCCACAAGATTAGAACAACGTTTATGATGTTGGTTGAGTAATATTTATTATTGTTATATTGTGAGTGTAATTTGCCTGATAAAATGAGACGCCTTAAAGCTTCTTCATAAGCAAATAACTTCGTCCACGGTTGGATGTAGGCCTCCCCACATGCTCGCCACTCCCGCCTATCCTGGGCTACTCGCATCCAACTCCTACCAGCCTTAACCGTGTGGTGTCCGACCGATATCGTCTATGGTCGCCGATCTCAAATGGAAATCAGACGGCTGCGCAGGACATATTGCAAACAGAAGTTCACTCTCTGTTCCCATACTCTCATAGTTCGGTGAGACGGCAATCAAAATATCTTAACGGGCTTTCCGAGTAACAGGCGTACATCCGCCTGCTTCCAGCACAGGGCAGTAATTTTTTACAGAAAATCTCATTGCCCGAGCCCGGACTCAAACCCTACCAATAGACCCGTTACCTTGTTTAATATTCATGCGGACAGACTTGCATTGGAATATATTCTGCGCATTTGGTTAATCCTTATGATTGGCGTGTTCATTTGATTAGGACAATGCCGAAAGCAATTCTGAATACAGGCAAAGACAGTAAGAGAAATATGATGATGCCAGCCCTGGGATAGACATCCACATTCCTTAAAGGCCTATGTAATGCGGCGTCTTTAGTCCGTGGTTTTTTAAAAAATCGCATGCCTAATTTAATTGAGTGGATTAGGAAAAGTGTCAACTCTGGTCTGCATTAAAATAACTGACGAACGTCGTCTGGTTATTTTTTTTTATCGCCTGTTGCGTTGGCAAATGGGCTTATGTTTATTACGCTATCCTCAGGTGAGTAAAATTAACGTAATATTATAATGTGTGTTAAATTTGTAGATATATAATATTGCCTAAGTAGGTACCTACATCGCTTTCGTGACTGAAAAAACTTTTGTTTAACTTTTTTGTATCTCATAATTTGATGTGATTAGGACTGAATATGTATTTTATTTTATTTAGGTGCCATTATGATTATAAAACATCTACCGACCGAAACTGTTTGTACATTTAACCCTTAACAACCCACAAGTGTCTCGCGGACACATTTTTGCGTTTAAGTTTTGATAAAAACTAAAGTATTTATTTTTATGAATCGGCCTTTTACCTATTTGATCTCCAATGTTTTAAGATTCTAAAAGTGCTTTTAAAATATTTTTATCATGTAAGATTTATTTGTTATTTTAAATATACAAAAATAGTACTTCATCAACCCACAAGGTGTCCAATAGACACAATAACATTTTCTATGAGAATGTGAACAAAGATTGTTTTTTATTTATATTAACGTATAATCTTATGATGTCGGGTGGGTCATTACGATTAATATTTTTTAGCCATTATAATCTGACACCACTTTTTTGTGTTATAATTGTCGTCTTTGTTTTCGTCTCGCATTTCAGTGATTGGGCACACAAGACACCACATAATAGTCCTCTTATTTAGTATTATTCAGATAAATAGATAAAGGGCAACCAATAAGTAAACTTCAACTTGAACATGTTTACAGTAACGATGAAAATACTTTTGTGCATACTGATTCGAGATTGAAAAAAATGTGACAGAACCAGCAACTATAAACGGTAATGAAAGAATTATAGTTATAATTCTTGGAGTGAGGGTGATGATTATGATTCATGAGTGTAGGTAGTAGAGTTCAGTATAAAACGAATAGGTACCTAGCAAATTCAAAATATATTTATATTAGATGTTATTATGTAACGTAGTGTAGGACGCCCGCAAGCCAGGTAGTGTGACGATCTGCGCAGGACGGATGGTAGGAGCTGGATGCGAGGGGCCGAGGTGAGAGAGAAGTGGCGTGCATTTGGGGAGGCCTATGTCCAGCAGTGGACAAAAATGGGCTGATAATGTTGATGATAATGATGAGATGTTATTATATGACTGGAACACACGCAAAATAAAAAACAAAAAAAAAAATTTATGCATGAAATTGCAACAGTATTGGTTACACCTCATACTCGGAGACAAAGTAAGGAAAGTCCATCAAGTAAGCACTAAGCAGCCATGAACCATATAGAAGCTGACCTACTCAATTATCTGAATCTGCTGTGAAAAGGATAAAGCGTTGTTAGTTTACTTTTCGATATTAACAGCGTTTATATCAAGTGCTGTGATTGATAAGTGCAGTGCAAATTTTGAAAAAATATACATCTGTAACTCCACAAGTGCAAAATTACATTACTGAAGTTTATTCTAATATCTTTTTAATTTAAATAACTTGTTTTTCACTCATCACACCTTATATTTATCAAATGTGTCTGTTGGACACTACTGGTCAGTTACGTTACAAAAGCTTACTGGGTAGTTAAGGGTTAATTGATGGCAACGAAGCAACTCTTAACGTAGTTGTGTTTCTAAATTGAACTGTTTCAAAAAATGAAGCCTTCTCATTCAATGGTGTTTGAGCATACTAGTTCGTTTATTGCAATTGACATAAATGATCTCATTAAATAGTGTTCATATAATATTGGAATCTAGTATCCGTAACCGACATTGGATATTAAACATACCTTATTACTTTCAGGCATTTTTATTCGACCCTTATTCTTACTATAAATAATCACACATAAATTTAAAAGCCTACCTACTAGATAATCTCGGTAAAAGATATAAACGGCTCAATAAAGCCCGGTTACGCAACAGAGCGGTTTGTCGGTTATGTTACGTGTAGGTTTAGTCCAGATCTAGTTCTATACATTAGTACTAACTACCTATGCCCGGCTAGTTCATATGGTTCTGTTGAATATTGGATCGAAGAAAGTAAATATATAGAGTGGCTTTTACCGCAGAAATGTAAAAGTGTTCAAAACATCGAGTTGTACGATAGGTAGGTATTGTATTAAGACTGTTTTACTTTTAGATTATTAGATATTTGAAGAATTCTTTAAACAGTGCCTCATTGCCTATTTTTGCATTTAATAAAATAATATTATATAAATGTATGTTTAGAAAGAAGTTTTTACATTTAATTCTACTTAAATTAGCCATGGTTTGTAATTCTTGTGATTTAATCCGGTTTAACCCATTTATTCATGTGTTATTTTTTTCCAATAACGAGTTACATGCTTACCTTTGACTTACCTTTTGAAATAGGATTTATTTTTCATTTGTACGAGTTAAAGATTTATCTATCTATAAATTATTTAAAATAATACATAAAAAAAATCATATTATCATCAAAGATGGCAAACATTTTGAAATAACCTTCTACCTACATTTTTTAATAGCGTCCAAAAATTACTATTTCATTTCAATGTACCAAATGTTTTCACCCTATCAGTGATGGTTACTAAACAGTACAACATTTTATTTTAAAAATAATAATAAATATTAAATATTACACAACATCACATACATTGAACTGATCCCGTGGTAAGTAGCTTAAGCACTTGTGTTACGGAAATCAGGATCAACAGTGGATACACAAATAAACTTAAATATATTTAATAATACACCCAGACACGGAACAAATACCGATGTTCGTCACACAAATATTTGTCCCGAGTGGGAATCGAACCCACGACTCTTGGAACCGTAGGTTTTGAACCTGAGTCACTAACCACTGTTCCACCGAGCCAGTAAAAAAGCTTTATTTAGCACCACCGGGTATAATCATCTCTATGTAGTTCCACGCAGCTTTCTTCTGCCGCGCTGGGTGTAAGCAGACCCCGGTTCCGCACACGTTTATCGGTATAATGTGTAGCATGCAAGGGCGTCGCCAGCCGATAGCGCAGGGGGGGGCAAGTTGACTTTACCTACTACAATTCATACTTTTCTCATTCTCTATGAATGAGAAAAACTAGGTATGAATTGTAGGTAAAGTCGACAGCACATGAAGCTTTTCACTTGTACTACGAGCCTTACAAAGCGATTATAATAACAACAGTATCTTAGTACTATATATGTTACGGTCAATGTGAGCAATCGGTAATTATCTATAATCACCGGTTAATATAGATAACTCCCGACGCACATGGTAAATGTAGTGAATTATTCAAATTTACCGGTAATTATATAAAACTCCCGCTCGACTGTGGTAAATGTTGACATTGCTGACAAATATCACAAGTACTCTGCAATTCCAAATGTCACAAATCTCAAACCGGCAAAAATATATTGACGAGAAAGAATTTTAAGAGTTCCACTGAAAATTCCCTGCCAATTTGTTAATTTTATTTAACTTTATTTTGATAAGATAATATTTTTTTTAAAAACCAAAAATGAAGTTTGGTTTCTAGATACTTGACTGGTTTATTTTATAACTAGCTGTGCCCGTGACTTCGTTCGCGTGGACAACAGGATTTTACATACAAAAGTTTTTTCCCAGTAACTCCCGATCCCTTAGGAAGCTTTAAGTCTATTAGAGTACCTGCATGCCAAATTTCAATCATATATCTTACGCGGTTTAAATGTTTTCAGAAAAGTTATTTATAAATACATACTTATTTATTTATTTATTTATTACTTAACTACATCACACCTAGACACGGAACATACACCGATATTCATCACACAAATATTTGTCCAGCCTGAGCCACTAATAAAACCATTGTTTCACCGAGCCAGTCAAGTCAGTTTGACTTTATTATTTACCACATTTACACAAAGGGTATGGTAATTTTATATAATTACCGGTAAATGTGATTAATTCGATAGTTTTCACCACCTTTACCACGAACACTAGTAATTATGCATAGTTACCGGTAATTATACATAATAACAACCAATGTATCCACTTTTGGCGTAACATATTATAAATTATAAAGGGGAAATATTTGTTTGTTTGTAATGAATAGGCTCCGAAACTACTGGACCGATTTCAAAAATTCTTTCACCTTTGGAAAGCTACATTATCCCCGAATAACATAGGCTATATTATATATTTTTTAAAATTAGGGATCCTTACTAAAACTCCAATAATGTAACCCAAGGTGTAAAAAATAGATCTGAAAAATTCCTTACGTCGCCTGCGCTGCAAAAACTATTGAAGATAGAACAAAACCATTTAGTAAGACTTTGCAGAACTCATCATTATCTACAATAAGTGTCGCGACAGCATATGTCTAAATATTATAGTTATGTCACAGCAAGCGGTTTTTTATTCTATAAATTTAATTTATATGCCGCCGCTTGAAAGGGCTCTTTATTTGTACCTTAGTATTAATACTTAAAAAAATAAGTTACTTTATATTCAAGACAGCTTCAATACCTTTTTACAACTTTTTGAATTATTCAATTCGGACATTTAATTCGGAAGATATCACGAGTTTAAAAATGCAAGTATTAGAAAAAAAGTCGCGTGCTTGCCGCCACCGCGCTCAGCTAGCCAGCATGCGATGTAGGCTCCATGTAAGCGTCACTGGGGTACGGGGGGAGTCAATGTAATATGTAATATAATAATATTATAAAGAGGAAAGGTTGGATTTTTTGTTTGTTTGTTTGTTTCGAATAGGCTCCGAAACTACTGCACCGATTTGAAAAAATCTTTCACTGTTGCAAAGCTACGCTATCCCTGAGTGTCAAAGGCTTTTTTTTAGATAAAAAAAAATAGATTTCTCTTACGGGGTTAAAATATATTACATAGAGATAGAGATATCCCCGAAGCGAAGCGAGGGCGGGTCGCTATACTATATACATAATATTTTCTGTGACAGTACAGAGTCCAATGTGTAAAGTTACACGAGCACGTTTCGACGTACGGCAATGATTGAACTTCATGCAAATCAACTCAAAGACTTAGGACTTTGGTTGCGTTATATTTGGCAACATTAGAATCTCTAGGGGGGGGCAGCTGCCCCTACCTGCCCCCCCTTGGCGACGCCCTTGGTAGCATGTGTGACGTTATAAATACCTTTGCTTTCCTGACTTGGCCACTTTCCTTCCTCGCCTCCAATAGATAGGACTACCACATAATATTGAAAAGAAAAATGATTCAATTAATTTATGTGAGTGTGTCAACATTTTATTTTGAAAGTATTCATAGCAATCTAACTTGCTGAAATTCCTTGTAATTCTTTGTAGTTCTATGTTTTATTACGTTATTATCTATGAGTAAAAACGGTTAGGGTACTAGACGAATACCTAAGTATATGGCAACCAAGCCAGCCTCAATATGATAAAAACGTGAATACATGAAAACGATGTTGCATCTCAATATGACGATTAAGATTTAGGAACAAAAACCATATAATCAATCCGATTTGTTTGTTTCAGGTTCTACTATTTCTGTGTTTCCACCACTCGCAAAGCGCGCAGACGAAGCGCCATCTAGCGGGGCCCCCGCTCGACACCGGCCACTACCCTGTCCACCATACCGTGTCGGAGCACCACACCCGCGTCGCCATCCCCGTGCCCCAGCCCATCCCCATCAGCGTTCCCCGCCCCGTCCCTTACCCCGTAGCAGTCACAGTCCCGGTAGACCACCCCCGCCCCGTATTAGTCCCAATCCCACACCCCGTCGCCCACATAATCCCACGGCCCATAGCTGTCCCAGTCGACCGGCCGTTCCCCTATCCCGTCGCCCACCCCGTTCCTGTTACAATCACGCAAGGAGTCGGTATACCGGTCCCGCAGCCGTATGCTGTGGGTGTCCCCGCTCCAGTGCCGGTCGGTATACCTCAACCTGTGCCGGTGCCTGTGGGCCCAGCTGTCGTCGGTGGCGTAGGCCCAGTAGGCCCAGCTGTCCTCGGTGGCGTAGGCCCACTGAGCCCGGCGGTCCTTGGTGGTGTAGGCCCGTTGGGACCGGCGGTGGTGAGCGGGCCGGGCGTAGTGGGCCCGCCGCTGGTGTCGGCTCCGCTGGCGACGTCTGCTGTGGTGCAGGGCTCCACGGCCAGCGCGTATGGGAACACCGTCATACAATCACACGGGCATGCTATTGAACATCCCTATTGAGACTATGTCGAAGGAAAATGGAAACAGCTATATGAGTTTTGACGACCACTTCTAGTCTTCAAGTTGTCCCCCCAAATTGAAAAGATTTCTGCCGTGCGTTTTACAACAAGTACGTGATCATTTGTTTTGTTGTCATCTAAGATTTTCGAAATGTAATGTGCATAAAATTGTAATATAGGTTTTTAAAATTATTTATATGTAGTTGGTAGATATCACAGTACTTACCTATTGAACTTAAATATTGTTATCTTTGCAAGACTGTAGCAGGTTGTTGATCTTTGTATTTTAATGTTTTTTGTAAATATGATTTAATAAGTGAATAGTTAATTTTTATAGATATTTCTAGGTGCTTTTAAAGAGCTAATCAGTTAAATTATATATTAGGACCAATATTTTCCCACTGATGTTCATTAAAGTGAAAATGATTGTTACTTATTTTAATGTTTAATACCTACGTAATGTAAGTAGATATAACATTTTAAGATGGAATGTACCAAATCATTATTTATGAAGTTATTTAGATTAAAGTTCAATAAATTATGTAAATATTAAAATTCAGATTTTTAAAACAAAAATGTGTTTTACCTTATTTTACCTCTAGATAATCAGGTCTAATTAGCCTGTCGTACTTTACGTTAGCTACTGCTTTTATAATGTTTGTGTATGTTTAAATATTATTGTAAATAAGGTATATTTCTGAAATAAAATGCAAAAACAGTCTTAAAGATTTGTTATGCGCAAAACGATAAGCATTAAGAGATAACACTTTTCGGATGACAAAATATGTTTACTTACCTACACATTACAGAAACAAATCGCCTAGGACAATTGTGTTTACCCTCGTTTGTGAGTGTAGCCAATTTCGATAATTTTGATAATGTCCCTGATAAGATCCACATTATCTCGACGTGATTAACACTTCAACTGATAAACTCATACCTATCAGTTGATTCGAGAACAGCAGTCGACTTCTGAGACCAAAAAGTACCTACACGTTAACCTTAAAGTGTTTGAACTTGAAAAAAAGTTCAGAGAACGTGCTAAAGTACCTGAAAAAAAGTGCGCGGTTAAAAATATTGGTGTTATAAAGTTATAAGGCAAAATGAAGTCCAGTAAGTTTCGTTTTAGTCATTAATCCTGTGACGAATTTTATTATCGTCTTATTAGTGGAAAATCTGATAAATTTCGTAGTATTATTGTAATCTTTATATGAGAGGTTTTAGTCGGTGACTATTTAATTAATTATTATTATTAAAGTCAGCATAACGCCTACCTGAAAATCTTTATTCATACAAATAATATTTTCTGAATAGTTTGAACAAATTATTCGAACAGGCGTTCCGGACACCATTTATCGTTGAGTTCGCCTTGTTGATTTATTTACAAACATACGCCACAATCATTATGATACTTATTGTAAGTACAGAATCAATTTAATTGACCCTTAATGTCGCAACATCTCACGACCGTACGAGTATGTAGACGGTGCTTAATGACAGATTAGGTTCATATGAGTAGCCAACATTATTATTATCATGTATTTTATAATTGAGTAAGCGATTATTCGCTATTATCTTGTACCTCTACGTTTACTTAGACAAGTGTCTGCTATTGGTGTAATTTATAAAATTTACGTTGTTTTCCAGAGTTTCCGTTTTCGATGGAAACCTTGCCGCGGCAACAGAGCTTCGCGTGTTTTTCCCTCAAACTGGGAAGCGTTCTGTCTGGATTGACCGTCATTGTAAGTATTCGTTGTTAAAAATCTTTCTCATGCATTATGTGCGATGATGATAAACGATAGATTGGTTTGATAATAATAAAAAATGTGATAGTGGTTGAAAATATCTATGTATCAGGTTAAACAAAACACTTGCTTTTTATAAGTAAATCTTAGACATGATTATTGGTGCACTTCGTCTACTTATTCAGTAATTGTTACTTAATTGTGACGATCGAACTTTAAAAAGGATTACACACTTGATATTGAAGTGCTAAATGCACTAGCAATTAAAATTAACTGCTATGCTGGAACATTGACCGAATGTGGATTTTTCCTTTGACAAAGAATTCATCACATTCACAACACTGACCTTTGTAAGTTTTAGTTCAAAATTAAGAAAAATGTCGTTACCTTCGGGGATTAATAATAATTTTTAAATATTTCGTGGATCATCATTGGCCCCATATAAATTTTAACCGAGGAGCTCGTCGTAGGCTCGTGCCTATCCTAAACTATAGCCAGTAGGCTTTAGTCAACCTACAAGTCAGTCATCATCATTACACGGGTTTATCCATTGCTAGACGTTGGCCCTCCCCACGTTTTCACCACTCCCGTCTCTCCTCGGTCACTCGCATCCAGCTCCTACCCAGACCCCTCTACCCCACTGGGCACTCTGTGCATGAGCCCAGGGCCCCGCGATCGTATGGGGCCCCCTAGTTCCTGCCAGATTACCAAATGATAACCGATATCTAGATATTACCGAAAATCATTAATTTTGAATAATTTGATGATAATTATAACTAAATAGTGTTGTTTCAAGGTCATAGGGGCCCCATGATCCTAATGTGCCCAGGGCCTCAAATAGTTTAAAGGCGGCCCTGCTCCTACCAGCCGTCCTGCGCAGATCGTCACTCTACCTTGCCTGAGGGCGTCCTACGCGGTCAGTGTGTTTCGTAAATGATTCTAATAAAAAAGTTTCCTATTTCAGTTATACTCAGTGTTCGCGATCGCACAATGCGTGGCGGCGCTCGGGATCCTGCCGTCGCAGCTGCACGTGGAGGACATGAACTCCATGGTGACGTACGGCCTCGTCATCACCATCACCATCGCGCACGCCGTCACGCTGTTCCTCAGCACTTTGATGTTGGTGGGCGCGTTGACCGTGAGTTTATTTATTATTTGTTTATTCAAAATCAAAAGCTCTTAAATAAAAATTACAGATCATCTTCTAAATCATAAAGGAAATGACGGATTTTAAATACACAGTTTTAAATTGTATTACGCTGTGACAATCAGAGAAGGTGCAAATTGCAGAATATAACATTTTTATTATTATATACACAGGCGAACAATTAAAATTAAAACCTCTTATTTTATTGATCGTAATAGAGACTCTTTGTGTAGATGTGAAGATTTTTTTGTGGATTTGGCTCTCAGAGTATTCCTTTTATATTTTTTTTCTTCTTAACTGACAAACGATGATGCATAGAGTAGCCTCGTCATCATCACCGGACTTGCGGGGGAGCGGATGGCTCTCACCCCTAAAATCATACATAGTGAGAGTAGTCACAGGCTTTATTCAGATGGCAGGCTAAGCATGTATTGTGGCTCGATGCAAGCCTTGCGTTAAAATGTACGTATTTTAAAATCTATGACCTATACACTAAATTATTACTTTAGTAGGTAACTAATATGACCTCACTCCACCTGATGGTGTGAAAGTTATGAAGGTTAACTAAATCGCCCATAGCACTCTTGAAACTCCTCTTATTTGAATTTACTTTAAATATGTGTAAACAAACACAGTGCGCCCTCGCTTCGCTTCGGGTAATCCTTTCTTAGCGGATACCTGCGTCATAACATCTACCTGCATGCAAAGGAGAACCACCATTTTGGGCCCAACGTTACAGAATTAAATTATATATCAAAAAATCGGTCTATTTTTGTAAGTTAACTTATAGAAATCTTAGCCAAAACAGCAATGGCCAACAGGGAAAAAAGCAGATTTTTTTTATTTTCCTTATGTTACAGGTTTTGTAAACGTTCATTTATATTATTTATTAATAACGTAGCTATCTTCGCAAACGTGATACAGAAATCTATCCATAGAGTATAGTAAACAGAATCTACTTATGA
Source organism: Maruca vitrata (assembly GCA_039566165.1). Classification (NCBI taxonomy): domain Eukaryota; kingdom Metazoa; phylum Arthropoda; class Insecta; order Lepidoptera; family Crambidae; genus Maruca; species Maruca vitrata. The sequence goes on from CM076926.1 coordinate 5,307,934, forward strand.
CATTGATGGATTTGATTGATGTCGATTAATATTTAAAATGTTTTATTATTTATCATATTTATTTAGATCGTATCCCAAATACTATCATTCGGAGACGTACCGGAGTCACGGACATTACATCGATTGTGACGAAGTTGAAGTGGAGATGGGCCGGACATATGTGCAGAAGAGAGGATGGCAGATGGGCACGCAGAATTGCCGAATGGAGACCTAGACTCGGACTGAGAAACGTTGGGAAACCACCTATGCGCTGGGGACACAATATCACAAAAATATTGGGCAAGACCTGGATACGTTCAGCAAAAGACCGGGTCAAATGTAAAGCACATGAAGAAGCCTATACCCAACAATGGGTGATACAGGGCTGAAGAAGAAGAAGAAGCACAGTTTTTAGATGCTTTATTTTTTAGATGTATTATGATGATGAATAAAATAATTTATTATTATTCTATACTGACCTGCTTTTGTTATATTTATTTTTTTTATACTGAACTGCTCTGTCCAGCCACAAGCAAATATGCATTTAGAGTTACCTAGTACATGTACACTTCAATGAAAAATCTAATAAATTGGTTTTATAGTTGACTGGCTCGATGGAGCAGTTGCTAGTGAATTCTGGCTTCTAAACCAGGGGTCATGGGTTCGAATCCCACCCAGGATAAATGAGGAGGAGACTGACACCCAGGAGAATGTCTAAGATATAGGACTTTGACTTCATAAGTCGAATGATTGCAATATCCATAGATTTATTCTCATTGCCTACTATGTAGCGTGCTTGCGTGTGTGCGCGGTGCACTGTGGCGCAGGGTTGACCGGGCATTGAGCGCCGTCAACGACGCTTGGGAATATATGTTGTTAATATTCAGAATTACCCAACAACTTAACAAATCACAAAATCATATTTCACTGACACATACAAGGTTCCCTGACCAATATGGATGACATATAGCCTATGTCTTGATACCATTTTACCACTTTATCTGTACTGTTGGATAGCTTGTATACAATCTGTAATGCAAAACTTAAAAAAGAAACACCCTACAAGCTTTCTTTCATAATAGAAAAACAGATAACCTCAAAAATATTCACTGTATTTTTAGTGATTTGGCCATTGCGGATCAACCTGAAAATTCGTCTCATGGAAACCTTTTATATGCTTTGTCTGATGGCCAACTTTCAGCTTTGTAACGTTGGGCCCAAGTTTGTATGGAATCGGGTGTTCTCCTTTCAGCCCGATCCGTCCAGTGGTTTGGGCTGTGCGTTGATAGATCACTATGTCAGTCAGTCATCTTTGAGTTATATATGTTACGGTCAATGTGAGCAATCGGTAATTATCTATAATCACCGGTAAATATAGATAATCCCCGACGCACATGGTAAATGTAGTGAATTATTCAAATTTACCGGTAATTATATAAAACTCCCGCTCGACTGTGGTAAATGTTGACATTGCTGACAAATATCACAAGTACTCTGCAATTCCAAATGTCACAAATCTCAAATCTCAAAAATATATTGACGAGAAAGAATTTTAAGAGTTCCACTGAAAATTCCCTGCCAATTTTTTTATAAGATAATATTTTTTTCAAAAACCAAACATGATGTTTGGTTTCTAGATACTTGACTGGTTTATTTTATAACTAGCTGTGTCCGTGACTTCGTTCGCGTGGGCTACAGGATTTTACATACAAAAGTTTTTTCCCAGTAACTCCCGATCCCTTACGAATTTTACAATATCGCGTCGCAAGTGAGCTTTAGGTAAGTCTATTAGGGTACCTGCATGCCAAATTTCAATCATCTATCTTACGCGGTTTAAATGTTTTCAGAAAAGTTATTTATAATCACACCTAGACACGGAACAAACACCGATATTCACCACACAAATATTTGTCCCGAGTGGGAATCGAACCCACGACTCTTGGAATCGCCAGCCTGGGTCACTAACAAAACCATTGTTTCACCGAGCCAGTCAGTTTTATTTTATTATTTGCCACATTTACACAAAGGGTGTGGCAATTTTATATATTTACCGGTAAATGTGATTAATTCGATAGTTTTCACCACCTTTACCACGAACACTAGTAATTATGCATAGTTACCGGTAATTATACATAACAACCACTCTATCCACTTTTACCGTAACATATATATATATACACCGTGAAATTTTAGTGGTTGTTTTCCCGTGGAAGAACGATTAGCCTTTAGTAATACTATCGAATCATGCAAATTATTCCTAGAAAAAAACATTTTTTTTTTTTCAATTTTTCAGAATAATAATTTTCCAACTCGAAAACGAGAGAAGCTATCGTTGTTTTTGAAGATATGACGTATTCAGGTACTGCTTGCCGCATGAAATAGATGCTTAAAGCTAAAAAAGCTCTACACCCTAAGTCATAAAGCGGTTCGAACGTGCTTTCGAGTTACAGTTAAACCTTTCGGAAAACCGGCATTTATTGATTTTACCAAAAAAGAACTGCACACATCTTTTGTACCCTTAAAATGGAATCATTTTACTGCGGGAAAACAACCACTAAAATTTCACGGTGTATATGGGATTTGAATAGAATTAATGTGTGTCCGTTTAAATTTCTAGGAGAAGGCGTTCCTCGTTAGGCCTTGGGTGATCTGGGAGTCGATCCAGGTGACGCTGTCTATCCTAATGTTCGTGTCCTGGAGCACGATGAGCATGCTCAACCACTACGGGGACACGTCCCTGCTCGTCTACGTCGTTGAGTTCCTGATTCTATGTGAGTAACCTTTAGCCCAGGATTGGCAAGTATTTTAAGGTGCTGTCCGGTCCGGATACCTTGGGAAAGTCTTCGCCGAAGCGCATCCATCCATAAGTGGATAGAAGTACATCATCATAATTTTCTACCCATATACATACGTCCCCAATTCCTGGGCACGGGCTCATCCTAACCCAGGGCGATAAAGCCTTAGATAACCACGCTGGCAAAGTGCTGGTTGGTTGTAAGATGAAAATAGAACCTCTTAGGCCTGTCGCCCTCACCTTGAAAACTTGCAGCTTGCTTGCTTGCGGCCTTTTCACGCACCGCCTAAATTTCCAATAGATGACATTTAGTAGTATTATAATGTTAATATAATCTATCTGTGTATTTCAGTGATCCGGTTCTACATGCTGATGATCGTGTGCAGCTACTACAAGCAACTTGAGGAGGAGAAAGGCGAGTCGGAGCGGCTTCTGACACTAATGACCAGCGACTGGTACAGCGCCTAGGGTCAGCAGTCAGCAGTCAACAAGCAACTTGTGATAATAATAGTCAGCAACACATCGCTTCACTTCAAATACTGGTGCTACATTAGACCCTGTCCAGAAAGCCGAATTCGACACGTGTTGGCGTGATACATACATATATACGAGTACATACATAGAATCACGCCTTTTTTCCCGCTATCGCATAACATTTTGAGCGCCATCGATATTACGTTTTGAGCTAATAAGAGAGCTAATAAGACTATAAAAAATATTGTTGTTTTTTATCTATTTTGATGTTTCCAAGTAAATAATTTGTAAATACAAATGAAAAAAATTGTAGGTACTTAGATAAAATAACAAGTTTTTTAAAATGCTCGTTTACATATGGAACGAATCAATATACCTAACAATCTTATCTTTTATCTTATAAATGATTTTCCTATTGATGTTAATGATAAAGTAAATACCTCGTTACATACTGCAAAATGGTTCATATTTTACAAGTTCGTGTCAAGATAGAATTTTATGGACAAATACTGTTCATTTACTTCTTAGGATAAAAAAGTATTCATCAGATGAGAATTATTTTGCTTGAGACATAATAATTGTAGTAATTGTGAATTAAATATTTTTTCGTAATGTATTCCCTTCCTACTCAATTTATCCGCCTAGTTCTTAGGATTTTTGACATGTAAAAAGATTGGTACAATAAAGGTCCTGATAATTAATTTATTTGGCATAACATTCGTAAAATAGGTATTTCATTGGTACGAAAAACCACTACCTACTTAAACACACGTTTAACATATTTACAGATTAATTAGATATCAGATACATACTCGTACAAACTTAAAAAAAACATAATAGTTACCTACCTAACACAGATAAAATATACAACTCCACAAAAATATATTTCAATTTTTTCTATTCTTAGTCCAAAAATAATATTAATCTTTTGTGCGGTAACTCTTAGATATCCACAAGACTTATTTAGCTAAAATTATAAAGTACAATGTCTCACTTACAATAAGGCACTATGAAAATAAATATATTTGTAACATACATTCTATATTACTTACTTAATCTTACATATTGTATTTAGTATTGGAATTTTATCTTTATTTATATATATTTTATTCGCCGATTGGAAACTAGCCAAATCAGTATGTCTTGGCTGTGTAAATATGTGTATAAAGAACCAAGTCCTTTTTTACAATATGGTTATATACACCGTGAAATTAAGTGGTTGTTTTCCCGCAGTAAAATGATTCTATCTTAGTAGTACAAAAGATGTGTGCAGTTCTTTGGTAAAATCAAAAAATGCCGGTTTTACGAAAGGTTTAACCATTACTGGAAAACACGTTCGAACCGCTTTATGACTTAGGGTGTAGAGCTTCTTTAGCTTTAAGCATCGATTTCATGCGGCAAGCAGTACCTGAATACGTCACATCTTCAAAAACAACGATAGCTTCTCTCGTTTTCGAGTTGCGAAATTATTATTCTGAAAAATCGAAAAAATATTTTTTTTTTCGAGGAATAATTGGCATGATTCGATAGTATTACTAAAGGCAAGTTGTTGTTCCCGTTGTGCAACGGGAAAACAACCACTAAAATTTCACGGTGTAGATATAAAATGTTAAATTCTTCGCTTTAATTATAAATATACATACTTATATCTCAATCTAGCACCACATAATTCTTATACTTATCACTTCAGTTCCCTGATACAAGGCACGAATATTTTGTATGTGAAAGTTGACAAAAGTTTAATTAGTCGGCACTTCTGAGATAAAAGGCCGTTACAAAGTCACGCTAGTCAATTAAACTCATAAAATCTTGAATTTGGAAACTACGTTTAAAATCGACAAATCAGTGCTTAAATATCGTTCAGTATCCGGCCGTTAGTAGCATTTAAATTGGATCACGTATAAGCTGTAAAGCTTTAACACCTCTGGGATGAATAGAGACCGTTGCAGATCAAAAGATAGTGAGAATAATTTTACAATTCTGTCTTAGTTTATGTGACTTCACATTTACTCGTAAGTATTGACAATATCTACATTCTACAGTCAGTATCAGAATAACATAATTACCTACACATCCATGTATCTAAAACAGGATGTAAGAAAAAGGCACACACTAAGGTAGATTTTGTCCACAGACCAAGTTCAGGATGTTAATAATTGTAGTTAATTAAAAACTATAGGTGACGTAAGATGTACTACGCGGGATCTCTCTCACGTACATACTTGACGGCATCGTCTCGCTGTAACTTGGTGACTGTACTCCAAATTAAGATGGCCAGGTAGATCTGCCACACTGGAATGGGAAAAATAAATTGTTTATTGTTTACTCAATGTCGATCATATCAGATATGTATCACATTACAATTTGAAAAGTTCAGAGCTGGTGAAAATACTCACAGAAATTACTTAGGTATTCAATTGGTTCTTATAACTGTACAATTCGCTGGATAATAACATCAGTCTTTCGGATTCGATTCGACATTCTTTACAGACTGGTTTTGAAAACCTTGCTTCTTTCAGAGTGCAGTAATAATACGTCAATAGTACAAAAATTACAAAGTTAGGATGAAATCGACTCAATCTAGAACCTACTCAGAAATTCACAGATCAATCGCCAATCCAATCCAATTTCACCGTAGCTATACGTACGTAGTCGTATACGTATGGCTACAGTAAAATTGAGAACCTTCCTCCTTTCTTGGAGTCGATTAAAAAGCTTCAAAGGCCAAAGATAAACTTACTCAGTTGGAAGAGTATAAGGAACAGCTCCGAGGCGGTCTCCCTGGTGATGAAGGCGAGCCCGTACGCGAACCCGATGATGGAGTACACGATCTCGAAGTACAGGTATATCCTCATCAGCAACACGTGTTTCTGGAAGCATTATCATGTCCTGTTATTAGAATTTCGTAGTCCGTTACTTAAAAACTATATGAAAAGAGTATCTCGCGACTATGACTGGTGCAATCCAGTCGAAACGTCGGGCAGTATGTAGCTTTGTGTTTGCTTGTCGTTTAATCGCGTGTAGACCCATATCATATAGTTTTGAATTATGTCCCGTTATCGTGTGACGACAACACTATCAAAGTTCCCCTCACTATACATGCATGCCTAAGTTTCAGCCATTACATTACTTGTAGAGTAAATTTTCCTATAATGTAAAGCGATCTAGTTATTTCAGGAATCCTAAATACTTAAAGTCACCTACTTATGAGGCTGCGATGATTAAACAACAATCGTGTCATATGACACGGAAAATCTTCACAATCGGATTTATTGTCCTAGATTCATGCGACAAAACAGATTATATTGTCTATCTCTACATTAAACTGGAGCCAAACACTTGTATTGTTACTTTAAGTTAAATCATTCATAGATAGTCCTCTTCCCATGTCAGTAATAGCATAGAAAATATTGTGTAATGTTATGGTCAGGTAAATAGAACCGCCGACAAACGTTTCAGTATTTATTTGCCAGTCATACTGTAATTATTATCTACTTGGCGTAATTTTCTGCGCAAGTCATTTCTTTTATTGCTATCTGATTCAGCATAAATTGTACTTTATTGAAGCAGATCATGAACACTTGATACTTCTACGATATTTACACTATGAATATTAAAACCAACATAATATTCATAGTGTAAATATTGTTAATACGCTACTGCAACTGTTTAAAAGTTGCACTAATTTATTATGCATTGGCAGCAAGCCAGGTGACATGAAGACACGTCATTGAGATTCACCTTCAAAATATTAGTAATGGTGACACTCTCTGTATAATTAATATGCGTATTATGTTGAAATTGCATTCTTGAAATTATCAATAATAGTTTAGTAAATTCTTGTACGATGAATTTCTGCGATACAATTGTATTCCTATTTACTCAAATAAATAAGTCATCTACGCCATTTAAACAGATGGCTGACAACGGTAGGTAAATGCCTAGCTATTATAATATTAGTATAATGCATTTCTAAATTATTTTCTTTATTAAGGGGGACAAGGGACCAAAACTGCCGAGTCGACAAGGCTCTCTTCTGATAGAGAAGAGGCTGTACCAGTGGGAATTTATCAGTAGGAATCCTCATGAATTCCACAGGGCCAGGTAACGCTGAGTTCCTGACGGTCTTTACCGTCTATAAGCCTAGGATTTCCTGCACAGCATCTGGTAAAGACCTGTCTCTTTACCACCTGGCATCCTATCATATTTTTCACTGTCTATTATTCTCGGTTCATATTGAATGCTGGCCTGACCAAAGAGACTTTGGGAAGCTCCTGCAGTCGATGTCACATCGATTGGTAGTGCTCCAAAAGTATCTCCCAAAATTGATTTCCACATTGGCTCCAAGCCTGGTTTACAAACACACTCACCCTGTGCAACGAAAGGAAGCTCCTGCAGTCGGTGGCACATCGATTGCTAGTCTTCCCAAAGTCTCCCAACATTGATTTCCACTTAGACTCTAAGCCTTTGCAAGGCAGGAAGCTCTTGCGGTCGGCGTCCCATTGATTGTAAGTGCGTGCAATCTCCCAAGGTATCTTCCAAAATTGATTTCCACTTAGGGTCCAAGCTCACCCTGTGCAATGCAAAGTTTCTCCCAAAATCGATTTCCTCTGAGGCTCCAAGCCTGGTATACACACTCACCCTGTGCAACGCGACGATGAACACGACCGTCATGCACATCTCGATGACCAGCGCCACAGTGTCGGCCACCAGGCGCGGGTACTCCGCCGCCAACTCGGGCTGCTCCGCGTCCCGCGCGTACGCCACGTACAACGACAGGAAGCTGGCCACCGTCAGGCTGAGCAACTGGAATTATACCATGGAGTATTATAGCCAGTCAGTCAGTCAGAGGATACCAGTCACAACTATCTGTCCGGTGGTTGGTGAACGGTATACGGGTAAGCGACCCCGGCTCCTCGAGCTACTATCGACTCAGTCCAAATCATCCTCCCCTTTTCCTTCTCCCGTCATATATCCTTGCTACTCGTGGGAACGCAATGACCTTGTTAAAACAATGCACAAGGCAGAATGGCGGCGACGTGGTCCACAACCCGTCACGTCACGTTTCCCACAGAAGTGAAAAGTGGATCGCTGAAAGTGATCTCTGCCTACCCCTCTGGGAAAAAGGCGTGATTTTATGTATGTATGTATGTATGTAGCATTATCGGCCAAATTTAGAAGCTGTCCAAGAACTTCTTTCGAGACACTTTTCTTCAGAGACACTTTGAATACGTCACATAAATCTGAGTCGTATTTAATAAATACATTTTCCGTGACATTTATTATATCGAAAAACTGTCGATCTTAGACAACTTAAAAATGTTGTCACTTTACTAGTTAGAATCTTTGCTTCGAATTGGTAGCAAGTGCTGAATTAGGACCAAGAGGTCCCCGGTTCGAGTCCGGGGTCCCGCACAATTTGTGTGAGTTTTCTGTTAAGATATTAGGTACTCATACCAGAGTCAGAAAGTTGGCCACCAATAAAGTTACAACTATATAGTGCAATTATATGACGAAAAATTTGTAGGCACAAGTCCTATTCAATGTTCAGAAGCAGAACTCTATTATATTTATTTATATCATTATAATGCTAAGGAAAACTTGGCAAATTGTTAGCCATGGATAATATTTTTTCTGTCGTTTTCGTGTTGGCAGAAAACCTTAGTAACAACCAACTTACCAAATTAATATACGCGAAGGCGATCAGGCCTTTCCTAAGTGGGAAACACAAGCAGCATCGTGTTAGGATCGGGATCTCCACTGAATTGATTATTTTCTCTCTGAAAAAAAAAGATAAATAACGTTAAGAAATAAGTCTAGTAAGTAATAATAATAATAAAATAAAAATTTATTAATCCTGACAATCCGTGAGTGTGCCCATCGCATCTAAACATCAAAATCGTAAAATTTTAAGGACTTTAATGCCACGTTCGTTTCAAATATACATATTTAAAGTTTATAACTAACAATAACTTGGTACATACTTTTAGGTACGAGGTACAATACATAAGACGTAAGATTGTGGATGATTATGTTTGTGGTTGTTTAGGTAACGGATGATCCGCTCGACGAATAATGGTTATCTTATCCAACAGTATTTTGGCATTGATGTTAAGCTTTTAAATTAATCAAATATGGAGTCAATTACCCTACTGATAAGTGGGAATGCACAAAGCATAAATAAAGGACGCATGCTGATAACTACCGTCAGATACGGTCCCTTCCGGCGCACTATCGGAGCGTTATGACAGCCCCAGAAATAACTTGGGCAGCCAAGGTTTTTTGTGATTCCCAACATCTGTCACAACGGTGGGAAGATAATTTATCCGCATGGAACGTATTAACAAACGGATCTTAATATTTTGACTGGATTTGGAAAGTGTCCCTGTCTCTGGCTTCAATATTCATTGGAACGATTCCCACTCGGAACAAATTTGTGAGATAAACATTGGTATTTTAGGGGTGAGATCCATTCGCTCCCCCGCAAGTCCGATGATGATGACGAGGCTACTCGAAGCCATCATCATATCTCAAATAGGAAAAAAAACAACGGTATTTATAATCGGTGTATGTGTACAAGTATGTTTTATAATTTGTCTACCTACATTACTGTGGTTTCTGTTCTGTAACACAAGTGCACAATGTACGTATATAATGTTGTAGTGTAATATTTACTACTCTACGTATAGGGATACATTCAAGGCAGTCCACCTATCCCGCATCATATGCGTACGTAAGATGAGATGCGGGTCCATCTCATCTTACGTATGCGTGTGATGCGGACTGGTGAACGCTAGCGTTTGATGTAGCACTAAAACAACAAATACAGCAGAAATTCTCGTTATTATTCGCTGTTTAACACTACTTACTGAAATCGGAAGCACCGACTTCCTCGAAAAACTCTAATCAATAACTGCCTATTTAAGGGGTGACTTACTTATTGCCTGCTTAGCACAAATTACTTATTTGAAGCAAACAAGAAGTGACTAATTAGTCACTTTATCGCGGTCACACACCGACAGACACAGCAAACAGTGACAAAATTACTTTGTTCCTTTTGTATAAGTTAATACACAACAAGCCTTATCCACTATGAATCAAGTGAAATTTTCAATCGGTACTTTGACCAGTAACAAGTATATTCATCTTAATCGTCGTGATAAGTACTAGTTAGGCACTTACTATTACTACTGCATGTTAATGGCGAAAGCAAAATTAGCATTAGGAAATTAATTTCTTGCACGTTTAAATCAACTTCGTGTCAGCAACTATGCAAATATGCATTAATGATAACATGTATGTTTATTTAGCTAATAGTACCTACGTGCTCGATTAACCTGGATACATTACAGTGGACGTAGGTAATACGACAAAGTGTCAAATGTCATAGTTCACATGGGAAACCATCGTGTTTGAGAAAATTTAAATGTATCAGCGTAAAATTCGTTTTGCGCGAACAGTGTTAGCGAGCGCTATAAACAAGCACGCCAAACACAGCAATTATAGAAATGACCACTGTTTGAACATGTTCAGGATCAGCTGTCCTATGACAACAAAAAGAGCAAGATAATCTATCTGACTCATTGATCTACAAAACCAACTCAAACGCCGTTTGTTAAGCCCACGATCTTCCTATTACCTTGCCACTGTGCTTACTAGGCCATGACTACCGAAGAAAAACAATGAATCAGTTAACAAATCATTATGAACTTCTTTGATTCAGTAATTAACTTTCACTGACATTACTTAAGTACTTTGTGAAACATTGATTATCTTGTGCTTTAAAAAAGGTTAAAGGAAATAAAATCAAGGTCTTATTAACATAGGTATTAGATTTTATTTAAATTTATATTTGCTTGTTTTACGCGTTTTTGAGTAAGTACCATTTATTCATAAGTCGCAGATATAGCGCAAGATATCAAGGTAAATATAACTAATACTTATCTCCTTGTACAATGTATCTAATTTTGGTAGAAGTCCAAATTACTAAATAGTACATTGTGACCAGTACCAGACCAGAATGGACCTGTGGTGTATGTTTTGTTTATAATGGTGAAACTTGGCCTTAATATTTTGAGGAAAGAATACATAACCAAACATTTTTTCCATTACATCATTAGGTCACTTTACTATACCCATATTTTTCTAAAATAATTATAGGGGAGAGCGGGGTATTCTATACACCGTATGAGAAAACTTGAATGAAATAGTGGACACAATTCCGTCTACACAGCTTTATAATCGTCGGTTAGTGACATTATCATTATTGCTTTGTGCCTGTCACATTATAACTCACATTTTGTATTATTTATTTATTATTTATGTTTTCATAAATAGAGTAAAATACAACGTGCAAACTTTTACAATTAGGTAGGCTCAGTGGCGTAATACCCGTTGAAATCCGTGGCAAAATTCATCGGATGGGGCCCCGTGCACACCACGTTCTTTTTTTTTTTATCTTAATGTGCATGTGTGTTGGCAGTTGTGATTCTGCTATGACCGGGGGCCGCTTTCGGCTGGGGCCCCCAACCGGGTGGGGGCCCGTGGCATTTTGCCGACTTGCACCCTGTAGTTACGCCACTGGGTAGGCTAATCTTTCACTTGTTCTAATTTTACACATTAGATCTCTACTTAAAATAGATCTGACGATTAAACGATTAAACTATATTAATACATAAAATTATTACTTGTACACAAAGCCATTGCGAGCAAAATTTTTTTTTCATATATCTTGTTATTAGTATAAGTTATTTTTGCTATCACTAAATATACGTTTTATTTCTTTCTTTCTTTCAAAAAGGCCAAGTGTCCTTATTTCCCCATTTTCCCTGCTGTCTGCGGTAATCCATGTTATGCCGTGCGCTTGCGCATTATGTAACAGAATCTACTTACCGTAAGGGGGGCAGCCAGAAGCAACTATCACTTTTGCTGTAACCTCCTGGGAACTCTATGGGGTTACATGATGGTATAATAGCCGTAAATTATTGTAGGTTAATATTTACATTATGTTACCTACAGTTGTCAAATAGATAGGTACACATACTTACTTAAGTTTACAGTTATGCAGAATTCGACTAAAGAAAATGAGTAATTTACTTTGTTTGTTTGAACGCGCAAATCTCAAGGACTGCTGGTTCGAATTGAAAACATCGTTTTTTTCGAGGAAGGTTTTAGGAAATATAACATCTCGCTACGACACATGGGAGCAAAGAAAGTATGTAAACAATGGAAAGTGTGAAACGAGGGAAAACACGGACGAAGTCCCTGGCACAGCTAGTATTTCATAATATAGAATTATTTAAGTGACGAACAATAGACAGTAAATATTTTTTTTTATCTTCCCAAGCCAATAGCTGAATGCAAGTTTCTAATTGTTAGATTACCTACTGTCAAAATGATCATAGGCCGAATTAAACTGAAGTGTATTTTGAGTACGAAACGCAACTTTGTTGTGTCATTCAACTTGCCAGACATTAAAAACATAGAAGATTTATTGTAGGTAGGTTTGTTCCAGATGGTTAGCCTACGATTGAATATATGTACTTATTTTGACTGGCTCGGTGGAACAGTGGTTAGTGACCCTGGCTAGCGGTTCCAAGAGTCTCGGGTTCGATTCCCACTCGGGACAAATATTTGTGTGATGAACATCGGTGTTTGTTCCGTGTCTGGGTGTGATTATGTATTTAAGTATGTATTTAAAAATATATATGTATGTATATCAGTCTCTGACGCCCATAGTACAAGCTATGCTTAGTTTGGGGTCAGATGACCGTGTGTGGAAATGTCCCAGATATTTTATTTATTTATACGAGTATCATGATAAAAAGTAGACCACTTGAAAAGATTTATTTATCATCAATCGTTCAGTTATTACCGACGAGTTCATTAAGTGGGTATTATATTCATGCGATTCCCACATACAAGGATGTAATAAAGCTCATTGTGATTCTTCGATTGTGTATCATACTTTTTTGTTACTTTTATTACAATTGTTGTGTATGCAGGCATCTATTTTATTTGCCTTATGAACTCTATGAATTTTAGTAATCTATGTAGGTGAATTCTATTACATATCTTAAATTCAAAACTTGACAGATAAAAATTGTATGTAGTTTTCAAAGAAGAAAGGAGATGACGATTTATGTAGCGAAAGTAACATGCAAATTTACGTGTTTGTAGAAAGTTTGTGATATTTTTCGCGACCGCCGCGTATGAAAACAAATGGTTTTTGGTAAATGACTCTCAATTACGTCGTTCGCAGAAAACCTAGTCACAATGTCTGACGGTTTTTATAGGCTTAATAGCTTGTTTATTGCCCACATGATAACATTGTTGTCTATTGTACTAGGTGCAGAAAAAAGACAGTAGTATTATGGAAACCTTGGAGTTCACTTGGGGAGTTTTGAGATTGTAACGGCTAGTATTCTGATGTATTTATCAAGCCCAAATACTGGAATGGGATGTAGCATTGTAAGATAGACGTTGAAGAAGTGCTTTGTTAGACCACTTTCTGGTTCAACACAGTTATATTTCTTTCGATCCAAAGAATTAAGACCCCCCTTCAAAAAAATAGCTAAATAGAGCTTTCAGCTCTAGTAAACCAATTTTTACATGAACCAGAAATAAGGAGTTGTCTAATATGATAAACATATTATGTTAAAAATATACCTCGGGTTTCAGCGATCATGTACTTAAAATGTTCAATCAGCAATAAACCTTCCGAACACGCGAAACCGACTTTTAACTATTAATTAGCGGATGCAACATGGCCGCGCACTGCCGATCGAAGCTCAATTAGATAATGACTGTGTTATCTTAGATCTACTGTCATCGTGCCTTTGATGAAGGTGCACTTATTATGTTTCATGTCGCATGACGTAGCCCCACCTGTATATCGATGGTGACCGATGGCTACAAAGAAAAACATATAGCATTATGGCATACTTGGTAGTTTCGTTAACCAGAAGGCATTTTGGTAAATCTAATGGGCAGCATCAATATGGTACTATAGCATTCCGTCCGCGTCAAGTCGTTTATCAAATCCTTACTAATATTATAAATCCGAAAGTAACTCTGTCTGTCTGTTACGCTTTAGTACTGAACCGATTTAAATTACATTTGGAACAAATATAGTCCAGAGCCTGAGAAAGGACATAGGCTACTTTTTAACGGACTGCGCTATAAAGAAGTAATGTTTTACCCGTTAAACTTCTGTACGCGCACGAAGTCGCGGGCGGAAAGCTAGTAAAAATAATAAGTACTTTTTATAGAGCTGTTAAAGGTCAAACAGTACCTAGCCTATATTCTCTCACAGTCTCTTTCTAGCTATCTCTATGAGTGTAAATATGTATAAATTTATGTATTCATCTATGTATGTATTTCAGTTTTTGATACCCACAGTCAAAGCCCTAGTTATTTTGGAGTCAGATGTCAATGTGGAGTTGTACCAAATTTCATTTAAATCGGCTCAGGTTATTTTTAAGTGACATCACTGATATACATACATACAGAATTGTTCATAGAAGACTTGCATTTGTAATATTAGTAATTACAACAAATTTGAAACAAGCCCGGATTTCATTCCAGCAAGTGGTCAGTAACTCAGATGAACCGGGATGTACAATCGACCTAACGTTAACCGCCATTACAACACGCAATAGCATGAATAATACTAATGCTCATAGGAAGAACATCTACCTATGAACATTAGCGGCGAGCGTGACTTCTTATCGTCTGCCACAATCGCCTCTGTTCTACGATACACGCCATTTCAAGGAATCCGTTTCAAATAACTCCTGCATAAGCACTGAGACTGTCTTTTGTGACAATACAACAATAAGAGTAACAGGACATCCACAATATAACATTAACTAAAGCTGGGTATATCAGCTAGGGTCGCCACAAGTTCAAAGTTCATATGGCCGAATACTAAGTATCTACTATATATTTGGCATAGAGTAGAGATAGAGAGAGCCAACGAAAGGTTTAACTTATGTAGTAATAGACAGACAACATAACTTGTACAAAGGAATGTCGAAATTTTCTTAAACTCAAGCGCAAAACAACTGCTTTAGGCGTGATGGATTTGATTTTTTATGGTGTCTTCTGCATGACGGTGAGATGTTTACGATTTATGCACTTAGTACCTAACTGCCTGTTGATGATCACCAACACATCTATACCTATCTTAAACTCGCTTGAGACCACATATTACATAATCATGTGACATAAGAATTGCTTTATGTATTGTGTAGTGCTCAGGCATAAACTCGAAGTGCCATTGCTGTAAATTTTTTCACCACGAACTTGCGGCAATATTTTTTGTTTTTATTTTACCATGCAATGTTGGTCCTCAAAACGACTTCGTGTCTTTTTATGATACCGTTCTGTTCCCATGCAAAAAACGACATGAACGAACATGCACTCACGTATTTGATGTCATGTGACAAACAAACTATACTTAGTTACGTTGCAGAATCCATTGTGATGTAAATACACCAGCATCAGTACGTATTTCACAATGAAACGACTGAGTTTGAGTTGCTGTTATTAGGCGGTAGGTACTTGTGTCATTAAGCTGGGCTAGATAATGTACAGTCTGTGCAAATGTTTGTGCGCCATACGTGGTATTGTCTAAGACACGATAACAGGCGATGAGAATGTGTTTATTACTTTTTTATGGTAACATCGTGGAAAGAAATCACGTCGATTCAGTACTGGCCACTATTTTATAATCTGTGGTAATGTTAAGAAACACCAATAGATGATTTTATAATTACATAAACTCGCAGTAGCAGTGTAAGATTTAATATAAATGTGTATTAAGAAATGTAACGGGTAGGAGCGAGACACCCCAAAAACAAGTATTTATTACTTCCGGGGGCGTTTCAATACGTGTTTTTGTAATTTTGAGAAATAAAATAATTTTATTTATTATTTATTGTATTATTCAAAGTTAAACCATTTTATTCAAAAAATGCTTAAATATGTAAACTCCTGCCATTAAATTTTATTATCTTTATCTTCCTATGCTGTATACGTTATTCCCGGAATGTTAATAATACCTATTTGTCAACAAATTACACCACAATCAGATATAAGAAAACTTTGACCGTTAGTTAATTATTATTGAAGTTGGTTAAGATAATTTGGTGTTTTGTTGCCAAGAGGTTAGGTCAAAAGATAAGATAGAAAGCATGTTGTTATAGAAAATAATAGTTAATTTTTTCCAGGTTTCAATTATGGCAATTATGTCGTCGACTTCTTTATAATCATATGACTTAAGCTAAATGCTACTAAGATCCATATTTACATTAAGTCACATAACATTTATAATCGCTTGGAAGTGTTTATTTTGTCATACCTATCATGTATACACCGTGATATTTTAGTGGTTGTTTTCCCGCAGTAAATTGATTCTATCTTAGTAGTATATAGGATGTGTGCAGTTCTTTTTTGGTAAAATCAATAAATGCCGGTTTTACGAAAGATTTAACCGTAACTCGAAAGCACGTTCGAACCGCTTTATGACTTAGGGTGTAGAGCTTCTTTAGCTTTAAGCATCGATTTCATGCGGCAAGCAGTACCTGAATACGTCACATCTTCAAAAACAAAGATAGCTTATCTCGTTTTCGAATTGGAAAATTATTCTGAAAAATCGAAAAAAAACATTTTGTTTCGAGGAGTTATTTGCATGATTCGACAGTATTACTAAAGGCAAATCGTTCTGCCACAGGAAAACAACCACTAAAATTTCACGGTGTATTTAAAGCTGGCTAGATGCTTTTAAATATGTGGGGGCATTTTGTAGGTAGGTATAGGTAAGGACTTTTCTATGATTCAATGTCTGTTAGCATAAGTTAAGTTTAAATTTTAAAAAAAAGACAGTTTCTTGATGTAAAAAAAAATATAGCTTCTAACAAGCGAAGCAAAGATCCACATATTAGAAAAAAAATCCTTGATTGTACAGTAAACATAACGCTACAGGTTTTTGTAGACCAAAAGTCTTGAAATTTAGAAAGTTAGTCATGATGAAGGTCTCCTATAATATTTTTACATCTCTATCTATCTGTTATATTTTTAGGTAAAAAATTTAAAAAAGTTTCGGATTAAAACCTTCTTCATCTTCTTACAAATTTGTTAGGTAACGGATGAGGATCCAACAGAGACATGATTGGCTTTTTTTTTAATTGTTTGGTAAATCCACGCTACTATTATCACACGCTTAAATAGTATATCAGTATAATTCGACAAACATGTTTACAGCCACTTATCACATTACTTAATTAGCGGTCGTTTCCACAAATTTATTTTTAACAGTTACGAGGAAGGAAAACAAATCTGTGTGATGATTAAAAAATAAGCGGCTTCAGATAGAGCTCGTATCGTAATCCTATCGTAAACGTTTCTTACTTGAGGGGTGAGAGCCATCCGCTCCCCGCAATTTTTTATGATGATGATATTGTGCCATCATCGTTGTCAGTAAGGAAAAAAGTGCCAACTACTTTACTGGCTGGTTGCTCGTAGTATCGTTTATGATAACGTAACGCACCGATGTCAAAGTTTATCGTCCATAAACTTAAATCTAATACAATGGACACATGAGTTTTATGCAGGAATCCGTCCGGATAGACTTTATTTCTCCTATTGCTTTAATGAAACTCGAATTTGACACTAACGCTTACTAGTAATAGAGGAAAAAGCTACGAAAAAACAATTAGAAAAGCAAACAAAAAATCCACCATCCGGCAATAGTAAAAAAAAAAATTTAACAATTCAAGATCATCTTGAAAAGATTCTCGAAAAAAATAAAAAATCGGAAGAGTCTACAAGGAATCACCTGCTATCGGAAGAAGCAAAGCGGGCAACGGCGTTCATTGGCCCAGATGGTGATCAGGGCGTGAAATGAGGGTCATGAGAAAGTGGCGAGTCGGGTCACCGCGTGGTGACCACCGAGACGGTCCACCGGACCAAACTGACTAATTAACTAGTCAGTTAAACTAAACAGGAGCCCTCTTCTTTTTCCTTATGATTTTTTCTCGTATCTTTAATTCTCATTAAATTAGGACTTTAAACTGTCATGGTTACACACATTAGAAAACTAGACGGAAACACAATTTGTTCTATTCTCTTCAATTCTTATTTGACAAAAGGTATACATATATTTGTATATTGTACATTGTACAATAAAATATATGTAAGTATCATGTTTTGTTTGTATGTGTATACCACCAAGTGTGTGATAAAAACGAAAATTTTTGTTTTCGAATGCTGTTCAACCGTAAACTGTTTATTATTTTCATAGATCTTATCGAATTAATGGTACTGTTTTTTTATGAATAGATACCCTATTATACATAAACTTATTTATTTGTAGGTATTGTGTGTAAAAAGACACTTTATGTTAGGTTACTATTGTATTACTATTTATATAACTTAACTATTGTAAGAACTATATCGATCCGAGTAATTGTTATTAGAAAAAGTTTATTAACGAGGTTACCGTGAGTTCACTGTGTTATGTAATGCATTGTCTTAGTAACATGTGTGATAATGTGTATAAATAGAAACCTATAGAAAAATAATATTGTAGCCACTAGTGCGCAGCGAATGTTTAGGTAGCTCTACTTTCTTGTATATAGAAAGATCATTACTCATTTTCCCACAAAAGGTTCACAGACTTAATTGAAAGAAACTTTCAACACTTCCGTGGATTTTAACCATAAGACACTATATAATTCAAAAGTAGTAGTTAATGTATTATTTGTATGTATAGTCGATTAAATTAACTTGCTTAGGTACTGTACTTTAGGGGTGAGAGTTATCCGCTCCTCCGCAAGACCGGTGAAGATGACGAGGCTACTCCAAGCTATCATTGTACGTCAGTTTGGAAAAAAAGAGTCTTTGCTGTAGATTATTTTTCTATGAAATTTTGATGCAGAACTCTTCAGTAGGTTCATTGAAAATGTTACATTATCACTACATTCCTAACTATTACCTCCCTACCTTCTCCTCGATGACGAGGACGCAATAAGGGAATAAATTGAACCTAAGCTTATTACTATACACAAAAATACACAAAGTATCAAACTCTGACTAAGTCTCTAACTGGAACTTCCGTCGAACTGATGTAACCTAAGACTTATACAAGTCAATATCCCTTAAAATACTTAAAGAAATAGCAAAACTCGACTCCAGCAGTACTTAGGCCGTATACATATTCATGAATATAATCTGATGATGATTGTATGTCGTATGTCATCATAATGGTGTATTAATTAATCATAGCGGCAGCAGTTGCGATACAATTGTGACATTAATCGTATTGCAGTAGCCAGACTATTTACTTAGACATGTGGCCATGTTTGTTCATGTATACCACGCGAAATACGAACGAAATAAGGGTCACTTGCGTAAACGGATTACCAAATTATTACCACAACGCTTTGTCATCAGATTTGAAAAAAAACCTTATAGTGTGGTTCGCACCACACGATTTCTTAATACTACTATGATGCCTATGATGGAGAAGAAGTTAAGTTTCAAAAATCGATTTAACAATTTTCTTTAAAGTAGCCTGCTTGGGTAACAGCTTCATAAAACTGAGTATGACGGATGACCGGGAGTATGAGTTGTTTCATGCTTTTATATTGTAAAGAAATTTTATACTTTTGAATATGGATAATTAAATAAAATCAAGGTAAATATAAATAGGAAATGAGAAGGGAAACATCAAGTCTTTAGTACTTAATTATTTGAAAAGCATTATGTACCAATCTAAGATGATCGTTTAATCACTCAATGGCGGTTTATTAAAATCCCACAATTCGAAGTATGAAGTACGAGTATGTTTGATAATTAAACCATTCGTTCACCACAAGGTGAACTTGCTATTATTGTGTACAAACACATAGTAATTAGAGGAAGAGGTCATTCGCTCGTGAGTGAGTAATGTTTATAAACAAAACAATTACTACTGCACTTCTGGCTACCGATTACACTAATAGGCTTCAATCTAACGGTGTTATTGAGCTTAGCGTTAAGACACACCACTTAAGATATGGGTAACACTTCAAAATTTCATTACCTATTGGGTAGGCCATTAAGTCTCATAGTAAAAGTTCTTAGTTTTAAATGTTTGACTATTTTAAATAAAATAGACGCTCTTGCCTGTCACCAAAAGCGCTGTAAAGAACTTGGAATGTCGGGTCTCTACATAAATATTTAGAATAACAACACACGCGAGTTAAATCCGTTAAATTAGCTCTATTTTAAATGTGTATTGTTTGTATAAATAATAGACAATACTATAGCTTTGACTATGTTAAATTACTAGGATTAAATAAACATCAAAATGGTACATGTATAATAGAATTTATAGGTAATAGTAGATTGGCCTAAAAAGCAAACGCTTTGACTTACTTGTACAATCGAACAAGATTATTTACTGTGCTCCTTATTAGTTAGGAACTCGGTAGATCTCCAATAACTGCCTTCAGAGTTGAGAAATAAAGTAACGACATGGGATTAAGATATCAAACAGTTAATTATCACAAAATACGTCATTCGTCGTCATTTATAAAGGAATTAGGTGCGTTCCATGAACGACCTACGAGTACAGTCACACATTGTCATGATATTTTACACTGCTATTATTCTTGAGAGATTACATGATGCGGGCAGACATATTAGATGTCAACCTCCAGTATGTGGGTACCTTACATCTGATACATTGAAGAGTTTGGTATCAGATGTTATTTTTATTTTTCATTTAAATTATAAATACATATCTGCGACATTTCCACACCCGTGTGTGAATAGTAAAATATCTGCTTAGTTTGGGGTCAGATGACCGTTCATCTGACCCCAAACTAAGCAGATATTTTACTATAAGCGCCTGAGGCTGATAAACATACAAAGATATTTATAAATACATAATCACACCCAGACACGGAACAAACACCGATGTTCAACACGCAAATATTTCACCCGAGTGGGAATCGAACCCACGACTCTTGGAAACACCAGCCAGGGTCACTGACCACTGATTCACAGAGTCAGTAAAAAAAGTAATATTTGAATTTTCTTTCATTTTCTTCTCTACATTAATATTCCTGCAACCTTAATAATAATCGTATTCTTCTGCTCTACATTCTCCGAAGTCAGCTGTTAGGTACCTTCTAAAATACCTATAACAGTTTGAATTTTATTTCTCATGCCTTCCTACCTAACCAGTCAGTGGAATGATCATAAGATTTTTTAAATATAAAAAAACATCTAGTTATTGATGAAATAAAACACCGTTAAAATACCTATTATAGGAATGCAAAGATTAACCAACAACGGCCCGTCAAATTGATTAAGGCTCGGTGATTACTGTAGATCTTCGACTTAACTCGAGGAAAACTAGTTAACCTTGATACCTTGACCATCACATCAACGTGCAATATTTTTTTAAATACCAAGAATAGAGTCAAACCACAAGGCGTACCAACATCACATTTACAAAAAGCCTATAAAAATGATGACAGATCTTGAAATTTGTAGCCATAATAATTATTACCAAAGTGAGTCTCCTATTTTAGTTCTTTGGAAACTACTAACTATTTTGAAAAGAGCTAAGGCTAACATTGGTATGATAGGTGGGTCTTTAAGCTAGTGCTTTACCTTAAGATCGGATTCAGAAGATAGTTCAGCTTTAGTTACTGTTCACAAAATGTACAGACAATAAGTCATCGGACAAGTATCCGTACTACCCACAATGTCTACCTAAATACCGCTTTGTTACTTTACCCACATATGTAAAGTCGATTCTCATCGGTAAAGTCCCGTCGATACATAACTACTGAAAAGTAAAGACCTAGCCCTCCTAATAAAAACAGCCGGTCATACAACATAGCCCTTAGGGTCGTAGGTGACTGACCTAATCTCCTTTGATCGCGGATCAGTAGTTTAACTATCAGACCATTACATTGTATTCATGCACAACGCGTAAGTACTTAACAAAATGCATGTCGTACGTACATATTTACTATACTTCATAGCTTTGATGCTAGCCGCGGATATAAAATCTGCTTATTGTGTACCTAGGTTAGGTTATCTAAATCTATTGCTCAATGGTAATAAAAACGCGGAAATAATGCAAAACTAAACAGCCAAAACACTTTTATATGAGCCTAACAGGTGTGGTAATGTAATGTAAAAATTGTATTTGTTTGCGAGCCTGTACAATTTTAGTAAGTTTTATAGGTAATGTACTTAGTACGTAATCAGGAAATACATACAGTTGACTTTTGTACAAAGAAATATTACATACGGGATTCTATATACGGCTGAATACTAGGTTAATTTAGATATTTGGTTGCTGATCAAACATTTAAGTAGATTCTAAATATGTACACAAACAAAATTTTAATTCAAAGTCATCAATTAAAATGTCATGTAGTTGTTTGTCGTTTCAGTATGAGCGTTAGATACATAAATAAATAAACGATGACGCTGTACCTAATGAACTAAAATAACTTGCATTTTTTTTTTTTTTTTTATAAGAGGCTAACAAGATGACCTCACTCCACCTGATGGTAAGCGGTAGTGAGATCCAAATATGAGGTCGACAGGCACAATATACCATATTGAGTCTGTCGCACTCACCCTAAAAGCCGTGAAAGAGGAGGCATGCCTACTATGTGGCATTATCATTCAAATGTCTCGGTTTAATTTTTATTTGGAGCTATATATAAGTACAAATTCTTTATTTAGCTCCTGATCTCTTTCAGTCCTTGTTCAGTTTTCACTTAGGTACTTACTTTTGTTCATTAGTATCTCTTACTATATCTACAAATACAGTCTTAAATACTTAGAACATAGATCATAGGAGATACCGGGATTTAACAATGAACTAATAATATTAATAAATTATGAATAAATATTGCACAACATCACATACATTGATCTGATCCCGTGTTAAGTAGCTTAAGCACTTGTGTTACAGGTATCAGAATCAACAGTGGATAGACAAATATAACTTAAATTTAACGTTGAAATTGTAAAAGACATTATTTACAGAACGTAACTTCAGTTTGTACCACGATATTATTCCATATGTTCTCGACAAATATTTTAGGGAAGAAAAACGCTCATTAAAAGATTTTGCCAAGTACTCAAGAAAGTTAAAGTGTTTGTGTAGCTACAATATTTTTCAGTCGGTTAGTCAGTTGTTCTCAAAATTTTGGAAAAATAATCATAACTCGAAAACTATGAAATCGCGGAACATACATGGGGTGCTCATTTCGATGATTTACTGGGTGTCCTATCTCAGGACTTCCGCTTGACACTACTTTTTGGGACACCCTGTATATAAGTACAAATTCTTTATTCCTGATCTCTTTCAGTCGTTGTTCAGTTTTTCACTTACTTACTTTTGTTCATAATTATCTCTTACTATATCTACAAATACGGTCTTAAATACCAAATACATAAATCATAGGAGATACCGGGATTTAATAAGCTAATTAATACTCTTTATTAGATTGTTATTTAAGATCTCATCCAAACCCTAATCGCGATAGGCGATAAATGCCGTAATATGGTAAATTCTGGTCAATAGTATTTAAAGTAGTAAATAACCTCAGATAGGTCATAGGTTAAAGGTGTACTCGGTTTTGCCAAAGCCAGAAACAGCTGTAGTGTGTCGAGGTGAGTCTAGTAGTTAATAAAGTCACTTGCGAAATACCTACCGTCATTGGAGAACCGATATTTAATGAATTACATTATTTTTAAGAATATGCATAAATGGACCTAGTTTTTGCACTAAATGACGAAGAAACACAGTATTCTAAAACATAAATAATATTAAAGTGATGACTAATTTTCACTTTGGATTAAGGAATAAATTCAGCATAAAACCTTGGAAATAACACAGAACGCCTATACATACATGCAATGTTACTCTTATATATATTGAAACTACTTGTTGCACTTAATGATGAAGAATTCCCTAGAGCCTATGTACTAGTTCATACATAAATAATATCAATATAAGTAGGAACTCAAGATTTTCTCTTTGGATTTAGGCATGAATTAAGCATAAAACCTTGGTAGATACACAGAACGCATATAAACGCGCCACTCTACTCTTACTAAACAGATGCGTCGGGCACAACTCGACCGTAAATGTAGGAAAACTTTCGCTCACAAACAACACTTACTTCAAACTCGTTTCGACTGTGGCGGACATTTTGACGACGCACCGGCGCGGTCGGCGTCGCGCGATATACTGACTGGGAGCTACTAGAGACGATGTGCTGTTGATACCACCTAGAATAGATGCCGAGGAAATGAGAGCATTCGTAGCTATCTCTCTTTCGTTTTTGAGTTTTCTCGGTCTCTTCTCGACCTTGGCCTAGAATTTTGCGACTCTGGTAATGAAAAGTGCCAGTCGACGATTATCATTCTCGGTTGTTGTTATTGTTCTCGTTTTCTTTAGGATTATAATGAAGCCTTCGAAAGCCTCAACTGCCATTGTAATAAAGATCGAAGATGGTATTAAAAGCTGAAAAAATATTTTTATATGAACATGTAAAACTCGGTTTTATGAGTCCCAGACCATGATGTTTTGAATGTCCTTTAGTGATTTCTTCAATTGAAAGGCAGAATGCATACCATACAAATATTAGACTCAACATCTGTGTACATAGACATTTATTTGTACAAATGATTTTATCGTCTGTCTAAAATACTTATTCAGGTACTTTGATAGCGAACAAACCACGAACAATTGTATTTATGCATGTTCCTATTAAACAAATACATTTACATATTAGAATGTTTTCTTCTTCTTTAGGCACTTGCCTTCGTCCGCCAATGTCCTGACTTTGGGATTTGTAAATTCTTCTTTTGACCCGATCCAGGACTCGAACTGGTGACCTCCCGGTTCTTACGCAGCGTTTGCTGCTAATATGTCGATGATGAAATTCTACATGAAATAAGGATATTTTTTAAAAATAATGTTCCGATAGGCAGTTTTCCACGGCTTAAAGTTAAGTCAAACCACGGCCTACAGGAAATTTAATACAATGTAACAAATAAAATAAAAACTTAGGTAATATTAGGTAGAGTCAGCTCTATATGGATACCGAGATTCACAGATACATACAAGTACTAGGTAAACAATATGGTAGCGTCGTGGGAAGATCGCACTCTCGTAGGCGCGATTTGTTTCCAGATTCGCAGTGTTTTGCTCGAGCTTACATGATACATCAACCTGCTATTGAATTTCAAATGATCAGCTCATGTTTTGTGATACACTCCTCATTGGAACGACGCACTTATTACTTAACTACGACTATCTAGCGAGACACGAAATGATTTCGCCTCATAAAATCTCATGCAATACCTTTATTTTCTTATAACATGTTTTCAAGCTTGTTAGTTGTACGTTGTTAATTTTTATAGACTCTAATGGTGCTTTCACCTACGCAATGAGAGAAAACCTTGTACATTAATGAGACTTGGTCTTTTGTATTCTTTAATTAGGTTTCTATGACTTAAAGATACAGCTGGACAGCAATAATATAAAATAAAGCACAGGTAAAGAAAGTAATTGTAGTTACGATACTCAAGTTTTCCCTCCCTCATATATTCCCGGGCTCTTAGGGCGGACAACGGTGTCCAAGCAGGCCTTCAGGGTGAGTTCGACAGGCTCAATAGGGCCTCATATGTGGACCTCACGACCGCTTATCATCAGTTGGAGTGAGGTCATCCTGGGAGTCTTTTTATAAAAAAAAGAAATAAAAACTCTAACACCGTATGTACAAATGGTTTTATCTTGAATAGTAAAAAGTTTACATACATTATTCTCACATATTAAGTGCTGAGCCTCTTGTTGTATAGCTAGTGTTCACTAAGACAGTTGGTTCCCTTGCCGGTAGGCCATGTATTGGACTTCGAAGCTCTCCTCCACCACCCGAATCAAGTTGTATACAAGAAACATTAGGTAAATGTCTAGACCTGTAAAAGAAAAAATATTAGAGTAAATCATTTGTTCTATACGGCCATTTTTTTAGCCTCTGGTACTGCTGGGCTAAAGCCTCCCCTTTTGTATGCTGGTGGGTCGATAGCCAGAGCCTCATTCGGTTATCAACAGGAAGCATCAAGTTAAGGTAAAGTTGACTTGGATTTAATACGATATTACAAAAAAGATACCCTTTGTATCCCTCAATAATAATGAGTAATACTCGTCCAAGTTTTCTTTACTTTCGAAATAGCGTTTGACTTACAAAAAAAAATTGATGGAGGCTACTTTTGCACCAGAGATGTGATAATCTGGGTATAACTAAGGCAGCGTTGTAGCTACCACAGTGTATTTATTCGGATAGAGGCTTAAGAAAAGTTGTTACTGGTGTGTACAATATGCATATGCCGGCTTATCCTAGGATATTTATGATTCTCGACTAGTGTACGTGGAGTGAGATAGCCGGATGGCCCTCTCACCCCACGAAATTCTGGTGATAATGACAAGTCTACTCCAAGCCGTCATCGTAGTCAGTCAACGTCAAAACAAGTCTGCTGCCATAAGACAGTAGCAGGTGAGCAGAGCAGTTTTGACTTGGTGGTCAAGTTGCCGACAGTATTGTTGACAAGATTAATTTTATGCCAGATCGTCAAAGCGCCATTTTAACAGACTACTTCAGTGTTTCTAATTTGCATAATTCAAGAAGCACAAGACAAGATGAGAGGACAGTCGCCCATTGTAAAATTACCATAACTGCAAAATAGTAGGCCAAGGTCATGTAGAGAAACAGGAAAAGCAATAAAAAAGACATAGAAAGTCCGTATCTGATTCAATAGTATCATTAGGCATTTTTACTTAGGTAGGTACAATTAATAGATACTCAAATTGGAGATCATCTACAAAATGCCGGATTATTGCTAAAGACCGGTGCTCTAACGCAAGCGAACATGAGTTAGAGGCCAATCAAACGTATGAAACGAAAATTAATATTGAATTGGTGTTTCGCAATTAATTGATGTACCTTAAAACATCGTAAATAACATTTAAATATAGAATGCGTGTTTTATTGATAGTTGCATTTCCATAAATTATACGCGTTAAGTCAATAAGTGGTTAAGTTGATAGGGCAATAAATTTAAAGTTGCAACGTCGTGTATATGAAATTGTATGCTAATAATACAAACTTTATTTAAATTGTCCGAAAGAGGATATATTTTGTAAGTAAATTCACACTTGCGTTGCAAGTTTTACCAACACAGATGTCAAAATATTAATTTACTTCTTATCATTGGTTGTGTTGTAGAATAAACATTGATTTTTCGTGAGAGTCATCCACTCCCCCGCAAGTCCGGTGCTGATGACGCGCCTACTCCAAGCCATCATCGTTTGTCAGTTAAGAAAAGATAAAAATACTGGTAAAACCCTTTTAGTTGCTAACCTCGTGGCTTGGTAATTTGAAAATGCAGCTAAATTAGGGTTTGTAATGACTGTGTATTTCGCTAAATATGGCGCATTAGATGCGCTAGCTAAAGGATGATTGCTGACCAACAATGCCTAAGCATTTTTTGCTCGCTTGTTAGATAGATACTTGTTATTATAACATGGGTGTCATTTTGTCAGCTCACAATTGAAAATGCTTAGTTACTCTTTCGATTTGCGTATATACCAGATCAATTTTCTATTCAGATACGTATCTAAATCAGAATTTGTGCTAATAGTGTGGAGTTGTAAGCATATATGCAGAGATCTAGAGTTGATGACATGCGAGTGGCCTAGGAGAGAGAGAAGTGGCGTGCATTTGGGGAGGCCTATGTCCAGCAGTGGACAGGAATGGGCTGATGATGAAAATGATTATGAAGAGATGATATTTCATTTCAGACTTCGATCTTTACAAATTCTAGTCAATTTAGTCCTAGAGTCTAAATGCTCTCTAATACTTACAAAGTAAAAAGCAGTAGATGACATCTTCTAATTGAGCTGTGTAGTCGAAGTATACTATGTCGGTCCCCACAGATATGGCCAGGAACACTACGTCTACATACAAGAATATCCTCAGTAGCCACCGATTCTTCTGCAAATGGAAACGGCACATTTTTAGTATATTGATGTATTGGTATTTAAGTTCAATTTGGGTCGAAAGTAATATTTTAGGTAGGTACATTTCTAAATTAGTCATGTAATTTTTATTTTCACGCCGAATTTTTTTGTTGCCCGATTCAAGTGTGTCTAAGTAAACAAAATATGTATTGGCTGCTGCGATACAAGTAAAGAGTCGCTGGATTTAAGGAAACCTTATATCTTTAATTATTTTAATTTATATATTTCTTTCGAAAATAAAGATTTATTATTATTATTACTTTCTGTCCCTGAAACCTTTCAAAGGGGGAGTGAGTGTTGTGTAATCGTTTCGTTGACGAGAAAAATACGAGCCCATGTGTTCAGAAACAAGTTCACCATGATGTTAGAGGCTCATTCTGCAATTTGGGTAACAAATCTATACTCTATACTAATATTATAAAGCTGAAGAGTTTGTTTGTTTGTTTGAACGCGCTAATCTCAGGAACTACTGGTTCGATTTGAAAAAATCTTTTTGCGTTGTATAGACCATTTATCGAGGAAGGCTTTAGGCTATATAACATCACGCTGCGACCAATAGGAGCAAAGATACAATGGAAAATGTGTAAAAAACGGGGGAAACGCGAACGAAGTCGCTGGCACAGCTAGTATAACAATACGATTACACAGCGCGTCGTGTGCATAAGTACTAGTCTACTCTATCAAGAGTCTGACTCTCCAAACTACCGCAGCGTGGTTTAGGTATAGTTACTCCCTCTATAATGGTGACAATGAAATATATTGAAACCTACCTTATGAGCCCCAATGATCAGTAAGGTCAGCATGATGACGTCTATCAACAACAGCGATACCGTCAGTGCGATCTCGATTATGTAGTCATCAAACATGGTCTTCCCCGTCGCTTTCTCCACCATGTCGAACATGATCGGTGGGAGGGAAAGTAGAGTCAGTATCTGGAATTTCGGAAGTGGCATGAGCATATTAATACTGCCTTTTTGAGTCCCATCGCAGACGTGCTTAGCCTTGATGTCTGATGTCTCTTCAGTTACCTATTTACTTTTATGTTTTTTTAATGTATGATATTTGTTAACTGAACTTTTCTTTCTTTCTTTCTTTTCATTGAGGGATAAATATATTTTATTTTAAATTCAAAAAAAATTGCCAAATCCTTAGATTAAAATAAGACACCTGTGGCATTTAACTCATGGAACTTGGGACTACTTCATTTGCAAATGCAGGTACCATACCACTTGACTATAAATAAACTCACCATGTCTATGTATGCAAATATTATCACTCCTTTCCGGATCGGCACACAAAAACAGCACTTCTTTACAACCGGTATGGACGGACATTTTGACACGCATAATTTCATATCTTAAAACTAATAATTTATTTTGTGAAGTACGGCAATACGGACTCTAGTAACCTTAACACTATAACATAAAGGGGCTCACAATTAATTTTCACGGCTTTACGAAATAGTCGTCCCATATCAATGCTGAGTTGAAACTGCCAAGCTAGATTGGCTGCAAGACTATGTGAAGTGGCAGGGCAAAATGGCGTCTATGTTCCGAACGGTAGGGTAGTAGTGGCGGTCCGGTGATGGACAATGAGAAATGAACATCCTTTGGAGACGCCTTAAATAGGATACTTCCTGCCCTCAGGATTCGTCTCTAGGGCTGCTCCAGAGATATTTAGACTGATGATGCGACATGTTGGATTGTGCATTTGATAGTTCTCCTGTCTCTAGCGCCAGATCGTGAGTTCTATCCTCACCAAGCTCAAATATTTATGTGATCAACATTGGTGTTTGTTCTGTGTGTCTGAGTGTGTAAAGTATCTATTTAAGCAATTCTGACGTTCTTAACACATGTTAAGCTGTTTATTTATTTACATAATCCTATTCAAATTATTGAGGTAATATTTCTACAAAAAAATTACGTTTGTGGTCTCGAAATCGTATAGTCGAATCGAATAATACTTAATTCTGAAGAAATATATCAGATTTCAAAAATCAATGCAGCCCTCTATAATCTTCTGATAGAACCAAATAAAAAATGCTGTTCGTTAGTCTGACTAAAACTCGAGAACGCCCCGACCGATTTAGGTAATTTTGGTTTTAAAATGTTCGTCGTAGTCCAGGGAAGGTTTCAATGAGAAAATATAGAAAAATAATCAGTATTGGCGGCATGAAATTCGCCGGGACCACTAGTTTAAAATAGAATTGATTCATTATACTTACGTAAATTATCCCAGTCCGAAAATCTTACAAGCTAAACATTATGATAGTAAATATGCCTTTTTAAAGGAGGCAGCAGCCCTTACATAAGTAGGTATATCATAATCTTGAAACATTCCGAATGATGTAGGCAACTGTAAGCAACTGTAGGCAACTGTAGGCAACATTTTAAATTTGACATTCAAAATGTTATATTTAAATATCCCTACAAATAGCCAAGGCATTCTTATGCGTGCTTGTTTATACGAATATGATAATATTCTATCAAAATAGTGATTCTGTAATTGAAAAGTTCAGCATTTATATTTCATCCAAAATGTTTGAAAAAATACATATTAATTTTTCATATTTTTTTTCTCTGGCTGGCTAGATGACGCTTTGAATAGCGCCCCTGCCACATGCGCCAAGAATCGTAGGTTCGATTCCCACTCGGGACAAATATTTGTGTGTGATGAACAACGGTCCCGTAATTGTGTTGTATGTTGCTTCAGATATCTATAGCAGAAGGGATCAGATTAATGAAAACTCGTGTGGCGTTTTGAAGTAATTAAATATACGGGCCGGAGTGGGGAACGTCGGCCATTACTCGCTAAGCCGTTGCGACGAGCGGACGTTCCTTACGCTGAGCGCATAAATAATAAAACCATGTTTTATTTCTTTAAGTCCTAATCATAAAGTGTTAGTGGGACACCACATAAGTGGCGACGAGGCTAAATGTGAGTAAAATGTGCATTACAAGCAAAAAAAAAAAAAAGGAAAGAAAAATAGTATCAGTCTCATTTGACAAAAAAGGAAGTATTGGGGTGGGTACGTAAGACATATACACTATACTTAATTATTATCATTAGCTATGGATTGTACTTTGTTATGAAGTTAAAAGAATAACAGTGAAGATTGTTAGATTAAAATAAAAGTCACAGGTTCTATTCCTGCACTGATGAAATATCTACACAAATTATTAAAATGATGTTTGACTACCTATTCAGTTCCGTCCTTGTGCTAATTACGAAGGCACCTTTTTAAGTAAATTGATATGATATTTTACCGTTAATAGTTCAGTTGTAAATAATGTCATAATTATAGCATCAACGTTCACTTATTCGAAATCATAACAAAGTTATTAAATGCTTCATACAATGATATACAGAAATAACCAGTTTGCTAATTACACGCCCATCTATTCTACCCACCTTAATCTTTTGCAAAGAAGAACATTTGAAGACTTGCTATTTTTCTGTTCCGATTGGAAACCGACACTCGTTGGCAACATAATTGATCGAGTAACATACTCACAATGGCAGTTGTTCCTATGCGCATACTTTATTGTTATGCGAATAGGGAATGTAACTGATAACCACTCAGTAGCAGGGGTGCGATAATTACTGGTGTGCACAAATGGATAATTATCGACCGGTGCTAAAAATAAACGTTTTTATTCTTCTTTCTCAGCTCTAAAATCTCAGTTCGTAAAATATATATATACAAAAAATAAAATGATATGAAATTGCGAATAAAACACGTAATAAAGTTTAAATAAAACATAAATAAATCACATTTTGAGCATTTAAAAGTTATTTAATTGATTTAATTTATTTAGTCAAACTAAATATTTACAAATCTTTACATATATGTATTACAAATTGACTGGCTCGGTGGGACAGTGGTTAGTGACTCAGGTTCAAAACCTACGGTTCCAAGAGTCGTGGGTTCGATTCCCACTCGGGACAAATATTTGTGAGACGAACATCGGTGTTTGTTCCGTGTCTGGGTGTATTATTAAATATATTTAAGTTTATTTGTGTATCCACTGTTGATCCTGATTTCCGTAATACAAGTGCTTAAGCTACTTACCACGGGATCAGATCAATGTATGTGATGTTGTGTAATATTATTTTTAAATACCTAAGTAAAATTAATCTAAACTAACTAAATAAATACATAAGTTATTTAATAAGTACATACCAAAATTATAATTTATATGTTTTTCATTCTTAAACAAAACCGATACTATGAAAGACATTTATTTCGGCGATTAAACATGAGGTTAGTGTAGTGAACTTTTTGACAAAATTTTAGTTAGACTTTGACAAAAAAGCACGAAATGTAAGTTTCCTTCTGAAGAAGAACAAGCTATTGATCAAAAAATTGTAAAATGCTTTTCTTCTGAGCTGAGGGAGAAGATATTAACGTTAGGAGATTCTGTCAATTTGGACAAAGTAATTTCGGAGGCAAATGCTTTTGAAAGTATCGAAAGAAAATTGAGCAATTTTTAACCAAGTACAAACATTAATAAAATAGACAATCACCAAAGATTTAAGACTGTACCGCCTGCATGCACCAGGTGTGGTAACCCAAAAACATAGTGCTGATAGCACAAACTGCCCGGTATTATAGACCGTGTAAAAGTGTGGGTTTATTGGTCACTAGCTGTGCCCGCGACTTCGTTCGCGTGGGCTACAGGATTTTACATACAAAGGTTTTTCCGCAAACTGCCTGTTGTCTGAAATGCATGTAGTTGTCACTTATAATTAAGTTTGCGTTTATCTAAATGTTCATCTTGGTCATGTTACTTATATCATATTGTTAATGTAATCTTGTTGGTGATCTTAAATAAATAAATAAACTCCCGTTTCCGTGGGAAATTTGCAACATCCGGTTTCAACAAAGCTTTAAGTTTACTAAGGTGCATGTCAAATTCCAAGCGTCTACTCAAGCTGTTTAGATTTTTATACAAAAGGATTTTCCCGATAATGCCGGTTCTTGTGGGAATTTTGAATATTCTTTTCTTAGTGCGAGGTGCACTACAAAGCTACGTCCCTTCAAAATTTCAGGTGCCTACCTTGAGCCGTTTAGGCTGTGCGCCGATATGTCAGTCAGTCAGTCAGTTTCTCCTTTTATATATTTAGATTACCAAGTCTTTTGTAAAACAATAGTAAGTGAGCGGAAAAACAAGCATAACATCAACAGACCAATAAAAATAATAAAAACCCATGGATAAAAGTAAAGCAACTGAACATTCTACGACAAAGTCATCAGAAATAGATTATATCTTTCAAGTCGATGACGATTCGGTTAAGAGTTGCCTGATTGGTGGAGTGAATGTTGAAGTACTCATCAAATCAGGGAGTAGTTGAGACATGGTCTTACCTAAAACAGAATAATGTTATTGTTACAAACCAGATTAAATCCCCGGGAAAGACTTTCATGGCATATGGTTCCAAAGATGCACTTACAGTGTTGGGAGCTTTCGACGCCAAAACTGTAAGTGGAACAGGATACTGCCATCGTTAATATATATAGAGGATAGATAAGAGATTTCAGATCCAAAAGATCTGAAATCTCGGGATAAAGGGAAAATAAATAAAAAATCAATATAAAAATGTTATTTTAAAATACATGCACTAATAAATCGTCACATTAGTAATAATAAGATTCCACTACCGTTTCGAAACGCTGATTCTAACTATAAGTGTCCAGAAACGGCCAGAAACTTGATAGTTACTCTTTTTAAGCGACAATTATATTACAAACTAGCTGTGCCCGCAACTTCGTCTGCGTAAAATAGTAACTTTTGCCTGCATTTTAATTTCAGGAAGCATTTTTTAAGAAATTACAGGAAAAATAAATAAAGCTACAAAAATTATAAAATTGTAATTGATTAGATTAATATCTATTAAAGAACCTAAAATTGTTTACAGATATTAGGTGATAAACAACATATCACATTTTCGTTACAAATCGGCCAACTAAAAGATAATTCACTCGCACAATATGTTTTTTGTCTAAGCAATGATCTAGCCTGAGAGGAGAGTGGTAGCTAGGACTCGCAAAATTATTTTTCACATTTTAGCACTAAAACCACCATAAAAACTTTATTTTTTGTCAGATACAGGTTTCAATGGTTGCAAACAGCTTACTGTGCCTATGTAGTTAGTACACAAAATTGATGTTTAATATCAGGATAACTTTAAAAGGTAAAAAATACAAACTACCGATCCACTGTCTCAAAATATCTATAAAGGATGTGTGTCGCCATGTGACGAATTAATCAGTATTTTCTTTGCTACTTTGTTATGTGCCACTTTTGCGCATTGTTTTTGTACATTTCTCGTAGATTGTAGGTATTGTATTCGTAATGAAACAATGAGATAATAACTTAAAGCGCAAGTTTAATAAAATATAACTTATGAATTACTTTTAGTATTTGAAGCAATATTGCGAAATAATAGAGCATAGTGACATCTCTTTTACTAACCAAGAACTAAACACTCATGTCATATTATCAAATCTGACAGCATTTGACATGACTTGCCAGCTAAGAACGTGATAGTTGGGGAGCCCAACGGGAGTTTTTGGAGTCTTGATCAGACTCAGACTCAGTCTTGTAAGATTTTTAAATGGGAGACTCCTTGCACCCTTTCATGTACCTCTGCCGTGTATGTATGTACACTTCATACGGGAGGGAGGGGGTGCGTGATCTTAAATAGGATAGTTGCTAATGCTAATTACAAAGACACTGTTAAAAGAATTGGGCAGGATTATGCTGAATTAATAATCTCTGACTGTGTCCATGGGGCGATGACCGTAGAATCGGGCCTATAACAACAATTACTAAAATCGTTGACACAACAAATACCCAAGGGGCACTTGACCAGTTTTCTAATGTTCTATGTGATTTTATTTATAACGATCTTTATATACGATAGCTTTTTTAATTTTATACGTGACAATTTTTACGTGAATGTTTATAAATTTCCCTTTATTTGCTTAGAATAGCGATATCCTTCTATATAAACATTCGGATAATATCGAACAGTCTATCAATTGGAACAACACAAACCACCAATGTAAGCCAGCAAGCAAATATTGGACAACTGAACACCTCCATACCGAAAACCAGGTAATAGAGAAATGTAGCGAAGTTAATAAAAAGGAAGCTGGCCTTTGTGGATTATTCAAAGGTCTTCGATGGAATCACCCACATCAACCCATTCAGCTTTCTTTTCTTCAGCAAAACGTCGAACCCACATATATAAAACTTCCCCAAATCATTTACCAACAAAGCACAGCCGATATCAAACTGCACACTGAAGGCCTGACATTCAACATACAAAAAGAGTTAAACAGGGTGACTCCCTATCACCAAAGCTTTCAGTAGCACGCTCTAAGAAGTCTTCAGGTCACTATGATATTCTACCTGATAAACATTCGCTTTGCAGATTACATTTTCCTAGTCGAAATACGCATACATCGACAGAACTTGAGTCGATGCTCGAACAACTGAGCGCAGAAAGCGTTGACGTTAGACTGACGATGAATAGATCCAAAACCAAGGTCATGACCAACAGCCAGCACCACTGATTTGGTTGATTGCAGTCAACAGGCAGGTAAAGCAATATGTAGAGGAGTATATACTTGGGCTAGGCAGTCTCCTTCGAAAACAGGTAGGACAAAGAAATGATCCGTAGAGCAGGCAACGCCTGGAAAAGCTTCTGGTCCATGAATCGGTATATGTAGGGTGATCTTCTTATATCACTGAACTGCAAATTCATCGACGTTTTCATACTGCCTATCCTAACACATGGGGCACAATCTTGGTCCCCCACCGAAAATCAGAAGTCCAAACTCAAGGTTTTTCAAAAAGCTATGAAGCGGAGTATCATAGGTATTAAGTTAAAAGAAAAAATAAAATATACTACCATACACTCCAATCCACGTACTGGTATTGTTATTGGTCAAAACTAATGTAGCAATGGGCGGGGAATGTAATGTAAAATGTGCGAGGATAAAGAACAATAGATGGACCAGAATTGTTACACTTCCTCCACGGTGAAACAGGTTAAGAAAAAAATTACAGATTATTATACAGCAGGACTTTGATATCAACTTGAACCTCCTGCGTACAAAATGTAACGCGCTAAAGTATCTCAAGATTATGTGTTTTTCTCTTTTTATGGATTATTTAACATGCACTTTGAATGACCGACACGGTCAAATAACTTTTTTCTTTCAACAGCTTGTTACCAAGTAGTCCTCCTGTATTAATCGCTGTCCCCCCACTTATAAAGAAAGTGTAATATACTTTTCGTAATCTTCCTATTCCGATTCCATGTTGTTCGAGTAACTGCAAATCTAGCCATTTACCTCCCCTACTATGACGTTTTGCTCAATAAAGTAGTCCGTATAATCCTAGTCAGAAGGTTCATTTTGGTCGATATACTTTTACCATTTTTTGTACGTGATCTAATAAAGTTAGATTTTTAACTATCCTACAGGGATTTCTGTGACTAAAAGTATTTAAGATCTTGA
Source organism: Maruca vitrata (assembly GCA_039566165.1). NCBI lineage: Eukaryota > Metazoa > Arthropoda > Insecta > Lepidoptera > Crambidae > Maruca > Maruca vitrata. The sequence continues at coordinate 5,344,819 of CM076926.1, forward strand.
CCGGAGATGTATGGTAAAACCATGCAAAATTTCATTTAAATCGGTGTAATAGTTTCAGAGATCAGTCATTTATTAAGGTTTTTTGAATATCCCACGGGAACCAGTTAACTGTCAGTGATTTAAAGTATCCTATGCATTTTTCCGGAATTTAAAGTACCTTCGTGTAAATTTTCATTTAAATTGGTTCAGCCGTTTAGGAGGTCAGTCGAAACAAACAAACAAACAGACAGAGACACAATTTTCTAAGTATGGGGATGTGTTCTCCTACTCTCAAAACATATCCCTGACTTGTTTTTTTTGCGTTTTTCAAAAAAGTACAAGAATTTTTACCTCTACGTTTTTATTATAGTATAGATTGTAAATGAGCCAAATTATACAGCCATAGCAAAAAGTACCAAATACAATATTTTCTATTAACAACAAATTCATCAGAAATGTCAAAATTAATAATTAATTAATAACAATAGAATGTTGATGATAATGTCAAAAATTTACTTTAACTATTTGTCCATGCATATTTGATTTTATCATTGAGATAATCTTCTACTTTAGTAGCCTTTTTAAGAAGACCATTCTTAATACAAAAATTAAATTGTTGTATTTAGGTAGTTTAGTAACACAATCAGGTAATTTATTAAACATTTTTACACCTAGTCCTACAAATATAGCTATTAACTTTATGAAGTCTAAAATGTAAATTAGCTAGTTTATTTCTTGTATTGAATCGGTGATTATCAGATTTTCAGGAATGTATTGTATATTTTTATACACATACATCACATCGCTACCTTAAATCTCAAATGGCGTAACCGCCAATTTGGTCAAAATGACTTTTTAATGCAGTTTTATTCAGTTTTTTTTTCTCTATCGATCTGTATATTTAAAATCCTCAAATTCGCAAAAAAAAGGTTATTACGACCCAATGTTTTTTATAGATTTGAACACTTCATAAGGTAAACAGGTCGCAAAAGGCTTAGTCTACTTTACTTGGTGTTTACGCCCCTAGAAATTATTGTGACGTGAAAAAAATGTCAAAATAAAAGGGTGTAAGTGACATAATTTACTGGCGTAACTCGTAAGACACGCTATTTTTCGAAATTGCAATACAAAAGAAAAGCGTTTACACCCAACATCGCTGAACACATGATTGTCATTATTATTGTTAGTATTGATGCCCGGGGGGATTAAGATTGCGGAGACATTGGCTATTTATTGCTTTTCCTTGTTTCGGCATTTTAAATCAATATCCAAACACAAATCAGAATCAAAGACCAATAACGCGCCAAAGTCAACGTAACGGTCACAAAAAATAATAAATACACCGAGGAACGTAATCTATGCGCTCAAGTACGCAAATGGCTGAATACATAGATAAATGTATGGTGAATACACATCAGCGGGGGTTACAAATGACAAAATTAATCGATTTAGATACGTAAAAATCTTAGTGAAGTTTCCCACATTCCAAAATTTTTCATCCAATTCTTAAATTTACGCGTTGAGTCACTATGAAAAAGTGTCAAACGGCGTTACTTTGTAAAAGCGTAATACAGAGTGAATATTTTACGTTTTCTTTTGTTATTAAATGAGTTTAAAGCACAAAAAACATTTTTTTATTGGAGATACGACCTTCACCTCTTAAAAATCGTGATTTTTATGGGGCGTAAACGCCTTTTTGTAATATTTTCACAAGTCGTAACCGACTTCTAGTTTCTCAAATATAAGATTTAGGTACAAAGAGTTCCTACTGAAGCCTTTATCTCAAAATTCTAAGAAATTTGATGTATAAATTATTTTCATTGTATTAAAATTGATAAAGTTATGAATTAAACAAACAATTTTTTTTTGTTTTTCTGCTCTCCTGAAAAGTAGTGTTTTGGTGGTTACGCCATTTGAGATTTAAAGTATCGATAGTCTAGAATGTATTGCAGGGCACTGCGAGAACTCTTTGACCGATCTCAGAGAGAATCACGCCGTTTGGGTTATATATGGCTCTTACTGCTCTTTTTGCAATACAAATATACTATAGATATCAGCAGCTGATCCCCATAAAAGCAAACCATAGGACAAAACGCTGAAAAGTAACTGAAATAAACTAATCTTGCCGTTTCAATATCAATGCGAATTTTCCTAAGAGCATATGCCGCAGAGCTAAGTCTTCCTGCCAAGGGGTACCAATATGGATCCCCATTGCAATTTAGAATCTAGAATCTAGAGTGATTCCAAGGAACACAGTTGTGTTTAAAACTTTAATGGGCTCATTGTTCATTTTGATTTTGGCACTAACTTGCCTTACATTGGGCATTTGAAACTTGACACATTTGGGTTTTTGGCATTCAACATTAGATTGTTAGTAGTAAACCAGTGCAGGACTCGTGAGAGAGCCTTGTGTGCCCCGCCAACATTTTCTTGCTGTCTGTCCATCTTAAATAGAAGTGATGTATCATCTGCACACAAAACTATTTCACATGTGTCTTTGGTAAAGAAAGAAAGATCGTTAATGTAAATAATAAATAAAAAAGTTGCCAACATCGAGCTCTGGGGCACACCATAACTAATGGGATGCCAGAAGAACTAGGCTCCGTTAAAATTAAATTTTGGGTTCTAGAAGTCAAGTATTATTGAATTAGACTAAATGCGTTACCGGAGATGCCATAATGGCATAATTTGAGTAGCAGGGTTTGATGGTGAACACAATCAAACGCCTTGGATAGGTCGCAGAAAATGCCTATGGTATCCTACTTACTTTCCCATACAAAAAAAATAATGTTTAACAAAAGCTACTCCAGCATCTGGGGTGGATTTTATATGTAATAAATTGTTTAATATAAAATGGCTTGGCAGTTGACTAAATACAATTTTTATTTTAAAAAAAATATATACTAAATACTAAATGGTAGTGGCTTATAAGAATATAGGTTTGAAATTAGATGGATCACTGTCATCACTTGATTAAAACAAAGCATTATTTTGCTTTACTTCATCAAATCAGGAATCGGCCTTCATTAACGCAATTGTTGAATGTTTTGCTAAAAGTGGAGCAACTGCATTTATAAATTATGAATAAATACGTTCACTGAAAGTCCCCATAAATCCTCTGTTTTTTTAGTTCTTTCTAGAATTTCACAACTAATTGATGTAGTCAAAATTGAAGGAAAATGCACATTCACTTATATGAGTCTTAAAAAAAAAAAGAAAAGCAATTGGAGAGAAGGTTTACGTAAAAAAATAAATTAATTATAAAGACAATAAATTGGTTTCAGTATATGTTATGTTATGACATTATTTGGAGATCAGAAATGACTCCACAGGAGTAGAATATAGACGTTAAATATTATTCACTTAAAAAGGATGGAAGGTATATATGGTCAGTTTGTGGAAACACAAGTGATAAACACAACAATCCCAATGAAGGCACCGAACTTCAGGCATAGAGTAGAGATTTGTTATTTAAGTCTGATATTATCCTATTTACTATGTGCATATAGGCTCCACTGCCTGCCCCTCTGGGAAAAGGTCGTGATTTTATGTATGTATGTATATAGGCTTCAATAAAACGTAAAATTACAAATCGTCAAAACAAATGGTAAATTATTGTTTTGAATTTAACTAATTGATAAATAATTGGAAAATTTAATTGATGAAATATTGTAAAATATTTGTGATAAATAATTGTAAAATTTAAATGATGAATAATTGTTAAAACTAAATTGATGAATAACTGTAAAATTAAATTGATGAATACCTAATTGTTAAAATTTCATTGATGTATAGTTGTAAAATTTCATTGATGAATAATTGTTAAAATTTAAGTGATGAATTAATTATATTAAAATTTAATCGTTATTAATTTATTTTTAAAAGGAAAATGATGTGGCGTTTTGAAGTAATTAAATATACGGGCCGGAGTGGGGAACGTCGGCCATTACTCGCTAAGCCGTTGCGACGAGCGGACGTTCCTTACGCTGAGCGCATAAATAACAAAACCATGTTTTATTTCTTTAAGTCCTAATCATAAAGTGTTAGTGGGACACCACAACTCGTCAATGAGATATTGTGTGACATTTTATATTTTTAACTAATGCTCCTGCCATAGTTGTCTTGCAAGTCGATGGTGGCGCAGGGCGCCATAGAACACGTAGCCTCCGCCGCGTTGTTCATGAATTCAAAGTTGGAGTTGTTAGAAAGCCGATCAAGCTTCCTGACTTCCGACCTTACCAACAGAGTCGCGTACACTTGTCCAACTAAAACAAAACACGTGAGTTGTATTTTTTTTCTCGGCGTATCAAAGGTTCTTTTTCCGCGGTCGCCTTTTCAAAGACCTAGTTCCAAGGACTTCTTTGTTCTATGAACAGTTAAGCTGGGCATTGACGATCAGTTGAACTGATCAGTTAAACTGACGTCCATCCAAAATTTGATCGTGAGTGTCGAATCATCATCGAATCATCTCACACTCACGATCAAATTTTGGATGGACGTCAGTTTAACTGATCAGTTCAACTGATCGTCAATGCCCAGCTTTAGAATTAATCAAAGTTGCTGTGTATAACAATAAAAAGTTAGCTTAATTGAAAACCTCCTCTTAGTTTAGTCCATTATTTGCGCGAACACTACACACTTGAGTCTTTCCCGTGACCACGAGCGCTGTAATGAGCTCGAAACGTCGGGTCTCTAAATATATTTAAATAAACTAAATACCTATGTTTTATCCGTAAAATTTTTAAAACCTTGTTTTAATTCAAACCTACTCCTTATTTACCACGTTTTATTTCAAACCTACTTACTTTTTATGTTTTTCAGATCTGAGGCTGAATGTGATTTTTACAAAATGAGCACCTACCTCATACTCGCTCAGTGGACTATTAATCAGCAGGAGTCGGAGGATTTTCGTTTCAAAGAGCTACGGTTTGTTTCCTCCAACAGTTAGTCTTTTTAGAAATAATCATTTGTGTTTATGACTACTTATACTTACAAAATATAGGAAGAATGTATGAAGTCAACAATTCTATCGTCATACGCAATACCATTTCGACCGAATAGTTACTATGGTACCCGAACAAGTTCCAGCAGATAAACCATATTACGAAAACTAGATAAAAGCCTACGAGTACTAAGCTGTAATAATAGTAAATTCGGTATAGTTTCTGATGTTTCTGAAACACATAAAGGAAATTACATATAAGATTCCCAAAAAAAAAATATGATTCATTAAAAGTCTCATTTATTTCCTGCAATTGCCGATATTGTTACATGACTGCTTTTTTTTCGCAAACTGTAATATTTCAAAAAATACCCAGCTCTACACATGTTGCTAGGTGTGTCCCCAAAAAGTCGTCGCATATCAAGTATTTTCATGCTTGATGCATGCCTACCTATGTTAGTAGGTAATGCAAAAAATATGCAATCATGAATTAGTATAATGCCGTTGATTCTTATTAATTCTTAACTGTTAGTAAATAAGTACAAGTAACTTCCACAGAAAATTATCTGTCTTTGTTTTTGTAATATTATAACATGTAGATATTCTCTACCTATTACTTACCAAGTGACCGGCGATTATAAATATTATAGTGAACAAGAGGTCCAAGCTCACTATGATGATAAATATTACCAATATGAAATAGACAGACCTCATACATACTAAAAATATTATCATCATAGACGCTAAAAAGGTAAGAAATGCCTGAAACAATTAAAATACAGTTTAACCAAAACTGACCTAAGATTTTTTCACTACTTAGATACTATTATCTAAAAATGTTCAGTATATTTTGCTATCAAAATCGACATCAATGTTTAAAAATAGGACTACACAACGAAGAGATGGCGCAACAAATGCGTTTTCCCAATAAACATTATCGGTACACAATAATAATGTTGTCGCACCCACTCTGGGTGGATGCGGCTATGCCAGGTACCATGACACCCCCAATAGGCGATGAAGTACACCCCGGTGTCTTAGCCGGTAGACCCCCTGGGCATTGCAGTCCGCCCACACCAACCAGAGAACCCTCTCTCAAGGTAAAAATGCGCAACGCATTTCTAGGGGTGAGAGCTATCCGCGCCCCCGCAAGTCCGGTGATGATGACAAGGCTACTCCAAACCATCATCGTTAGTCAGTTGGTGAAAAAAAGCAACGCATTTCACCGGGTTAAAAAAAATCAATGAAATCTGCCAACTGTGCGATGAAAGTGCACACGGGTGCAAAAATGTGGTGGATAGAGTTCAACTCTATCCATCATCAAACAAAAAAATGCTTTACTAACTCAATGTGCATTTGTTTTACCACCTTAAAAACAAATGACTGGCAATAAATTACTGATTTGATTAATTAATTCATACTGACGGAATCGCGAGCAGAAGATAATACATACCGCTTTTATATAACCCCAGACCAGTAACCCATGTCTCAAAGGCAGGCAAAAACAACATCTGGTTAATTCGGGAAAGTCCACTCGAGCTGGTTTCCAATTCCTGACATTCTTCACTGTTTCCATGTTTGTTTGGTTCGAGTTTACTTCTCACTGTGTTTTATCACTTATTATTATGATGAGCGCTCGCTGGAGGGCGTTAGGTTAAAATAATATTAAATGTATGTACAAGGTCCGCGAATGAAATAGTATTCGCTAATGAGTCGGCTATGCTTTTCCCGCGCTGATATTAACAACGCTTGGCATTTACAATATTATTTATTGTAACCTCCTTAACTGCGTTTTTATCTCATTGGTGACATCGGGTTTTCGAACCTGTGTAACGCATTACGTATAATTAATAGTTCTCAATCAAAGAAATGTATAGTTTTCTCGTTAATAATAATATACAGGGTGTAATAGGGGTGGATCATCGTAAGTCAATCGATGGGGACTTCAATACCTATCGATATAACCCCCATGTATGTTCAGCGATTTTCAATAGTTCCAAAGTTATTGAGATTTCTGTGAAATTTTTGTAAGAAGCCGGAATTCAGTATAAAAGTCTTCACTGTAGCTTAACTACCGGACCTGCTTGCATGATTTTTTCAAGAAATAGTTCAATAGTGGGTCTTTATAATTACGAAACCAATTTCAGTCATAACCCTATCATATTGGAGTAAATTTGCTGAAACATATCGATTTATTTTTTAAATTAAAGTTTTACGTGAAAAATAAAACCACTGATTTATGGCACCTGTGGCATTCGAGTTCATTTTTCGTTTTGATGCTCTGGTAGCAGCTGTATGAAATTTCCAGGGTATACTATCCATGAATCTTGGTAGTTTTTTAAATAAGTTCTAGAAAAAAAACTCAGGCACTTTTTTTCACTGGCGGCTTTGAAAGTTGGTAGACACAATTCGATTCGTAAAACTTTTGTGAAGAATTATATTTTTTCTCCAATGATAGGGTTATGACTCAAATCGGTTTCGTAATTATAAAGGCCCACTATTGAACTACTTCTAGAAAAAAATCATACAAGCAGGTCCAGTAGTTAAGCTACAGTGAAGACTTTTATACTGAATTCCGGCTTCTTGCAAAAATTTCACAAAAATCTCAATAACTTTGGAACTATTGAAAATCGCTGAACATACATGGGGGTTATATCGATAGGTATTGAAGTCCCCCATCGATTGACTTACGATGATCTACCCCTCCTGTTACACCCTGTATAGTGGCAAGGATACGTTAAACAGTTCGCAATAAAAAGAAATTCGTTTTCTAGTTTGGTTACTAAAATAGATAGTGGCCAGCTGTAGCAGCTCTCAAAACGAATAAAGTAAATAATAATCAACCAAAGTCTTCATTTTATTGCTGATAAATACGTGTCATTAAATTAGAAGGGATCTTATAACAATAATAATGTGTCTGTCCGACGCTTACCTAAATCATGTAGTTAAGCCACATATTATCCTATTTACATTCTTATTAATAGACTGGGCAGAAGATATTACATTTGTTTAAACTATGCCATTACTTTTTTAATAAAAAATTTACAAAAACAAGCTTTTACTTAAATGCACTTAAAAGCATACATAATAATGACTTATTTTGTTAATAAGTACAAAACGGCGTGTAAATAAAAAAGAAACATAATATGTAATTGATATACTTGAATAGAGATCGCCAGAACATGAACATTCTAACAATAGGGCTGCTCGCCCACGTCTCATAGTCTTTGATCTATTTGTAGGACAAAAATGGAACGTACTGATGCACACGTCCTACAACAAGTAGATAAAGTATGGTTACAAAATCAGTGATAAGAATCGGAAGTAAAATCGGTCCTCCAAAATGGCTGACGTGAGCGGGCAACCTGGGGGCTTAGACAAAGTAACAATATCGAAACGATAGCGAAGTTCGAAAAGAATAAAATGTATGGGATTGACCACGTGATTTATCGCGTCTAATGTAAATCCCATATATTTTATTCTTTTCGAACTTCGTTATCGTTTCGATATTGTTACTTTGTCTACGGGGCCTGATTCTACAATGCGATGTGAAGATGGATCTAGCTAAAGCTCCTGCCGTTATCCTGCAGGTCGACGGTGACTCCAGGCTCCATGGAGCAGGTGGCTTCTGCCGCGTTGTTCACAAACTCGAAGTTCGAGTTGTTGCTAAGCTTCCTCACTTCCGTCCTTACCAACAGCGTCACGTATCCTTGTACAACTGGAAACAGATAAGTAAAAAAGATAGATAAGTAAGATAAAATATGAAACAAATACACAGTGAAATGTTAGTGGTCGTTTTCCCGAAGCTAAACAATTTCCCTTCAGTTGTACTATCGAATCATGCTATTCAATAATGTTTTTTTTTAAATACTTAAAAAAATTATCATCTAACTCGAATGTGTAAGAACAATAGTGCTTTTGCGAGATGTGACGTAATCAGGTAGTGCTTGCCGCACGAAATCGATGATTAAAGCAAAAGAAGAAGGCTTCTAAAGACTGCAAAGTCGTTCTTAGGTTTAAGCATAAAATTGTTGAATAAGATCCCACAGAAAGTTGTTAAATTGCCTTTTAATTATATTGTCTATCATTTCAAACTTTTTTTTTAAGTCGTGTCTTGTAAAAAGGTTAAAGTAGAAGACTACTTAAATGATAAAAATCTTTTTATTTTGTTTTCCTTTACCGTTAAAGAGTGGAATAATCGTGCATATGAATTTCAAATTTGAAAATACTAGGTCAATATGACATTTAACACTTACAAAATACAGGTAGGAATGAAGTCAGCAATTCTAAAGTCAAACGCAGAACTAGCTCCGCCGAAAATCTATAATATCCGTACCAGTTCCAACAGAGGAACCATACTACAAAGACCAGATAAAAGCATAGGAGTCCTAAGCTGTAATAATAGTAAATCTGGTATAGCTTTTGATGTTTCTGAAATCAAGAAAGTAAAATGTATAGGTATTATTTCTTAAAAAGACATAAAAATAGTCACTTACTGAAAAACGAGATTTCATAAATTTTAAGTAGTTATTCGATAAAATCAACGAAACTGTACAGTTTTTTTGGTAACAATATCTACGAATAATTTTTAATGATATGTCGGTTTAGTTTAATTTTGAAAGTTAATTAACTATTGACAAATATGTAGGTAGGTAGTTTATTTATTGAAATCATATCTCAAAGATAGGGTGCAAACAGTGAATGTCAATGGAGTTGACTCGTGTGGCGCTCCTATTCTCATGGGAGTGCCCCAGGGCTCGATTCTGGGACCTTTGCTGTTTCTGATTTATATAAATGACCTTCCGTATATCACTGCAGACCTATGTGAGACGGTACTGTTTGCTGATGACACATCATTGATTTTTAAGGTTGACAGAGGTAAAAATAATTACGACGAGGTAAATAGTACCCTTTCACAAGTTCTTCACTGGTTTAATACAAATAATTTATTGTTAAATGCGAAAAAAACTAAATGTATGAGATTTACAATGCCAAATGTAAGACAAGTTGATACTAACATTATTGTAAATAACGAACTTGTAGAATTGACTGAATCTACAAAATTTTTAGGAATCACTATAGATGCTAAGTTACAATGGGGACCTCATATCTCTGTTTTGGCGGGTAGGCTTAGTTCAGCTGCGTATGCAGTTAGAAAAATCAGGAATTTAACTGACGTTGAAACGGCAAGGTTAGTTTATTTCAGCTATTTTCATAGTGTTATGTCATACGGTCTCCTGCAGTGGGTGTCTGTTTCTGATATACAGACTATTTTTGTATTACTGATGAGGACTATCCGATCCATATATGGCTTAAGACCGCGTGACTCCTTCGAGATATTTTTAAAGATATAGATATTTTAACCGTAGCTTCCCAGTACATTTTGGACTGTATCTCATATGTTTACAAGAACATGCAATCATTTAATAAGAAATCGGATGCTCACCATTTTAACACCAGAAATAAACATAGGCTTGCCGTTTCAAGGCTCAGGCTTCAAAAGACTGGAAAGTCGTTCATAGGTTGTAGCACAAAATTGTTTAATAAGATCCCACAAAATGTTATTGAATTACCTTTTTATAATTTCAAACGTTTTATTAAGTCGTGTCTTGTGAAAAAAGCATATTATAAAGTAGAAGACTACTTAAATGATAAAAATCCATGGACATGATGAGCTGCTCGCTTGGACATCAATGAATTATGTAACTTGTGAATTTTTATGTAATATGTAATTAATTTATTTACAAATTGACGTGCAAAAGTATTTCATGTAAATCTATTTGCAGAATAAATTATTTCATTTCATTTCATTTCATTTCATTTCATTTCATTTCATTTCATTTCATTTCACCACAGGTATGAAATTTGCTATATTAATCACAAGCAACTGTTTGGTATTTCCTATTACGTGTGAGATAATTTGTTCTACTTACCAAGTGTCCAGCAACTATAAATACTAAAGTAAACAATAAGTCCAAAATCACTATGAGAATAAATATCACCAACATGGGATAGACAGTACTCATGCGTATTAAATCTTTTATCATCAAATATGCTAAAAGGCCGAGGAATGTCTGAAACAATAAAACTACTGCTTAACCACAATAATATAAAACATTAAATATGACTGGCTCGGTGGAACAGTGGTTAGTGACCCTGGCTGGCGGTTCCAAGAGTCGTGGGTTCGATTCCCACTCGGGACAAATATTTGTGTGATGAACATCGGTGTTTGTTCAGTGTCTGGGTGTGATTATATATTTAAGTATGTATTTAAAAATATCCATGTCTGTATATCAGTCTCTGACGCCCATAGTACAAGCTCTGCTTAGTTTGGGGTCAGATGACCGTGTGTGGAAATGTCCCAGATATTTATTTATTTATTTATTAAATATCTCTGACCAGGGTCAGAGTCATCATCAGCTCATATACGTTCGTCCCCACTGCTGGGGCACGGGCCTACCCTAAAGAGGAATGGTCAGAGTATTTTGTTATTAAAATCGTCACCATTAATTGATATAAAAAACTAATGTAGATAGTGTAACAATTTGTCAAAGAGAATTTTATGGTGCCTAATAATAATGTTGTCGCAATAATTTCGGTTACACTATAGTCAATCTCTATAGAGATCTACCAAATGTGCAAGATTCAAGAAATATAATATTATAATACTAAAATATCTAAGGCGTCCGACCGATTTCAGCCATGGCGGCCGATCTCAATTGAGATCAGCCAATTGCGCAGGACATATTATAGTGCACAAGTGTGCGCGCAAACACATGTGCACTCTCTATTCCCATACTCTCATAATTCGGTGAGATGGCAATCCGATATGACCGATGAAACATCGGGCGCAGGACCACCGGCTTAACGTGCTTTTCGAAGCACGGGCGTTCAACCGCCAACTTCCTAACTCCGGACTGAGTAATTTCATAACAGAAAAACTCACACATATTTTGCCCGACCCCGGACTCGAACCGGGGGCCTCTCGGAATCGCTAACGCAGGGTCACTTGCTACCGATAGACCAACGAGGCAGTTGTACTGGCATAATACTAAATAATACACAACTGACAACATCACACATATTGATCTGAACCCACGGTAAGTAGCTAATGCACTAGTGTTACAGATATTAGAATCAACAGTGGATACACAAATATACTTAAATATCTTATCTTACTCTTATGGAAAGGTTTGATTTTTTTTTATTGAATTGAATTGTATACCACAGAATTTGGCCCGACCTAGGATTCGAACTCAGAGCTTCTGCCTTAAGAATCACCATCCTCGTCATTATCTGCTAAAGCGTAAGGTAACGTTTTATTTGATTAACGACTTCACTCGGATATAGTTGCAGAAGCTAGATAATTCAGTGACTCAAAATCTAAAAGAGTAATCGTTGCATACAGACCGCTTTTATATAGCCCCAGACCATCAACCCATATCTCAGAGGCAGGCAAAAGCAGCATCTAGTAAATTCGGGTACGTCCAATCGAGGCATATTTGGTTTCCAGTTCTTCACATTCCTCACAATTTCTTCCATTATTCCTTTTGTAAATGCTTACTTCTCACTGTATTTTATTTTATTCTACTTTGTCACTTATTATGTAGTGCACTGTTCACTGGAGGACGTTTGCGTTAAAATAATATTAAATGGTTGTCCATACAAGGTCCGCAAATGCGCCAGTATCCACTAATGAGTCGCCTATCCGCTTCCCGCGCAGATATTGACAACGCCTGTTGTTTACACTGTATTTTTATAATCATTCTAGCATCCCGCCTCCCTTTTTGCATGCGTTTTTATCTAAATGTGGCATAATCGGGTATTTCAAACTAATTGAAACGCGTCATTAGTCTGATAACCAGCCAAAACTGCTAGGTAAATATTTACATTTATTTAATAAAATTAAACTAAAAATTGTATACTACTTTTATATCTCGCATAATAAGAAATGTAACGGGTATGAGCGAGACATCCCCAACACAAGTATTTATTACTTCCTGGGGCGTCTCAATATGTGTATTTGTAATTTTGAGAAATAAAAGAATTTTTTTTTTTACTTGAAAATATTTTTGGAAATAAAGCATTAAGGAGTCTTTATGATATTGTACAAAATTTATTTATTTTTGTCCGTATAAATAGGCAGTTAGCTTAGTATGTATTTTATTAATTTCTTATCGCCAGTGCTTGAAGACTGGGACTCTACGGACTCTACGTATGTATTTCAGCTATTCTAAAGAAGTTCATCCCGCATTTACTCGTTAAAATAGTAGTAAAGCTGTCGAAACGAATTAGGTAAATAATAATCAACCAAAGGCTTCACTTTAAATTGCAAAAAAATACATGTCAGTCATACTTCAAGTATCTAGTATTCTGGGTACCTATTATACTACTATTATGTTACATTATAAATAACCTTAGAAAAATCTAATTGAGAGATGACAAAGTGCTCCTATGAAGTTGGCGCCATAGTGATACGTAACAATAAATAATGGCCTTGTACATTATCAACGGAATATCGCATTTCTGTGCTGCTCTGCCAGTGGGAAACTTATTATCTGATTCCCGAGGTCACTCAGAGCATTGGGCTTTATGCCGCCATTATTCTTTCAATTATAAATCATTAAATGCACTTAAGCATTAAGTACTTGCTTGATGGTCTCGAGAAGTTGCAGCCACGTGCTATCCGTTTAGTTGGTGTTGATGATGAACCACTGCAGTTGCATAGGGACAGTGCCGGTCTCAGTGTTCTCTACCGTCTTTATAATGGGGAATGCTCCGAAAACTTATTTCAACTAGTCCTTCCCTCCCTATTCTATTCCCGAACAACACAAGCTAGTCAGCGTTGCCATCCACATAATATTCAGGCGCTGGTGGCCCGTACCAAACGGTTCAGTTCCTCTTTTTTGCCCCGTAACATTAAGGCATGAAGCTCTACCAGCTCATGTTTTCCTTCACTCATATAATCATTGGATCTGCAGGCCGGGCGTGAAACGGCATCTAAACAGGCCTTCAGGGTAAGGTCGACTCGAGGTCTGATCCAACCCACGACCCTTGGAACCGTAGGTAGTGATTCTGGGTCACTAACCACGAGTAAGTCAATAGTGTTCCATTATCATGTGCTAAGTTGTGGGTTCGATTCTAACTCAGATAAATATTTGTGTGATGAATATCGGTGTATAGGGCGGGCCGTGTTTTTTAACTATCTATACATATAATTTAATTATAACAACCTCATGTCTGTACATTATAGATATTAAAGACAACCGATTGAAGCCAAAAAAAAAAATTTAAAGCTAATTGTCTGTTTGTTGTCATTTTCGTTGTCCGCTTTTCACGCAAACAGTACTGAACGGATTTTGATGAAACTTTTTTTTGTTTTTTTTTTATAATAGGCTAACAAGATGACCTCACTCCACCTGATGGTAAGTGGTAGTGAAATCCAAATATGAGGTCGACAGGCACAATAGACCATATTGATCCTGTCGCACTCACCCTGAAGGCCTGCTTAAATCCCGTTTCACGCCCTGCCTGAAGAGCCCGTGATCATCAATATTAGAGGGAAAGGGGGACGTGAAAGAGAAGACCATTGCTGCGGCAACAACGAGACAAGGCGTGGAGTTTCACATTGGTATTGAGCCTTGCAGGCGGGAGTTGGCTAGTCCGCGGGAAGGCCCCCGTACCACTGTTCCATTTCTACGGGTCTCCCTGGCCGGCGTCACAATACCGCCGCTCAGACTCAACTGGTCCGGCATTTGCCGCACCAATGGTCCCTCCTGGCTCCGGTTCGCACAGTGCTGATCCGGAACGCGACGAGAGAGGTCAGACTCACTTGGCGGGTTTTACTACGGTGGTTTCTGATATCTGCAACGCAATTGCTTGAGCAATTGACTTCGGAATGTGAACTATGGGATTTTGTGTAATATTTATGAATTTACTAGCTGCGTAAAATAGTTGTACCTATAGATTCAATCAACCTTATCCGTCTGGTCAAGGGATACAAGCTGGTCGACTTCCCTCATTCTCATAATTTGTTCTGTTATCTGTTATGTATCTGTTACTTTAACTGGGCATCGTAATCCTACAGTAAACGAGAGAACGACATTTTTTACATTATTTTATGTACTACGCTTTATTATGTCTATCTATTCTTATTGTATAATACAGGCAGGTAATAAAGGAGAACACCCGATTCCATACAAACTTGGGCCCAACGTTACAAAGCTGAAAGTTGGCCATCAGACAAAGCATATAAAAGGTTTCCATGAGACGAATTTTCATGTTGATCCGCAATGGCCAAATCACTAAAAATACAGTGAATATTTTTGAGGTTATCTGTTTTTCTATTATGAAAGAAAGCTTGTAGGGTGTTTCTTTTTTAAGTTTTGCATTACAGATTGTATACAAGCTATCCAACAGTACAGATAAAGTGGTAAAATGGTATCAAAACATAAGCTATATGTCATCTATATTGGTCAGGGAACCTTGCATGTGTCCGTGAAATATGATTTTGTGATTTGTTAAGTTGTTGGGTAATTCTGAATATTAATAACAGAATATTAACAACATATATTCCCAAGCGTCGTTGACGGCGCAATGCCCGGTCAACCCTGCGCCCCACTGCACCGCGCACACACGCAAGCACGCTACATAGTAGGTAATGAGAATAAATCTATGGATATTGCAATCATTCGACTTATGAAGTCAAAGTCTTATATCTTAGACATTCTCCTGGGTGTCAGTCTCCTCCTCATTTATCCTGGGTGGGATTCGAACCCATGACCCTTGGTTTAGAAGTCAGAATTCACTAGCAACTGCTCCATCGAGCCAGTCAACTATAAAACTAATTTATTAGATATTTCATTAAAGTGAATAATGAACTAAGTAACTCTAAATGCATATTTGCTTATGGCTGGACAGAGCAGTTCAGTATAAAAAAATAAATGTAACAAAAGCAGGTCATTACAAAATAATAATAAATTATTTTATTCATCCTTATCATCATAATACATCTAAAAAAAATAGCATCTAAAAACTTGTGCGTCTTCTTCTTCTTCTTCAGCCCTGTGTCACCCATTGTTGGGTATAGGCCTCTTCATGTGCTTTCCATTTGACCCGGTCTTTTGCTGCTCGCATCCAGGTCTTGCCCAATATTTTTGTGATATCGTCGGCCCAGCGCATAAGTGGTTTCCCAACGTTTCTCCGTCCGAGTCTGGGTCTCCATTCGGCAATTCTGCGTGCCTATCTGCCATCCTCTCTTCTGCACATATGTCCAGCCCGTCCCCACTTCAACTTCGTCACAATCGATGTAATGTCCGTGACTCCGGTACGTCTCCGAATGATAGTATTTCGGATACGATCTAAATAAATATGATAAATAATAAAATATTTTAATTATTAATCGACATCAATCAAATCGATCAATGTCATAAGTAGATTCTGTTTACTATACTCTATGGATAGATTTCTGTATCACGTTTGCGAAGATAGCTACGTTATTAATAAATAATATAAATGAACGTTTACAAAACCAGTAACATAAGGAAAATAAAAAAAAATCTGCTTTTTTCCCTGTTGGCCATTGCTGTTTTGGCTAAGATTTCTATAAGTTAACTTACAAAAATAGACCGATTTTTTGATATATAATTTAATCCTGTAACGTTGGGCCCAAAATGGTGGGTCTCCTTTAAATTATATTTACACACAGTTAACTGGATATGGCTAGGATAATTAAATTATCGAGTTCCCGATATTTCGGACTGATGTAAGTGCCGTGATTGTGTTGAAATTAACAGTTTTCTAAAGTATAATTATAATTAAAATAAAAAGTTTCCGGTGAATTTAATTACTAGAAACTTCTTTTTAAACGTGATTCAAATGATACAAAAATTTAAGTGTTTTTGTGCTTGATGCTAAAAGCTTTTAATTTTAAAAAGTTACAAACTTTGTAACAAAACTGGTATTTTTAAAAGAAGGGATGTTAAAATTAAAATGAAATTCAGTATAGGTACGTACTATTAGTAATTCATTTATTAACTAATACTTTACAAATTAAACTTAAACCAAAATACACCTTAAATTATTATCAAAATATCACAATATTTAATAATAAATTAATGAAACGGAGATTCTTCATCTTTGGCGAAGCTGTTCAGGTGAATATTAGTAAGTAGCTACAGCCTTTAGGGTCTAAACGCATCCTTTGGGAATACTACGAAGGTTTTCGCCTATGAGAAATTCACTAGTGGACCTAAGGTACAAATGCAGCATGATCGGTAATTTTTGACGATACATTTATTTACATTGAAAGCAATATCAATATTCACCAATCACGTAGCAGTTAGACCTCATATTTGCCATCTGGTGGACTTTTCATTGGCAAAACCCCCATGGCCGAAACGTCCTGCAACTTTGATTTTATGGCGTAGACTAGAGACTAAATATAGAGACTAAAGTCAGCTTGTATCGAAGATTTGCGTAGTCTCTTATTTTTGACTATGTACCACGAAATGCAAAAAATCTGTACAATGTATTTACAATATTCTCGTAATCAGGAACTTGCATGCATTTTTATGACTAATTTAAACAATCCATTTATAAGCCATAATCAATAACAAGACTCATGACTTAAAATATCTATTTACTATTATACAAAATTAATAAGAGTTGAATATTTAACAGGGTGCAGTGGTCTCACTCCAATTGTGTCATTTTACAAACCGTCAATACAGTTTTTCTACTTACGTCGCTTACGTGAGACGGATATAAGAGCCCTGAGGGCCTACCATGAGTTGGCTATCGTAAACTTACGTACGTTAAAAACCTATCGAGTTGTTTTTTTCTTATGGCCGATTGTAGTTCTTCGCGTAACCACCAGCCGGCGCTGTACATGTTTTTCATAGACATATTTACGTAGTCGATATCGAGCGCGTAAGTTTTAAACTCATGGTAGCCCCACTGGAGGTGTTTGTATCTCCTCCGTATTTGAACTTAGTGTGTTATTCTGTTTGAAATGTTCGTAGTCATCAGTCAAAAAAAACATTCACTCTTAATGCATAATCCCCAGTAATTCCCTAATAACTTTTTATTGACTTTATGAAGAATGGATGCTGAAGCATGATTTTCCGTAAAAGCGCCCAAAGAAGAGCTGTTGCACTCTGCTGTGAAAGAATGGCCTTAACAACTATATAGAGATTATCTATACGATTTCCCCTCGAGCGTTGTTCGGGATGGTGCTGGGGTTGTACACCCCGTTGGTCTCCACCTTCATCTCTCCATTGATGAACTGGTGCAGTTGGTTCTCGTAACTGTGGGATCCGTCCGCTTCCAGCTTTTTGATCAGACTCGACACCAGTATGAGGAGGTATAATTGCACCACTGTAACGAAAGAACACAGTTTTTTGAGAGTGTCATTCTAAATTAATATGTTGTCGTTACTTTGATTTAAATGAGACCAGTGTCTTCTTTTATTAGAAAGACAGCTTTGGCAAACTCATAATAATTAAACTCTTAAAACTATCTGTTTCTCCTTATGTCAATGTTCGATGGTAAAAGTTTTTTTTTTAGGTTTCAGCCATATCTAAAAGAAAATTAAAATCCTTCCTAGCTGCGATTACTTTCTATCGGAGTTTCTGTCTTGATGACTTAGAGTAATTCATTGAGATATTTTCTATTAACCATACTGTAATACAGAGATGTTTTAAGGACTTAGATATAATCATTTACCTATGGAAGAATTAACAACCAATTATCGTGCTCTACAAAATACTTACAAAGTCCAGTGAAACCGAAAAAGACAATCTCCGCGGACAAAAAGAAATGATTCACTGTTGCCACCTCGACGATGCCCAACAGCACAGAACTCAGGGTCGTGGCTATCGCGAAGTAGTAGTAAATTTTGACGTATGTATGCAGTTTCTGAAACATAAAGAGAAAAAATATTTTAAACAAACAATAAAACTAATATTGTGTGGAACTATTGCACTAGTGGTTCTAATAGTGGGTGTGACAGCGACTCTCTCTTGACTATATTAGATCAATAAACTGGATTCTGCTTGTTTCATCATTTTTAAACCACGTACAAATACATACGTTATGTGCGCACATATATTTATTACGGATTTACAGGCTTTTAAACATTTTAAGAAATATAATAAGTCAGTATGATTAACACTTTTCGAGAAATTCACTACTTATTTGAGTTATTTGGTTCCTGATACATGTATGACGAGCATGCGTGAAAGAATTGGTGGATGTGGATGAAGCGAAAATGGTGTGCCAGGACCGTAGCACACGGCAGAACCTTTATAGTATTAAGGAATTTTTAGACTCTGCATGACACTTTAAAAAAATATGTATATTTTGACATTTGATTTTAATTGTATTGAGTTTATCTTATGAAATGTGAAATTTTTATCGAAGGAATTCTATTTTATGATTGTTTTTACATGCCATTTATGGCGAAACATGTTGATCTCACCAGTTCATGACCATCCTATTGATAAATGTACCGTGTTTCTAGTAAATAAAGATATTCTATTCTATTCAGGAAGTGATCTTTGCCTACCTTATGAGCGCCGTACAACAGCATCGCATTGAAGACGATCTCACAGCAATAGATGACGAGGCAGAACTCGGCCGGCGCTCGAATCGCGGAGCCGTGGTAGACCAGCTCCGACCGCACGCCGTCGTCCAACACGAAGGAATACAGACCCACCATGAACCCGCTAAATATCTGGAACAGTATGGTAAACAAATCAGTTCCGAAATCCAGAACATTTTCTTAACGCGATGAACTCTAACTCTATCTCTCTAGCTGGTACTCCACTTCGGGGGACGTAGGATGGTGGTGGACCTCTGTAGCTGCTGGGTATGAGTGGGCACTACTTAGGGACGACATACATGGACTCTTGGACAGCTTTAAGCAGTCAGGACGGACTGCTTGAAGCTGCGACTGCATAGTAAACTACAGATTCTACGTACACACAAACACGGAACCGCTCGAGCAGTCGTGACTGCTCCGAGCTGTTAGCAGCACGATGAAATGGCAGCTTTAAGCTGTTGACTATGACTGCAAGAGCGGTCCGTGTATGTTGATCACCGGCTAACTGCTCGAGCGGTTCGTGTGTTGTGGGCCTTAGAGTAGTGTTCAGAACAGTACGACACTACCAACAGTCTTTATGATAATACAAAGGGAAAAAGTCGAACGTTCTGTCATGGTATCATCGAGATGCTAAAGCTTTTTTATGAACGGACAAACTGTACTAAGTAATTTTTAAGTCAAAGTGAAAGATATTTATTTGCATTAGTAGTGGTAGAGTTTCGTATCCAAAGAGTGAAACAGGGACCTTACTATGACACTGATTCCTGTTCTTTCTGACATGGCTATAACAGCACATTTTTTTATCATTATTCTTAGGACAAGTTACGATTAGCCGAGAAAGTTGTTCTTACGATATGAATTCTTTCTATAAATGACGTCAACTTTCAATCTTATCGGAATGTTACCTATTCATTGAAGTAATTGTCTTGCTGAAACCGTTTAATATTAAATTATAAAGCAATAAATTTATAAAAAATCAACACTGAAAAAATAAGCGTAACGAAATCGTCTGTATGTTTTCACCTACGGTAGACCTTTATATACTTATCGTTTGAACTAATAATGCACGAGTATTTACCAGTAAGTAATCGTACTTAATATACAAACAAAAACATCGCAAATAAGCAGCTAATAAAATAGTCAGTAAACAGATTGGTGAACTTCGGCCATCACAATTCTTAATCCATGTTGAATTTAACGAATTAGCGCTTGCTGCATTTTAATTAAATTAGCCAGATATATCAGAAAAGAAATATTGGTCTTCCGTGGCTTCTTTTTTGGCTAAATATTTTTATCTTTGTATTCAAATGTCTTAATTCAAAACTTAATTCTGTAAACACAATACATGTACTAAGTAGGTAAACATTTCGGTATCAAAATTATATGAATATAAGCAAATCCTGCATTCAGAAACGCATAACGCCTACCTACATAATTACTAACGTCACTACGTAGTATTGTAGGTATACTATGTAGTGACGATACAACAAAAGTAGCTTCCTGCTGTCTGTCCCTATGTATTTTTTTCTATGTAGGTATTTTTATTAGGTGTACAAAGCTACGTTTTTGTTTTGAAGTTAAGTAACTATGTATTGAGTCTTCTCTATTATGATTCATTTCAGTAGTTCATTACAAACATTTATTACAGTAGGTATGTTCATGATACTATCCATTACACAAGTACAAAAATAAACGTCTTATCTCGGTTTGAGAATCTGTCGGATTCATTAATTATAATAAAACTCTTCCGACGTCATTATTTATAAAGAAGCATTTTGCATTCCTTTGTTACAAAAAGCAAGAAAGACTTATTTTATAATAAACATTAATGTATGCAACCATTTACTCAATACCCAGGTAGAAAAGCTTAATTACCAACATTTCAAAAAAGTCTAAGTACTCTATATAGATGATTTGCAAGTTCCTTATATATTTATCTCGCTCGCAAAAAAACAGACTTTTCTAGGGAAACTTATGGTAATTTGTTTTAATTTAAACTTAAGGAAATTATTATTAACTAATTATTGACGTCATCTTTCGGGTTCCGACTCAATGCTTCAACAAAGTGTTTCATAATTATTTTTTTATAAGGATGTTATAACTATTATTGCGTAGTTGTACAGTATTTGTGTGATGAAATACTTATTTAAATGTATCATAACCAATGAACTTAGGATATAATTCCTTATTAATTACTAAGTTACTTGCTATTTAGATAAATACTTACAATATTCAAATATCCAAACACCAAAACGCCCCGTCTTAGAGGCAGGCAGAAGCAACATCTGTTCAGGGTTGGCCAATCGCAATACATCTCGATATATCTCAAACAAACACCACCACAAAATTACGAGTCTCCACAGATTGAGTCCAATTCGAGCCCACACAATCACCAACACACCATTTATCTAATGGAGACCGGCACTGTCTGCCTGCTTGTAATGTTCCTTTATAAATGCACACGAAAACTTCTCCAGGCACTATAAATGGACCTTACAAGTAGACGACACCGTTGCATTTTAAACTTTACTGCACCCACATTAGGCTTGAAATAGAGTGTGCTTATTGTATATGATAACTGGACGCGGATGGGCTATCCCCGGAACGTTTGCTGTTGTTTATTCAACTTCCTGATAACACGAGAAGAGTGCATGTTCTTAGTATCAGTTGTAATCAGGGATAAATAGCACATAAATAAACACATCGACCTGATAAAGATTAATTAAATAACAAAATTGTTTTGTTGTGCAATTAAGCAGTGTCTTTAAACATTGATATATTATAAAACCCAAATAAGACGATATAGGTAACGGGAATTGAACGTAATTTCCAGATAAACAAAATATTTATTCAGATTGTGCATAATCAGACTAAATAAAGTGGTTTGATTTTAACAATATTATCTAAATACATAGTCTTTTGTTATGAACTATATCTACTTAAATAACAAACTTTTGAAGACACGTCCTCCTTCAACGAAACTACATAGATAAAGAAGCTATGATTGCTTACAAAATAATGGATAGTGTAAAGACAAACAAAATATTTATTCAGATTGTGCATAATCAGTCTAAATAAAGTAGTTTACTTTGAACAATAATAATATTATCTAAATACATCATCTTTTGTTATAAACTATACCTACTAACAAACTTTTGAAGACACGTCTTCCTTCAACGGAATTACATAGATATAGAAGCTATGATTACTTACAAAATAATGGCTAGTGTAAATACACTATATAATTATGTATTTGTGTTTAATAAATGCGATCAAAATTGTAAGTGTTTAGTTCTGTTAGATAGAAGTAATTACATAAGTAAACTAAACATGTTTGATGTGTCCGTAGTCGATTTAGTTAATTTGAACTTTGGCAACCAATAATTTGTTAATAGTATCGCTTCCTGAATCCATAGATGTTTACAGTTAAATAATATAAATTTACCAACAAACGTTGCAATGGCAGGAAGCACCTATTGCATACGTTACATAGTTGAAATAATAACCCGGTCAAATTAGGCGTACCTACAAGGTTACATCAATTCCCGTGAAACTAAAAATTAGTTCAATTGTTGGGAGTAACACCATCACAAAGCTAATGTATAAATCCTGTTTCAAATGAGTCTTTGCAAAAAAACATAAATTTTCGAAGATCCGAACGACAAGTAATAATCCTAATTATTTGTTTTTACATTAAATTTAAATAAGTCTTATTTTTGGGACATGATGTGTGTTAACATTCGGGAATACGCGAATATGACTCCTTAAGATATTAGGTTTGCACCGATGATATAATAATAAACGAGAGGCTGATAATGTTATAACCGCGCGTTAAGTGATACACAAATCTGTCCCAATTAGGGAAACTTATGGGAAACGTAAAACGAAAAATTAGTTCAATTGTTGGGAGTAACACCATCACAAAGCTAATGTATAAATCCTGTTTCAAATGAGTCTTTGCAAAAAAACATAAATTTTCGAAGATCCGAACGACAAGTAATAATCCTAATTATTTGTTTTTACATTAAATTTAAATAAGTCTTATTTTTGGGACATGATGTGTGTTAACATTCGGGAATACGCGAATATGACTCCTTAAGATATTAGGTTTGCACCGATGATATAATAATAAACGAGAGGCTGATAATGTTATAACCGCGCGTTAAGTGATACACAAATCTGTCCCAATTAGGGTACCTTGTAATATAGCTACCTCTCTCTTCTATTTGCGTGCATTTTCGCATCTTTTGTTGTCAGTTAAGATGTGTCAATAATTGCAGGACACAGATTTTAAAAGCAAATCACTATGGAGGTAACATAACTTTCATCATCACCATCATCATCTCAACCTATTGCTGCCCACTGCTGAGCATAGGCCTCTTCCAAAACTTCCCAGCACGATCGGTCAACGGCCACCTGCATCCAACATAACCCAGCGATTTTCACAAAATCGTCGGTCCATCTGGTAGGTGGCCATCCCCGCAGTGTGGGAACACTGCGCTTTCCAGTACGTGGCCTCCACTCCAGGATCTTTCGGCCCCAACGACCGCCCAGTCTTTGTTTACATTATCTTTAGTTTATTATATAATTCATTGTTAAATACTCTATTGTGTGCTCCAGGTGCGATAACCCTGATTAGGGTGAACGGGAATAGAAGACACAAAACAAATTGGCATGACTGTTGCAGGAATGATGAGTCAACGTCACTTTGCAAGTTAACGGGCAGTGGATTGATTCACCGCAACTCTTGGCTACCTTGAGGACGTTTCAATAAACTCCTCGTCCGTGTAAATGCTAGTCTTCCCGACCGTTTAGCACACCTGCAGTATGACTAAACCGTGACTGATGTCCTAAATGAGTTCTACAGAAAAATACGTTTACCTTAATGTGTACTCAGAAGTTTTCTACACTTACCTATACTTTTCCTCACTAGTTACTATTAAAGAACGAAAACGAATGAATAATAATTTAATGTACGATCAAAATTTTCCTCTTTTTAATATCTTACACTTCCATTACTTTACTACCTTCAGTAACAGAGTAAAGTTTGGAATAACAAAGTATAAAAATGTTTTAAATTTAAAAAATTAACCGCTTATAATATGATGTACCTTCTCACTAGCAACCATATATGAGACTGCATTCCGCGATAAAAAAATAATATACCCACTTTAAAAAAAATGTAGACAAATCCTATTAAAACTATTTATATTGCGACCTTTTTAGGTATATGACTCTATATTCCAAGAGGTGAGTTCAAGCAGTTTCAAGTGATGTCATATCGGCGTCAAAAGTGTAGGTTATCTTATTTCACACCGTTAAAATAAATTTGCAACAAATTGAGCACTATCTAAAACAAACAAACAATATTTTCGCATGTTATATGACTCCCTATCTATAAAAATAAAAATAAATTATAATTGTGCATTTCCATATAGAATAAATATCAACCTGTTTTGTTTACCATTCCACGAAGTGATGATAACGATTAACGAGAAATTCCGCTAAAAACAATGATTTATGGCGAATCCAGAGGATATAATAAAACATATTTTGTTATTAAACTGATAATCGGTACCCACTTCCTGCAACATGTTTGTGTGACAAATAAAAATGTGTATCAAGTTTGAGGTGACTCTACCAACCGTTGAAACATTTCTGTTTTGTATATGTTTACGGATCGGTTCCTTAATTATTCTTATTTGGACAATCGTAAGTATATTGTATCGGTATACAAATTCGTATGTATTTTAGTCAGGTGATTCGATTATGGCATGGTAGAGCAAAAACAGGGGTGGCTTTTAGTGATGTGTTAAGTGTAGTTCCTACAATGTTACCAAATTAACCGTCTTCCTTTCCTCTTATCTTAAAATCTCCAAAAGATGAGTAATGTAAATAATAACCAAATGTACATTATTGTGAACGGGTAGAATTACTGATAGCTGACCAAATCACATCCTGACGGTAAATACCCATATCATACGGCGGCCATACTATGCATTAGTTTGATAACTATTCCTACCTAATATTGATATAAGACCTATATTGTATAGCTTTTAGAATAACATAAATATGTCTGTTTGTCTGATATTTCACAGTTCCGCTCTTTATTCTGCACGTTGTTCTTCATATGTGCACTTCTGGAGTTGGTGGTCAAACATAAATTCCCCGGCGGGCCAATATTGGTTTCCAAGTCTGAGGTCACGGAACCAAGCATTCTACCCTTATACTTCGGCTTTGTGGTCCTGATATTCGCCGAAGCAACCTTGCTCATTTACACATATTACTTCGCGCGTGGACTGTTTATGGTATTGCTTTTTGTTTAATTTGTAATGTGCGACTGATTCCTTTGAATATTGTAGCTAATGTCAATTCTGCATTTAGTTGTTGCCTACTTTCGTTTATGATTATTTTCTCAGAGTATAATGTAATTCTACGCTCAAAAGATAGGTGCACATTTTGAATGATTGTTTATGTATAATTTTCTTTAATTACATTGTCCAATTATTGTTACAGTCGAAGCCTAAGTCATTTGTAAGTTACCTAATATGGCGGTTTGTTACGTGGATACTTGAAATTACTTCTCTGGTATTAGTGTGCATTTTTGATAAACAACTGATTGGATGGTACTTGGCATTCTTATTTTTTGTAAGTAAGTATAATTAAAACTACAGTATAATAGGCACCTACAATTTATTGATAATACAGTTTAATTCATCGTTGCGTTATGTTCAGAGACTCCCATTGTGTTTGCACTTGATAAGGCAACAGGAAATTACGGCCATAAGCTGTCTTAATGGTATTTACAATAAATATTGGTATTTCTTCATTAATTACTGTTAAATATTATAAAGTATAATAGAAAAGGATAAGTAAGTGACGAAGTCATCGCTTATACTTCTACATTTTACTTCGTCAGTTAGAAACCTAAAATATGGTTTAATGAAGACTCAATATTCTAACTGTAACTTGGTTTTGCAGTTTTGGAGGTGTACTCGTTTATAGTGGTGTACAGTCATTACTGCGACCTGTGGGAAGCGGAGGAATGCCCGCCATGCAAGACCTCGACCTCCTGTGTGGAAGTCACCTGCCCAGAATAAACAGCTCCAGCATAAATCTTCGGAAGCACTTCATAATTCATTTAGGTAATCAGTTCCTCAATGAACAGAGGGCGTATCTACCGCTGTAACAGCCGTATTAGTAATACCCCTGTGGTACATTGGACTCTGACTTGTCTTTAACGTATGATTTTAGACTTTCGCGTTCCATTACACTAAAATTTGACTTTATGGGTCTACATGCGATATTAGGAGTAGCAAATTACATAGCTACTTACTGCCCGACGTTTCGACTACTACTCCTAATATCGCGTGTAGACCCATAAAGACTAATTTTAGTTGTCTTTAACATCCTATTTTAGGTCTTCATTTCGCCCCCTCATTAATTTTTATATAGGACCTCTCCAATACACGCGATGCCACTGATAATAATAAATGTAATTAATATTAAACGAACTAGATCCATTGATAGATTAGATATTATTTTTTATGACGTAAATTAAAAAAAAATTAAGTGTTAAATCTTGCACTAGAGCTGTTTTAAAATTATGAAAAAAGGAAAAAATTCAATTGGTTTACTTTCACCCGGGGATTTGAACACCCGTCGTTCTGGGAATCACGCCCAAACGTGCGTCACCATTACACCAAATAACAGCTGTTGAAGCCATCAAACTTTTCCCGCAATATTACCTGTCGGCCACAGGTTCCTTTATTATACTGAAAGATTACAGATTTCACAAGTCAGCTATTTCAGAGTACTTTGATATACTGCGCAATCTTATCGCTATTAACGATCTCTTTCAGGTAATCCATAGACAAAGGCAAATAAATCTTAAGTCTACGTAAAAAGAGCACAGTTAGATAGTAAGGTGTAGAATAGCGCGCTTCTAATGAAAATCTCAGTTAAATTGCTACTGTTGTTGCTAATATTTGTTTTAAGAATTTGGATTAATAGAACTGCATGATCTTGTTTCAAACCTTTTCAAAGATACATAGACACGCAACTGGGCTGAAAGTTCATTGGTCATTCATTATCTAGTCCGGCCTTTCGTTCGATAAGCTGATAATGATAACGCGGCTGAATCGGCCGATAGGAATGCACAAACCTAGACCGTCGCTTGTTTATGACGCCAAAATTTGTCACATTTAGTGCATTCCCCGAAAGAAAGTGATTCCTATCGATTCGCTGTGGAGGTTCTAGTGTAGCAAATAGGATGGCTATTGCTCTACCTAGATTCACGGGATGTTGTTTTTGTTTTTCCCTGCGGACCGGCTCGCTGATCATCGGATATGTGTCAATCGTGAGTTATGGTTTATTTACTTTTTTTTTGTTGGTGAGCGAATCTTGTCACTCAGTTGGCACACCCATTTTTGATAATGTTGATAGGTTTACCAGTAGTAAATAAGAAGTGAGCGTAAATATTTATTCAATGATATGAGAAGGCTTAAAACTACAGATCGTTTTTAAATCCTGTATTTCATATTTTGTTATAAAAAAGTATAGGTAACCTACCTTACCTTAATGGGTAGCTACAGTTATTTCGTATGCCCTGCTACATAATTCAGTGGATCCTATCCTGGCCTCCGTAAGACAATATATTAATAATTAAGTATGTTACTACCTCGATGTCGTCTCCCCTGACGCATATTGTTTCTTTTCTCATTCCCAGCTGGTGTCTCTCCTGTTCATGTCTTCGATATCGTACTTCCTGTACAAAGTGGTGACGTTTGTGGAACACAACCAAGGCCAGCCGAACCCTGAACACCCTCCAGATGAGCTGGCTAAGGCAGCCATGGGGGTCTACGTGTCCCAGGCTTACTACCTGCTGGTCTACTTGGTGCTGGTCATCATCAGTGTGATTATGCTTGTGGGGGTCCATGCGGTGAGGATGCATTTTGTTGCTTCATTCTTTTATTCAGTGGCGTAAGTATAGGGAGGCAAGTCTGGCAAAATGTCCGCTCCCCTAAACCCTCGATCTAAAAGGAGGCCCAAGAGGCCCCGTGCTTAGAAGTAGCAAGTTCTTAGGAGACTCTCTTACAGAGCTATCCAGTATCCACTTATCTAAACGTAGGCCTAAATGAGTTTTCCTCTCTACTCGTACTATTGAATAAGCTACAAGGTAGGACACCTTTTTTATTTTTTAAAAAAAAGTAAGTATTTACCCTACTTTTGATACGGGAATATGACTTTGTAACGGGCCCGAACAGGATAAGATGCCTAAGGATAAAATTGTTTATGAATGATATTGCTATAAATGGATAATCAGGCAGCATTTGAACATGTCGGATGTTTTGTCTCTTTTATCTACCCACTTTTGGCTGATTCAAATGGGTCTTATCAGTTCGCAAAATTGTGTGCAAGCAAAAACAGACTATCATAATTGCTTGACAACCAAATATGTTACATTGTTAATTTCAAATAATAATAAGTACTACTACTACTAGTACTACTTACCTAATAGTAGCCCTTCTTAGAATCATAATTAATCATCGGCACGATATTATGGTAGATACCATAACTTGCTTAAAAAGTGAAGAGGCAGAGTACCCTGAATCGATACACTTGTTATTTGTAAGGGGTTATACTATGGATGAATTAACATACATGAATATTTAAAAAATAGTGGTCCCGGCGAATTTCATACCGCCAATACCTACTATAAACCTTCCCTGCACTATCACGAACATTTTAAAACCAAAATTAACTAAATCGGTCCGGGCGTTCTCGAGTTTTAGTCAGACTAACGAACGGCAATTCATTTTTATTTATAAGAAAGAAGAAGATTATAGAACTTACATACATGTTTCCACCCAGTCACGGAACAAACGTAAATGTTCAACACATGTTTTTTGTCTCTGACGTTGTCTAACCCACGACTCTACCGTAGCCATGGTCACTAACCACCGTTCCACTGAGTCAGTCAACTTGTATCCAGTCATTGTTATATTTTTTCAGAACAAACCGCGTTTACTGAGGTTCTACGTCTACTGCGGCTCGTTTCTGTTGATGAACGCGCTTATACTGGTCGTATTATCTTTCGTCTTCGTGGGATTCCTGGCTTCGTTGCCTATTTTGAAGTGGTGTGGTAAGAATCTACTCGCTATAGTACTGACAAAGCTTTATTTATTAATAACGAGGTAGATACTGAAGATGTATAAATCTAGAGAAGTGATACCTCAGGTTAAGTTGGTTTTAATGTATGAGAGCAATCCGCGCCCTCGCAAGTCCGGTGATGATGACAAGGCTACTCCAAGCCATCATCGTAGTCAGTTAAGGAAAAAAAAGCTCCTTTGAGCTCTATGATTTCTATGAATGCTACAATGACTAAATTGGAATGCTTATTGTGCGTTTTTTTTTTCAGTTATCCACTTCCTCTGTCTTCTGGTGGTGCGGAGCACACATCTGGAGATGGAAGAGGAGAACAAACCACGAGTTTACGAGATGCAGAACCTTTACAGTCCCCCAGCTCCTTTAATACTTTAATTTAATAATTCGAATTAAATAAGACTGATTGTTTAGTGACATGATTATAAGTATTTATTAGACACGTGAGACCATCGTTTTCAGTTTAATTCTTTGACGCTAATGCAAAAGAGATGATAAAAAAGAATAAATATGGTTGGTTACGCTTGCGATTGAAACGCCATTGAAGACTTATATAATGAATAAGCACTGATTCATCTGTTTATTTCAACATTTATCGAAAAAGCGTAGGTATGTAAAAATACTGTTATATAGTACAGTCGCACTAAAACGTTCCAGAAATGAACTTGATGCTACTGTACTTATGTAAATTAGCTTTTATTTTTGGCAAATAAAAGTTGTGGTCAACTCTATTCTGATGTATTATTTGTTTACAAATATTATAATTATTTTTAGAGTTTTTAAGTTTCGAGGTTTTAGATTATATCAATTTACAATGCATTAAAAATCTAGGCTGTATGGCTTAGATTCTCTTGCCAACCCAGAATGGGTGAAAAATAGGAAAAAAAAACAACAGTTGTCAAATTGACGTGACGTATAAACCAGTCACGTTATCATGTTATGTTGTTATACAATAACTATTGCTATTTCTTTTACTCCTTCAAAAATGTCATTTGCTTATCTCTCTGCTACAGTTCGTGAATAGAATTTTAAGTCTGGCCGCATAATCAAAAACGTTGCGAAGCTGGTGAATTTAGCGTTTTCCACTAATATTTGGAATTTCGCTATGTTTTTACATATTTGAGCTATGAAAATATTAATAAAACGTATTTAATTACACGCTTATAGAAGATGTCTAATAAATTTCACCAAAACAGCAGCGTGACTGCTCAAAATCAGGTTCGTCCCGCGTTCCAAAAGCGGCAATGTGTTTGAATGAATTTATCAAATTATTTTGTGTAATGTGATCTATCTATTACAATATTTATGTAAATAAAGATGTTTTATTTCATTTCCCTTAATATTTCAGCTAATACAATGGATAAACGAAGCTGGTATGAGCGAGGGCGGCAAAAGAGCTGGTCTATTGAGGAAGATCATAGAATACATTCTTCATTCCGCCTCGCAGATGATACCAGTCTATTTAGAAAATATATTAAGTTATGTAAACGATAAATCGACTGATGTGAAGAAGCAGGTTATTGCATTTATTGAAGAAATGAGGTGAGAAC
Source organism: Maruca vitrata (assembly GCA_039566165.1). Classification (NCBI taxonomy): domain Eukaryota; kingdom Metazoa; phylum Arthropoda; class Insecta; order Lepidoptera; family Crambidae; genus Maruca; species Maruca vitrata. Next base: position 5,376,056 of record CM076926.1, read on the forward strand.
CGCAGGAACAAAAATGACAGCTGAGCTTTCTGACAACCCTTGTAAATATTGAGTCTTTTGATTCACTAGCCTATTACTTCACTAAACACTATATTTGGTAATTTCAGTAAAATCCACCCAGATTACCTCCCTAAGATCATTGGGCAGCTGCGACTTCTAATTGTTGACTCTGTGATTGCCGTCCAGAAGAGGGCTATACAGGCCTCCAGTATTGTGTACAAAAACACCCTGATGTGGATATGTTCTACTAAAGCTGATATATCCGATATGCAGTATGTGTGGGAGAATCTGACTCAACTAAAGGTATTTTCTGACTCTTGATTTATTCATATTGAATTCATGTACACATGCTAACTTTGGTTTGTAATTGATATAGCATGAGTGTACTAAATAATAACTAAAGTGAGCCCAAAATAAGGACAAAAATGGGGAATATGCATAAATCTGCAATCTTGAATTTTTCAACAACTTTTAAAAAAAAGTAACTTAACATATAATAAAATGTGAAATAAAAATGAAAATCGGTTCACAAACGAAGGATTTATAAGGAATTAAAGTTAATTTTCTATCTCTTTCTTACAAAACAGAGCTTTTTATGGATCGCGTATGGCTGTAGTGTAATTGTGACGTCATCTGCCATATCGGATCTTTCTGTCCACCCGGGAACTTTAAAGAGCTATATCTCGCTTGTCGTTAAAGTAAATTGAAAAATAGAACTACATTCATATTTCTTCGATATTAAAGATTGATTTCTATAATAAAAAAAAATGTGTGCATATTCCCCATTGTATACAATAAGAGTGGCAGCGCAAGATAAGCTGTGGCAGCTAATGGAATGCATGTTAAAACACATGCAGGCAGATAGTAGGGGGCCGTGTGGCAAGGCAAATGTATGGTGCTAGTAATCATGCACTTTTCCTAGCGACCAGACATATTTAGAACATAAATTTCAATAACTGGACACTTGTGTCTGCGATGAATTGGTTACTCAATGTTTGACTGCCGTATGCAGGCCTACTGCTTTATTTACAACTGGCCTAAACCCTTTATCTTCTTGTATGAGACTTGTCTTTAAAAAATCCTCTTTGTTAATTTCAGCTACTAGTACTCAACATGATTGACAGTGATAATGAAGGTATTAGAACTCATTCTATAAAGTTCCTTGAAGAGGTAGTGCTTCTACAGAGTTCCAGTGAAGGGGCTGAGAAAGATGACATCAGTTTAGACAGCCTGCCCAATTTGCCTTTTATCAACCGAAGTGCTCTTGACGATGAATCTGAGTGAGTAGTAGTTACTTCTTGCAATGTTTTCCATACTCATTTAAGTTCACCTATACAATAGCTGAAATTAATATTAGTGTAGATCATAGTGGAAGTTGGTGGTTTAGAGTAAAATGGAACAATGTTTGGAAACCTAAGTAAGTGTCAATGAATAAACCTACTTTGGTAATGGTAAAATGGCCTGGTGTCCAACTTGCAACTCAACATCACTGTGGCAATTTTGCATGAAATATAAGATTACTTTATCAATAAATTACTATTGAGTTCCTTATCAGATGACAAGAGGGCAAGACTCAAGTCTCGCCCATTACCATGAGCGCTGTGGTGAGCTTGACACCTCGCGTCTCTAAATAATATGTTTAGAATAACAATACATGGAAGTTTAATCCGTAAAAGTAGTTCTAAGACATAGTGGTTTTTTTCTTGAATTAGTTCCTTTTTTATTTAAATTATTATTGTTTCAGGCAAATTTTTGATTTACTTGTTAAATTCCACAATTCTCAACATATATCCAGTGTCAACTTGATGTCTTGTATGACCACTCTATGCTTGCTTGCCAAGTTCAGACCGAGCAAATATATGCCCCGAGTCATACAAGCGCTAGGGGACTTGCATACGACGCTGCCGCCGACTTTGTCGCAATCGCAAGTGAACTCTGTAAGGAAGCAGTTGAAAATGTTACTCATCAACTTAATAAAGCATCCATCATCGAACGAAATGATGCCACAACTCACTCAGCTCCTAATTGACATAGGTATGACAACGCAAGAGATAAACAAAGCTATACCCAAAGAGAGGAGGAACAAAAGATTAGGAGAGATCAAGACAGCAGAGGTGCCATCAAAGAGATTCAGGGTGGACTCTCCTCAGAGCAGCAGCCAAGGGAGCGACAGTAACAATCGCAGCGACTTTACGTACGACGACGACAGCAGTCAGGGTACTCCAAAAACGGCCCCCACTCCTCCCGCGGCACCTCCTATTACACCAACCGAAGACAGCCTCTTTGAAGGCCTTAACAATGTAGAAAACGTGGTCAACTTGGTAACAACGACATTGGTCAATCAACTACCGGTTGAAATGCCGAGTAATTTCATCAATGTGTACAAACCGATACCGAATTCGGGAAGCAAGATACAGAAGAGGAATTTGGCGAAAATGATGCTTGCACTCATCAAGGATGAGGTTGTGATTCCCGAACCATCGCCGCCCGTCCAGCCGACGCTATCGGATTTAGCTGCGAAGATACCTCTCCTCAGGGATGACGATGAGAAGATCACTCTCAAAAACGCCGTAGCCAAGCTACAAGAGTCCACCAAAGCAGATAGACAAATGGAAAGTGCCGTCTCCAAGTTGATGGAGGAAACGAGGCAAGAGCACTTGAAAGAGGAAGAGAGGAGGGCCAAGGAGAAAGAGAAACAGGTTGCCCCTCCACCAATGTCTGTTCCTAAGTTGAAGCAGAAGGTGAAATTGCTGAAACTTCAGGAGCTGACGCGGCCGATACCGAAAGAGATAAAAGAGAGGTTGATAATACAAGCGGTCCAAAGGATTCTGAATGCGGAACAGGATGCAGCCATTGGTGGTGCGGCGCAAATCAGAGCTAAATTCATCACAATTTTTGCTTCGAGTTACACGCCAGAAATAAGAGAACTGGTTTTGAACTACATATTAACAGATCCAGCCAGTAGGATTGACTTGGCATTGGCGTGGTTGTACGAAGAGTATGCTTTCATGCAAGGCTTCAATCGACATCCAGTAACGCTCCAACCGAAGGTGCATGAGAAACACGATCAGAACTACAATCAGTTGTTGTGTTCATTGATCACGGAGATATCGGAGAGAGGTGATCCCGCTATGGAGAATAATAAGGATATGTTACTGAGGAAGATTTATTCTGAGGCTCCCGTTATAACGGAGGAAGCTATAGATTACTTGAAACATCTGGTTACTGAAGACAAGGTTACCTTCTTGGCGTTGGAGATACTGGAAGACTTATGCCTGATGCGACCGCCAAGGGCTCACAAGTTTATGACAGCTTTAGTTTGTCATGTGTGTGAGTATAATTTTTTTGCTTAGTTCAAATAAAAAATCCAGCATCATTATTACTACTAAACATAAAACTCAACTTCACAAAATTTCACACTGGTGAACACATTTAGAGGATACAATTACTATTTTAATTTTCATTTTATTATACAAAGACATACATAGTTCCTACAAATAAGTAAATATTCAAATAATAAATAAATAGACAACAGACCTAACTATAATGCTTTTATTTTATTACAAATTTTACGATTTATTATGATTTGTTATCTCACCAAAATCTTAACAGAGTTATACTATAGCCATGGTCTATTGCTCACATACACTGCTTATCATAGCTGTATGTATAGTCCATTCAACCAATCCAAACAATTCCAGTGAACGAAAACGAGGAAGTGCGAGAGACGACGCTCAAATCGGTGGTAAAAGTCTACCAGCGCGGCTCCGAAGCGGTCAAGAAAGTAATAGAGAAGCACGCCACTCTGTACCTCGGCTTCATATCGCTGTCCAGCCCGCCGCCCGAGCTGGTCTGCGCGCGGCACCACGGGCTGCGCGTGCCCTGGACCGACGACATGTTCAAGCTGTGCCTGAGCCTGGTGATGGCGCTGTTCCCTCACAACGAGCGTGAGTATCGGCTCCGAAGCGTAAGAGAGTGATGGGGAAGCACACTGCTCTATACCTCGGCTTCATATCGCTGTCCAGCCCGCCGCCCGAGCTGGTATATTATGTAACATAACAGGTTCATAGTTCTGTATCCTACTTCCTGAAGAGAGGTTGATAATACAAGCCGTCCAAAGGATTCTGAATATCTCACAGCGAGCGTGAGTATCGGCTCCGAAGCGTAAGAGAGTGATAGAGAAGCAAGCCACTCTATACCTCGGCTTCATATCGCTGTCCAGCCCGCCGCCCGAGCTGGTCTGCGCGCGGCACCACGGGCTGCGCGTGCCCTGGACCGACGACATGTTCAAGCTGTGCCTGAGCCTGGTGATGGCGCTGTTCCCGCACAACGAGCGTGAGTATCGGCTCCGAAGCGTAAGAGAGTGATAGAGAAGCACGCCACTCTGTACCTCGGCTTCATATCGCTGTCCAGCCCGCCGCCCGAGCTGGTCTGCGCGCGGCACCACGGGCTGCGCGTGCCCTGGACCGACGACATGTTCAAGCTGTGCCTGAGCCTGGTGATGGCGCTGTTCCCGCACAACGAGCGTGAGTATCGGCTCCGAAGCGTAAGAGAGTGATGGGGAAGCACACTGCTCTATACCGCAGCTTTTATGCGATTCGTTTAGTTACTACTTCTAGTAATAGAAGGGTAGGTATATTATGTAACATAACAGGTTCATAGTTCTGTATCCTACTTCCTGAAGAGAGGTTGATAATACAAGCCGTCCAAAGGATTCTGAATATCTCACAGCGAGCGTGAGTATCGGCTCCGAAGCGTAAGAGAGTGATAGAGAAGCAAGCCACTCTATACCTCGGCTTCATATCGCTGTCCAGCCCGCCGCCCGAGCTGGTCTGCGCGCGGCACCACGGGCTGCGCGTGCCCTGGACCGACGACATGTTCAAGCTGTGCCTGAGCCTGGTGATGGCGTTGTTCCCGCACAACGAGCGTGAGTATCGGCTCCGAAGCGTAAAAGAGTCGTGGAGAAGCACGCCACTCTATATCTCAGCTTTACATGATTCGCCATTTATATTGGCAGCCCGGTCTTTATGATGATAATGTAATTTTTATTTTTCGGTATAACAACGAATGTTTAATATTAGTGTCCTCCCATAAAAGTATTCTTTAGAGGACATTGATTGGGACAAACGAAGTCCTTAATAAATTTTATCTTTGGGACCCTTCTATCACCGCCAACGGCAGGATAAATATATTTTCTTTAAGTCTCACAAGATGACCTCACTTCACCTGATAGTAAGCAATAGTGAGATCCAAATATGAGGTCAAGAGGCACAATAAACCATATTGAGCCTGTCGCACTCACCCTGAAGGTAAAGTTTCACGCTCCGCCTGAATCATATGAGGAATTACCAACAATAAAAAACGGCCCACGGCTATAACTCGGTAATGCATCTGTTTTGTAGTCTAATAAAATTATAATGTGATTTCAGAGCTAATCGTGGAAGTGGCCCGCGTCTACGGCTGTGCTGGGTCGGAAGCTAAGCGAGTGGTTCTCCGCGTGGTCGAAGCGCCCGTTCGTACCACGCTGAAGGCGGCCGGGGCTCCGGGGACAGCGCTGAGCGGCGGGATCCTAGCGCTATTAGACGAGTGCCCGCGCGGAGCCGAGACTTTACTCACCAGGCTCGTACATATAGTTACGGAGAAATGTGAGTATATCAGAACTTTAGAGTTGATCGTCAGCTATTTCCGCTTGCGGGGGCAAGTGCGGTGATGATGACAAGGCTACCAAGCCAATCGAGCCATCATAGTAAGCCAGTTGCAGTAAACTTAAAGCTTAGTTGCAACAAGATATTGTAATATTCCCACGGGAACGGGACTTAGTGGAAAAAAACTTTTGTATAGGGCATTCCATGCCAAGCGGACAGGTAAAAATTGTTGATGCTTCAGATTTCAATAATATTTTACTATATTATACCTATATAGGTTCTCAATATAGACAATTAATATTTTTACTCTGTGATATATAGTTATCGATTTAGAGGCTAATGAAGTTTGGACTCTACAGCAGAAATGCACTATTTGTAGTCCCAAAAAACAATATTTAAAATCTAAAAAAAATAAACCTAATACATGATTTTTTTAGTTTAGTTATTGAGCTTTCTTATGACATTTTTAGAAAGTGAATTTTTTTATTTTTTTAAGGAAAAATATGGGTTTTTATTTTTTAGCCTCGATTCTCCCAAACTTGGACCACTTTATTTTTTTTAATTTTTTCTCCAAAAATAACTCATAGTATGCAGATAATCCTTGCTAATTCTCATAATGGGCCCTGAGGTAGTTTAGGAGCTAGACCAGTTACAAGGCCGGAGCGCAGTGGTAGGCGCCGTGCCGCGCCTGCCGCCCCTTAGTAACAGTTAACAACACAGCCGCGCTCTGGCCTAGTAACTGGTCTAGTTCCGAAACTATTCCCGGGCCTGGATTATCTACATACTATAAGGTATTTTTGAAAAAAAAATTAAAAAAAATAAAGTGGTCCAAGTTTGAGAATATCGAGGTTAAAAATAAAAATCAATTTTTTTTCTTCAAAAAATTAAAAATCCACTTTCTAAAAATGTCACAATAAAGCTCAATAACTAAACTATAAAATTCAAGCATTAAGTTTAATTTTATTACATTTTAAATATTATTTTATGGGACTACAAATAGTGCATTTCTGCTATAGAGTCCAAACTTCATTAGCCTCTAAATCGCTAACTATGTATCACAGAGTAAAAATATTTATTTTCTATATTGAGGACCCATATAGGTATAACATAGTAAAATATTACTGAAATCTGAAGCATCAACATTTTTTACCTGTCCGCTTGGCATGGAATGCCCCGTATGTAAAAATCTAAACCGCTTAAGATAGAGGCTTGAAATTTGGCATGCAGGTACCTTAATGAAAGTAAAACTTACTTGCAACGCGATATTGTAAAATTTCCACGGGAATGAGAGTTATTGGGTAAACACTTTTGTATGTAAAATCCTGTAGTAGACGCGAACGAAGGCACAGGCGCGGGCACAGCTAGTTACGAGTATATTGCTATAAGCTTTGAACATGTATTGTTATTGTCTTTATCTGTTTCCCAGCGGCGCCGTCCCCAGAGCTGGTGTCCCGCGTGCGGGAGCTGTACGCGACTCGCGTGTCGGACGTGCGATTCCTCATCCCCGTACTCACCGGACTATCCAAGAAAGAGGTCAGTGGGTTACCCCATTAGCAATTCCTATTTTTACCCCGGTGTCATGAAGGCATGGACTGCAGTTCCAGCTCATTCTTTCCCTCCGTCCTATGATCCCGTGCACTTCAGGCGATGCGTAAAACGGCAATTAAAGCACTAAGGCTTTAAGACTAAGGCTCAATAAGGTATACATTATTGATAAATGTGTTAAGCATCGGGCAATACTACAGGCAGGGGTTTGCACGGTGCGGTGTGTGGGACTCTCGGAGACTGAAACTTCCGACAAGCTACTCCTGGGAAGGTGATCTATATGTATACCCACTAATTATCCGCGGTACAACTCCTTGGCCATTGGTGGTGCAGCGGGATCTGATAAAATTCACGCTAACGCTGCTCTCAGCCGCCTAGATGGGATGAACTCATTGCGCCAGTGATTCCCGCCCTTCAGATGAACACCGAGTGCAATTTAAAATATTTAGAATATTTATTTATTTGCAACATGTTCTTAACCTAGGTACAAAAACATGACCCTGTAAGGGAGTGTGCAAAACTTACATAACTAACTTAACTTATACTTACAAATTTTAAAAGAAAATTTAATTGAATATCTTATACATCATAAAAACATAAATCTTAATAGTATATGTTGTACTAAGCAATTGCAATTTTTATACAATAAAAAAATATTTAAGGATTTACAAATGTGTTTAAGTATACTGTTAAAAATATGTTATCTTTACTGTAATTATTTGAGTGAGCACTTCCCCAAGCCCGCACCCACCGGTCTCCGGGCCGGGTTCAAACTCCCTCCTCTGGAACAGAGATATGCTCGAACTCGGCCAACGACAAGAAGTCGAATTGTCAACACGACCGCCAACAATATTAGCCTTACACCTTATGAAGGTCGGCAAGTAGTATTAGGTAAGATCCAGACATTAACTATGTCTAGAAAATCCGCTCCGAAACCAATCCATTTTTCAGCAATAACTTTCTAATAGTAAACCTCTTTTTCAATTACAGATTTTAGCGGCTCTACCGAAATTGATAAAGCTCAATCCAGTGGTTGTAAAGGAGGTTTTCAACAAGCTACTCGGTTTGCAAAACCCGGGCGAAGAAAAGTCACCTGGTGAGTAAAATATATTCAAATGTACACATGTACATATTTAATTGTAGTATAAATTGAATATGCAATTTTAAATTATACAATATCTCTCCTTACAGTGTATGAGATTTGTAAGTATTTCGTTTCTCTTTCCCTCACTCACAATTAAGTTTTGAGCAAACAAATATCAATATATTCACGCAAATGTGTAAAATGCCTTGTTATATTATTATATATGTGTAGCACTTACATGTAATTGTGTGGAAGATTTATTTCTGTGCACATTTATTGCTATATTGTGTGGTTTGAAGATTTTATTAGACTGGCTCAATAGCATAGTGGGTAGTGGAGGCCAGAGAGGTCTAGGCTGAAAAGTAGTGCTATTGGTACCTAACTTACACAAGTATTTGTGTGACATATATTATTTAAGTATGTTTATGTATTCCACTGTTGATTATTTTATAATTATGTAATACAAGTGCTACTTATTTGGGAATCAGGTAAATGTATGTGTTTGTGTGTGTATGGACCAATTTAAAATCAATATCTGAAAAACTTAAGAAAAGAAGAATTTCGTCTATCCTTTATAAAATCCTCCTGTATTACAATAAAAAAATTATAATGAACATCATACTCGAGTCAAATATAATTAAATTTTGTGTTTTAATAAAATTAAAAAATCTGCACAGTTTGAAGATCATATAAATAGTAACAATGTAATCTGCCACAGATTTTAAGAGTCTAAATAATGTGTTTAGAATAACAAACAATACAGGCGAGTTAATCAGTAAAATTTGTTTTATTTCAAATGTGTAGTGTTCTCGCAAATAATAGACAATAGTATATGACTTTGTCTATATTCGTTACATGTTTTTTTTTATTCGTTGCAGTCTCCCCGGTGGAGCTATTGATCGCGCTGCACCTCATCGACCCGGGCACGGCCGACCTCAAGTACATCATCAAGGCGACCGCGCTTTGCTTCGGAGAGAAGCAGACATACACGCAGGACGTAAGTGGAAGAAAAAAAAACAAAAACCTTTTATAGGGTTCCGTATTCAAAGGATGAAAACGGAACCGTTTACGCTGCTTTGCTGACTTTGTCCGTCAGTCTTCATCAGGCTTTATCTCAAGAACGGTGATAGGAAGACAGTTCAAATTTTCACAGCTAATGGATTTATATTGCCCTATAACAAGAAATAATAAAAGTGAAATAAATATTTAAGGGAGGGTTCTATACAAAAAACGTGATTTCGTTTTACAATTTTAGTTCGGAACCCTACCTGTTAAAGTGTTCAACGCAGTATGTATATAATTAAACCATCAACATAACATGCCATAAAGTTGATTATTTTTACAGTACATTTTTCTTATGAAACAATCATGAATACTAAAAACAACTTTTAGGCATTCACAACAGGTTACAATCAAAAATTTATTTGAATTAAAACATTTGAAAATTAGAAATCTAGATTATGACCCACGAACATGTACAAACATTGTGGTTATCAATAGTAACTGGTTTGTAACCAATTAAAATGGAAAGATATTTTGAGAAGAATAAGATTTATTATAAGATTATATAATTATTTTACAGGTATTGTCAGCGGTCTTGCAGCGTTTGGCAGAAGAGGCTGAAATACCTGTTCTGATGATGAGGACGGTTCTTCAGGCGTTGACTTTGTACCCCGGTTTGGGTCCTTTGGTGCTCAACATTCTGGAACTGTTGGTGGAAAAAGAGGTAGGTGGAATGTTTTTAAAGATTTTTTTTCCTAACTGACTTACGATTATGGCTTGGAGTAGCGTTGTCATCATCACCAGACTTGCTGGGGAGCGGATGGCTCTCTCCCTTAGATATTTTATGTGGAGAGTGGTTGATATCTCGGTTAATATAGCGAGAGGTCAGGTGGAGGGACGGTCTGCAGACAATGAGACAATGAGTGTTAGGGAATGGAGAGTGTTTTACTTGTGTGCTATATTATGCGCAGTCAGCTTATCTCCATTGAGGCTGGCGTGGTAGAAAAGGGTTATTACCAGTCGTCGCCGCACTCGTCACCATCGTGGGTGTATCACAATACGTTTATTCGACGTTCATACAGTGAAGGAAATTATTGCGAGTAGACGTGCACATTTGAGAAGCAATTCTAAAGTCGCCCCGGTTCAGGGTAGGCTCGTGCCTTTCGATGGGGGCGTATATGGGCCGGCGGTGATGATGATGTGGTGTGCTAGGGATGTGAGCCTTCCGCTCCCCCGCCAGTCCGGTGAAGCTGCCGTCTAAGGCAGACAGCTAAGTCCTAGCAAAAAAAAATTTTTTTTTTGACGTGGTGTGTCTTCCTCAGGTGTGGCAGAACAAGGTAGCGTGGGAGGGCTGGGTGAAGTGCCTGTCGCGCCTCCTCCCCGACGCGCTCCCGCTCGCCTCCCGCCTCCCGCGCGACCTCCCCCCCCCCGCCGCCGCCGCGCTCGCCGCCGCCCTGCGGCCCCACGCCGCCGCCCTGCCGCCCGTAGCCGCCCTGCTGCAGGTACGTACCGACCTACACACGGGTCCGTCCCCCGCCGCCCTGCTGCAGGTACCGACCGAGCGACACACGGGTCCCCCCCCCCGCGCCGCCCTGCTGCAGGTACCGACCGAGCGACACACGGGTCCCCCCCTCCCGCGCCGCCCATAGCCGCCCTGCTGCAGGTATCACCCGAGCGACACACGGGTCCCCCCACGCGCCGCCCATAGCCGCCCTGCTGCAGGTACCGACCGAGCGACACACGGGTCCCCCCCACGCCGCCCATAGCCGCCCTGCTGCAAGTACCGACCGAGCGACACACGGGTCCCCCCCCACGCGCCGCCCATAGCCGCCCTGCTGCAGGTACTGACCGAGCGACACACGGGTCCCCCCCACGCCGCCCATAGCCGCCCTGCTGCAAGTACCGACCGAGCGACACACGGGTCCCCCCCACGCGCCGCCCATAGCCGCCCTGCTGCAGGTACTGACCGAGCGACACACGGGTCCCCCCCACGCCGCCCATAGCCGCCCTGCTGCAGGTACCGACCGAGCGACACACGGGTCCCCCCCACGCGCCGCCCATAGCCGCCCTGCTGCAGGTACCGACCGAGCGACACACGGGTCCCCCCCACGCCGCCCATAGCCGCCCTGCTGCAGGTACCGACCGAGCGACACACGGGTCCCCCCCCACGCCGCCCATAGCCGCCCTGCTGCAAGTACCGACCGAGCGACACACGGGTCCCCCCCACGCGCCGCTCATAGCCGCCCTGCTGCAGGTACCGACCGAGCGACACACGGGTCCCCCCCCACGCGTCGCCCATAGCCGCCCTGCTGCAGGTACCGACCGAGCGACACACGGGTCCCCCCCCACGCCGCCCATAGTCGCCCTGCTGCAGGTACCGACCGAGCGACACACGGGTCCCCCCCCCCGCACGCGCTGCCCATAGGCGCCCTGCTGCAGGTACCGACCGAGCGACACACGGGTCCCCCCCACGCCGCCCATAGCCGCCCTGCTGCAGGTACCGACCGAGCGACACACGGGTCCCCCCACGCCGCCCATAGCCGCCCTGCTGCAGGAACCGACCGAGCGACACACGGGTCGCCCCCCCCGCGCCGCCCTGCTGCAGGTACCGACCGAGCGACACACGGGTCCCCCCCCACGCGCCGCCCATAGCCGCCCTGCTGCAAGTACCGACCGACCGGCACACGGGTCCCCCCCCCACGCGCCGCCCTGCTGCAAGTACCGACCGAGCGACACACGGGTCCCCCCCCCCACGCGCCGCCCATAGCCGCCCTGAGCGACACACGGGTCTGTCTAAATGAGACTGAGACTGAGAAGGTTTAACCGAAACTCAAACGCCCGTTCGAACCGCTTTATTACTTAGTGCGTAGAGATTCTTTAGCTTTAAGCATCGATTTCTTGCGGCAAGCAGGACCTGATTACGTTACATCTTATTAAAGAACGATAGCTTCTCTCGTTTTTGAGTTGGACAATTAAAATATTGAAAAATTTTAAAAAGCATTTTTTTTAAAGTAATAATTTGCTAGTATTACTAAAGGCAAATCGTTCTGCCACGGGAAAACAACCACTCAAAATTTTACGGTGTATAGTGCGTGCTGTGATACGCTCTAGAAAATGGCTGCCTTACTGCTACAGGGACTGGCCACCGCGCAAACATTAGTATTTATTTATTTATTTCACGCCATAGTTATAATGGATATAAAATCGAGTCCCCTAAAACAAATAACTCTATAATAAGCCTATCATTTTGGGCACGGCAACATAACGCAGGATACTAAACAAATACACTAAAATGAAGATTTATAGTAGAGACGCTGGAAGTTGACCGATGTCAGACTGACTGCACTAGTGAGGACAACGGTAAAATTGCCGAAGCATATGAGTATACCAGAGCCGCTCTAAATTGACTGATTTGACACATGTCACAGTGACTGCACTAGTGAGGGTCAACGGTAAAATTACCGAAGTATATAAGTAACAGTTATTTCCACTTTATAACCAAGCAATGTCTAATTATAACAAATTTTTATTAAAAACATTTATTCACATCCAGAAGATAATTGAAGTTTCTTTTTTAAAAATATATTTGTTTTTAAAATACAAAACTTATTAAATACTTCATCCTATTTAAAAAAAAATACCTGGTGGGTATTACCCATGACGTCACTATAAAAACGTGTCAAACGGCGTAACCTTGTAAAAGCGTAATACAGAGTGGAATTCTTACGTTTTCATTTTATAAATTCAATTATTTTTAGTAAGAAAAGACAAAAAAATCGATAATTAGGTGCATTTGACATTTTGAAATAATGTCTTATTTTTAAAAGTTTTTCTTTATGATTCGCTAAATATGTTCCTCTTAACAAAGATAGATGCAAAATATAAAATAAAGAGTGTCAAATCAGTAATCTAAGAGCGGCTCCGGTATAAGAAATAAAAAGTATACCTATATTTTGAATCGCTCGGTGGAACAGTGGATAGTGACCCAAACCACTACCTACGGTTCCAAAAGTCGTGGGTTCGATTCCCACCCGGGACAAATATTTGTGTCACGAACATTTTTCTGCCTTACTGCAAGTACAGGGGTTAGTGTGCAAAATATTATAAAAATAAAATTGAATGTTTATTTTTAATAAAATATAAATATATATTAAATGTATTTAATTTAATCTTCCAAGTGTTTCAACTTAGGTGATTAAGGTAGAACAGTGCTCTGCGATGAACTCAACGGAAACTAATATTTACCATGTAGGTAAAATTATTAATAATAAACACTAAAGCTTGATCCATAAACAACACAATAGCAAATATTTAGCAGCATTTGGGCATTAATTACCAAGGTACATTATTGAAGTAGTTCATGCAACACAAATTTTAAATTAACTGTACTGTTGAATTGTGAGTCATGCCAATCAAAAAATATAAATAAACCTCATTAGCATATTCCTTCTGTGACAACCCGACGATAAAATTCAAACAATAACCAATAGATGGCGTTATCAGTCCCTCTCCATGCTAATATTCGCATATGTATGTAATCCTAGTCCGCGCAAGCAAAGTTTTTGTCCGCTGTAAGTATATATACAACGCAGCCAGGTCACACTTAGACCGTGGGTCAAGGTAACACCACATAGCTCAAAGAAGAGTTCCTCAAAAAAGAATAACTTGAATATTAGTATTCGCGTTAATACTAGCTGCCCATAGCGCAGTCGCAATGGGGAGATTCCAAGACGCAATATTAATTGAAATACGTCGCAAGCGTGGGGGCTCTATGCGCACATGCAGCGACGGATATCAGAACATGTTTATATTTTTTTACTTTGAGAACCAACAGCTAACGAAAATAAAATAAATTGCTCCGTATATATTGGTGTGTCATTTGTATATTTTCATGTTTGAATATTTTCCACAGTTAAATTGAATCTTCTTGACAATTGTACCTCTAGATCAGAAATATATTGTTTGATAAATAATAACCATGATAAATAATGTTCCACAACATTACATGAATTGTTCTGCTTCCCTGATAAGTTGTTTAGAAACTTGTGATTTAATAAATAACAGAAATAACAGTAGAATACAAAGTTATAGACATATACTTATGTTAATATATAAATGACACCCAGACAATACGCAAACAATGATTTACATCACACAAAAAAATTGTTCCGAGTGGGAATCGAACCCACGACTCTTAGTGCAAGAGACAGGGGCTCTACCCAATGCGCCGTCGAGCCAGTCAAATGTCAAGCGCGATACACACTGAGCCCAGACACAACCCGAAGTCGTGGGTTCGATTACCACAGGGGACAAATATTTGTCTAACGATGTTTGTACCGTGTCTGGGTGTTATTAAATATATTTAAGTATATTTGTGTATAGCACAGTGATATCCGTATCATGACACAAGTGTTTAAGTAATTTACTCTGGCATCAGAACAAGTTGTAATCATTTATCGTCATCAGCCCATAAACATCCACACTGCTGGGGTACGGGCCTACCCTAAACTATGTACATATGTAAAGTTAGTAGTCAAAGCAAGAGTCGCTGCTTTAACGCCAGTTGTTTGTGTTTGCAGGAACAACTCCCGTTCGCCGGCGCACCCAACCCGATGGAACCGCTGCCCCCTGGCATGGAGTGAGCTGACCTGACCACCGCTCCCCTACCACCAGGATCACTAACCAGGGAGGACACTACACTGTCTAATGACTAGACAGAAGAAAATGTAATAGGGATCATGCATGGATTTTCTTATAGACTCATTTTAATGTTTCATTCAATAGATTTGACAATATAAAATTTACTTTAAAATATCTTTATTATAACAACGTTATGGAGCTCTAAAGTTACTGATTAGACTAAGGTCAAATGTCGTTTTTAACTCTATACACTTTTTATAGATAAGTCTGTTTTCGTGGAAGAAATAAATGTATTACCTTTAAATGTTTGTATCTCGTCCAAAGTTCTGTTTGAACAATATTAACGATAAATTAGAGAAAATACCAGAATATTTTTCATCCGTATTCCCCATTGTGACAGACCATAAGTAGGCTGTGGGAGTAATCTAACCAGTTTGCCCCCCTTTTGACATTGTCTTACTGATGTTTGGATTCGGAACATCTATGCACTGTCTAATTTGAACCGACCGACGAACCGGCTTACCTACTTACCACAATTTGTAAGGTCACTATCGACTAATATTACCGCCTTGATTACTTGGTCCAAATCTACGAATGATAGCTGATCGCTAAAATAGTTGGGGATCCTGGGATAGAACCTTTAGCTAGCCCCAAAAGTGAAGATAAAGAATAAATAAAATAATTCTATCGTTTGTAAATAATAAAATGGGTAAAATAACTAATTAATATGAAATAGACAAAGATTAATGGGAAACTTTGCAAGTGACACAAATTTAAGAGCTCTACATTGGCGCTACCATCAATCAATCAATTAGATAATTCTAAACTACACTGTATAAGCAACGTCAGAAATTATCCTGAAAATTTTATTAATAAAATGTATTCCTTTTGGTCAATAATCATCGCGTTTTCTTATTTAAATATCCCATCAGTCTATAAAATAGATAGATTTCACTTATGTTGCTCCAATATGATTGTAGATTACACCACCCGTTATAAAGCCAGGAACCATTATCAGTTTTTATCCTAAGGATTATGAAGTGATGTTTCTTTTTTTGTAAATAATATGTTATTTTTTCAATGAGTTGAGGTAACTAAACAATTTAAACTTTGGAGATGGTGTTTTATTTATTCCTTTTCCTAGTGTGTATTTACAAATTGATGCTATCTATACCGATATTTTTTTCTTATTCTAACTGCTAGAAAAACATTATGCAAGCATGATATTTTTTTTTCGATAACTAACACGCGCACTTTATTAAGCAGCGCACATTTAAAATAGATGTCGCACCTACTAAAATTTTGTCACTATTAGTCCAGTCAAATTAGGTTTCATCTGCGGAAAAATTACTAGTGAGCTGAATTTTGGTACACACCTTTATTACGGCATTGTAATGAAGGTGTGAAAAATCGACATTCATATCGTGCCGGCTTAAAAAGTTATAGGGGTCAAAAGGTCGCGAATATCTTGCGATCTATTGCTTGTAGGTTAATTGAGGTCATTAGAAAAATTATTTGTTATAAAATTATCTACAAAAAATGTCCTTTGCATTTTTTTGTAGAATTGAAAGTTTTCGGAGGAGAGCGCCGAGAAAGCACTCACATACGGTCTTGCCAAGCGACTCTGGCCTCTCTCGCTCAGGTCGCGTTCCGGGATCACCACTGTACGAACCGGAGCCAGGGGGAACATTGTTGGGGCAAGTGCCAGACCAGTGGAGTCTTAGCGGCGGTATTGTGCGAGCGGAGGGGGTCAGCCCGCCGGCCAAGGGGACTCGTAGAAACGGAGGCCCTTCTGTCCGGCGGACTGGCCAACTCCGACCCGCTCAGCTCAATACCAATGCGACTCCACGCCTTGTCTCGTTGTTGCCGCAGCAGTGGTCTCCTCTTTAAGCGGGCTTTCAGGGTGAGTGCGACAGGCTCAATATGGTCTATTGTGCCTGTCGAACTCATATTTGGATCTCACTACCGCTTACTATCAGTTGGAGTGAGGTCATTTTGTTAGCTCAATAAATAAAAAATTAAAAAAAATTGTATACCAAGGCGTACGCCCTATGCTTTTCATTGATATTTGTAAGCGTGTTGTTAGTAAAATCTACTACATACAGACATATAGCATTAGTAATACTATACTCTATTCCATTTATGAAGTCCTTTTTGACATTTCGAAGAACGTAACTCTGCACGTTTCAAATAAATCCAATTTAATATCACTTTTTGTGTTTAGTAGGAAATCGTTATTTAAAAAATATACAATTATACAAAAACACCCTACAATTAATTTACAAGCAAAAAAAACTTATTGTTTTTGATCTAACTATTGTTTCTATATCTGAACTTCAAAAAAAAAATAGTTTTTTTGCGCGTATGCAGTTACGTACTATGGTTTATGTTTTACTTTTAAACATAGTGACGTGCCTCAAGTATTCGGTTAGATAAACCGATCGTTCCCGAATGAAAATGAATCTAGCGGCAATGGGACTGCTTATAACTTTAATGCATTTTACAATAAAACGTAATAAAAAGTGCAGTCCTTTGCAGGTAATATGTAAACTGATTAAATAATAAAATAAATTAATAAATCAAGCAGTGATGATTAATAACTATAAAATCAAACATAAAAACTTAAATGAATTGTTTGTTTTTATTTTAATCTGATGCTCATAGTAACTGTTGAGTTACTCCATTACGCGATACAATTCGTATAATTAATTTAGTGTTGCAACTATAGGTACTCGGTGCAAACAGTCCTGGCAGTAAACGGTGTCAAACATTCGGTGCCATTAATAAACGAGTCTTTGACACTTTGAGTATAAAGCCACTCAAAGCTTTGACACGAGCCTATAACTGTTATGATCCTTTAAACTCAGTGTAAATTTTAAATAACTTAACTAATATTATCCAATCGTGTATTTCTTTTTTGGACAAAAAACAAGTTTGGAAGTTTTGCATGTCTAAAATTGTTCTTTCGATAATTTTTATTAAACTTATCTTTTGAAAGTTAGTTCGATTTGAATTTGTTACAAATCGAGAATCGTTGCCACTGAATATCGATTTCTAAGGGTACTTCCCTAGTACTGAACTATTGACAGCTGTCAAAAAGGACTTCATAATTGGAATAGAGTATAGTACAGAAAGTTATCCTTTTGGAAAAGGAAAACTGAAAATTATGAAGATGTTTGAAAAAGATCTGATTTAAACAATTTTGCAGAAATATTCCAACAAGAAAATTGCTCTCGAGATGCATTGTCAATGCTAGGACATATTTTCTACCGCTGCAATTTTTTGTACAATTACAAATCTTTTTTTAAACATCTTCATGATTTTCAGTTTTCCTTTTCCAAAAAGGAAAACTTTCTGTACTAGTATTACTAATGCTATATGTCTGTATGTAGTAGATTTTACTAACAACACGCTTACAAATATCAATGAAAAGCATAGGGCGTACGCCTTGGTATACAATACCGTATGTGAGTGCTTTCTCAGCGCTCTCCTCCGAAAACTTTCAATTCTACAAAAAAATGCAAAGGACATTTTTTGTAGATAATTTTATAACAAATAATTTTTCTAATGACCTCAATTAACCTACAAGCAATAGATCGCAAGATATTCGCGAAAAACTGATTTTCGCGACCTTTTGACCCCTATAACTTTTTAAGCCGGCACGATATGAATGTCGATTTTTCACACCTTCATTACAATGCCGTAATAAAGGTGTGTACCAAAATTCAGCTCACTAGTAATTTTTCCGCAGATTGGTGTTTAAAAGAGCTAATTTGACTGGACTATATGCTGGTTCCAATTTTCAATTAGGAATTAAATGAAAACAATAATAAAAATTATAATTATTTCGCAATAAATTTCAATGGGTACTTTATCCCCACTTAACCCACTATACCCACAGCTTACACAAATCCCTATGAAATCTAGGGTTTGTGTAAGCTGGTATCTGGAAATTTAAGATATCCAATACGTCCATAAGAACGCGCAACTAAACTTTAACAAGCAATGCCTAAAACGCATTGCCTTCCAAAAATATATCATCAGAAGTGGGATCAACTCTTGCTCGTTGTCCTGCTGATGAACGCGCACTAAACCTGCTTATGTATCCAGAAAAACATAACGCTTGCGCGATGTAACTTGGCACAGTGACATCTGAAGGTATGAGTACTAACAAAATGGTATGCCAACACGTGGCATGCTTTTGACGTAAAGAGTACAATACAAATTAAAGGTTTCCAAGAATATCACTAGATAGCGCTTCGAACTTCGCACTCCGGCAAGAAATGTCACAATAGTCACAATGCCATATAAGTTCAAGAAGACTGTATTTGACTCGTTCAAGTCATAGTATCTTAGTAGGTATATTATTAATTCTTAGTCACTTTTAACTAGTTTTATTTGGGTTTCTTTTTTCATTTTTTCTGCTCACATTGCTTGTCGTTGCAGCCTGTAAGTGAATCTGCACTTACCTATGTTCCTATTATAGTCTAAGATCCCGTTATAGAACGACCTTCACCTAGATGCTTATTTAATGAAACGTATTTTATATTTAATTTAATATGTCAATAAATATTTATAAACAATAGTGTGCGTTCGCCCAGCAAAAAAGTATCTCCTTTCAAAAAATAATGATGCGGATATTCTGTGCCTTATCTCGAGTAATTGTGCCCGAAATTTTAAATCTAAAGGGTTTGGAGTTATTTAAGATGAACTGATTCTGCTGCACGAACGTTCGTCCAGCAAAATAATTTTTTTTTTAGTCTAGCAGGATATAAAATATGCAAAAAGATAGCTTACAAACGGCTGTAAATGTGCCGTAAAAATGAAATTTGTGCCTCTGAAGATTTAAGAGATATTAAGTTTTTGCTGGGCGAACGTTTTAGCGAATGCTGTATATCGGAAACTGTTGGACGCGCAGTGATGATTTTTTATACGGATACGGTATATTTGTGCGTATTTGTGCCCAAATTTTCAAAAACATGACTAGCATGGTTCAGGAGTTATGATTTTTTCCTAGAAAATGAAAAAAGGCTCTACCCCTTGAACGAACATGACCAAGGACTTCGCGTTAGTGCCAACAGGTACCTATTATATATTCCCACGATCCTATAAAGTTTCACCGGTCTACTTCATATCATTGGCGAGTTATTAACGATATTGTCATTTTTTTGAGGTTATCTTGATTCAAATTACTTAGAATAGGAAAACGCTAGTTTTCTGTGAGCTGGCTTATTACATTCTTAAACAATAATTAGTGCCTTATTTTAAGAATACGTATACAAAAAATCAGTTCAATATACCCATTAGATTAGACAAAAACGATAAAAAACTATACGACATATTTTTGGTAGATTAACCGACAAAATTCGAGTGAACATTAAAAGGCGGCTGCACGATACTTCAAGCTAGTCTTCCTAATTTGATGGCGTTCTAAAGATATTCAAACAGTACAGATGCGTGATTAATTGTTAAGTTGGAACATATTTTATAATAGAGACATGCGAGGAAATGCTGCGATTGTCATGGGCACCTTTGGGCCGGGGGTGAGCGGGGGTGGGTAAAAAAGATTATTTATTTATGTTTATTATTTATTCATTTTTTACTTTATTTTCCTTCATTTGTTGACATGTTTAAATTTGTTTTATGTTATATGGTTTTTTTATTTTAGTTTTATTTTTAGTAGATATGTGAAGTTATTAAATTCATTTATAATTTATATTGTATAGAGACATTAAATAACATGTGCTTTTTTGTGTATAATAATACTTACCTACACTATAATTTGTAGTGTATTATTACAAAACAGATTTTTTTGCCGTTTTCTAAGGACAATATATATTGTTAATAACAACACATTACATATTAGTGTTTTAATTATAATGAAAAAATAACACATTTTATTTAGTGTCCCTAACATAAAATATATTCCAACTTAACAATTCTGCACGTATCTGTAGTATTATATATCAAATTAGGAAGACTAGCTTGAAGTATCGTGCGGCCGCCTTTTAATGTTCACTCGAATTTGGTCGGTTAATCTACCAAAAATATGTCGTATGGTTTTTTATCGTTTTTGTCTAATCTAATGGGTATATTGAACTGATTTTTTGTATACGTATTCTTAAAATAAGGCACTAATTATTGTTTAAGAATGTAATAAGCCAGCTCACAGAAAACTAGCGTTTTCCTATTCTAAGTAATTTGAATCAAGATAACCTCAAAAAAATGACAATATCGTTAATAACTCGCCAATGATATGAAGTAGACCGGTGAAACTTTATAGGATCGTGGGAATATATAATAGGTACCTGTTGGCACTAACGCGAAGTCCTTGGTCATGTTCGTTCAAGGGGTAGAGCCTTTTATCATTTTCTAGGAAAAAAAATCATAACTCCTGAACCATGCTAGTCATGTTTTTGAAAATTTGGGCACAAATACGCACAAATATACCGTATCCGCATAAAAAAAATCATCACTGCGCGTCCAACAGTTTCCGATATATAGCATTCGCCAAAACGTTCGCCCAGCAAAAAACTTAATATCTCTTAAATCTTCAGAGGCACAAATTTCATTTTTACGGCACATTTACAGCCGTATGTAAGCTATCTTTTTGCATATTTTAAATCCTGCTAAACTAAAAAAATAAAATTATTTTGCTGGACGAACGTTCGTGCAGCAGAATCAGTTAATCTTAAATAACAACGAACCCTTTAGACGCACAAATTTAAAATTTCGGGCACAATTACACGAGATAAGGCACAGAATATCTGCATCATTATTTTTTTGAAAGGCGATACTTTTTTGCTGGGCGAACGCACACTAAACAATAGCAAATTTCAGTCCAGAGTATGTTTAATTAATTATAAAAAAAAAAAAAAATTTCACCGGTATGAATTAGATAAATTCGATACCAATCGAAAGTATGAAGCCCATAGAATACACAAACGTTAGGTTGCCTATTCTTTTCCGGTCACAACTATCGTGTGCGTCAAGATGGCGGGACCACGTCTGGTATTGAGAAAATGATGCCACCAGGATTTAGTACAGAAATAGTACCAATTTATACTTTCGTAGAAAAATTCTACACCCAAGGAATTTGAAATTATTCGATGGAGAAAGTGGTCCCGCCATTATGACGTCAAAATGGCGGGACCACTGTTCAATCAATGAGAAACACAGGATATTATCTTAAACTGAACACACTAAATTTTAGAACGATTTAGTACGACTACGTTTAAATCATATTATACCTATAAAACGGTTATTTCAATAAAAAATAAGTATTTATACATTGACATTTGAAACCGCCTAACGAAAAAGTATCTCTCAGTCAGTTATCATTTTTTGGCTCTTATAATTTATTTAGGCGTTTGTTAATATTTTACTAAAGATGGGTTATTCTAAGGCAATATCCTTCACCCCTTCCTTCAACTTCAGAAAATATGATAAACGCAGTACATTTGCCTATTAAATTTGAGGGTTAAAAACCTCCTCCTTTTTTTTAAGTCAGTTAAAACAGGGTTTGTCGCTTTCTAATTTAATTATTGAATTTATCATTTTTCAATACGTGGTTATTCAGTTATTTATGTTTATTTGCTTAAAAATTTTAATGCACTTTTATTTTGTAGCCAACATGTACAAAAATTAAAATAAAGAAACTTAGAATAACCCTTCTTAAGTAAAATGTTAACAAACGCCTAAATAAATTATAAGAGCCAAAAAATGATAACTGACTGAGAGATACTTTTTCGTTAGGCGGTTTCAAATGTCAATGTATAAATACTTATTTTTTATTGAAATAACCGTTTTATAGGTATAATATGATTTAAACGTAGTCGTACTAAATCGTATTAAAATTTAGTGTGTTCAGTTTAAGATAATATCCTGTGTTTTTCATTGATTGAACAGTGGTCCCGCCATTTTGACGTCATAATGGCGGGACCACTTTCTCCATCGAATAATTTCAAATTCATTGGGTGTAGAATTTTTCTACGAAAGTATAAATTGGTACTATTTCTGTATTAAATCCTGGTGTCATCAGTTTCTCAATACCAGACGTGGTCCCGCCATCTTGACGCTCACAACTATCGGGTTGCCAGGTATAACCAGGTAAATCTGTACTAGCATTTTGCAACGCTCTGTTTATTGGATGAAATTCAAATGAAATTAAAGATTATTTTATTCTGAACACAGGCGATAATCGCCTGGATAGCTCAGTGGTTAGAGCAACCGACGCGATATCGGGAGGTCCGGTGGTTCAAGTCCCCTGTTTAGGCGGGGTCATGAATGAGAATTTTTTCAAATTTCAAATTTACATTAAGCTTTAATAGCATTAAAAACAACAAATAAAAATATCTTTAATTTCATTTAAATTTCATCCAATAAAGACAACGTTGCAAGTCTTAAGTCTTAACCGTGACCACGAGCGCTGTAAAGAGCTCGAAACGTCGGATCTCTAAATAATGTTTAGAATACCAATACACGCGAGTTTAATCCATAAAATTAGTTTTATTCATATTATTTACTATCGTTAATTTTCAGTGTTCCTTTCGTGGTTACCTTACTTTGGGAAATACCTACTTAGATACCTATATCCAAATATTACAAAATGTGTGTTTTATATTCTAACCAAGAATAATAATAGGATTGTTAAAGAACACACAGATGTTTTTCAAAAATAACATTTATTTGCAATGAAATATTTTATCACATTCACAACCATTACAGTGTATAAGTATGAGATAGTTAACCATGGCCCTAACATTACCTAATTACCTACTTAAGTTTAAAATATTTTATCTTAGGAGATATTGCTTTCAGGATGTGTTCAACGTTGTATGGCGTATCTGAAATAAGAAGGAGCTTGTTAAAATATCTACTTCATTTCTTAGTCAAAACTTAGTAAAAAGTAGTTTTTTATATTACAAACAGACACTTTAATTTTATTAAGTTGTATAGATGTGTAATGTTTTCTCAAATAATAGACAATATGAAGTACTTAGCTATGTAGGTATTTGTTACTCCTTTTATCTTGTGTAGACCCATATAATTCGTTTTCAAAGTTTTAAAAAATGGGTATGATTTAAAAAATACAAGTCTAAAATCAACCATAATAGTGTCTTCAACAAACTTCAAAATCTTACCGACGTGCACCCAGTCGACATCGTTGTAGCCGAACTCCTTGCGCGCCTGCAGAATGGCGTCGTGCAAAGCGAATGCCACCGTCACAGAGAGCGTGAGAGCGGGCTCGCCGGTCGCTGCAAACGAACGAAATTATTAGGTACATTCCCTCTTTTAAGTTCGTAACTGACATACGATGATGCCTTGAAGTAGCCTCGTCATCATAACCGGACTTGCAGGGGACTTTCACCCCTCAAGTGCATTCCAAAACACAGAAAAAGAATTGGCAAAATTTTTTTTTTTATGATTTCCGACGCCAGCACTACTTAAATCCACCTTAATGGTAAGCGGCAGTGTGGTTATTGGGC
This sequence comes from Maruca vitrata, assembly GCA_039566165.1. NCBI lineage: Eukaryota > Metazoa > Arthropoda > Insecta > Lepidoptera > Crambidae > Maruca > Maruca vitrata. The sequence goes on from CM076926.1 coordinate 5,400,460, forward strand.
TGGTCGCTTTGATGCCGAAGCCTGTATTAATACCGTTTCACACCCGCCATCTTAAAAGATGTCGGCGCATCTTTCAGCATCGCTGGGTGGTCAGTACCGTGACGTCACCGTGCGGGCGGGGTACGGTAGTGACGTCACCTTTGGAGCGCAGCACGCCGGCCGCGTTGGGCGCGCCGCGGCGGAAGGCGACGCGCAGGTCGGCGGGCGCGTCGCAGGCGCCGGGCGGGTGGTACGACCACGTGCTCGTGGTCAGCAGCCGCCCGCAGCGGTCGTACACGAGGTGCTCGCTCGTCCACAGTCCGAGGCCCATCACAAAGGCGCCTTCGATCTGATTAATAGTAAAAACAGTGGAGTCAAACTCGCGCCTTTAGTGGTCCAGGCAAACTTGAATGTTAAGTAAAGACGAAATTTTTAAAGCTTTTATTAATTTGACGTAGTGACTGTAGAGCCGGACGTTTTTTCATACTACCAAATTGGCGAAGTTATGTATGTTGAAGTAAAGATAAGAATAAGAAACTAACGTAGCATGACGTAATTTTACAACATGTATAATGTACCTACATTAAAAATATTAATATTTTTTTCATAAATCTACCTTAACTTGTTAGGTATCCACGCTACCACCGAGCAAGCAAGGTGTCGCAATCAGCGGATGGACTTAGCACAGCGAACAACCTGACCAACGGAGATCCACGAGGCACCGAAATATTGCGCCAGCAACTTTGCGACGCACACTTCACCATCATCAGCACCAGAAAAATCATATCCCGCCGGTTGCAACGGATCTCCAAGGGAGTACACTTACTTCCTTTGTATTATTATTACTACTTACTATTACCTATTTCCATTAAAGAAAAAAAAATAGAGAAAAGAAAAAAGGGACGCGTGTATTAACTGTGAAATACGAAGTTATAATGAACATAAATGCAAACCAGGAATGAAGAAACGGAATTATTTAACGAATATGAAACCTTAAGTCGCACTTGAAACCCATTTCATTGCAAGCAATTACTGGAATGCTGACCTAGTACGAACGATGTCGCCGACGTAAGATAACACCTGATACCTAAATGTAAAACCATCATTGCAAACATCGCAATCCACACACATAAGTAAGATTATCGGACCTTAACCAGCACTATTCTCAACACTCTTGGAGCACAGATCACAGAACTATACTTGGAGTCTTAGAATAGTTACGTTCGTTACGCTGGCAAGCAATGTGTCAATTAGCAGAAAACCGGCTTGACGCGTGTGAATTACTATAGGAATACAGTGCCGCGCTGTAATTTGAATGCGTCATAATATTCTCCATACCTAAGGTGCTCAGACGTCCCGTTTTGAACGGGACTGTCCCGTTTTGAAGTACCTAATGTGCCCCGTGGAACTCAAAAAATAGCTATCATTGCTCCGTTTTACCTAAAGTGATGTCAAAAAACAAGACCATATTCGGTCACAGAACGGGCCCAAAGTATAAATGGTCATATTATCCATACCTGACCGACGTCTATCTCAGGGCTGATGCTGACGCCTACGTCCTCCAGCAAGTCGACTCGGGCTACCACGTGCTGCCCAGTCAGCGAGTCCAGCTCCACCTCGGCCGCGCAGACCCCGAAGATGTCGTAGCCCAGGGGGCTTAACAAAGTAAGAATATCGAAACGATAACGAAGTTCGAAAAGAACAAAATGTATGGGATTGACCACGTGATTTATCGCGACTAATGTCAATCCCATACATTTTATTATTTTCGAACTTCGTTATCGTTTCGATATTGTTACTTTGTCTACGGGGCCTGAGGCGAGTCCAGCGGCGACTCCGTCAAGATCATCAAGCATCGTAGACCGTTTTGAACGAGACTGTCCCGTTTTGAAGTAATGTGCCTCGTTGAACTCAAAAAATAGCTATTATTGCTCCTTTTTACCAAATTTTTTGTCAAAAAACAAGACCATATCCGGTCACAGCAACGAAGAAAGTGTTCACGCAAGTGTCCCGTACGGTCCCAAAATAAAAATGGTCACATTATCCATACCTGACCGACGTCTATCTCAGGGCTGATGCTAACGCCTACGTCCTCCAGCAAGTCGACTCGGGCTACCACGTGCTGCCCAGTCAGCGAGTCCAGCTCCACCTCGGCCGCGCAGACCCCGAAGATGTCGTAGCCCAGGGGGCTTAGACAAAGTAAGAATATCGAAACGATAACGAAGTTCGAAAATAATAAAATGGGATTGAAATTAGTCGCGATAAATCAAGTGGTCAATTTTATCGTTTCGATATTGTTACTTTGTCTACGGGGCCTCAGGCAAAACCAGCGGCGACTCCGTCAAGATCATCAAGCATCGTAGACCGTTTTGAACGAGACTGTCCCGTTTTGAAGTAATGTGCCTCGTTGAACTCAAAAAATAGCTATTATTGCTCCTTTTTACCAAATTTTTTGTCAAAAAACAAGACCATATCCGGTCACAGCAACGCAGCAAGCATTTACGCAGGTCCGTCCCGAACGGGCCCAAAGTATAAATGGTCATATTATCCATACCTGACCGACGTCTATCTCAGGGCTGATGCTGACGCCTACGTCCTCCAGCAAGTCGACTCGGGCTACCACGTGCTGCCCAGTCAGCGAGTCCAGCTCCACCTCGGCCGCGCAGACCCCGAAGATGTCGTAGCCCTGAGGGGAGTCCAGCGGCGACTCCATGTATGACGCTTGGAGGTTCACGCCTGGACAAAAAGGTTTGGTAGAAAACTGACCGTGTTGTGTTATTTGAATGAATTTGCGATATTTGGGTATTGTAAACCCGTGATAATGTTTGTAACATGACAGTTTTAAGTTATATATAAAGTTTTGGTAGCCTTTGAGAGGCACTAGCCAATACCAACTAAAAACTCTTAGCTGACTGTACTTTTGGGACTTAATAGGTAACTGTCTTGGTACGTGAAAGACAATGTATGTCTGATATGTAAAGCTTAGGTATTAAAATTTCATCCAAATGGACAATTTGACTGCTTTAAGACCAAACTTTGTGGACATCATTGAGAGAAGCCTATGTTGAAGTAAGTTGTTCGTGTCGATATGATCAAATTCCGATTTAGTGATTTACCTTTCTGAAACGCCGCTTCCACCGTCTTCTCCCACGTAACTTCCGGCAGGTCCTTCTTATAGGGCTCCAAGCGGTCCAGAAGTTCATTGCACGCCTTCACAGTAGCGTAGGCGACACAATCGCTCGTTATACTGCCATTACTAGCCATCGCGTTTGGCATAGAGAAACTATCGCAGCCAAGCACAGCCACTTTCTCTAAAGGCACCTTCAGGGTATACGCACAGACCTGAGCCACCTTCGTATTTATCCCTTGGCCCATTTCGACTCCAGAATGAGATATAGCCACAGTGCCGTCTCCATGGTAAACGGATATCGTGACTGTGTAGTTCCAAGAATATTCTATTGGGAACGCCATCAGGCACAATTTGAGGGATCTCTTCTTCCAAGCGTTCTGGGAGTTGAATTTGTCAATTTCAGCTTTACGGCTTATGTAATTGGAGTCGTTTTTGAGTGTGTCCAGCATGTCTACGATGGAAGCATTTTTACTCGCGAGGTTCGCTACTCTGACCTCGATGGGGTCTTTATTGGTGGCTTGCGCTATGCGTTCCATAATGTGTTCTACTATTGCCGTCCCCTCCGTGGTTCCTGTATATAGAAATTTTACTTGAATGAGACAAAAAAGAATGTAATCGCCCGGGAGTAAATAATTAGGTACACTCGATTCTATAAACAATTTTCAACCAGACTTTAGCGGTCGTTGACTTCATGACACGACAGACTTGACAGACAGACATTATGGCGCAGCCCAATCGCAAATCAGGTCTCTAATTTATTAATTTGAACTTTGCATCGTACCTACTCATTTCGATTTTATCATACACATCACTTCATACAGCTCGTGACGTCACAGTGCTGGCCCGGTGTGGGCAGCCTATGGTACTAGGGAGGACTGACCGGGCGCGCGCACGCTCCAGCGCGTGACGTCATACAGCACGTGACGTCACAGGGCTGGCCCGGTGTGGGCAGCCTATGGTCCTAGGGAGGACTGACCGGGCGCGCGTACGTTCCAGCGCGTGACGTCATACAGCACGTGACGTCACAGTGCTGGCCCGGTGTGGTGAGCCTATGGTACTAGGGAGGACTGACCGGGCGCGCGCACGCTCCAGCGCGTGACGTCATACAGCACGTGACGTCACAGTGCTGGCCCGGTGTGGGCAGCCTATGGTACTAGGGAGGACTGACCGGGCGCGCGCACGCTCCAGCGCGTGACGTCATACAGCACGTGACGTCACAGTGCTGGCCCGGTGTGGTGAGCCTATGGTACTAGGGAGGACTGACCGGGCGCGCGCACGCTCCAGCGCGTGACGTCATACAGCACGTGACGTCACAGTGCTGGCCCGGTGTGGTGAGCCTATGGTACTAGGGAGGACTGACCGGGCGCGCGCACGCTCCAGCGCGTGACGTCATACAGCACGTGACGTCACAGTGCTGGCCCGGTGTGGTGAGCCTATGGTACTAGGGAGGACTGACCGGGCGCGCGTACGTTCCAGCGCGTGACGTCATACAGCACGTGACGTCACAGTGCTGGTCCGGTGTGGTGAGCCTATGGTACTAGGGAGGACTGACCGGGCGCGCGGCACCAGGTGTGCCCGGCGGTGTCGGTGAGCACGCTGCGCGCGCGCACACTCCAGCGCGTGACGTCATACAGCACGTGACGTCACAGTGCTGGCCCGGAGTGGGCAGCCTATGGTACTAGGGAGGACTGACCGGGCGCGCGGCACCAGGTGTGCACGTGACGTCACAGTGCTGGCCCGGTGTGGTGAGCCTATGGTACTAGGGAGGACTGACCGGGCGCGCGCACGCTCCAGCGCGTGACGTCATACAGCACGTGACGTCACAGTGCTGGCCCGGTGTGGGCAGCCTATGGGACTAGGGAGGACTGACCGGGCGCGCGGCACCAGGTGTGCCCGGCGGTGTCGGTGAGCACGCTGCGCGCGCGTACGCTCCAGCGCGTGACGTCATACAGCACGTGACGTCACAGTGCTGGCCCGGTGTGGGCAGCCTATGGGACTAGGGAGGACTGACCGGGCGCGCGGCACCAGGTGTGCCCGGCGGTGTCGGTGAGCACGCTGCGCGCGCGCACGCTCCAGCGCGTGACGTCATATAGCGTGCCCAGTGCCCCCGCCGCGCTTTCAGCTGAGCTGTCGTTGAAGTTGTACCCGCAGTCCGACCAGCACGTCACGTCAGCGTACTGAACTACGCCGGCGTCGTTCACGCCCACCTGAAAAAAAAGATATCTCAGAATTTCACTTATTTTGTTTAGATTCCTAGATAAGTAAGATAGACGCCCCAATGTCGGCTGTCGGCAAAGCGGCAGCACGAGTCGTCATGTCACCAGCGCACGCGTACATACATAGCTGCATACACTCGCACACATCCCACCCTTCATTAAACGCACTGAACCATAAAAGATTTAGGTACTCACTGGGTGCGTTATAGTCGATTCCAAAGGTACGTTACTGAGTATTATAGGTTCCTTAGAAATCCTACACCGAAGACTCTTGACACTCGCCAATATAAAACTGGTATATTGGTAAATATTTTTTTTGGATATCTTTTGGATTGTATGTTTTTTTCTTAACTGAACATACAATAATTGCCTAGAGTATCATCAACAGACTTACGGGGGAGCGGATGGCTCTCACCCCTAAGCCGACGATAGTGGACTCATCGACGATAGTAAGCGGCAGCACGAGGCGCGCGGTGAGCTCCTAAGATTACGACGGCGGACTCATCAAAGCTATAGCTCCGTACCTCGTAGTCGGCCCGGCAGCGCTGGCGCTTGCCGACGGCGGCCATGTTGTGCTCGAGCGGCATCACGAGGCGCGCGGTGAGCTCCTAAGATTACGACGGCGGACTCATCAAAGCTACAGCTCCGTACCTCGTAGTCGGCCCGGCAGCGCTGGCGCTTGCCGACGGCGGCCATGTTGTGCGCGAGCGGCAGCACGAGGCGCGCGGTGAGCTCCTAAGATTACGACGGCGGACTCATCGAAGCTACAGCTCCGTACCTCGTAGTCGGCCCGGCAGCGCTGGCGCTTGCCGACGGCGGCCATGTTGTGCTCGAGCGGCATCACGAGGCGCGCGGGGCGGGCGAGGCGCCAGGCCGCCAGCGCGCACGCGCACGCGCACAGCGCCGAGCGCGACGCCTTGCCGCCGTACGCCCCGCCCACGCGACTCACCGACACCACCACTCTGGAACAATCATGGAACACATAAATACAATCACGCCCTTTTTCCCAGAGGGGTAGGCAGAGATCGCTTCCTGCTATGTGCTACGGTCCTGGCACACCACTTTCACTTCTTCCACATCCATCGACCTCTTCATGCATGCTCGTCGAATACGGGTAGATATTTTTGACTTAACCTCTCTGTAAAATTTGACCTATTTGGTAGAGAAAGGTCTTTCTTGGTCTTCCCCTGTAGACATCTCCATTTATACCCTCTCTATACATTACATACCTACTTTGAGGAACGATTTTTTACTAAATGGGTATGAATCTATAACCAATTATAAAAAAAATTGTATGGACGTAAGGCTTGTACTGGCTACTAATAGCTAGTCCCACTGACTTGTTCTGGTCGATGCCCAGGCTCCCGGCGACCGCGGCGTGCACGAGGTCGATCCATTGCGTGGCCGCTAGTCCCACTGACTAGCTAGCTGAGAGACTGAGCTAGCGATGCGTAAGGCTTGTACTGGCAACCAATAGCTAGTCCCACTGACTTGTTCTGGTCGATGCCCAGGCTCCCTGCCACTGCCATTGCGTGTCCGCTAGTCCCACTGTCTAGCCAGCTGAGAGACTAGAGCTAGCGATGCGTAAAGCTAGTAGTGTCTACCAGTAGCTAGTCCCACTGACTTGTTCTGGTCGATGCCCAGGCTCCCGGCGACGGCGGCGTGCACGAGGTCGAGCCACTGCGTGTCCGCTAGTCCGACTGTCTAGCTAGCGATGCGTAAGGCTTGTACTGGCAACCAATAGCTAGTCCCACTGACTTGTTCTGGTCGATGCCCAGGCTCCCGGCGACCGCGGCGTGCACGAGGTCGACCCACTGCGTGGCGGCGCGCACGCGCACGCGGCCGGCGGCGCTGGCGGCGCGGCAGCTCTGCGGCTCCATCGTGAAGTGGTACTGGCTCGGCACTGAGAACGAGCCCTTCAACACACGGGTCACGTCGTCGCCTTTCGCTGTTGCCGGGATGGATGTTTCTTCGCGGATCTATAGGAATGACAATTTCGGCCACACTGTAGCGTCGTATCGCCTTTGTTTATTGTGTACCGCATATCGCACCTTGTTGCGCATATGGAAATACTGGAATCCAATTAAACTACCCACACTAGTGGTAGAATTAATAATCTATCACTTATTTATTTACTGTACCGAAGATTTATAAGTGCGGGTAAATACCTATATAAATAAAGGAATTTGATTTTTACTTTGATACGCTTAGTCAGCATAAGCATGTAGGTAATTTAATTGGATTAGAGCGCGGTTGACATTTTTAATAGCATTTTTTTCGGTAGGAATAACCTGAGCTTTGAAAACGATTCTTCATTTTATTCCGATGCAACTAAAATAACAGGATAGATAAGTCAAGTTGTATCACTATTCTAATAAGGATAGTCCAATAGTACCTAATAACTTCGGACCTAATGAATTTACCCTTAAATTGAATTTAATAACATGCTAAATAAATGATACTTGGAAAGAAAATCAAACCAATTTATTAAACTCTAAGTATACAATTTTCCTATTGAACTTACCCTCCTATCCTTATCCGGAGCGACCAACGCCTCCTCAATGCTAAGAACAGGCGTGGCGTCACTCTTCTTGTAAGCCACCCTAACCATTTCAGCGGCCTTCAGAGCCAGGGTCTTAGTAACGGCAGCAACCAATGCCACCGGCTGGCCGTAATACGAGACAGTCTTGCTGACCAGAATCTCTTCTTCCACTTCCATCCAGGGAACGTTGAGGGGAGTGAACGTATTCTTCCCCGGTATGTCTTTGGCTGTGAAGAAGCCGACTACGCCTGGGAGTTTCTGGAGTAACAAAAGATTAAAGTTAACTGCCTATATCATATATCATAATATGTGCCTTTTATAACAACATGTGCGAAAAAAAAATACGTTTTAAAGGTTTTCAGCAAAAATTTTAATGTGATCTGGGACCTGGAATTTTGTGGCAAATTAAGCTTTACTTAACTGTATACTAATTATGTGTGAGGTGTGTTCACATAAGACGCGTGACGTAATCTCTACGAAGTAGAGTGCACATCTTGCCGGACTTGGTCAAAAGTGAGAGTCAGACCCCTCCGTTCCCCTGCAAGCCCGGTTAAGTTAAAAAAGCCCATAATTTTTTTATAATAACTCGTACTGTGTCAACCTCGTGTAGGTATAATCGTCAGGATTAACTGACAGTGTCTGAGACTACTTTTATTGATAATCGTACTGAGAAACTCACCAGGGCATCGCTAGCATCGAACCCCTCTATTTCGCCCAAGCATATAGTGGACAGCACGAACGCCACGTGTACTTCCCGCGCCGACATGTCCACGTCACACGAGTACTGCACCTCGCCGGAACACTGAAACAAAAATTACAAAAAAAAAGTTTATTTTAGACTGTATTGATATGGTAAGATTTTAGACTTTCACGTTCCATTACACATTAGACTTTGTGGGTCCCTAGGACCTAATATCGCGTCTAGGTAAGACGCGATATTAGGAGGACCTCGCGTGTAGACCCAAAAATATGATTATGGTCGCTCGCGTCCATGATTGGTGTAACCCAGTTGAAATGTGGGGCAGTAAGTAGCTATGTCTTTGCAACTCCTAATATCGCGTGTAGACCCATAAAGACTAATATTTAGTGTATTGATGTGGTAAAGATGAAAGAAGAAAAAAACCTAAATTCCTAAATTTGATGGTTTAATAAGCCGTTGGTTGTTGGCCAGGTCTTACTGAGCTGGCCATAAATAGTCATGATGTTTTCCATGATAAGCAAACTACCTCTCTGTGGCAAATGGAATAAGGTTGATAATGTACCATCGCTCTTATTTCCTCGAGTTACCAGTTGAGAGGTTAAAATGAGTTAGCAGGATATAAGGCGCAGAACTAGATAAGAAAGCTATATTTTAATAGAAAAAGTTTTATATTAGTTTGAAAGCAGATGCCAAGCCTGATGTAAATGTCACTTATAACAAGAACACAACGGTATCTCGAAGTGATAAGGTCGATATTGGTTTGCAAGTTTCCATACCTGTGTAAGCGCTTCTAACTTGGGAACTGGCTTGTTGAGGGGCCATAGAGCCTTGTCGGTGTCGAAGGCCTGTGAACCGCGTGACAGTTCTCTCTTCAGGACCGTAGCCCCTGACACATACCGAGGATTGAGTTGGGACTCCGGGCAGAGCGATAAGATGGCCTGATGACAATAATAAATAATGATCAGACAACATCACATAAAAGTAAATAACTTTTGACTCGTCGTTGTTCTGATTTCGAGACGAATAGCGAGCACTTCTGGCGGAAATAGCGGAATATCTACACAATATTACCCTATTAGGTAGATAATCAACACAGACAGAGACGGTAAAACACAGATGTTCATATTTGTCTCGTCTGGGGTATTTTGGGCACTATCAAATTTAACCCATGTACCCATCGACTCAATTAAAAAAAAACTTAACATAGGATTTACCCAGTAAGTAAGTGTACCTACCTACCATTCAATCTTGCCAAGCGCTGGTGAAAATTTCAATGGATAAAAATACCATAGTAACATACCTTGTAAAACAGACCCAACGCAATAGTCTTCCTACACTGAGAAGACATCAAAGGCGGATTGTCTACCGGCACAATCTCTTCACTCAAACTCCTTAAGGCGCTCTGTAAAGTCTCTTCATTATACAAATCCTGACCGACCAGCAGTTTCTCCGTCTCTGTCGCACGTAAGAAACTAGGAGTAATAGGACTAAAGACCAATCGTGCCGTCTCTATCTTGTTATTGGTGTCCACTTTGAAGTAAAATCCTGCGTTCACTATGGCCAAAGAGTTCTGCGCTCGCGGCATTATCTGAAAAGTTTTCAGACACGTATTATTTTTTTTTAGGAAATGATAGGAACGATCAAGAAAAGGCGCTGAGATGAACTGGACTAGCTATCAAAGAACTGGCAAGTATTCTAATATAGAGAGCAGTGGCTTGGAGGAGACCTTTGCCCAGCAGTGGGATGATACAGGATAATAGATTTAAATTTGCTTTCTTTCTACTTATTTTGATTAAAATATATAATCTGTCAAGATTTTAGGCTAGCTCTATCAGAAGATTAACTAATAAAATACAAAAATCTTCTTTTGACATTGTTAACTTACCTTATAAGACCGTATTAAATTGCGCGACGAGAAAGGCGGTAATTTGATTGCCGTTATTATTTTATTTTTCAAATCATATTTCAAAAAATCCTGCATACTCATACATTTTTCGGTAAGAGTGTCATCCGCTGAAAAAAAATAGGGTTACTATTAACATACCAATTAATCAAATTGTACTTAATCATCTTCGTCCGATAAAGTATAGTATTTATACAACAAAAGCAACGAACATATTATATAACAAAATTTTACATATTAGTTCAAAAACTACTTATGTTCGATGTTATTTGCCTTCCCAAACCTGATATTATATGAAATACCTAACACCGTTTATAATGCCAGTGAGAAATCAAAATATCGATAAACATACCGACTGACACATACGCTTGAACTGTCTCCAACATCAGGAAGACGTCCGAAGGGAACTCAGGGTTTTCACGTTTCAGAGCCAAATTACCGCCAATAGTACCAATCTATGAAGAACGACGTACATTTTACTAAGTATTTAAGTATATAATTACTTACCTCCATGTTACATAATATGTACGTACATATTATAGGTATACTACTTTATTTAAGATTTTAGACTTTCGTGTTCCATTACACTAAATATTAGTCTTTATGGGTCTATACGCGTTATTAGGAGTAGGTACAATCGTGGTCGCGAGCGAACTCGGTCGGTCGGGCAGTAAGTAGCTATGTAATTTGCTACTCCTAATAACGCGTATAGACCCATAAAGACTAATATTAACTACTTTATATTGACGCATGTTAACTGACTTCTTCTACTAGTATTTTAAAACTACATAGTACCTAATAACGACCTAGTGTCTCTATTCAAAATATTGATCAACCATATAGATTGCCCGGACCTACTATCAAAAGTTTCGTTTAAAGTACCACATAAATATCCAAGATCTCAAGTTAAGCTACTATCGCCTCCGTTCCGAAAGACTGTATTGGGTTGCAATTCCCCTATTTCAAGGTTTTGTAGATTGTAAAATTTTTGTTCCTCAAAAATTAAAATATTTGGTATCTCCCTATTTAAATTCAAGTGTAATGTGCATAAGATGACTACTTTGTAATCTAATCGCTGTTTTTTTTTCTATTTACGAAATGTAGATATACAAACCTTTAAGTAAGTAATGTTGTTAAGTTATTGATTTATTATTATCTTTCCTGCATGCTGTGTTTCTTTTAAGAAAATTATACATTCAGAATGTAATTTATAGCCTATTTTTTTAATGTAATGTAATAAATAAATAACTATTTTGTTCAATTTGCAATATCCGAATCGACGCACTACCAAATGCGATATAAAAAGTTGGTACAATCTAGGTACAATTTTTTTTTGTATGTTTTTGTAATTAGGTACCTACTAGTAAGAGCTTTGAAGTAGTTTGTCTCTATGTGCACACAGTAAGATTTAAACTCATTAAAATCTGTCGTGTACCTACAGTTATGAGCACAAATGAGTATACGAACCTAATCAATAAAGAACCCTATTGCAATCCAATAATATCACATTATATTAAATAGACCTAATAAATATTTCACAATATCACATACATTGATCTGCTCCCGCAGTAAGCTTAAGCACTTGTGTTACAGCTATCAGAATCAACAGTGGAAACACAAATATACTTAAATATGAACAAACACCGATGTTCATACACAAATATTATTTGTCCCGGGTGGGAATCGACCCCACGACTTTTGGAACCGTAGGCACTACCTACCTGGGTGATTAGTGACCCAGGTTCACTAACCTGGGTCACTAACCTGGGTCACTAACCACTATTTCACCGAGCCAGTCAACCAGTAATATGCACTACAAAAGAAAAACATCTTAAACTCCTTACGTTCCTGACAGGCACATGCGCGACCAAGTCCAAATGCTCCACGAATCCCTGGAGGTAGCTGAACACCGCCTCCTTGCTCTTCGCCTTCCAGGTCTTCATCAGGTCCGTGAGGGTCATCCCAGCGCCCACAACCAGGTTGGCATCCACCAGGCTGTCTTTGAGGGTCTCTATCGACGATATGTCTATGAAGACTCGCGGCTCTTCTGTTCTAGGAAACACGGCTGAGGATTGAGGAAATAAGGCTTATTTTATTTGCTGTTTTCATTGGTATATCGAGCTTTCAACGAGCTCGAGTAACTATCGAGTTTCTTGCCGGTGTCTTTTCGGTAAATTCAGCGTTCCGAGTTGGTGGTAAATTCGCTAATCTATTACTTATTTATTTACTGTACCGACAATTTATAAGTCCGTGTCAATGCTTATATAAATAAAGGAATTTCGATTTTAGACTTTTTAACATTTTATTTATTTTATTTTTATGTTTTTTAACATTTATGTAAATTTTTAAATTTTAATAAAAATAAGTACCTATACATTAATTTGTAAGACCGGGGACTCGAATCTATTACTTCTAGACTATGAATATGCCTAAAGTCGCTGAAGTGTATTGGGGTCGATCAACTTTTAAGTGTACATCAGTAAAAATTTTTCATTTTTCAATTTTATTCGTCAATTAAGTTTGTTTTACACATTTGCACTAGATTATTATTTATATTTTAAGAATTCATATAGAGCAGTGCAATTTATTAAAATAAAATAGTAAAATTGACTCCGAAAGCCACATGACTCTAGCTAAAGTAGTCCCTTGGACGGTTCTCTATTTCATCTCATAAAATTTTTATCCATAATTTTACATCTCATAATGTTTTATGTCCGAATCATCATTTGCCCGAATGATCATTATCCCTAACTACATTTATCATAATATCACTTGCCCTAAAATCGAAATCCCTAAATATTGTTTACCCTAAAATCTTTTGCCATAAATATCACAATCTATAAAGTTTAAAAGACATAAAAGGCTTTTCCATAATCGTCATAAGTCCGAAAGTACTAAAGGTCCTAAAATGTTTTGCTATAAATATTACAATCCATAATATGTGAAATGCACAATGCTATTCTATAATTTGTTACAAATCCTAAATATTCATTTGGCAAACGAGACATTTAACAACAGTACCATCTTACAAAAACTGACTTATTATGTGTGACGAACATCACTGTTACATAGAAATTAAACAGTAGTAAATATTTTCTGGCGCTTCGCCGGCCGCTGCCGCGGCACGCTCGCTTCGCTCGCTCGGCTCGCGCGTTTTATGGTCACCAGTTCTAACCTAACCTAACCAAAATTCTAACCTTACCTAACCAAATTTATCAAAATAATGATTTTCCAAATATTGTGTTTTAATTTGACCCGTACCATATCTATTATCAGATCGATTAATAAAAGAAACATTTGCCAAATAAAACATTTTATCAAACTTTTTAGACCAATAGTAGTTTGGTATGATAACTCAGTTGTTAAATATTCATTTTGCAAAATAATTATTTGTAAAATGAAAATTTAACTGTTGATCATTTGGTCAAAAAGTCAGTCATTTCTAAAATGATGATTTGACGAAACCATTTTTTGGCCAAACATTTTTGAATAAAACAAAATTATAAATAATCATTCATAATTCGGACTAATAATATTATGATAAAGCTCCATTCGTAGTAACGAACATTATACTATGTAACACTTCGGGCATTTAACTTTATAGCAAGTAATTTTAGGAGATTTGATTATTATAGAAATCGATATTATGACAAAAATGATTAGAATTAAAGACAATTAGGGATTATGAAATTTCGTACATTCGAACATTATGGATTTTGATGATTATAGCAAACGTGTTAGGGATTTTGATTTTCGGACAAACGATTTTCGGATAAGAAACAGACTCCCCCTTGGACAACTGAACTAAATAGGCTTCTGAACCTTAAAAATTCAGTCAAATTGCAAATCGTCACTTTATTCTCACTAAATATAGGACATATTTTAATTTATTATCCACAAATAAATGACATGGCTTTTAATTAATAAGTTATTTCCAATAATATTGTCCCCTGGGCAACGACGACCTTCAAATGTAACAAACTTTTCATTTAACTAATAAAATAATAATTTATAGAGTAATATTTAACAGTCTATGAATTCACTGTTTATATTTTCATTCATATTTGAAAATTTTGTAAAGCTCTCTGCTTTTTTAAAAGTATTTATGACAATAATATATCTCTCAGAGTCAGGGACAAAGTGGTTGTACAGTGGACATATACGGTTGTCCATAGGACATACTCGGGAGTCCGAAGGAAATACTAGGATAGAAATCGCCTGTATTTGTTTTTTTATGTATAACATACTACAATGTGAATGTGTCTTCAATGACGTGACTAATAAATGGAAGATGAAGTATTTTTATATGCCAATTCTATTAGTATTGTTGTCCTTAACAACCAAAATGTCCCATGGACAACGGTTTTGGTTGTCCAAGTGACCGGTTGTCCGAGTGACATTTATCAGTATTTGAGCACCCTGGTAATAAATAATGATATTTTGAATTAGGTCCTACGCGCAGTAAAAAATATAGACTAAATAGAATATTTTCCACTTTAATTTACTGAGATATGTCAAATACTTAGGTTTTTTTGCCGGTTGTCCGCTAGACACACAATAAAGCCACCCACTTCTTCAACACACACTCGGCCGACTAGCGATGCGGAAAAGATGAATTCGAAATGGGCGGTTGGATGAGTGCTGTCAACGAATTAATCGACTTGTTGTCAAAGCACTGATCACCAAGCGCGGATCCACCGTTGTGGGCACTATGGGCATGCCCACAACCTTAATAGACTTGTGAGGTCACACTTTCTATTGAGATCGATAGGCTGATGATAATAAACAATCCAATCAAAAACATAAATGTGAAATGAGAGCCAAGTTCGATATTATGATAAATGCCTTGGTTGTTGACTTACACGACAAAAGAAGTGAGATCTAAATGGGTGCAAAGTTTAATGGTCGGTCCTGAAATGGTTGTATTTATAAGTAACAGTATCACATATCATATCTAATTATGGTCTGCCTTGGCTAGATTTTATAAACCTACCAACGAATTATTATGTTCGATCGCTAATTTCTACCAACAATCCAAATTTTCGGAATTATAAAATAAGAATCGACAAATACTTGCAGGTTTAGAACTTGCGAAGGCTAGATAGAATTCATATATGAATGTCTCAGGTGTACCGCCTATTCATTAACGATAGTGAGTCAACTGTCATAAATGAATACCGACTCTGGATGACCAAATGGAAAAGAGAATATAAGAACAACTCCGACCCGCACAGCTCAATACCAATGCGAGACTCCACGCCTTGTCTCGTTGTTGCCGCAGCAATGGTCTCCTCTTTCACGTTCCCCTTTCCCTCTAATATCGATGTTTCGGGGGGAGGGGTGAAACGGCTTTCAGGGTGAGTGCGACCGGCTCAATATGGTATATTGTGCCTGTCGACCTCATATTTGGATCTCACTACCGCTTACCATCAGGTGGAGTGAGGTCATCTTGTTAGCTCATGATAAAAAAAAAAAATACCAGACTCGGTACTCATACAAATACTGGCAACTCTTCCGGTCAGCGTAGCTACCGCAGAGAGATCTTTTTCTACTCTTTGCAGAATAAAATCTTGGTTGCGTGCCTCAAAGGCACAGGAAAGAATATCCGGGTTAGCTCTCCTAAATATACACAAAGATGTGAACCTGGATAGTGGATATTGATGACATTTTCAACATTTTCGCAAAAAAGTAACGTAAGCTTGAATTTGTACTTTGTATAAAAAAAAAACACCATCAATCTCTTCATGCATGCTCGTCGTTTACGGGTACTTTTGATTTGACCCTTTTTCAAAATTGGACCTATTTGGTGTCAAGGTCTTTTTTGCCCTTCACCCGTCAACATTTCCATTTATACTTCCTCTATATATTCCTTTCGTTAATCGTCTTTCATTCATCCTCTCAACATCCTTATTGACAATTTATTTTTAATTTAAATTATTTGGCATTTAATTAATCTTATATAGCGTTTTGGATAATATCTGTTAGCATGTAAGATGTATGAATAAATATAAATAAATAAATAATAAATAATAAAACATGATCAAACCATCTAAGAAGCATACCTTTCTCAACCTTAGTACTCTCTCTACATCTTATTTATTTCACACCACAACGTTCTCTTATTATTTCGTTTCTGTTTGTATCACTCAGTTTTACTTCTAGCATATTTCTAAGTGCTCGCATCTCCAAAGCGTTTATCCTAAATTCGTGCTTCTTCTGCCACACTCAACTTTCGCTTCCGTACATTAGTGTCGGGATCAATACTCCCCTATGAACCGCCAGACGTGCCTATTTAGACACTTTCTGACTGTTCACAAGGGTGTGCAGCGCTCCGTTCACCATGGTACCAGCATTCACTCTCCTTGCAATATCGCTATCACACTTACCATCTTTTGTGAGTTTGGATCCCAAATATATAAATTCTTTCACTTGTTCTGCTTTTTCACTTGCAATCATAACATCGAAAATTGTCATATCATCACCTTTTCAAAAAACCATGACTTTCGTCTTACTGACATTCTCATCCATTCTCTTCTCTTTCAAAGACACATATAGTGGCCGAGCTAGCCCAACAAAGGTTAAATAGGCAGTGCAGCTGAGTAGCCACCACTCCATTTCCAGCCCTCAGCATCTCCACGGAAACCCTGTCATATCCCGCAGCTTTACCTAGTTTCATTCTTTTCGACCCATCCACAATCTCATCCATACTAATACTATCATCCTCTGCACTTTCATTCTCGTTCTCTTCATGAGATTCAGGCATCTGTACCCGCACCTCCTCTCTTTCGAAAAAACTTTCAAAATATTCCTTCCATCTCTTTAGCACACATGCTTCTCGCCTTGCAAGACTTCCATCTATGTTTCTGATTTTAGACAGACATTTAATTTTAAGAAATCGGGTCCGACTTATTCCTAATGCCTTATGCCAAAGTCCTGATGCTTAGAAAAAAAGAAATAATCTAATTCAAAAGTTCATAAACGACTTGCACAATCGTTAATGAGCGATGTTCATGCTTCGACTCGTACTCAGCCGATTTTCTAGGAGCTGTGACCACAACCTTTTTTGAGGGCTGGATCCGCCCTTGTGATCAACCACCTGTGTTTTGTTTTCGGGACTTTTTTGCCGTTGTCCGGTGAACATAAGGATATTCAAATATATGAGGGACAAAAATTAAGATGCCTAAAAATTTATAAAATGTTTAATTAAACACAAATCTATATGCTAGAGACATTATAGACCCTGCAATAAATAATTATGTACAAGCGCAATAAATCGCCCCATATATTTTTTTTGTATAAAGTAATGTTTCATTTTACTAACCTACTGGGGACACACAATAAATCACTTTATCAGATGGTTTTTCACCCGGACAACCATAAAAAATCAAGCATAATAGTGATTTTTCTAAAATTATTTACTGGTTTATTTGCTCAATAACATACGAAATGTTACATATGTCAAAATCCAATTAATTTTATTTAGAACTGCGATTATTGGTCAGGGACACAACATAATACTGACATGACAAATAAAAGTTAATCGACCCATTGGCTAAATCATTGAATAGACAAAGTTTTGGTTTTGGCAGGAACTGAAACTTCGTCCGTATCAATACCCTGCGTCAATACTTTTATTATCTCATTAACCATTGCCTTGCATTAACTGAAGGTACATGATTAACAAGTATTTTAAGATTCATGTTTACAAGTAGGTATTTCAAGTGCAATAATGATTGATAAAAACAAGTCGACAAGCCTCCTGTAGCAGTCAGTACCTGAGTATATTATTATTCTTGCTTTTATTTTATTGGGTAATTGTCTCGACATTGCAGCAATACCAAACAAGTGAAGCGATGTTGAAAATGGTGTAAATGGACTTTAAATTGAGCAAACTAGTTACTCACCTTGGCCCGTATTCCCGGCTACAAGTACACACGAATTCGTTCCTTCTCTGGTTATTATCTGAAAAACATTTATTGCATTTCTGGAACTAATTTTTACCAGATTATATAGAGAACAGAGCTTTCTAATTCTTATACATATTATTATAAATTACCACTTGGTAAATAAGCAGACTTGGTAGAGAGACACATATGGTATGACAACTTGGAACTTTATACATATCTTGGACGACCTGTTAGCAATTTACATGGTTCATACCTATTTAGCTTTAACTGCCTCGTTGGTCTATTGGTAGCAAGTCCCCGGTTCGAGTCCGGAGTCGGGCAAAATTTGTGCGAGTTTTTCTGTAATGAAATTGCTCAGCCCGTGGCTCGCAAAGCACGTTAAGCCGGTGGTCCTGCGCCCGATCTCTCATCAGTCATGTCGGATTGCCGTCACACCGAATTATGGGAGTAAAGGAATAGAGAGTGCACTTGTGTTTGCGCGCACACTTGTGTACTATAATTTGTCCTGCGCACTTGGCTGTTCACAATTGAGATCGGCCGCCATGGCTGATATCGGTCGGACGCATTACCTATTTAGCGTGGTTGACTTGGGCCGTGACAAGTCTGACCACCCTATTTTAGGGTAGGCCCGTGTCCCGGCTGGGGGACGGGCATAAGATCATCATCATAAGATGATGATACCTATTTTAAAATTACAACTCAGCAATTAAAATGAGTACCACGCACTACTCCTCGTCCACCACGCACCACTCCTCGTCCTCCACGCTGCAGGTCTCCGCAGCAGCACCGGCTCCACCTGTCTCACCTTGAACACGTCTCGCAGGGTGTACGCCTTGTACCAGCGGCTGGGCCGGCCGCCGAGGCTGAGCGGCTCCGAACGCTTGTTGTCCACCACGCACCACTCCTCGTCCACCACGCTGCAGCGTCTCTCGCATTTGTGAGTGCATTTCAGTTGGTGCAAGTCTTCCACATCCTGTAAGTAACGTATGACTGAAAACGGAACATTCTCATTTTGTTGAAGCGGCAAAAATTTGCTACGGCAAAATCGACTGCTAGGTACGGCCCTGGATTTGCAACTTAAGAGTAGAAGTGTCTGGCGGCTCCCACCTACAGCTTTTCAAAATTATATAAGAATTATGACAAAGAACTCAATGTCAGGGTGGCCATGAAATTAATCTATCAATTTTGACAAAAATCATGACTATATAGTGAATAAAACTGCGATAAAGTCCAACTATTTATGCACTAACCACTATCAACTAAATATTAGCACTCTGGAATATCACAGTTGCTGATGTATGAATTTGACCTTTATTATGTAAGTTTTTAAGCTAACGAACAATCAATACAAATTGCGTTCCTCATTAATGAATAATTACATTTCATTATTCATCGAATGGAAATCAAAGAAAAGATAAACTGTTTTTGCACTGAAATTAGAATATTTTAAACTGGTAAATAATTAAGATTTTATCAGTTGCGACAGTTTAAACTTGTAAATTGTTGGTCGTACGAACGTCATAAAGATTATAAAGAGACCTAACAAAGTGACTGTCAGAATATATTTGCATAGAACATTCGTGTATATTGTTCTATGACACACGAATCATTTTCAACCTATGTAGACTATTATTAGCCGACCGTACGCAATCAGTACCAGTTTGTCTAAGTGTACCCTGCAAGTAATATTCACCTAAGTATAATAACATAACTTACGTGTACTTTACTCTCCAGCTCTGGGTCCACGTCTGTAGCAAAACTTTTGAAAGCGTCCAGAATCGGTCTGTATCCAGTACAGCGACAAAGGTTGCTACCAAACGACCTTTCGACTTCCTTCAACGTCAACCTCCGATTCGACCCCTCGTACAGACTAAAACCATGTTGAAACGTTTAATTGCATTATCTTCAGAGATGTATCATACTAGCAGTGCTAGCGACTTCGTCCGCGTTATATTACACATTTTTCATTGTTTCTTTACTCCTAATGGTTACAGCGTGATCTTAAATAGCCTTCCTCGATAAATGGTCTATCCAACACAAAAATGTTTTTCCAAGTCGAACCAGTATTCCTGAGATTAGCGCGATTGACGAGTATTTGGTTTTATCGTATACACAGATCGGGTCCAAATATTGTACAGACACTTTATGTTGTAAGTAAAATTGTAGCCAGAATATTCCAGTAACAGTACCTACTAAATGCGAGTCTTCTATATAAACAACACCATCTACCAATCCTTTTCTCTAAAAGGAGGATCTTATGAAATTATTTCTTTATTACTCGTCATAACTATGTCTCACCTGTACATACTCATAACCCAGCCAGGGGTGCAGTACCCGCACTGGGTCCCGTTGAACGAAGCCAGGCGACTTTGTATAGGATGGTATCCGTCTTTGCGGTTGCCCACCCCTTCTATGGTGGTTATGTCCCATTGGTGGCACGATAAAATTTTAACCAGGCACTGTAATAGAAACCAAAGTTAGGTTTTATAGTAATTGCTGGGATCTCAAAAGGTACAAAAATAGACTCAAGATAAAATCGAAATCCCTAACTATTCAGGACAAAATAAGTAGGAATGTCACATAATAGGCAAAATCCAATTACAATTATATTTTAGCTACAGTATCTATCTTGTGTATTGTTAAAATCTTGATGGAGTGCAACATTTAAAATAATCTACAAGGCTGTCCGGTACGATTCTGATTTGCACTTGGCCTACTCTTTCATATCGCCTTGTGAAAGGTGTCAACAAACCAAATAACAGGAATTGGTATCGATTAATTAAAACATAACTTAAACAAAAGTTATTTTTGCCTTAGGTATTTATAAGTTATCGTTAGCTGCACTTATTTACGTCCTGCAAGGTAACGCATTTTTGTCTTTCCTTTTACATATTTACCAGTCTTCGCTAGAAAGAGTGTTATGTTTTCCGAGAGTATGTACATATTTTTACACCTATTACTTTGTAAATAGTGCATAACCTTAATTTTCTGTTTTCGGCATTATTTTAATACCTACAGTGAAGTGTTTGTTGACAATTAAGATAACCTTTTTTTATCATCCTGATAAGATGTCTGCAAATTCTACAATCTTGTTGCACTAGCTGCAAGCACTTTTTATTCAGTTGATTCCTACCCTGATAACACATACTCTAATCGAAATTATATAATTCTTACTAACGGCCACTACTCACTAAACCCATCGGCCCACTAGTACCTACTAAGCCACCAGGCTTGTTTCGAGTCTTTTGTATCGAACTAGGGTCCGTTACTACATTCCTAAACAGATTCGGCTCTACCCTTAGACACTATAGAAAACTTTCAATAACCAATATTCTAATTGTAAATACTTTAATCATTCACTATTTTAGGTCTGCTATCATGCAGTTTGTCGCAAGCAGTTTTCATGCTTATCACCTAATTAGGTAGGTACCTACTTATCGGATATTGTTACAATATCCGCTTGGTTAAGTACTTTTCCATTACATTAATTTTAGCTTATAGCAAGTAGGTAGGGGAACTTTTGGTAATGTTATTTTTTAAAATGGAAAAATTACGTATCACATGTGCCCGGGATCACAGCCAAGACTGGCCTATCGATTGATATTTCTGAGGTAGCTCCATTTGAGGTGCCACCCGCACGTCCGGTGACGATGACAAGGCTACTCCAAGCCATCATCGAAGTCAGGGAAAAATAAAGAAGTAGCTCGATTAGCCCATGAATTGAGCCCCCAGCAGACACAATAATATTTTTCCAAATTTGGACATTTACTATTCATATTCAAACAAACTGACCGAGTTAACAGCGAATGTATGCTTCTCTTTAGTGGCAGGGTGAGTCTGCGAGACTGACACGATGCAGGCGCCGCACCCACCCTCGTGGCACATGGATTTGGTGCCATGGAGCTGCAGGTAGTTGCGGAGGTAGTCGTTCAACGACGTCGACGGACTCACCTCCGAGCCAGCTGAAAGGGAATAAACAAGTGACAAGCAGGCTTAATGTAGATGACGCCGGAAACGCTCTAGCACCGGACCAATCACGCTAGGCGGAAACTTCGCCGCGAATATTTCCTGAAGGAACTTCAATACTCCACTTTAGTCCACTGCTGGACATAGGCCCCAAATGCTCGCAACTTATTTCTATCCTCGGCTACTCGCATCCAGCTCCTACCAGCCATCCCGCGCAGTTCGTCACTCTACCTGGCCTGAGGGCGTCCTACACTACGTTTGCCGAAACGCAGTCTCCACGGAAGATCCGCGACGATTTATCCGCCTAGTGTAGGCCTTGAGGTGTCCGACTTCGGCAATGGCTGTCGATCTCGAAGGAAATCAGTCACCTATGTGTGAGTGAAACCACATGTGCACTCTCCATCCTTGCACACTTTGCTCCCTCACTCTTCAACTCGCGCTGGCGTTGTATGTAAGAGTTAGAAGTAAAAACCTACTTAATTAACCTGTCGCTTGCACAAGGCTCTTATATCTGCCTTTCCGATGTTGTGACTGAATGTTATTGCCTAAGGCTGTGCAGTAGTAGCCCTTGATCTTAGGTAGACAGACAGAAAAAGCAGCTCTTACGGCCCTTGTTAACAGAAAGATGGAATGATGTGTTTTCCAACAGATGTTTACAAACAACATTGCATGCATACAAAATTGCAAAAAATAAATAATTATTATTATTTCAAAAAAGTCTACTTACATAATGAGTAGCTCTCTCCATTTACAGTAAAGTATATTTTATCCATTTTGATTCTGGACAAATATGAATCTGGAAGTAAAATAATAAAATGTAATGATTTTAACAGTAGCTCACAACAAGTATTTTCCTTATATATTTTTACCAAATGCAAAAGTCTGTTTGATGGTTCCCTCTTCATGCTTTATCTACACAATATTATATTTTCTTTTCTTTCTCTATTTCTATTAGACATTGTATACTTTCCACCGAAAGAGTATTAAAAAAATATGTTTTGCTGTATCAAAAGTGCCAGTCAAGTAGATTATAAAGAAAAAGTCAAGTAATTTAGAATAGTACCTAATTACTATGTAGAAATTGTCATTATGGCTATAAACAATAATTTCATAAAATGAATTTGTTTAGAAAGATTTAATAAGGTATGAAAAATACCAAGTAATTTAATGTCGACACATAAACTTAAGAAAATCTTTTAATACTGGACGAACATTTAATAAAACTTCGAGTTATAATGACAATTAAGATAAAAAAGACACAGAAAATACATCTTTAGCACTAATCTTAATAAGTATTATGCAATCCATGTGCCTACATAATATTTTAAAGTATACAGTCTTACAAAGTGAATAGATGAACTATTTAATTTTGTTTCAATTTTAGTTAAAATGTTCTTCATTTAAATTAAACATTTTAAATTTCTTTAATTTATAAGTTCGGAGAACAATACTTTTAATACAAGCTAATCTTTTTCCCGATAAACAAAAACAGAATCCTATACACTCAGTAAGAAACATTATGAAGACTACAAGGTCATCTAAATCATCATCTTAAGAACACTAAAAATGCTAATTTACCTACAGTAACTCAACTTATCTGAATTGGTTAATTAAATAAAATGATTTTGTTAACAGAAATTGTATACAAAGTATATAAAATTCATGTGTTTTAAATTTAAACATAACTTGTGTTCATTGTACTCAACAAACTTTTTTTACATAATTCTCATAACAAAAGAATGTTATTGAAATAACACTTCAATATAATTAATATAATAGGTAATTTGATTGTCTTTAAAACAAAACAATTATTTAACTATATGCAATAATAAAAACAATAAACATACTTAATTTTTAATCACAATAAAATAAAATATAATGTTTGAAGGTAAGTACAATATGAGAAGGTATGAACTACGGAATTTTTAAGTATTTCAAATATTACTTACTTAATTATCTTTTGATTCCAAAATAAGTAAATAATATAATGAGTTATTGCCTTGGTTTCATTATAGATTATTATCACTCAACATTTTTTATTCACAAGATATTCTAGAGCGAGTTTTACGCAACAAACGACTGCTCCAATCGCGTACGTAACGGTAGCTGACTAGCAGAGTTGATGTTCGCCTAAATAATACAGGTCCAACAGAGGAGCACAAATAACGTAATTTACTTTCATAATATTACGAACGTTATAGTTTTAAAGTCCACTTTTTCATACAAAATATTTAATATTATAGTTACTTTTGTTTCACCACTATTCATAAGCACCAATATCACAAAGACCAATGAACTTCGCGCTCAAAAATAAATAAAAAAGTTTTGTTTTTCGCACCCAAAGTTTGTTTTGTTTGTTTGTGTACCGCGCCGAGCCGAAGAGTCGTCGGTGCTCCGTCCGTCAGTGCTTGTCTGCTGTCACTGAACTAACTGTCAGACACTGTCAGACCAATAAAGTACAGTACACACTATACAAGTCTTGCAGTATGCATATTTTTTCCTATTACATTTCTGCTCCCCTTTGTATAATATGAAACATGATATTATTTAATATCTTTGTGCTTATTCTATAGAAGAAAAGTACTAAGTACATACTTTTGTTAAACGAGCTATGGACACCAAATTTTTTTTTATTTTACTTTATATTTTAATTTTCTATAAAGAACTGCAAAAGAGTCTACATATTATTATGTAGTTGTGGTGTATGAGTTGTTTGAGTTTGCGTAAGTATGTAAGTAACAAAGTTCATGGTAGAAAATTGTGTGTATGAGGCTTTATAAGGATATTTTTACAAAAACGGGGAAGTCCGCAATAGTATTTGTCAAGAAGTATTATGATGTCAGCCAAACACATGGCAAAAGAATCACAGCTGGCAGATCACCCAGGTCCGTATAATATAGTTTACAATATAATTAATGGAATGATAAAAGAAATTGATATTTATTTTATCTCTAAAATTATAGACCTACCTACCGAGTCATAAGGGGTTAATGCTGCCTGCTGTACTCGGTTAGAGTTAGATTTATCGTACACATCTAAAAATTGGTCTATTTAGATCAATGTGTGCAACATGCGTGTGTGTGCGTAGGACCCTAAAGGTATAAAATCAATTGGCGAGTCTACAACTTATGAAGTGTTTAATTTATGCACGTTTACACTTGAACCCAAGTCAATTCTATTATGATATATCAGTTATAAATATATTTTTCAGTTCTAAATATTTTTAAACTATTTTCTTTTATTCTTCCTACCATTTATAACCATTAAAATGGTTTCTACATAATAGTGTTTTGAGTTATGTTATTTAATTCTTTTTTCCTTGAATTTTGGAGCAATATTTGCGTAAAAATCTTGTAATATCTCTCCTACATGTATATTAGGTACGTATTACAATTAGCTACGATACGAAAACCTAGGAAGGTAGGCAGATAACTTGGTAAGTTCTGGCACCGTACCGTGTTCTGGGTAGTTAATTATTAGAAACAGAATCCTCAATGAGAACTCGTTAAGGATACCGCAATTATTTAGGTGGTCCCTTAATAATTATAATTAAAGCGTCTGATTCAATCCAATCCAAAAAAATCGGCCATTAGCCACACAGAGCTATCTATCTTCATGGGTACCAATCTACCTACTTATATTTTACTGCGGAATAAATATATACATAATAGTACCTATCTATGCACTATGAAGGTTCTACTTGGTTCTTCCCAGTGCCTAAAATTGTGAAATTCTTCCATTTTCTCTTCAAATTTCGACATACATAGGTACATATAAGTTGGTCCGTATCCCTAAGGGCTCGAGGAGACTCGCACTTAAAAGTGTTTTTTCTACATACGAATGACGGGGTGCTCGATAACGTTAATTTCATTGACGAATTTATGACGAAGGGACGGATTCTGACACAATTTTTACCATGAACTTTTGTTTCAAAATATTAATTTATAACTCCTCAGGCTTCAGACTAAAACGGTGTACCTACTAAATTTCATTAAATCGGGATTGCAAAACAGGCACACTTCTTTTTAAATTTATAGATAGTACTTATTAGGAATTTTACCTTTTGTCAGTTGAATTTATATATAACCGCAAAAAGGATAAAACACTTACCAGGCTTAATGTGAACTGAAGCATGCGTTTAGACAGACTCGCGGAAGATAAATACGATTCAATGGAAATTAGTGTAATTTGAAAGTAAATTTCGCGCAAACTAATTTTAAAATTGCACGCAATGTTAAGCCTAGCGTTCACAAGGGTATCACGACATATTTCATAAAATTAATACATTGTCCAGGTGGGAGACATTTTGTCGACCGGTTGCTGTTACCACCATACAGTTGTGTAAAACCCGCCAAGTGACTCTGACCTCTCTTGGTCAGGTCGCGTTCCGGGATCAGCACTGTACGAACCGGAGCCAGGGGGGACCATTGTTGCGGCAAGCGCCGGACCAGTGGAGTCTTAGCGGCGGTATTGTGCGGGCGGAGCGGGTCAGCCCGCCGGCCAGGGAGACCCGTAGACACGGGGGCCCTTCCGTCCGGCGGACTGGCCAACTCGGACCCGCACAGCTCAATACCAATGCGAGACTCCACGCCTTGTCTCGTTGTTGCCGCAGCAGTGGTCTCCTTTTTCACGGCTTTCAGGGTGAGTGCGACAGGCTCAATATGGTCTATTGTGCCTGTCGACCTCATATTTGGATCTCACTACCGCTTACCATCAGGTGGAGTGAGGTCATCTTGTTAGCCTCTTTATATAAAAAAAAAAAAAAACATACAAAGTCATATCATGGTAGATAGACATGAAGGTAGGTAAACTAACAACAAGTTAGCTAAGTAGTTCCTACCAATATAATCTAGCTAGTCTATTGAATATACCACGAAATTTAAACACAGCTAGGAAGGTGGTGTGAATCCTAAGTACCTACCCGATTCGAGCTGTGTTTTACGTTAATAATAATTTTGGTCCAACCCGGTTTATTGCTACCAATAGACCGAAGATATTCAAATAGATAGTTGAAGGTCAAAAACTGATAAGATTCTTTTAAAAATAAAGCCTGGCCGATTTTTTATTTAGTGCAAGTCCGACTTCTCCGAATTATGTTATATGGGAGCAATGGGGTAATAACGGTAATAGGAATATAATACATTATCTGCGAAAATTTCTAGCTATCGCCGTTCTTAAACAATATCCTGGTGACGGAGGGACGGACAAACGGACGACTGGACAGCGAAGTCTCAGTATTAGGGTCCCGTTTTTGCTTTTGGGTAAGGAACCCTAAGAACTGATTTTCTTAGGGGACACTAAGATTGGATGATTCCAATCTTAGTGTCTAGCGAAATATGGGATACGTACTTTTTACCATTTCAGAGAACAAATGCCACAGCACCGGGGACCTTAATACATCCCTGTACAAACCGCTGACAACTCAAGAGGATCGTTTGTTTTTTAGCTTTTCAGCACCATACGTACTATTGAGTACCTTATGGGGAAGTGGGAGGGGGCCCATTCCTTGAATTGAAATTGGTTGACCCATTTTATTTGCATCCTCATTCCAGTATCGATGTGTCTTGGTTTACATAGCATTTTTAATTAATATATTCAATAAGTTTGCTTTCTTATTAATATTTTATGAGAAATAGTCAATACTACATCCTACTTATTAACAAGGAAATAGTTATCATATTGTTTCAAAATTCTTAACATAACGTGCTGTGTTTAAACGGTACCTGGTCCAGTTAAGTGATCTTTGATCGTTGAAATGTGTTGGTCTGAAAAGTGCTGCCTTTGCGTGCGATTAGATCTGGGATGCCTTTTGATAGGTGTCACTACATTGGTAAGTTACAATTCTTTTCGAACGCCTAGTTACGCTTCATGAATGCCTGTATGGATAAATATGTAATATTCTTTCTTACGTTATTATATGGCAGCCCTTCCTAATAGAGATTAGTCAAATGCGCTCGACATTTGCAGACTACAAGTGTGTGCACTAAAACAAGTTGATAAATAAAATCGTTCAACGCGTGCTTTTAGTAAACAAGTCGTTTTGCACCCAACGTTATTTTTTATTGTCTGATCAACGCCCTTGAGTTTGATGAGGAGAGTTGTTCTTTCAACCAAATAGCTAAGAGGCTTTTAATAGATTCATCAATACCTACCGTTCTTAATAATTTTTTTTTTAATTTCAACTCCTTTAATTTTGATGACATTTAGGCAAACCTTGGTACAATTTCACCTATCTTCTTCTTCTTAGACAAATATGTCTGATCAGTTGTCCGATCGACTGCTATAACCGAAACCGTATGGGCCACATCATTTTTACCCGACTACGGCAAAGCAAAAGGAGGGTTATGATTTTGACAGGCTATGTATGTATGTATGTATGTTTGTATGTATGTATGTATGTTCATCTGTTTCCACATAACTTCTAAATTGCTTGTCAGAATTCGACAAATGACATATCATTAGAAGCGTCTTAATTGTCCGCTGGTTATAGGCTATATAGGGTTTCACAAAATCTAATGTGGCGCCCACTAGCGGACAAAACATACAGAGTAAAAAATAAAGTTAAGATAAATACGCCGTGTTTGGTATCATTGGAAAGCGCTTTACTTGTACATTTTAAATATATATATATTACTAGCATTTGCATGTGACTTTACGTATATTCATGGACTGATTGCATATAGTTCACATCTTTTCGTTCATAGCTTCTTTACTACTTAACAGAATAAGACCACTGCAGTACTATTAGAAGGGCCTTGATATTCTGTTAGTTATGAGCTTTATAGCTTGTCACCAAATTTAGTATTGCGCCCTCTAGCGGACAAAATTAAAATAAATATACCGTGTATATGCTATATGCAACGTAGACAAATACACTTTAACACCAAAATAGTACAAATAATAAAAAGTTAAAAACTAAAACCCAACTACGACAAAAAACGACGCTGAAAAAGTATAAAACAAGACTTTTAGAACACTGAACTGAACAAAGTTGCTTATGTAGTTCCAAGTAAATGGACACAGTAGACTCTACCAAAATGCTTATGTTGAAAATTGACAATAATGTCATACAATACTATTTTGAAGTATGCAATATTTACTATGTAGAGATAAGTTTTCATGTTTGGAAAGGCGTAGTCACACGTTCCATACACAAGTACCTACCTACCGTAGCACTTTGACAACGTGTGACTGCGGTTTTCCAAACATGAAAACCTATCTCTACATAGTAAATATTGCATACTTCAAAATAGTATTGTATGACATTATTGTCAATTTTCAACATAAGCATTTTGGTAGAGTCTACTGTGTCCATTTACTTGGAACTACATAAGCAACTTTGTTCAGTTCAGTGTTCTAAAAGTCTTGTTTTATACTTTTTAGCGTCGTTTTTTGTCGTAGTTGGGTTTTAGTTTTTAACTTTTTATTATTAACTTGAACGTTTGCAGATTCTGTCATCGCTCATCTCCGTCGCCGCCATAATCTGCTTGGGCGCGGATACTGACGACCTTCAGAAGCACCAAATGATGCACCATTTCCTCGCCTTGGTCCACCTTGACGTGAACCAAGTGTCCAAAGAGTTGATCTTGGGGATTATCCTGTTCGTAGCTGTGTTGTGGCTCTTATCTTCTGTGGCACTGTTGATAGGAATCATACTGGTAAGTGCCTGAGTCAAATTAAGTCAAATAAAATATTTATTACTAGTGACATACAAACCTTCCTTAAGAATCACTCTATCTATTAAAAAAAACCGCATCAAAATCCGTTGCGTAGTTTTAAAGATCTAAGCATACATACGGACATACAGCGAAAGCGACTTTGTTTTATACTATGTATTGATGTAGGTAGGTACCAAACTCACACAAGTGGCTTAGAAACCGTATCTAAGTCTGGTAATATAATTTATTATGAATGAGATATGTGTCTTTATTATGATCGTAATTTCATAAGCCAAAAAGAACTTAGGTCAGTAGGTAGTATGGTTAGTATATTGTATAAGATATCATATTTACTGAATTTTAACAGTTTACTATGTGTGGCCAAAAATTAAGTAAACGTAATGTCACTATCGTGGACAGTTACTATAAAATAATGCCAACGCTAACGAAAACGCAAACGTTTTCAACTTTATCTATTGCCATTATAAAAGGTTAAGTTTTAAAATGTACTGTTATGAAAACAGTACATTTTAAAACTTATGTGTACACTTTGTTAGGTGGTAACAATACTTTATTCACCGTCAATGGTTCTATGGAATCGAAAGTACTTTTTAACAATGAACTCACTGTATGTCAACTCACTTTGATTCCTTTGAGATATTTTTATTCCGACTACGTTGAAGCAAAAAGGAGGGTTATGATTTTGACCTGAATTTATGTACGTACACCGTGGAATTTGAGTGGTTGTTTTCCTGCAGCAAGCTGATTCTACCTTAGTAGCACAATAAATTTGTGCAGTTGTTTTTCATAAAAATCAATAAATGCCGGTTTTACAAAAGGTAGGTATAACCGAAACTTTAAAGTACGTTCGAACCACTTAATCACTTCTTTAGCTTTAAGCATCGATATCATGCGGCAAGCAGTACCTGAATACGTCACATCTTAAAAAACAACGATAGCTTCTCTCGTTTTCGAGTTGGAAAATTATTATATTGAAAATTCGAAAAAAATATGTGGAATAATTTGCATGATTCGTTAGTATTACTAAAGGCAAATCGTTCTGCCACAGGAAAACAACCACTCAAATTTCACGGTGTATATATATGTGGCACTTAAAAATTAACGAATAAAAAAAAATTAAAACCTAAAACTAGACTGGATTGATAAAAAAATCCCCTATATTATTTTATATCATATCACATAATATAGATATCACACATATCCATGTATCCCTTTTCATTAGATATATGTAGGTATAAACTAGTGACCTGCCCTCGCTTCGCTTCGGATATATTATAATACATAACAACCTTCTTGGAGTTGGGGTGTTTTTAATAGATAGAGTAAAATCAGTTGCGTAGTTTTAAAGACTTAAGCATGCAGACAGACGCGGGAAGCTACTTTTATGTTTTTTCCCGGTGCAATGCGTTATGCACCGTCACCCGGAGAGGGGGTTTTCTCCAGGTGGTGTGTCGGACTCCCCAACGGCTGGCGAGAAGGTTGGTAAATGCCAGCCGCGGCTCCTGGGTGGTGTGCAAAGCCCAGGGGGTGTACCTCCTAGCCGAAAGGCGGCGTCATGTGACTCTGAAACCAGTCTTGTACTGCCACGACGCTGCCGGCCGGGAAACTACTTTGCTTTATACTATGTAGTGATAAATTATTTCAGAACGCTCCTGGCTGTGTGCTGAGCTATTTCGCGTTCGGGATATTCATCGCATTCTTCTGTTTCCTGTCTTCTCTGCTACTTCTCTTGCGCGGTGTCTGGCCGATAGCCTTTTTGCTTTTCGGCGGTTTGAGTAAGTATATAAAACAACAAACACATAAAACTGATGATGACTCGCATATCAACCCAAGCCTTACGCACGCTACCTGCCTGGAATGGTTAGATACTTGACTTTTTGCACAGGGGTATTTTCACAATAATTAATTTGTTCATTAAAATTTTAAATTTAAGTCTTTTGATTTTATAAGAAAGTAGTAGGGATCCATCCAGGATCAGACCACTCCGATGGACATTATTGTCCGATGGTATTAATCTGCGCGCAAACACAAGTACATTCTCTGATCCCTCACTCTCATATTTCGGTGAGGTGGCAATCCGACAAGACCGATGAAAGATCAGGCGCAGGATCACCGGTTAAACCTGCTTTCAGAGGCACGGGTGTGCATTCGCCAGCTTCCCTACTCCGGGTTGAGTAATTTCTTAGCAGGAAAACTTTCACAAACTTTGCCCGACCTCGGACTAGTACCCGGGAGTCCTTGGACCTAACGCGCTTGCTACCAATATACCAACAAGGTAGGAGGAAGGATATAGATTTATTTGAAATTCATATGTACCATCATTCGACGCTTTAACGGTGAAGGAAAACATCGTGAGGAAACCTGCACTCCTAAGAAGAAATTCTTAGGTTGTGTAGTCGACCAACCCGCACTTGGCCAGCGTGGTCGACTAAGGCCGAATCGCCCTAGTTTAGGGTAGGCTCGTGCCCCAGCAGTGGGGACGTATATGGGCTGATGATGATGATGATGATGTGCTTAGTTGCTTAGACAGTTGTGTTGAGAATAATAATATGAAACAAAAGTGGTAAAAAAATAGGTATAGAAATAACACACCCAGGCGCAAAACATTACATCGATGTTCATCACATAATTTTGTCCAGAGTGGGAATCGAACCCAAAAATTCGTTTTAAGACGTGAAAAAGACGTCATTCATTAATAAAGTAAGGTCCTCGTTGGCTTCTAAATGGATAGCTTATACCTACATAATTTTTTTTTTCAGTCATTCACATTCATTTCCTGATAGTTGTTCATACATCCTACGAACTTCAATTGCGAGGGAAGATTATGCAATCAGAAGAGTATTGTGAAGAAGAAATATTGATCCAAGTGAATGAAACTTAAGTGTAAACTTTAAAATGTATGCCAACGTAATCTACATTGTACAGTTTAAAAGATGCAG
Source organism: Maruca vitrata (assembly GCA_039566165.1). Taxonomy (NCBI): domain Eukaryota; kingdom Metazoa; phylum Arthropoda; class Insecta; order Lepidoptera; family Crambidae; genus Maruca; species Maruca vitrata. Next base: position 5,433,421 of record CM076926.1, read on the forward strand.
ATACCTAGCCTAGGTAGGTCTAAGCTAATCTAATTGTTTTTTTTAAGTATCGTACAGTTAAGTAAAATTTTGGTTTGGTTTTCTTTAATTTCGTTTAATTTCAAACTACAAATTGGACTCACTGTCACTGTACTGTCATGGTTACACACATTAGAAAACTGAATATGTCTGACTAGACTGCCTTTGACTTTGTCCCTCATTAAAATAAATCAACATGTTAAATATCCCGGCCATAAATAAATACAAATATTTCGCAACATCACTTACATTCATCTGATTCCGTGGTAAGTAGCTTAAAGCACTTGTGTTACGAATATCAGAATCAACAGTGGATATGTCATAAACAAATACTTATACCTTAAATGTATTTAATAACACAACCAGAAACAAACACACCGATGTAGTAGTAGGTAGTGATTCTGAGTCACTAACCATTATTCCACCGAACCAGTCAACTAGTAGTCCAGTCAAATTAGGTAAAAATCTCGGAATTCGAGATACCCAGCTGTAAGTCTGTAAATACTTAGATATTGACACCCTAAAAGTGGTCTCAAAACCTACATATTGTAGGGTGTACGCAACTATTAAATTTTCAAGGTCAAATGTCACAAATATCAGTTTTATGAACTTTTGAGCGAAACGGGAAGTTTTATCATAAACTAAGTATTTACAGACTTACAGCTGGGTATCTCGAATTCCGAGATTCTTACCTAATTTAAGCTTAAATGACTGGGCTATAGGGCTTATTCAGTTTTCACTGCGATAGTCTTACTGAATTGATTAAATAGTGATCTAAATAACATTTAAGTAACTTGCAAATTGTATGCATTACCTAAAGCCAATGATAATTACTGAATTTAAGCATCATTGAATTTTTGTCTTAAAAAAACTTTACTTACCTATTGGAATTAAATGACCGACATTAATAAAAACTCTGAAGATGGATATTTACTCACTTACTTAATCTGTTCTTACTTAGATACCTATATTTTTTGTGTTTTTATATAGATTTCTACTCTAATGCTTGATAATGTGAATTAAAGTTTAATAAATAATGAATTTAAATATTTTCCAGTTATTTTTATTGCAAACAGTCATAAACATTTTCATATAATACAACAATAGTTTATCGCATTTATAAAACATTTTGGCTATAAGTCGTTAATTATAGATAATATTTAAGTACATGCTATCTAATATTTACTTACATATACATACATGTTATTAGTAAAATAAATGTGACGTAGTTTTCAGTAATTTGACTAGAGTATTTGTTTACTATAAAAGTAACCATAAGTAACACAACATTATTGGGTTCGCCGCCGCAGGTAAAAAAAAAGTTTTTTTTTTGGCGACAGTTTAAGGTTTTACCCCGGTTCGAAAAAAAACCTTGCATCTGGGGTTAAGGCGGCGGCAGCCTTCGTATAATTGACAATACGTCATGGTTTCTTTAAGTATTTTTTTTTGCATCACCAAGAAAAATACAACTGCCATTTTATTAACCTCTTAAAGCTCTTCTCGACTGTTGATTTGTTCGTACACGTTGTAAGCCAGTAGCGCTGCGTAGATGTTGATTGCTGCAAAGTTAATGTAAAAAAGCTTTTAAAAAAATATAGATAAAAAAGGTTAATCCAAATACGAGTCAACATGGTTTTTTTTTTTTTTTTTTATTATAAAGAGGCTAACAAGATGACCTCACTCCACCTGATGGTAAGCGGTAGTGAGATCCAAATATGAGGTCGACAGGCACAATAGATATGAGGTCGACAGGCACAATAGATATGAGGTCGACAGGCACAATAGATAGGTTTACTTTACTTCAAGATACCATATCGCCAGAGTTCTAGTTTAATGGGGTTTCGTTTGATAATCAATTATGTATATCTATGAACTCCTACTCCAGTACCTACATTTAGTTCCAAAAATGTATGGCAGTAGAGCTGCGTAGTAGAACTCGTGGGAATATACCGTTGTGTCCAGTGTGGCTACCATGAGTTTTAAAACTTACGCACTCGATATCGCCTACGTAAATATGTCTATGAAAAGCTTGTACAGCGCCGCTGGTGGTTACGCGAAGAACTAAAATCGGCCGTATGAAAAAAACAACTCGATAGGTTTTTAACGTAAGTAAGTTTTCGATAGCCAACTCATGGGGAGTTATTCCAGTCAGTTTAAGAATAGACATCGACTAATTTCGTGTTTCTGGTACACTTAGTTGCGCGCTATGGTTGAGGTACTATACAGACTGATAGGTGTAACCCCTCCATCATTTATGTATTTAAAATAAAAAGTGTATTAATAGGGCCGTCTGTATATCATAAAGCTTCCGGTACCCTGACAGTATTAATTCTATCGGGTTTGTCCCCACCTCATCATAAGTACATTATAAACGGAACTTTAGGATTAAATTGGATAACTCCAAATAATTCATTTCGAACTATCCATAAAAACTTTTTATGTAAAGTTAAGCACATTTTCCTAACCGACATGCCACCGGCTTGGAGTAGCCTCGACATTATCACCGGACTTGCGGGGGAGCGGATGGCTCTTAGCCCTAAACACCGGACCTGCGGGGGAGCGGATGGCTCTCACCCCTAACGTGAAGCAAAGATTACGACTGAATAAGTATAATTTTGCACACTTGAGTCAATGTTAACTACTTATAATTATTGACTCTTACCCATATAGATAAGTTCAGCCACTATGGTGAAGGCGTGGAAGTCAGTGATGTGTAGGAAGAAGAGGAAGCTGGAGAGAAGGAAGAACACGAACCAGACGATGCCGTAGCCCTTGATGATGCCCCGGTGCTCCTGAAACGGCAATTGGTAAAAAATGAGTTAAAAATCAACAAATTAAAATTAATTAAAATTAATTTGTTGATTTTTCAATAAGACAATGTTGTAGGTATATATCAAGCTTTAATGCAATTACATATACAACACAAGAATTATAGTATAGTAAGTCGATGGTGGGTTGGAGTAGCCTCGTCATCATCACCGGACTGGCGGGGGAGCGGATGGCTCCCACCCCTAATTATAATATCATTGCTCTTATGTTTTTATATTAAAATAGATATTTTATTATACTTCTGATTGGCAATCTTTGCCTAGGATCTTGCTTGTGTCTTGTATATCAGCTCAACTTCTTTTAAAGACGGTGAAATACCTTACGTGAAAAGAATATAATGTACCTATAACAGCAATTGTTTGTTTCTGTAATCCCCGAAAATACTATTACATATTAATTAATGTACTAAGGAGATAATATTATCTTCTTATATATGTTGACTGTCTCATTGGTCTATTGGTAGCAAGCGCTGCGTAAGGACCGAGAGGCCCCCGTTCGAGTCCGGGGTCGGGAAATATTTAAAATTTGTGTGACGTGAGTTTTTCTGTAAAGAAATTACCCAGCCCGAAATCAGCAAATTGGCGGTAGCATGCCCGTACCTCGGAAAGCCCGTTAAGCCGGTGGTCTTGCACCCGATCTCTCATCGGTCATGTCAGATTGCCGATCTCACCGAACTATGAGAGTAAGGGAACAGAGAGTGTACTTGTATTTGCGCGCATACTTGTGCACTATAATATTTCCTGCACACTTGGCTGATGGCCGAAATCGGTCGGACGCCATATTATATATTGTACCTACATTGAATTTAACTAGTAAACTAAACGAGTTTCGCTCGGCAAACGAAATGTGGAACGCCTTCAGGCAGGGTGGAGTGATCTGCGCAGGACGGCTGGTAGGAGCTGTGAAAGACGTGGGGAGGAGACCACACTTTATAGGTTAATGATGATGATGATAATTAATCAAGAATTACCCTGACAACGCCATATATGAAGAGCAGGTCCGAGAGGAACTTGGCGACGTACATGACGACCAGCATGACGCTGATGACGTAGAGGCCGGTCGCCTCCGCCTCTGCGTCAGGGTCCAGCTCGATCAGCTCGTTGTTCTGCAGCGAGCTGAAGATGGACGCTGTCACGATCAGCGTCACCAGCATCATGAAGGACATCAGCTGGAAAATTGATTTAATCTATACACATGGGTGAAATGGGCGTACCGAGGGGACAGGGGGGATATCATTAACCAGGGGGCTTAGACAAAGTAACTATATCGAAACGATAACGAAGTTCGAAAAGAACAAAATGTATGGGATTGATTACGTGATTTGTCGCGTCTAATGTCAATCCCATACATTTTATTCTTTTCAAACTTCGTTATCGTTTCGATGTTGTTACTTCTTCTACGGCACCAGGGGCGACATCTGCCGGCCCCAGGGTAATTATGTCGTTCCTCCTAAGTATCTTACCTAGTACTTTTATCAATAGTCACTTAGCAAAAATCTGATTTGCCCCCACCTAGCCCGGAACCTGGGTACGCCTATGTCTATTTGGCCTTCAGGGTGAGTGCGACAGGCTCAATATGGACTATTGTGCCTGTCGACCTCATATTTGGATCCCACTACCGCTTACCATCAGGTGGAGTAAGGTCAGCGAGTTAGCCTATTATAAAAAAAAGTAAAGTATGTATGAGTTTATATGTCTGACTTTGAAGTCTTGGTTTTTAAGTAAATTTTAAGTTAAATTCAAAGTAAAAAATAAAGTTATGCTATTTAAAGAATCACGTCAAACTTGCTGGTCTTTTGTTGGCATGGGTATATGTATATGTATATATACACATGTATGGGCACTCATCCCTGGATTAGTGCCCCTGTATCGTGCTTTGGGGTGACGTGGGTTCTATCCCATCGAGTACCAGGACCCGTTCATTTTAAATTGTGTCCATATTACTACTTAATGTCATACGGGATTCCCATTACATCACACACATACTGAAGATACATATGCATACTAACCCAGCAATGTGTCTACGAGTGGAATCAATGTCATATAGTAAGCTATATAACAAGCCTTTCTCGATAAATGGTCCTACACATCAATATTTTTTCAATTAGAAAGTTCCTGAGAAAAGCGCGTACAAACGAACTAACAAACTCTTTAGCTTTTATAACATTAGTATAGATTTACATTTGTTGCATTACATATCTTACCGCATTTATGACTCCCATTATAGTGGTCCCTGTTTTCAGGTCGAAAAAGAAACAACACGTAGTCAATTGTGGCACACCCATTTTGCTGAAAAAAGTTTGAAAAATAAAATTAGTTAAACACATTTATAAATATATAATAATCACTATATTAATTCATTATGAATTTAGTCAACAACTTTAAATTGAGCTATGACTAAATCGGTGTTCATCATGTGTAAATTATTAAAAAGCTCTGCCAGTGGAACTTTTAATTAATAAAAACGAATCCAACTTGATGAACATCCTTTGTTAGTTTAAATGGAGCGCTTAATTTGGTGAGTAACTTTATCATTACAACAAAAACTTAATGCGTTACTATACCTATATAAAAGGTCTAGTTATTCCTACATACCTGGTTTGTTGAGAATAACTGTTAGGTACTCGTATTAAAGCAACTTGTAACTGAGACGTTAGACGGAGCAACGCTTCGTACCACTGTTTTGAACGATCTGGTCCATAGAGATGTTGGCCGACTACGCTTCATTCAAGACGGTCAAAGAGTGAGCGAAGGTTACACAAATGAATGATAGATAGATTTGATATAAGGCTTAGGTCTTGGGACAAGATATATGTCTCTTCAGAACAGTTATTTAATTTTATTTTAGTTCTGAAAGTCGAAGAGACGAATGTCTTGATTTGACTTAAATTTTTAAACAGAACACTAACAAAACAACGTGTACCTATACTAAAAGTTAGTAACTTTAACACACAGATTTTAACAGAATAAAACATACATTAATAACTTTGCTACAAACATTGACACGAAATCAGGAGTATCTCAAGAAACTAACATTGCCTGCAAATGAAAAATAGAAGTTTTAAAACTACGTCTGTTATTTCAACTAAATTTAAACGTTTGCCAAGTATAAAATCAATAACAAAGTCTTGAGTATTATTTCATACATTATTTGTAGCGATGTCTTTGTCAGGATAGGTAGCGAAAGGTTCACACTCCCTTCCGCGCGTATTTGCTCTTTGACAGTCCCAAGGCGCCGAAATGTCTAGATATGGGAATCAATAAGTCTGGCCGTGCGTTATTCTACATTTCGGTCAGAGAAAGTGTTTAAAGAGGCCGTAGGTACCTTGGACGGTATCTATGACGTTATAATAGCATCTTTTAAGTCATCTACCTTAAAAGAGGCAGCTTATACATTACTTACCTAAGTATGCGTTAAGTAAAAACAAAAGCTGTAAACTGTTTGACCCGTAAAAACTGACCAATTTTTTGTACACTACGGGGCAGGTAGTCGGAGTAGGGTATCTGTATTCATGGTGTATTTTTATTCAGTTACCAGCTTGAAAGCCGGGCCATAAAACACCAATTGTTTAAAAATAACGGTCCCCTTATGTTTGCAGGCTTCAAATTTTAGTCACACGGTTGTTTGTAATATAATTTTAGTCTTCTTTCATGTTCCATTAGATTTAATGAGATTCAAAGCAATGAAAAGTAACAAACAGACGGTGGTTTTTAAGATGTTTGGTATTAAGAAATATAACTCGTACACACAAATATACATAATATTAATAAGGCGTCCGACCGATTTCAGCTATGGCGGCCGACCCCAATTAAGATAGTCAAATGCACAGGACATAATATAGGGCACAAGTGTGCGGGCAAACACAAATGCACTCTCTGTTCCCTTACTTTCCAAGTTCGGTGAGAAGGCAAAAATATGACCGATGAGAGATCGGGCGCAGGACCACCGGCTTAACGTGCTTTCCGAGGCACGGGCGTGCAAACCGCCAATTTCCTAACTCCGGGCCGAGTAATTTATTAACAGAAAAACTCACACAACTTTTGCAGTTGAACCGGGGACCTCTCCGTCCTTTCGCAGCGCTTGCTATCAATAGACCAAAGAGTCAGTTATATCATCATAACAAAACAAAAACATGAAATTATTTTTTTTATTAGGCAAGTCACCACATCGTATGGTCTTTCCCTAAATACCTATGTACGTAAAATAAGAAACACAAATAAAACCGATTCTTGAGAAAATCAGAGCTCCATAGGGTTTTGTTGATGGTTTGTTCGTATATTAGACTACTTACTCACCTGTGGGGCTACCATGAGTTTAAAACCTACGCGCTCGATATCGCCTACGTAAATATGTCTATGAAAAACTTGTACAGCGCCGCCTGGTAGTGGTTACGCGAAGAACTTCAATCGGCCATATGAAAAAACAACTCGATAGGTTTTTAACGTACGTAAGTTTACGATAGCCAACTCATGGTAGGCCCTCTGTTTATCCCTTATGCTAAGTAGATTAGTAGGGTATGATTAAAAATTTTATTCAAATTTAAATTTAGTTTTCAGCAACGATTTGCTGGATGGACACAGCTCGAGCCATAATTATAATAATGGGAACTTATTCTTATGAAACTTATGACAAGGTAAAACTTAAAACTTATGACACAATACAATTTAAATGTTTTCCAAAATAAACCTAGAGTTAAAGGTTAAGATTAACAATGTGTGAGGATTTGGTTCAACAAGCGTGAGTTTGCTAGAACATTACATGAAATGTGTTTGGGATGTGTGTGAAATGTTGAAATAAATGCACACGGTTTTGGACATTACCACGAGGATCAAGTTACACTCGTCCTACGGTTGAAATTTAAAACATAAAAAGGAGAGGGTGTTTTGGGAACTTCCAAGTTGAGATGATACCTACAATAGTTGGGAATGTACACCGATGACTCCGTGGAGTGCATATTGTGCAATGACACCACTGATTATACCCTTTATCATTGGTTAAACATACTAAACGGGGACGCCCCTTTTCCATTATGATTAGTCAAATGTGGAAATGCCTGGATCAAATGGCTGCAGAATACCGTCCGTGGTAGGTCCGTGCTACGCTTCAGGCATAGTTATGTTATATGTGCTTCAGGCTGTTACTTTATGTAGGTATGGGTAGATATATTATATTTCCGATGACTGGTAATGATCAAGGTAGGTATGTTTTCCAATTGCTGTAACACTCAAATATGTTATAATACTCTTACTAAGAGCTAGCTAGTACTCGCCATTTTATGACCCAAAACTTTATTTCCGAAATCGAATTTATCATTTGTATACCAAATGATGTTCTAATCTTAAAACATATTTACTAAACCAAAATGAAAAAAAAATAATTACTACGTATTTTTTTAAGAATGTTTCAAGTTGAAACCTAAAGTTGAAAACGGTTGAAAGTTTCAACCGTTATTGATCAACTTTATTGGTAAGTATTTTATTTCTTATCAAAATCCGGTGTGGTATATATATAACATCGGATTTTAACACTGGTTATAAATAGTGTTAGAATCCGGTGTAGTAATAAATTATTAACTACAATTTAGATAAAATGCACGCTGTGCGTTGCAATGCATTGGGCAGAATTTTTCATATACCTATGATGCATTTAAAATGAGTCATAGTTTTTTGAGATTAGATACAATTGACCTTACAACAATAAATTGAAACCATTTCTTATCTACTCCTCGTACATTAGGTTATTGTACTAACAAGTTAAGTCCTTTCATCGTTTCGTGATAATGAATGAGGCATAGAAAATTGATAATCACTCTTACACAAAAGTTAACACAATAATAGCATAGGAATTACGGACATACACATTAAAGTACAATGGGTCTTATCGTTACAAGCGATCTCTTCCAGCTATGATGTTCATAGACAACTAGAATTAAAAACTAGTACCTACTTGATAATAAATAGTCTGAGCGTTCGAAATATGTTTACGATCTGGTCTTTCTCCAAAAGGGCTGATGGCTAGCCAATTGATATATGTAGGTAGTGGTACCCTACTTAGATTATATATATAGCTTTCGGGAGTAATTTGAGATGACTATAAAATTACCATTATTCACCATGTGCCCCATCCATCACAATATTGTTTTTACATGACTAGGGCGAGGTCAAATGGGATGTAGGTTGCCTATGCTATGCACGTATTTATGTATGTTTTACTGTAGCGTCTAAACAGATGAAGCTCCAGAGAAGTAAATAGTAAAAAAATTGAGAATGGATATTTAAATTCCAAAAGCTCCAAAATCTATAAAAGGTTCGGTAGTTGTTAATAAATAAACATCATAAGTCCCATACAAGAGTATCGTAATTTTTCATATTCTTTGATTGTCTTTTTTGATATGAAGAAGAAACAGTAAAAAAAAGGAAAGGATATGATCAATCATTTAAAGCACAGGCTTGAAATAATTGAATTGCAAACGTATGAATGTGAATGGTAAACAAACATTGAATTGAGCTTTTGCTACCTACTATAGTGAAAAAGCGCGTGCTATACTTAGTTATACAATGCTATACTTAATTACACTCAGACGCAGCGCCGTAAACTACTATAACCAAACAAGCTTTATGACGTAATGCTGGCCACAGTAAAAACAACAACAGTGATGGCCCTTCTTGTATTTTTTTTAATAATAGGCTATCAGATGACCTCACGACAGGATTCAATAATTTTGCATTCAAGCTATTAATACCCAAACGTAAAGATTCGTAAAACGATGTCTTAATCTGTGGTATAAAATGTCATAAAAAACTTTATTGCTCACACACTAAAAATGTGCATTGCGTGATTGACTTGATTCCGAAACATTTGACGAGTTTTGTCACGTTTTCATTAATAGTACGAGATCCGGGTGCATGAATCTGCAGGTCTATTCATTTGATAAAAGAAAATTTTTTAGAATGATGATTGTTATATAGGCCCTGTCGTTTTTTTAGCCTGTCTCATTCACCCTGCTTTAGATGCTCTTTCACGATTATTTATTGATATAATAGTTTTTATATTCACTTTTTATCTTACCCTAAATTTTAAGGCAGTCAAAAAGTAACTACCAATCAAGATCATAAAAAAATGATTCAGAAGACTACCTACCTGCAGATTCCTCACTGACATTTACATCGGGGAGTCGTGCATCCACTATTTTACGGGCGCGTCTCTTCTTAAATCGAATAGTCGTCCGATGCTTCCCACCCAGTTGCATTGTAGACTTCGTTGAGGTAACACCGTGTTTAAGAAGTCCAGAATAACCGGAAAACTGTGAGTTCAAATTACACATTCATTAATTGTTTACTCATTAGTTTCGACATTTAGGCATCGTACTCAAAATCAAATACAATATATTAATAGTTAAACCGGAGTATTGTCGGTACTTTTGAATTGTATTGTGAAACATGTTTGATGCCGCAAATAAATAAGCATAGTGTCGACTAATTCGGGAATTTATGAAAATAAACGAACAATAACATAAGGCGGTAAATAAGGTCAAACGATATGTTTACTTTTATAATGCTTTAAATCCAATAATGTGTTTTGCTATGAGGTAGATATTGGTGATCAAACTTCGAAATAGCCATGGTGGTTCGTCAAAATGGTGGCGGCTAACTCTAAAAATTGGCGGGTGTTTCATGTTGCCTACGACAGTAACAAATAGGTTTTCACATTCATTGTTGAACAGTATTTTTAAGCCTTGGGTACGTAATTTTTTAGTACCAGTCTAAACGATTGCCGATAAAATACATTGGTAGTTAAACAGTGAAAAAAAGTGGAACCTACCTACATTGTGGAATTGTGTCAACATAGCAGATGCGTAGGAGGCTTTAGTTTTTAAAGTTTAAAAAGTATTCCCACGTGTTTACTGAATCATCATACCGAATCATGCGAATAATGTTATTATTTGTTGACTAAGTACTCAAAATAAAGCGAAAATTCTACCATGGAGACAGGTGTTATATGTACTATTACGTTATGGTATTAGGGAATGGAAGCTGTCCGTTATATTTGTGTTAGATGATAAGTGGTTGTTGTGTTTTATTTCAAACAAAGCGGATGCTTTTTTGTAAGCACTTATGAATGTAGAACGTAAATACGCGGTCGAAGTGAGCTTTATTTTAATGACGACACGAATCTTTCGGTATTCTTTCAATTGTTTTATAGGTAGAATATTTGTTCATATTCATGTTTTGTATCAGGCAACGATCTTTATAAATGCTCAGTTCTTATCAATTTCGTAAACTGATAGGCTTAAAGTTGACCGGATTATAAAGAAAATTTGTATAATTAAATAAATTAAAATTTCCCATTATTTAGTTTTGCTTAATAAATAATGTATATCTGTAACAATCTAAATTTATAGGTATGTTGTACGTCCAGTTTGTTAAGTCTTCTTCGCAAGAGCAAGGCTTGGGCTTTCCCTCCTCAAGTATCGTCTTGATTACTTTCGGGGAAGCCCCGGCATTTTATTGTGAATGATTCACAAAAATAAAATACATTTTTTTTATTTTATATATCCAAACAAGTTTTATATGGGAATGTTTCCTTAAGTTATAACTTTTTAAACAAAGCTTTTTCGAAATAAAACTAATTTTACGGATTAAACTCGCGTGTATTGGTTTTCTAAACATTATTTAGAGATTAAAGCTTTTTTCGGTTTGAACTACCTACCTACCTACATAATAATATTATTAACCTTATTAGTAAATATGTCCTTACGCTTCTTTGTTAAATGGGTTGTTTCAATGGTCCCTATAAACCTGCCCACCATTACATCTTATTGTTCCATACCTTTATCCATCAATCAACTGGTTATATGGAATTTAGTATTCAGCGTTGAGTCTAAAACCTAATGATTGCTAGGCACTGCCCAGTAGGTACATTACTAGGCTAGGCAGTATCTAGCAATCATTAGGTAGTACAAAGGTACTAAGCAAGGCAGTATCTAGCAATCATTAGGTAGTACATACTAGGCAAGGCAGTATCTAGCAATCATTAGGTAGTACAAAGGTACTAAGCAAGGCAGTATCTAGCAATCATTAGGTAGTACATACTAGGCAAGGCAGTATCTAGCAATCATTAGGTAGTACATACTAGGCTAGGCAGTATCTAGCAATCATTAGGTAGTACATACTAGGCTAGGCAGTATCTAGCAATCATTAGGTAGTACATACTAGGCTAGGCAGTATCTAGCAATCATTAGGTAGTACATACTAGGCTAGGCAGTGTATAGCAATCATTAGGTAGTAGGTACATACTAGGCTAGGCAGTATCTAGCAATCATTAGGTAGTAGGTACATACTAGGCTAGGCAGTATCTAGCAATCATTAGGTAGTACATATTAGGCAAGGCAGTATCTAGCAATCATTAGGTAGTACATACTAGGCTAGGTAGTATCTAGCAATCATTAGGACTACCTATTATGTACTAACATACTAGGCTAGGCAGTACCTAGAAATCATTAGGTAGTACATACTAGGCTAGGCAGTACCTAGCAATCATTAGGTACTACCACAGATAACATAACTATAGTACTACATACTAGGCTAGGCAGTATCGAGCAGTGAAATCGTAGTACATACTACGATAGGTGTGTACCTACCTATGTAAATAGCTGATTTTAATGCGTTTACTTCCATTATGTATCCATATTCATTACTTACCTATCTACCTTTAAATTATTCTGTCAACCGTTAAACTTTGAGCACGTTGCATTGGAAAAAGTTTGGTACCGAATTAAACTAATCTACATACCAGTAACTATTGTCTATTACTCGTATTTGCGCGAACACTACACATTTGAAATAAAACGAATTTACGGATAAACTCGCATGTATTGTTATTCTAAACATTTTATTTAAAGACTTGAGTTTCGATTCGAGCTCTTTACAGTTTACAGCGACAGGCTCAATATGTTTTATTGTGCCGGTCGACCTCATACCTATTTGGATCTCACTACCGCTTATCATCAGGTGGAGTGAGGTCATCTTGTTGGCCTATTATAGGTATAAAAAAATACTATCTAGACATAGACTAAATTGATTTGACTTTGCCAGACTACAAAACAAGAGAATGGATTAATTCAACAGGCTGATACGAGTAAAATATTTAAACGGTCGCCGCATTACTAATTGTTCTAAAGCCATTAAAATTTCAACTAGGCTCTTCACATAGACCAAAATTGATTAAGCCAATAGAGTGTTAACAATTGTAAATGCATATAAATTGGGATATATTACACGATACGCTGAAGTCATCCGGGGTCAAAAAATCTTAAAATGATACCCTACTTTTTAGCTCTGCCCAAAATATGTATGGACTTATGAAATCAGAGAAATATTTTATATTCAGTTATGTAGGCATATGTAATGTATGTATGTGTGTATACATAGATACCACTGTTGTTTCTGAGAACAGAAGACTGTTGCTTAGAAGATAAAACCATAGAAAAGTTTAGATAAAGTAAATTTAGTTACTCATGTTTTACAGTTGTAGACGCTTGTTACGATGTCAATGTAATGGATGTTAAAATCAAATACTCATTAACGAAAACGGGTCTAAATAACTTCCGACAATCTGAGCTTGGTACGGTTAAAAACTGCACGCTACTCGACAACATAACATCACACAATAAAGCGTGTTAAAAATAGGTACATACAACAAACGTGTTTAGCGTGTATGTGTGTGGTAATGTGTATATTTTTTTCTCGATCGTACCTACTTTATGAACCTACTTACCCAGTAGTACCTAGTGACGATGTTATCACTGTTATTAAGAAAACTTAGGACATACCTACTATACAATAATTATTTTTTTATCAGCATGTGTAATCAAAGGAATATTTATCTTTACTTTATTTATTTGAACTAAAGAGTTACAGTAGGTACACTAACATATTGAATACAAGAGTCATTTCTATAAGATATTGTAGCTACCTATAGTGCATTAATGTGCAACAAAATTAGAGTTTTTAAAATAAATCAGTAAAACATCAAAGTTTGCTATGTACTTCCTTATTGTCCTATTATTGCAAAATAACATACGATGTAAGTAAGTAATATACCTACTGTTTGAAAATCAAAATACGAGGAAAATTATTTAATAATAATACAGACACTATAAGGACTAATTCTTCCTTCTTTCCGTGACTTCATAATCTCAATTGAGACATGGGTAATAATAATATCACATACCTATTTGCCTGATCGTAATTGCCACATGTTTTTCCTCATCATAACGTATAGAATGAGAGTACCTAGTAGTAGCACCCAGTGGCGTAACTACAGGGTGGCAAGACGGCAAAATGCCACGGGCCCCCACCCGGTAGGGGGCCCCAGCCAAAAGGGGCCCCCGGTCATAGCAGAATCTCAAATGCCAACACACATACACATTAAGGTTAAAATAAGAACGTGGTGTGCACGGGGCCCCATCCACGGACTTCAACGGGTATAGTTACGCCACTGGTAGCCCCATTGAGTAGACCCTCCCTAGGCCTTTTTTTTCTTACATGCAACACTTTTTTACAACATTTTTATCAATAATAATGCCTGATTCATATTTCTGCTTGCTCAACATGTTTCCCCGTAAAGAAACATGAGTCGATTAAACAAACATCTGCAATGATAACCTTTGTTGATACAAGACGAGTGTTCCTGTAGATAAGTGTATACAAATATGATATTCATAGAATTTCGCCTACATATCAAGTTACAATAATCCTTCGGCCGATTCAGCAATCTTATTATTAGTAATGTAACACAACGTGTGCAACGTCCGAACGAAATAAGATTATTATTTAACTTACGATATTAACTGTTTTCTTCGAATTCCGCGATTTCAGTTGTAATAATTCCCGGGCACTTGGTAATTAGGACCCGGTTATGCCTTTTTATAATTGGTTCTTTAGATTAGGCACGTAATTCATACGGACTGACCCCTGTCAGTGCGAAAAATGCGAATTATATTAAGTATAAGGTACTCTTCTTCTTATCGTATGGTTGATGAACAACCTGGTGTCAGAGTTTTTAAACCGCCCGTAGGCCTCTGACATGGCTTCACAAACCGTTGAAATTTCTCAGGTGTGCTGGTTTTCTCACGATGTTTTCCTTCGCCGTTAAAGCGTCGAATGATGGTACATATGATTTCAAATTTGAAAAACACATTGGTACCTGGCGGGGTTTGAACTGGCGACCTCTCGCATGGCAAGCAACGACCTTAACCACTCGGCCATCGACGCTTTTTAGACCTGGAATTTGGACCTGGTAATGCCTTTTTATAATTGGTTCTTTAGATTAGGCACGTAATTCATACGGACTGACCCCTGTCAGTGCGAAAAATGCGAATATCCTTATATTGGTTCTATTCGTTAGTTGTGAAAAAAACGTTTTACTTTCCTACTTAGGTAGTATGTTAAATAATGCTTAGGTATAAGGTACTCATTCAATGCCTACATATAACCAAAAGGTACATTCCACAATGTAAAAAAATCACAAAGGATATGTGTCCATTTTTGTCGTAGATTGATGACGTAACGCAACCTTGGCACAATTATCTTTGTGCATCGCAAAAAGCGGCATTCCGAACAAAAAAACCGGCCGTCTGTTTGACCTCGAGAGCGCGGGACCTGTCTGGCGTCCTGAACGTACCGGGTCACTTTGAAACCCATGCTATAATGGCATAGTACCCACTTTTGGCAGCCGCTTTTCTCAGTGGAGAGCAGCCAACTGCGCACATTAAAGTGCAAAAGTGTGAGCGCAAACAAAGTGCTGTCTGTTCTCTTACTCTAATTTTTCGATGAGACAGTCAGACATGATTATTATGAGATCAGGCGCAAGCCAATGGAATAAGTCACATAAATTTGGCCTGAGCCGGGTTGGAACCTACATACATACATACGTAAAATCACGCCTCTTTCCCAGAGGGGTAGACAGAGATCACTTCCAGCGATCCACTTTTCACCTCTGTGGGATCGTGACGTGACGGGTTGTGTGTTGACCACGTCGCCGCCATTCTGACTTGTGCATTGTTTTAACAAGGTCATTGCGTTCCCACGAGTAGCAAGGATATATGACGGGAGAAGAAAAAGGGGAAGAAGGATACTATCGCCTCGGATGATTTGGACTGAGTCGATAGTAGCTCGAGGAGCCGGGGTCGCTTACCCGTATACCGTTCACCACTGGACAGATAGTTGTGACTGGTAGCCCCTGACTAAACCTGAGACACATATAACATAATACAATACTCGGGACTTTCCCTTGCAGCCAATAGACCAGCGAGCCTTTCATAACCATGTCCATGCTATTCTACTCTACACGAATATAATCTATGATTCCAGAGGGCTTAACTCCAGTTTGACCTCTTAAATCCAGTAAGTTTAAGTTGTATTATAAAGAGTTGTTACAACTACACTTCCTTTGAAAGTTTACTTTGATTATGGAGGGGTTATATTAGTCTGTATGATTCCACAACCATAGCGCACTGCAAGGGTACCAGAAACATAAAGAAAGCCAATGTCCATTCTTCGGGTCTGGTTTGTCTTCTGAGTGGCCTTTTCACAAGGAATCGCGTAATCATCATCATCATCAGCCCATTCCTGTCCACTGCTGGACATAGGCCTCTCCAAATGCACGTCACTTCTCTCTATCCTCGGCCACTCGCATCCAGCTCCTACCAACCGTCCTGCGCAGATCGTCACTCCACCTGGCCTGTGGGCGTCCTATACTACGTTTGCCGAGACGCGGTATCCACTCCAGACTACGTCTACCCCAGCGGTTGTCGGTTCTACGGCTGATGTGGCTAGCCCATTTCCACTAATAATCAAACTAAATATAGCACTAGTCTACATGCCGAAGCTACACATATTTTCCTTAAAGTAAACTTGCTACAATGTTTACCTTTATGACTTCTATTTCAATCGTTATGGACTGGGCATTCGCCCGCATATTATGTTAGATATCACTCGTAATTACCCAAACTGGTTTAACCAAGGTCAAAAGTTGATATTGATAGCCACGAAGATCGTGCTCTGAATACAATACATTTTTATTTGAAATCCCTATAGTATACTTATTTTTGCATGTCGAATATATCGAATACGGGCGTCTAGACCAGCTTATTATTAGATGTCTGTTAAGGTGACCCCACACTATCCATTTTTCTTCCACTGCCAAACTGCTATATCGAATTGGAGTTGACGTAATACCGACCTACACCAGTGCATACCCGGCTATAGATAAAGGTATTAATCCCACACCGTAGCATATTCTTAAGTCATTTATGATTGTTAGTGTCTTGTGGGTACATATTTATTTGTATGTTAACATTTATTTACCTGTTTATGACATGTTCACTTACAAATAGGGTGATTGAGTACATAATAAAAAAAATACAAATAATTACTTTTTTTACGTAATACAATAATACTTATAGAACACCGTATTGCTCTTTCTAAGCACTAACAAACCAATAGGGTAATAAGATCCAATGTTTTATAACAAAGTAAAAAAAGTTGATTACTTAAGTACATTATTAGGATATTTCGTTTTCTCCGATAATGCAAGTGATAACTCTTTTTAACTTTCTGAACTGATGTTGACCTGCGCTTGGTCAAAAGATAATAAATGTGATTAGGCAATTATTGTTTTTGTTTTGTTTCCCATTAATTGATTACGACATTTAACATGATTCGTTTGTTCCAGATAAAAATGGCGGCTTTATTATTCGACACGTGCTGTGGCTGCATTGAATTGAGGACAGGATGTCTCATCATCGGTTACCTAAACCTGGTAGGTTAACGTACAAAGCATTATACACCGAAGTGATAAAAAAAGATAGTTTTTGAGGTTTCACCCGTATATTATTCCCTCCAAGTCAATTAGGGGTGCCATTCGTCCAGGTTTTCTTGGATTTAACTTATTTTAAACTCTAAACTTTAGAGGGTGGGTAAAAAGCTTTTTATGTGTTCCGAGCTTTATATGTTTTTTTGGGATTTTTCTCCAAAATCCTGGTTTATATAGCCTTTTGTTCTAGTTGCTATATTTAAGAGATGGCAACCCTATATTCAAGTAAAGATAGTTAAACAAGTTCATAATATCAGCGCTCGTAATGACAGTCGTCATTAATTACTATAGTTATCGATAACGTCACTCGGGAACGGATTTTACAGAGAGGATCACCGATATTTTTTTGTAATAAAAAGGTTTCGAGATTGTCCCCATATCAATGACAACTTAATCTGTGTTTACACACTCCAATATACATAATTACTTGATATTATACTATATATTGTTAAGATTAATACATACCTTGCGAGCTTTTACTTCCTCTGATTGTCAAAAACTTCACTCTCAAGCGCAGTCGGTAAACACTAAGAAGTAAAATGTATCCTTTTCAAGCTATGAAACTATCTCGGTGTCCAATCAAACTGTCATCACAACTAAAATTATAACTGTGAAAGGGAGTTTTCTTTTTTATGAATATACTTATGAAATAAATATCCCTGAAATTTTGCATGTAGGTAAACAGTTAAGAGTACGGAAGAGACCCTATTTTCATCCTCCAAAATATTGGATTTGCGGAAAATCGCATGGAATTGGTGAAGGCGCTAAGCGTAGTTCAGCGCGAAAAAAAAACCTGCCTTTGGAATTTCACTGAATTTAGCTGGTGAAGAAAGTTAGTCTCTAAAATTAGTAAGAATCACATCTAAGGTTGTGTGAAGTGGACCAACCCCCACTTGGTTGACTACGGCCTGATCGCCCTAGTTTAGGGTAGGACCGTACCTCCGATGTGGATGTATATGATCTGATGATGATGATGTTAATTCCAGGTATACAGCATCCTCAGCGTGCTGTCGATGCTGGTGATTGGCGTGGTGGCCGGCGCGGCTGTCGCATCAGACAAGGAGTCCATCAGGGAACAACTGGCGAACAACCCTGACGGCCAAGCGGCGGCTGCAGCACTCTCGGTTGTGGTCATCATCCTCGTCGTCATCGTGCTGCTGTTCCTGATCATGAACATCGTCTTCGTTGTTGGACTGCACCAGGTGACTGATTTTTTTAAAAGAAACACTTCTAGGATGACCTCACCTGATGGAACGCTTTCCATCAGTTGATGATGATACCGTGCGGTGTCGTGCCGTGAGTTACACATATGAGGTTGACGGGCACAACAGACCCTACTGAGCCTGTCGCAATCACCCTGAAAGCCTACCTTATATCATGCCGTTTCGCGCCCCGCCGCCTCTATTTCTATTTCTTCAACGCACGATGAATTCCGATACTAAATAGATTTAACGCGATTTGTTGGTTAAGAACATGCTACTTTGCACTGAATGGAGATGGACTCATTTTACCTATCGATGCCGATTTAACAACCTACTACTTTTTAGACTGGCTCGAAGGTGCGCAAGATTCGATTGGAAATAGAATCTTGCGCACCTTCGAGCCAGTTTGAATTATTTGGGTGAACGTATTTGGTCCGTAGGTACATTCCGTACATTATGGGTGTGTGTTGTTTTTATTGATTCTGATTTCCATTATACAAGTGCCTAAGCTATTTAACATGTAATCAGATCGATTATCGTGTTTTCTGACATTTATTATACCTATGTTTTCAGAACAAACGTGGGCACGTGAAGGCTTACATGATCTTCCACATCATCTTCCTGGTGCTGTACCTGATCATGTTTTTGGCTGGCTTCGCCAACTCACCGATCAACTGGGGCAATGTCGTCCAAATGCTCCTCACCTTATGTAAGTGCCAATATATAACAACTTCTGAAATAATAAATAAAACTTTATTCCATTTTCTACTTAAAACTGTACATCATCTGTTTGTCCTTTTTTATTCAGCTGTCTTAGATTCCCATGCCTCAATCTTGGGTCGGGTGGTGGTATACGGGGTGTATTGACCAGAGGTTCCTGACTGGTTCTCGTTACTATCAATCATCCACTTGTATTTCGGTCTGCTGGGGTCGTGGTGCGGACTGATGAATCTCGCGATTTAATAAGAGTTCAAATATTTAAAGAACAAGTTCTTTAAGGGCTTGTGGTTATCGAAATAATAGATGATTCATCCGTAAAGTAACGAATAAATAACAATTATTCGAGTATTGGTGTACCCACATGACCCAATCGAAATGTCCAATTGCCTTCCACATTTTCTTTTGTCTAAAAATTCATAACAATTAGGCTAAAGAGAAGGTTGAAGAAAATAAATCCTTACATTATGTCGGGAAACATGTTATACATGTACATTTTTATTTAATGTACTATAGCTTGTACGACTGGTAAATACTACTTAGTAGATCATAAAAAAATCTAAATAATTTGATGTAATATTACAGGAAAACATAAAATCAATGTGGGTTTTGCCATCATCCGGTTTTCGCACCGTTTTCCTGTTACTTACGTGTAGCCATGCATTAAATCTCAGAATAAAATAGAAAATTAGTAAAAATACATGACGTAATGTCATAGAGTCAGTCAATATCATATACTTGGAACATCTCATCCCATTGGGTCCCATTTCCGTCTATCGTTTCGTTATGTCTGATGAATATCGGTGTTTATTCCTCCTTCCTGACACAAGTGCTCATGCAACAGAGAGCGCTGAGAGGAACGTATGTGACGTTATGTAATAATATTGATTAATTATCATCAGCCTTTATACATCCCCACTGCTGTGGCACGCGCCTAGCCTAAACTAGAGCAATCAGGCCTTAGTCAAGCACACTGGTGGCCAAGAGCGGGTTGGTCGACTACACAACCTAAGAATTTCGGTTTCCTAACGATGTTGATGATGTTGTTTATAATATTATTTATTTTATTTTACTTTCAGTGTTGTCCACGTACTTCCTGATGGTGATCAGGAGCTACTACTACAGGATGAACGACGCGAGCAGGCAGCCAGCCATCTACAACACAGCCTAAACAGTTACATACAAGTCATACAACCGCGATAAGAGCTTCTACCAACAGGCAACTCGATCTTAATGATGTCCTGAAAAGTACTCTTTATCGTGATTACTTTAAGATGTTAAGTCTAAGCTTAGTATTGTCTATGTCATATGTAATGTTCTTTATTATGTTGTAAAGAATATTGTGAGAAATTGTGCCTTGAATTATGTCAAAAATATATTTCTGTCATGTGTGTGCGTAAAGCACAGTCCTAATACTCAAATTTTCAAAATAATTTGTTACACTTATATAATTAAATAGTTTAAATCAAACCGGATTTTTAAAAATGTTAAAGATAAGATTGTCTATCTACGTCAATTGCATAAAGCTACCATAATGTTAAAGGTACAAAGTATAGTGTTGAATGTTAAGTCATCAACTAGATATCCATTTGTTGTTATTGTCTACATACTAGATTGCCTTAATTATTTCTAAGTAAAATTGCATATTTTATGTGCATAGTTTTTGTATACATTGCATTTATTTGTATCGTACCTGAAGGTCCATAGTCCTGTTAATTTTAATTTATTTTGCGTCTATCACCAATAGGATTTGTTAACCAATCATTAGGCTGACTTGTCTGAAATTCAATGATGCGTTTTAAGCACAATCGAATACATTAAGACTAGGTGATGATCGATGAATAAAACTTATAACATGGTTAGAAACGTAATATAAATTAAATTCACGTGGGAATTGATATTTACGGCGTAGAAACAACATTTTGTATCAATTCTCTCTTGATGGGTGTAAAAACCGATGGTTAATTAAATAAGATAAGAAACTGTACTGTGCCATATTAATGGGCCTTTAATAGAAACTGAATTTAAAAATACACTTTTACATATGTTATAAAATAATATATCTTATATAATAATAAGATACATTAATACACCAAATAATTACATATTTTCTCGAGAAATATACAAATTATAATATTTTTGATTAATTATGATTAAATTTGTAACGTTTATAAAAACTATTTTTGAGTAGTTATTAGATGCTAGTAAGTATTAGTATTATTTTTTTCATTACTATAATTAAAAATAGGCATAGTAAGGTATAAAAATGAAAAAAAAAGTTTAAAGTAAATGTTCTAGAATAATGCAACTGACAAACGCATGTTACTTACTGTGCTTATTTACGAGAAGTTATTGTGAAACGAATGCTGGTATTAATTGTAAAATTTTGATAACGATCCACCGTGGCCTATTATTTTGTAAACTGATTAAAAATATTTGTCTATTAATAAACTGGTCTCATTTAGCAATTGTATACGTTCATGTTGTCTCATGCGAAATCTCTAATAGAATTTGGAATAGTCCATTCTACGAGGGTCAAACTATTGTTGTTTATCATGACTGACGACCCCTTTTTTCTTAACTGATTTTGACTATGGATTTGACTTGCCTTGCCATCATCACTTGATTTGCGGGGAAGGAAGCGGTGGCTCTCCACCTCTATGGATATGGATAGTGTGCGTTACCCTATCGGGAAAGTAGCTCGTACAAAGATATGCTACCTACGAATGATTAGCTATGAGTGGTACCAATAATTACATAGTATATTTCATAATTTTGGCTTCTATTTGTTACATGAAAAAGAATCCCCTATCTGAGTTTTTCTTAAATATCTTTTATGTACAGACATGAGATTATTATAATTTTATAAGGCGCCCGACCGTTTTCAGCCATGGCGGCCGATCTCCATTGAGATCAGCCAAGTGCGCAGGGCATATTATTGTGCACAAGTGTGCGCGCAAACACAATTGCATGCACACCCTTACTCTCATAGTTCGGTGAGACAGCAACATGACTTGACCGATAAGAGATCGGGCGCAGGATCTTAACGTGCTTTCCGAGGTACGGGCGTACAACCGCCAACTTCTTAACTCCGGGTTGAGTAATTTCTTTACAGACTAACTCACACAAATTTTGACCACGGACTCGAACCGAGGGTTTAGTCGACAAATGACAGATTCTAGAAATGTCAGACGAGTTTAAAACGCCAGATTCTATGTATGCCAACTTCTACAAACGACAGATTCTACAAATGACAGATTCTACAAATAACAGATTCTACAAATGCCGGATTCTACAAATGCCAGATTCTATAAATGTCAGATGTTTTATTAATTGCAATGTGATTAATCTGTTCAAGTATGCCACCCATATTAGGACAAGGACGGTGTCCTTTGTTTGATGTTAACTTACAAGAAATAGGTTCAAGCTGACTTTGTGTCTGTGTTATCTGTGTTCTGAAATACTATGGTGCAAATTTTGAGCTTGAATCGTTTCGTATAAAAAGGATATAAGCGAGTGAATCATAAATTAAAAAGTAGCCGATTATCAGAGGATCATTCCAATGTTCTGGATTATTACTAGTTAGTGTTCAAAATCGGAACCAATAGTAGCTTTGATAGCTTAGCCCTTCTTAAAAAGCTTTTGTGAAGGTTGCTTCTACATTTTGTCAAAATTTGCAGGGGCCCAAATTGTGATGAGGCAAAATGTAGTAGCATTCCGCCTCATCCGAAATAGCTTTTTAATAAGGTCTCGGCTATGCGTAGCTACTAATGATGCCCATTTTTAACACTAGCTGTAAAAAAGAGAATTAAAAAAAAATGTAAATTGTGTTTGTTTGATTTTCACCCTTTTAATTTGCAATTCTGTAAAATTACTGCTACTAATGCTACTCACATAGCGTAAATTTGCTGATATCGATTTATTTTTTTACTCTTTTACATGAAAAATAAAAACACTGATTTATGGCACCTGTGCCATTTGCATTCATTATTCGTTTTGATGCTCTAGCAGTAGCGGTATGAAATTTTCAGGTTGTACTATCTATGAATATTATAATATAGTTTTTAAAATAAGTTCTAGAAAAAAAATACAAGTGCTTTTTTTTCACTAGAGGCTTTGAAAGTTGGTAGACACAATTCGATTTGTAAAACTTTTGTGAAGAATTATTTTTTTATTCCAATATGACAGGGTTATGACTCAAATCGGTATCGTAATTATAAAGAACCACAATGGGGAATATGCACACATTTTTTTTATTATCTTTTATTAATCTTTAATATTGAAGAAATATGAATATAATTTTATTTTACAATTTACTTTAACGACAGCAGAGATATACCTAAGTAGACAGAGAGATCCGATAAGTCAGGCGACGTCAAATTACACTACGGCCATACGCATATATATTCCATACAAAACTCTGTTTTGTAAGAAAGAGATGGAACTTTGATTCATTACAAATCCTTCGTTTTTGAACCGATTTCCACTTCAAATTCACATTGTATTATATTGCGAAGTCTATTTGCATAAGTTGTTGTGAAAATCAAGATTGCCGGTTTATGCATATTCCTTATTGAACTACTTGTAGAAAAACAATTATGCAAGCAGGTGCAGTAGTTAAGCTACAGTGAAGACTTTTATACTGAATTCCGGCTTCTTACTACAATTTCACAAAAGTCTCAATAACTTTGGAACCATTGAAAATCGCGGAACATACATGGGGGTTACATCGATAGGTACCGAAGTCCCCCATCGTTTGACTTAAGATGATCCACCCCTCCTGTTACACCCTGTATAGCAAAAAACATTTGATTCTAAAATATTATGATATTTGAGTACTTTTAAAAGCGTCGATGGCCGAGTGGTTAAGGTCGTTACTTGCCATGCGAGAGGTCGCCAGTTCAAACCCCGCCAGGTACCAATGTGTTTTTCGAATTTGAAATTCATATGTAGGTACCATCATTCGACGCTTTAACGGTGAAGGAAAACATCGTGAGGAAACCTGCACACCTAAGAACGAATTCTAAGGTTGTCTTGGCCAGCGTGGTCGACTAGGTCTTATGGCCCTAGTTTAGGGTAGGCCCGTGCTCCAGCAATTGGGACGTATATGGGCTGATGATGATGATGATGATGATTGGGTACTTTTAGGCTCCGGACACGTTTATTTCTTGTCCGGTGCAATGACTTTCGACCAAATTTGAATGATCCCGAAAAAGCGTCGGTTTCATACATGTACCTACGTACAGTGCTATCGCAAGGCAATAAAATAAAACCAATATGAGTAAGTGGGCAAAAACTTGACCTATTATCAGTTCTCAAAAAAACCCTATTAATCTTCATATCGATAAGTTGTGGTATTTTACATTTATCCCAATTTATATACGTAACTGATTATTGAATTCTTAGTATTTTCAAGGCATGTGTACTGAGAGAAGCTGTGCACAAACATTTTACTAGACTAGTAAATAATAATTTAGGCAAACGTGAAAATTATTGGTATATAATTTCATAGAATAAAACCAAGATGGCGTGCTGGGGATTGGAAGACCTAGGAAATAAAAGTGTGATTGTCGGGAGTGTCTTAGCGGTAATTACCTAATATAGAATCTTTAAAAATGCATGAACTTTTCTAATGTTTTCAGAATCAAAATATTAGTACGGAAAGCCATACTTATATTTTGATTTATGTTTAAGTCTTATGTTTTTCATTTCAGGTGTTAGACGCGGTAAAATTGTGTATGTGGGGACAATTGTTGTATGTAATATTGCGGTTCTACTATAATAATGGTGTTATCATGGAAGAGAGTCGAGGGTTATATGCGGTCATCCTGATGACAGTATTGGCGCAGACCTTTCAACTGCTGTTTCTTCTTATATTGCTCGTTAGACTGTTCAAGGTATAACTGTCAAATGTATTACAAATACAACTATATAAGTAGATGCGACCTTACGTTTTCCGCATCTTATTCGCATGAAGTCCTTTCATCGCATTGTCGGTTAAAAAGTGGCCTATCCTCTCTCATGTTCACGTCGTAGTATAAAGCAAAGTCGCTTCCCGTGTCTGTCTGTATGTATGTTTAATCTTTAAAACTACGCAACGGATTTTGATTGTTTTATTAATAGATAGAGGGATTCAAAAGGAAGGTTTTTATGTATAATATACCTACACGAAGCCAGGGCGGGTCACTATTTCATTTTTCAAATAAATTCAGTGGTTTTGGCGCGATGGACCGAGTTAATTTGGTTTTGGCTAGACTGGCTCGGTATAACAGTGGTTAGTGTCCCAGGTTCACTACCTACGGTTCCAAGAGTCGTGGGTTCGATTCCCACTCGGGACAAATATTTGTGTGACGAACATCGGTGTTTTTCCGTGTCTGGGTGTGTTATTAAATAAAGTTAAGTATATTTGTGTATCCAATGTTGATTCTGAAATCTGTAACACAAGTGCTTAAGCTACTTACCACAGGATCAGATCAATGTATGTGATGTTGTGCAATATTTATATATTTCCTAATCTTGAAAAGAATTAGCGAATAAGTAAGGATTACAATATCAGTGGAGTAGGTGCATACATAGATTACACAGTACGTAATTTGTAATAGACTAGTAAATTGGCAAATTACAATTTCATAATACGGACGCTTAATAACATAATAATAACTAACATGTGCCAAGCTTCACAAAAAAATAGTATTATAATTGAACACGTATACATAATATACTCAATGCATGCAAACACAATTAATAGTACATTAATAAACATACTTAATTAGAGATACGAGGAAAAAAATAATTAAATTATTGGAAATAGCGAAATCCATACTTATTTTAGAGAATAAGTATTGTAGGCATGCAAATATCGTCCGCTCCAAATAATCTGTCTATGTAATTTATTCAGAACTTTTTAATCTACCTTTTGTTGGATTTCTTTACTCATTTTGTGTATCGGAATACTTATATGTTTACTTTGTTTTAGGGTCACCGGCGTTATATGAAATTACTTAAAGATTTGATAGCTATATGTTATGTAATTGATACAGTTCTGTACATAATATGTGCAATGTACTACATGCCATACATGCTTATCTCCATTTATCGGAATGTCCTGTCCGTCATGGATTTAATAATTATACGTAAGTATTTCTGTATCATATTAATTCAATACATTGATTTACTAATGAACAATAACACACGTACATAGAAAGTGTCGATGACCGAGTGGTTGAGAGTCGTTGGTTGCCATGCGAGAGGTCGCCAGTTAAAACCCCGCCACGAACTACTGTGTTTTTCAAATTCGAAATTCATATATGATTCATACGATTATTTGACGCTTTAACGGCGAATGAAAACATAGTACGTGAACCTGCAAACCTACAAAGAAATTCTTAAGTCGTGTCAACCAACACGCACTCAGCCTGGTTGACAAGATCAGTGGGGCTACCATGAGTTTAAAACTTACGCACTCGATATCGCCTACGTAAATATGTCTATAAAAAACTTGTACAGCGCCGCTGGTGGTTACGCGAAGAACTAAAATCGGCCGTATGAAAAAAACAACTCGATAGGTTTATAACGTTAGTAAGTTTTCGATAGCCAACTCATGGTAGGCCCTCTGTGAGGCTACTATGAGTTTAAAACTTACGCACTCGATATCGCCTACGTAAATATGTCTATAAAAAACTTGTACAGCGCCGCTGGTGGTTACGCGAAGAACTAAAATCGGCCGTATGAAAAAAACAACTCGATAGGTTTATAACGTTAGTAAGTTTTCGATAGCCAACTCATGGTAGGCCCTCTGATCGCCCTTGTTTAGGGTCGGCCCATGCCCCAGCAGTGGGGACGTAAGTGGGCTTATGATGACAACTTATGTACCTAACCTACTTAGTTTATTATACAATTTCGACAAGATTAATCTAAACTAAAGCTCAAAGTATTTAGTATCAAAGTCACAGGTGTGTGCAGCACATGCAAATTTAAGTTTTAAAAGTAAGATTTTTACATTTCAATCACGTAACTTACAACGTACCTATAAGTTCCTAACCTTATGTTATTTTATTTTCAGTTCTCACTCCATACTTATTATATTTGCTCCACAAATACGTCGACACTGTAAAGAAACAACATAGTACAGATCAGACTCTGGGACAGCAACAGAAAGGAAGACATTATATAGGTGGAAATTTATCCGGCTGCGAAGGACCAACACTTAATATGCCACCAATAAATGTTACGAACGTCGCCAGTCAAGAAGAACAGAATCCAGGAAATGAAAAATTATTGAACCATTTACCCAATGCAATAATATATTCTGATAGCAAAGAGCTGGTACTACCAGAAACACATTATCCAATCATTACCAACAGCAAACATAGTGCAAAAAGTAATTACACTATTATTATTTGATTCGTTAATTATCTGTGGTTCGTGTTTCACCATTAAGGTGTTTAATAAACGCACTATTCTACTTATCATTATTATTACTTCTATAACTTTCATTTTATTATTTACCTTGGAAAACATAGTATTTAAAAAAAATAAACAGTTAGGCAAGGTAAAGGTTAAGTGCCTTAATATTTTTTAAATTCTGGCCAGATGAACTGATGTTTCACTTCATGTTTGTCGATCCGTAGCAAGAGATGGTCAGCTCTACCATGAGTTAGCTATCGAAAACTTACGTACGTTAAAAACCTATCGAATTGTTTTTTTCATGCGACCGATTTTAGTTCTTAGCGTTACCGCTAGGGGCGCTGTACATTTTTTCATTGAAATTTTTTACATAGGCGATATCGAGTCTGTCACTTTTAAACTCATGGTGCCGTAGACAAAGTAACAATATCGAAACGATATCGAAGTTCGAAAAGAATTAAATGTATGGGATTGACTTTAGACGCGATAAATCACGTGGTCAGTCCCGTAAATTTTGTTCTTTTCGGACTTCGTTATCGTTTCGATATTGTTACTTTGTCTAAGCCCCATGGTACTACATGGGCTACAGTTCGGGTGTTGGACGTCGAGATCATCGCTCTATCTCTTTGTCGGTCTCTTGGCTGACCAACCGCTCGGCTACCATTCGGTGACCAATTTTTCCTATTCTTGACATATTATATTCTAATAAATGTTTAATTTTCTTTTTTTTAAATAAATGAATAATAAGCCATGGCGGCCGATCTCAATTGAGATTAGCCAAGTGCGTAGGACATATTATTATAGCGCACAAGTGTGCGCGCAAACACAAGTGCATTATTTGTTCCCTTACTCTCATAATTCGGACTACCGGCTTAACGTGCTTTCCGAGGCATGGGCGTTCAACCGCCAACTCTCTAACTCCGGGCTGAGTAATTTCATTACAGAAAAACTCACACAAATTTTGCCCGACCCCGGACTCGAACCGGGGACCTCTCGGTCCTAACGCAGCACTTGTTACCAATAGACCAACGAGGCAGTTAAAGTAGTAAGTTAAGTTTTGTAAATAATACATAATAAATATCACGCAAATACACAATCATACAAGCTTTTAAGACCGCCTATAAGACTCTAGCCATGAAGTTACAATATGATATATGTACTCGTACATCTTATACACTACAAATAAGTACTTGTAGGTACCTACTATTAAGTAACAAGCCTCCCTCATCGTAATACTAATAATAATATACCTAAATTTTTTCTTTACCTGCAATTAGGTATTAGTGTATCTTTGTTTGTGTAATTACAAATTACACCGTAGTACCTACCTATTAATTGGTAATTACTTACTTACAGGTTTTTAATTTGCGATCTGATATCGATACTTCTACCTTGAAAAAAAAAAGGATATTGATTCATATAGTACCGTAGTTTTAGTAGAGTAGTAGTAAGTAAGTAGTCTAGTTTATTACCTGGCTTATGTTTATTCTCTTCTTTTTTTGAGGTAATTGCATATTCGCCGTCATCTAGGAGTTATCCCAGCCAGCCATTGATATTTTGGAATAATGTCTTCTTAAGCTGTTGCTTAGGATAGTGACCCCGTCTCTTGCGTCAAGAGTTTTGGTTCGATTCCTACTCGAGACAAATATATGTTTTTTTTTCCTAACTGACTAACGATGATGGCTTGGAGGAGCCTTCTCATCATCACCGGGCTTGCGGGGGAGCGGATGGCTCTCACCCCTAACAAATATATGCGTGATGATCATTTGGCCCTTATACCATACCTAAATAAATTCGACTGGCTCGGTGGAACAGTGGTTAGTTACCCTGTCGGGCGGTTCCAAGAGTCGTGGTTTCGATTCCCAATCTGGACAAACATTTGTGTGATAAACATCGGTTGTTATTTATTTATTTATGTTTATTACGTTTATTTGTCAAGTCAAAGTTTTTATTGCGAACTAAGTGTAGTTACAGGTCTTCTATTTAAAGTAGGATCATACATACTTAGTTACCCTTTTCGGGTACTGCAACATCTTCTTTATAATACGAGAATATTGTTGCAGAATATAAAAAAAAAATAAGGCGTCCGACCGATTTCGGCCATGGCGGCCGATCTCAATTGAGATCAACCAAGTGCGAAGGAAATATTATAGTGCACAAGTGTGCGCGCAAACACAAGTGCACTCTCTATCTTTCTTTTCTTCTCTAGTGCAGAATATGCAACAATAATTTCAGCATAACTGCACCCACAAAGTGAATACAACGTTAACTGCAGTTTAGTAAATGCATTGCGTCCGGCTGGTTAGCATAGTTTATTTATAAGGGGCGGCATCAACCGAAGCGTGCCAGTGCACCCCCGGTCTATGTTGAAATGGATCGAATCACATTTGCTGTAAATGGCGCGAAATGTTCTGGTAAGTCGAAATATATGTGAAAATTTAGATAATAACTAGGCTCAATTAGATCTAATCCGATACCTACGTTGGTAGGTATATTGGTAGCAAGCAATGCGTTCGAATCCGGGGTCAGAAAATAATCGTGAGAGCTTTTTATAAAGAAATTCAAGGAGTTAGGAAGTTGCACGCTCGTTTCTCGGATATCACGTTAAGCCGGTTCTGCGCCCGATTTCTGATCGGTCATGTCGGATTGCCGTCTCAATGAACTGTAAACGTTGACGTAAGGAAACAGAGAGTGCAATTGGTTTTGCGCATAGGCTTGTGCACTATAATACGTCCTGTGCAGTCGGCTGATCTCTATTGAGATCGACCGCCATGACCGAAACCAATCGGACACATTGTATTTTATTTAAATTGCACTTTCATTTTTAAAAAAACTCTATTGCATGAACACATGCATCGACAATTGCAACTTTAATTTATTAGAACCGTCGATTAACAAAATATATCTATTTTTGTTTTATTAGGTACGAGTTTTATCTTTTTAAAAATAGTATTTTTTAGATGAATTGAAGTAAAGTAACAAAATCCTGTAGATTTTATTATTAAAATAAATAAAAATCATGGAAGTAGCCGCATTATCTTGCCGAATTCATACGATTTTATTTTAAAAAAATTAATATTTTTTTAGGTTGATACCTTTAAATACACTTACTTGCCAATAAAAAGGCGCTGGTTTTCAGTGGTTGCCGGTTGCCCTTTGATAAAATAAATGGTAACATCTGAACTTTATACACAATAAAACCCAACTACGACAAAAAACGACGCTGAAAAAGTATAAAACAAGACTTTTAGAACACTGAACTGAACAAAGTTGCTTATGTAGTTCCAAGTAAATGGACACAGTAGACTCTACCAAAATGCTTATGTTGAAAATTGACAATAATGTCATACAATACTATTTTGAAGTATGCAATATTCACTATGTAGAGATAGGTTTTCATGTTTGGAAAACCGCAGTCACACGTTGTCAAAGTGCTACGGTAGGTAGGTACTTGTGTATGGAACGTGTGACTACGCCTTTCCAAACATGAAAACTTATCTCTACATAGTAAATATTGCATACTTCAAAATAGTATTGTATGACATTATTGTCAATTTTCAACATAAGCATTTTGGTAGAGTCTACTGTGTCCATTTACTTGGAACTACATAAGCAACTTTGTTCAGTTCAGTGTTCTAAAAGTCTTGTTTTATACTTTTTCAGCGTCGTTTTTTGTCGTAGTTGGGTTTTAGTTTTTAACTTTTTTATTATTTGTACTATTTTGGTGTTAAAGTGTATTTGTGGCGCATAATATTATCAAAAGTTAAATTGATGAACCAACATGTTTTATATTTTATCAGTCCATGAATATACGTAAAGTCACATGCAAATGCTAGTAATATATATATATTTAAAATGTACAAGTAAAGCGCTTTCCAATGATACCAAACACGGCGTATTTATCTTAACTTTATTTTTTACTCTGTATGTTTTGTCCACTAGTGGGCGCCACATTAGATTTTGTGAAACCCTATATAGCCTATAACCAGCGGACAATTAAGACGCTTCTAATGATATGTCATTTGTCGAATTCTGACAAGCAATTTAGAAGTTATGTGGAAACAGATGAACATACATACATACATACAAACATACATACATACATACATACATACATACATAGCCTGTCAAAATCATAACCCTCCTTTTGCTTTGCCGTAGTCGGGTAAAATTTATTCATAAAACGTTTCAGAAAAAAATAAATTATTCTGAAATCTTTAACATTTACATGTTAAACCACAAGTGATAATTAAACAAGCACACTGTATATTTTTTTACAATCCGTAAAACACTGAACACACAAAACAGTATGTAACTAAGGATATTGCGTCCCTACGCACGCTAGCTACTATTGTTTTTAAAACGGTACTAATTAATGTGCATTTCGTTGGAGTAACAAGACAGAAGTTTCACATTGAAGTAGTAAATAAACGAATATTACATAAATATTGCAATCAATTCAACAAAGCATTGAAGGCATGTAATAATTATATTCAATTAACACACCTAGAAAGTATTTGTTGGGTAAGAAGCTATGACCATTGGAACATTTGATAAATAAATATTTTAAAACATCACATACATCTGATCCCGTGATAAGTAGCTTAAGCACTTGTGTTACGGATATCAGAATCGACAGAGGATTCACAAATAAACTTAAATTTATTTATTTTATTTATTATGGTACACAAACAGATAACTGTCATTACACGTATTGGTTGGTTGTAACAATTGAACATAGCCTAGACAGTATTCCTAAGTAGTTAGTGTACTCAGAATGTTATTAAAAGATATACAGTTTTCAATATGATTTATCAGAAAGACGTGGAGGAATCCTCATCCCTTCCTAAGTATCTCAGAGATAAGTCTTTTATATCTAGGGAAAATACTGTCAAAGATATCAACGACAACGTCCGTGCTACACCTTGCCAGATGATTATATGTACGGCACATCCTAACAAGAGGACTGTAGCGGTACCATGAGTTGGCTATCGAAAACTTACGTACGTTAAAAACCTATCAAGTTTTTTCATACGACCGATTTTAGTTCTTAGCGTAACCACCTGGGGCGTTGTACAAGTTTTTCATAGACATATTTACGTATCGTACGATATCGAGTCCGTAGCTTCTAAACTCATGGTAGCGCTACTAGTAGTAGTAGAATGTGTTATTTTTGTACACCAGAGGGCCTACCATGAGTTGGCTATCGTAAACTTACGTTAAAAACCTATCGAGTTGTTTTTTCATATGGCCGATTGTAGTTCTTCGCGTAACCACCAGCCAGCGCTGTACATGTTTTTCATAGACATATTTACGTAGTCGATATCGAGCGCGTAAGTTTTAAACTCATGGTAGCCCCACTGAATAGCAAACGTATTAGTTAAATACTCAGTACTCACCCAGTACGGGACAATCACTGATGTTAATCGCACAAATATTTGTCCCGAGTAGGAATCGAACCGACGACTCTTTGAACCACCAGGCAGGGTCACTCTACAGTTGCACAGAGCCAGTCAATTCAAGACAAATTTTGTCATCTATTTTCAAACCCGTCTCTTTAACTTAACCGCAATCTCAGAAAGTAGTAGTTTAGTGCAATAGATCTACGTACGTATACCCATTGTCACGTCTAATTTTCTTGCTGGCACTTTATTATCGCGAGTTTCGCGTTACATAAGAATTTAACGATTTTGAAGTCCCAGTGAATATTACTAACCTATGCCTATGAACATTTAAAGTTTTTAAGTGCTAAAGCAGCTAGCTGGTCTAATATTTAGAAAAACGAAATAAAATCATCTGCCTCACTAGTGAGGTGAAGTGAGATTGTTGATTTTTTCGGTTTTTCTAAATATTAGAACCTATGCCTATGCCTTTAAGTTATTTATTTATGTATTAAATCTCAATATTCCAGTGGGGTCGGAAGTGGACGCGGACGTCTCTCTCAATGACTACGTCCGCAACGTTCTGAACCTGCGAGGCACAAAGTATATGTGCAAGGAGAGTGGCTGCGGCGCGTGTGTCGTTGCCGTCACCAAAAAGGATGACGATGGACACCTCAGAACATTCTCTGTTAATTCTGTAAGTAAACTACTGACAGAGCTTATTCGCCTGCGTCTGAAAGAGGGTAATTTCTGTCGACATGTCTAGCAACGACTACGCCCGCATACACGGAGAGAGTGTCTTGGCAGCTGGCGACGATGCCGTCACAAAAAAGGACGATATCAAATAATAATATTTATTTGCACACTAAGTGTAGTTACATAATGTAGGTCTTATAACAAAAGGTATATTGCACTGCAAACTTAGACCTTTGACAGGTATTGCAAACGTACTTAAACTACAATTATATGGTATTCAATTATGTACACAAAAGATGTATACCATAGGTTCTCTGTTAATTCTGTAACACACTATTCAAAATTTATATTTGCCCGACTGCGTCAGAAAGAGAGTTATGTTTTTCGACGTATCTCTCAAGGACTACGTTCGTTCACATGTGCAAAAAGAGTGGTTGCAGCGCCTATGGCGTGGCTGTCAGCAAAACGAATGAAGATAGACACCATAGATTGTTCTCTGTTAACTCTTAGTAATCAGGCTGTTTACATATGGCCGCCGCGGTGTCGCCATACTTGCTTCCCTTGGATTTATCGGACTCATAGGTACACTGCGGTGACGTGTGAATGAGTCCATACAAATCCCATGGAGACTAATGCAGATGATGGTGTTCGCTCACTAGCACCCAGAATGGCAATCCTGATAATTCCAGGGTAGTCTCCGACATCCCCGTGATGCCTAAACTCTTTCGAGTATCTAATCATTTTGTTCATACTTTTCCAGTGCCAAGTTTCGGTAACATCATGTCAAGACTGGGAAGTGAAGACCATAGAAGGCATTGGCGACAGAGGTCGCGGCTACCACCCCGTGCAAAAGACTCTGGCTGAGTACAACGGCACGCAGTGTGGGTACTGCAGCCCTGGCTGGGTGATGAGCATGTATAGGTGAGTGCGGTACCATGAGTTAGCTTTCGTAAACTTACATAACGTCAAAAACCTATCGAATTGTTTTTTTTATACTACCGATTTTAGTTCTTAGCGTTACCGCCAGAGACGCTGTACATTTTTTTATATACGTTTTTATATAGACCGGAGCTCCGAACGTTATCCAGAAAATGGCTTGAGGGAAATAATTGTAAATAGAAAACTCTGTTCGCCGTACATATGTACATTACATACAAAGAAATTTGACCAATACGTTTATTTACCGACAGCTTGGTTCGCCGGAAGATTTTTAAAAGTAATTAATGTTTCGTCGATACTATCATTTGCTATCTGCAAGTCGATTCGCTGAACGTTCCATTGCAGTGCAGAAAGCACTAGACAGTAGACATGGGATCACGGCCTAAGAGCGTCGAAAAACGAGGACGGGCAGAAAGTACCCACCTCAATACGTTGTTGTGAAACCAAAATGAAATTTATGGATAACATTCGGAGCTCTGGCGACTGTGCCAAACGTTTCTGCCGTGTGGCGCGGGCCGTTTGTTCAAATGCTTTTCGTACCGTCACGGGGAGAGAGGGTTCTCTGCGAAGGGATTGTAAATTCCAGCCACGACTACTGGGCAGACGGCAATGCCCAGAGGGTTTACCGACTAAAACACCGAATGCAAATGATCATTACATAGAACTTTTGCTTTTTCGTATCGATGTATGTGATATTGTGTAATATTTATTTATTATTAATTTATTTATAAATTGTTTAAGCAAAACTATGATTTAAATATCAAGCAAAAAGATTAACTGATTTACCAGATCAGAAGTAAATTCGTTTAATTGAGGGAGTCGCGAGAGTATTATATTATATTTAACAAATTTAATTTTCAGTTTATTGGAATCCAGACACGGTGATTTGACACAGTATGAAATTGAGAATTCTTTTGGGAGTAATATATGCCGGTGTACAGGTTACAGACCTATCCTGGATGCTTTCAAAAGTTTCGCTAAAGACGCGCCCAAACCTAAACTGAATGATATCGAAGATTTGGACTCGAATAAATGCAGCAAAACTTGTAAAAGATCTTGTGATGGCCATTGGTGTTTTGTTAACAAAAGTGATGCGGAGAATGGATTTAAGAAAATTCAATTAAAAGATGGACGCATGTGGTATAGGGTCACAGAACTCAAAGATATATTTATAGTATTAAACACAGAAGGATATGATTCTTACATGCTTGTTAATGGGAATACAGGAAAAGGTACGTGGCAAATTACACATTTATTAGATTATGAGTTAATAATGTTTTTCACTATGTATGCAATAAAGATGAGTTTAAGATGTACTTAACTACATCTTATCATTTTGGTTACAGGAGCAGTTCCAATATTTGCCTTCCCTAGAGTTCTTATTGATATAAGTCCAGTACAAGAAATTAAGGGGCATGTCATTGATCAAAATCTAGTGATTGGTGCTGGAACAACCCTGACTGATCTGTTAGATTTATTTAGCTCTATATCAAAGAAACGAGAAGAATTTTCTTATTTACAAAAATTCTATGAACATCTTGATTTAGTAGCCCATATACCAGTGAGAAATGTAAGATTTATCAATTTTCTCTTTGACTGTACCTCTAAAACCTAGCCAAAAAAATGACCCACCACATAATTTGTAAGTGTTTTATTTCAGATTGGAACTATCGCGGGAAATCTAATGACAAAGCATAGAGACCCACAGTTTTCATCGGATGTCTTTCTGTTATTCGAATCAGTTGGAGCAACTCTTACCATAGGTAATTTTAAGTACCAACCTAATAGTTAGTTATATAAAACTCCCATGAAAAGGTTCTTAATCGTATAACTATAATGAAACTAGTTGGTCGATCTAAAATTTATACAAGCCTCCTAACTACTTACTTTTTTTTGTTACAGTAAGTCTAGACAAGTCAATTGAAATAACGCCAGAAAATTTCTTAACTCTTGACATGACTGGAAAAGTCATTATAAACGTAAAGCTACCGCCACTTTCGAAAAATTATCACTTTACTTCATTCAAGGTACGTGGACGGAATTTTATGCTGTGAGATTTGATATTCTTGACTTGTTGTAATGTTCAGAAAAACGAAAAGTTTGTAATTTTTTTTCCGTAGATAATGCCACGGGCTCAAAATGCCCATGCTCAAGTCAATGGGGCATTTTTATACCAATTTAATCCCCATGACAAAGAAACAGTTCTATCAGCAAGTATAGTCTTCGGTGGGCTCTCCGGAAAATTCAACCACGCTAGAAAGACTGAAAAACAACTAATCAATAAGAAAATATTCACCAACGAAGTATTACAGGAGGCCCTGAAAGTGTTAGAAAATGAGCTTTTAGTGGAGATCATTGCTGGTGATTTAGAACCGGAGTATAAGAAGAAATGCGCACTTGGAGTATTTTACAAAGTATGTATTCTAGAATGAATTTGAAGTCTGAGCTATAATGGTTTCCCTTTGGATATTAACATTGGAAACTATTTGATTTAAAATAAATATTACAGTTACACTAAATATTTGTCTTTATGGGTCTACACGCGTTATTAGGAGTAGCAAATTACATAGCTACTTACTGCCCGACGTTTCGACTGGGTTACACCAATCGTGGTCGCGAGCGAACTCCTATATTTAGTGTAATGGAACGCGAAAGTCTAAAATCTTAGATATTACAGTTATCTTAAAACAGTACAGTAAACAAATATGTCTTGTTATTGAGTGTTATTCTAATGACCGTATTTTCTTTTAAGGGTTTACTAGACATAATTCCTCAGGAAAGATTAAAACCATTCTACATTTCTGGAGCCAGAGATTTGAAGAAAACTAGACCAGTGTCAAATGGAACTGAAGTTTATGACACAAACCCTATTATTTGGCCGGTGAATGAGCCAATGCCGAAGGTAGACGCTTTAATTCAATGTGCAGGGGAAGCTAAATATGTCAACGACCTTCCGACACAAGCCAATGAAGTATATTGTGCGTTCGTTACGTCAGACATTTGTGTTGGGGAAATTGATAGCATTGATCCTACTCCTGCCCTGGTAGGTATTATTGTCATTGGGCACTTTTTTCCGTAACTTATTTGTGATTTCTATAGTTTGATTTATGGATATGTTACAGAAACTGCCTGGTGTAATAGCCTTCTTTTCGGCAAAAGATATACCAGGAAAAAACTCATACCAATCGCAAAAAGTTCCTACTCTACTCGTTCCAGAGGAAATATTCGCTGACAAAACTATCAAGTACTACGATCAAGCAATAGGATTGATTGTCGCGGAATCAGAAAAGCTGGCGAACAAGGCAGCTCTGCTGGTCCGAGTGAAGTACAGGAATATAAAGAAGCCCTTATTGACAATTGAAGAAGTTCGAGCTAAAGATCCAAGTCGGGTTAATCTTTTGTTCTTATTGCCGGCTAGAGATAGAGGTGTGAACGTGGAAAGGGTGATCAAAGGAGGCGAAAACATATTTTCCCAATACCCGTTCACTATGGAAACTCAGTCATGCGTCACAAGGCCGAGCGAGGACGGTCTAGATATTTTTATTGCCTCCCAGTGGCTGGATCAAGTGCATATAGGTGTAGCGGAATGCTTGAACATCCAACAAAGTAGGTGGGTAATGCGGTTAAATCGATAAACTTTTTTATTTCCCTGACTCGTTAGTAGTTGTACCAACACTTTGAACTTTATAACGTAATTAATCACATCTTGTTATTTGATGTAAAAGTTATTGCATAATCAAATTGTTTACATCAACACTTATGGCAAGTCATTAAAAAAAACTTATTTGATTAGATATGAGTATAAATCTACAAATAAATTTGTTCATAAGAACTTTATTGAATTGAACTTTATTGAAACTATATTAAATAAAGGTATCTTATGGCATGGGGATGCCATTAGACCTTTATTCAAGTGATGTACCTAAGATTTGTGGTCATATCGTTACAACCGTTTCTACAACATTCAAATCGGAACCAAAAGCACTAGGAGCATTTGCTCAATTACCTACCTAATTTCAATTTAAATGCAAGGAATGATATCGGTACATGATGGTAGTACAAAAACTTTGTAAAGATCAATAAAAAAAGTATAGCATGAACATTTAATTGAAAAAATGTTTGCGTAGACAAATAATTGTCTCTGACTACGTATAATTAGACTGGCGCAGTGACCAAAAACGCCTAGGCCTCCGATTAGCTCCTCCACAATAATTGTCCATGATTTTTTTTTTCAGGCTGAACGTGACCGTGCCTCGATGTGGCGGCGCGTACGGCGTCAAGATTACGCGGGCCGGGCACATAGCGTGCGCGTGCGCATTGGTCACCTACCTCTTGAACAAGCCGTGCCGCTTCGTGATGAGCATCCAGGCCAACATGAGGGTCATAGGGAGAAGGATGCCGAGCTCTTCGGATTACGAGGTGAACCTCTTAGGCGATTGACCTGACCAGATAGTGACACCATCTGTATATCTGGGTACCATGAGTTAGCTATCGAAAACTTTAGTACCTTAAAAACCTATCGAATTGTTTTTTCATACTACCGATTTTAGTTCTTAGCGTAACCGCTAGGGGCGCTGTACAAGTTTTTTATAGACATATTTACATAGGCGATATAGAGTCTGTCACTTTTAAACTCATGGTAGCGCTTCTGTGTCGTTATGTTTCGGGCCACTTTGCTGTCTTTGAGTATTGTAAAAAGTTTTTGGCACGTCTATAGTCTTTTATCCTGCATACATGCCCTACATTGACATTCAAATACACAATTATTTTACCTTACCTTCTTCAAAGTATTTTTGCATCCACCTCATAGAGTACCTTATCGTCGTTAGCATTAAAATAAAATGTTAAAATACAGTCTGAATAAATCAGGCATACTTAATGCCGTTATATTTATATCTGCCATTGACAAAAATTATTTCAGGTAGGCGTCGATAATTCCGGCCGGATCCAGTACTTGGAGTACCACTTCTTTGACGACAATGGCTACATATTTAGTGACCTAATAATCCCGCTGGCGATACCAGCCTTGAAGAACTGCTACGACAACCGGAGATGGCAATCGAAATTCTTCAACGTCACTACCGATACACCTTCTAATACATTCGTTAGAGCGCCTGGTACTGTATTTTATTCTTTTTAGATATTTTGGCCGATTGATAAAATCGTTGTTGCAGATTTAGTTTGTTAAGAGAAAAGTAGCACAATCAAAATAAATTGCTTATCATAACTAATATACGTTCCTCAGACGATCCTTTATAATGTTCGTAAACAATTTATTTTTAGGAGAACTAGAAGCAATATCATTTTCAGAATATATAATGGAGCGCATATCTTATGAATTAGAGAGAGACCCCGTCGAAGTTAGGCAAAACAATATAGCAACAGAATTAGCAGACGTTAGAGAAGTCGTCGACACTGTAATTAAGGACAGCGAGTATTATAAGCGCAAGGAAGAAGTGAAAGCGTACAATAAGTTAAACCGCTGGAAGAAGAGAGGTCTTGGAGTCGCTTTTATAAGCTGGCCCGCCTCGCTAACAGTCGATTATCATGTCATCCTAACAGTTTACCACGGGGATGCCTCAGTGGTCGTCTCTCATAGTGGAGTCGAAATCGGCCAAGGAATTAACACCAAAGTCATTCAAGTGGTGGCGTACACCCTGAACATATCGATGGACAAAGTGAAAGTGAAGTCTCCGACTGGAGAAAAGACTCCGAATGGCTTCGCAGATGGTACAAGTCGTGCGACGCAGTCGGCGTGTTTTGGCGCGATCAAATGCTGTCAGATCATTTTGGACCGCTTGAATGTGATAAGGGAGAAGTTGAACGATCCGACGTGGGGGGTGTTGATCGATGCTGCGTTCAATGCGGGTATAAATCTACAATCGAGTTACCGGGTGACTGCGAACGACCAGGACGTGCATAGGTCTGCAGGCGCGGCTGTGACTGAAGTGGAACTGGATATTCTCACAGGGGAACATCACGTTACTAGAGTAGATA
The DNA here is from genome assembly GCA_039566165.1 of Maruca vitrata. Taxonomy (NCBI): domain Eukaryota; kingdom Metazoa; phylum Arthropoda; class Insecta; order Lepidoptera; family Crambidae; genus Maruca; species Maruca vitrata. The sequence continues at coordinate 5,474,483 of CM076926.1, forward strand.
TTGTGGAAGATGTTGGTACTAGTGTTAATCCTGAATTAGACATAGGACAGGTACTAAAGTTATGAATTTATTGTCAATACAAATTTCAAATTCAGAACGACTTTTCTTGATCAACGGTAATTTGTTAATTAATTCTAGGTGGAAGGTGCATTCATAATGGGACTTGGCTACTGGACCCATGAACACCTTATCTTCGACGAGAAGACTGGAGAACTGCTCACTGATCGCACCTGGCACTATGAGGTGCCCCAAGCCAAGGACATACCCATCGATTTCCGGGTGAAACTTCGTAGAAACTCGTTCACACCTTTTGGAACATTAGGAGCTAAAGGTAACATACAATTTAACTCACTTTCTAGTAGTTTTCGTTACATAAAATCAAATTTTGCCCCTGCAGGGTCTATAATGTATCTATAATTACTACCCCAACACCTTGTAAACACTTATAGAAGCAATAAAGTATTGAGTATTGAGTATTTTCATAGGCACAGAGGTATTTTTAAAAAAAGTCAATACAAAAGTGTCTCTAAAAAAAAGCAATATTCGGACGAATTGATAACGTCCTCCTGTTTGAAGTGGGTTAAAATTGTGTTTATTTATTTGACTTGTATTCCAAAATATTTGGAGATCCGAATATCGAATTATAAAAATAATTAATATTTTTTTTATTAATTTATTTATTTCACAGCTGTCTCGGAACCTCCCATATGTTTGTCAGTGAGCGTAGCATTCGCTCTGAGAGACGCTATCGCAGCATCGCGGACGGACACCGGCTTTCCAAGAAACAAATGGTTCCAAGTCGGTAAGAGAACATACAGATTTATTTCTTGCATGTAACTGACCAAATTTCTAATAATCATCATATCTGTTTGGCCCACAATAATTAACTACATTATTTAATACTAGCGGCCTAGAATAGCCTGTAACGTACCTTTGTAATTGGCATTTATTAGTGAAAGTCCCATCAAAGTCGATCCAGACGTTTTGGAGATAAGCGGGAACAAACAGACAGACGGACAAAAATATTTTTATTGTATTTTTGTTATTGGTACCCGATATAGATTCATACCCACCCATTTAGTAAAACATCTTCACCACATCTGTAAATTTGTTCGTCCGTCGAAATCCGTCGAAAAACATTCAGCGAAGTTAAATAAATTTACACCGGCACATAACTTCAGAGTCCTCCTTTTACTGAACAAACTTACATATATTTAAGTACAATGCATGGCACAATTAATAAAATACATTATTTTTGGTTTCAGATGGTCCTTTTACAATAGCTACAAACGTTCTGAAGGCAGAAACTAGAATAGACGAATTCTTATTTTATTAGTGAAATAACTTTAGTTACCACTAGTGATCCGCTTACTGGGAATAAATCACATACATGTAATGATATTTTAAATTAAATACATTTAAAATACTACTATAAATACTAACTTAGTTAATTATCGTATCCTAGGAGAAGAATTAATTAAATACACTTCGCCTACATTATTTTGACATCAAATATAATTGAAGCCAGATAATAACTGGGCTAGAATTAGCATGCAATAATTTAAGTAAACAAAGTATTATTTTGATCATGTTACTAATTCTGTTAATCTCAAGGACACAGTCTTAACAATCGTGTCGTTCATTTTACTTTTTAATATAATTACAAATATCACAGTTATTAGTACGACATGGAAAGAGTTGATAACACAAAACCCTTTCACCAAAATGATGGGTCTATTTTTCCCGTAAGCTATCAAATCTGTTATTACAATTTGCAAACAAGTCGTTGTGACTAAGAAAAAGGCAACGAATGCAGTTTTCAGCACATCCCTAATATTCCTGTTGCTCTCGACCCCTCTCATAAAAGCTACATAGAATATATTTATATAAAACATGATATTTAAAGACGCTATAATAAATTTCGTTACAGCAAATATCAAGACGGCAAACAATTCGAAATTTTGTATATGATACTTTAATATGTAGACACCAGCAAAGCCAAATAGGAGAGAAATACCCCAAATGACGATTGAAACATAAATAAGTTTTAATTTTCGAGTGGAGAAAACGACCACAATTTTATCGTATAAGTTTTTGGTGAATAACAACATCAAACATACTAGAGCAATGTCGGTAGTAAAATAGAGCCCAAACACGATATCGTTTGAGAGTACTGTCTTTTTAGGAATATAGATGAGATAGTACTCACATAAGGTGACTAAGATTCTTGTGACTGTAATTTGGGCTAGGATTTTCTCGTCTGCCTTTCTGCTGGCTCTTACGAAGATGAAGAGGCTGATCTGGGTGAGGAAGCACAAGATTGACACCGCTATTCCGATCAACCAGAAGACTTTGAACAGTAGTATTGATGTAGCGGTCTCCTCCGCCATCCAAACTGGTACACTGTTATTCATTTCTCTTATATACTCCCTGGAAGGGCCACGTTTGGTGATGTAACATTTATTTAATTGGGAATGCTGGTAATGTCCGCTCTCTGAAATTAAAAATCATAATGGTAAACCTCAGAATAAATACAAAAAGGATACATCATAAGTAACTGTGCAGTAATTATACTAGCTCCTAACGTCACCTGGACAGCATTGTTAGGTAATTGTCATCATTTATTTAATCTATATAAAATACTTTTCATCTTATAACCAGTTCTACGAAGGTCGTTATAATAATAGTGGGATATAAGAGTATTTTTATATAGGTATTTGTGCTGGAGGTCTTGAACAATAATCTGTCTATATATTTTTTTTATGTATGTAATTTATTGACAAAATCATAAAAACTGTTAGATCTATTGGTAAATGTAAAAAAATGGCCTTCTCCTTATCACTAAACCACCAACAACTAAAACATATGTTAATGATATGACGTTCATGTAAAATATAGATAAGAATAGGCATATTGTTTTGATAATTTTTACTCTGGCGGTTAAAAGTACAATATTTTGTATTAATTTATAGACATGGCCTTTTACCTTTTCCTTTTGATATATTTTCTCTCATAAACTAATTCTCAATTCCTACTTCTGTATATTCCTAAGTAGAAAGATAAAATTAACTGACAATTTTGATTCATAGCTTGGACAACAAGCAAGCATAATTTGCAAGCAAACCAAATCGATACAGTTATTTTTTCCTCTACCAAATTATTAATTACCGTAACAATGAATCGCGCACGTTTATTTTTCATTTTGAAGCGCGTTTATTTATATTGGCAAAACAACGAATGCGGAGCTTCTCAATCCCCACATCAAATATAAATATTGGATAGAGTTTGAAAGCAAGAAGATATAATAATAAAAGTTAAATCTACTTTTATATTTGGTTTTAATTTTTTATCTACAAAAAAAATATTCAGAAACTATTTTATAAAATATTATTATTAAATGTCCAATGAAGAAATGAAGTATGTGCAAGCTACATTTGAAGATAAGACAATAGGTACATACTATTTTACCAAACAGTCAACTGACTATCAAGGAAAAAATACAAAGGAAAAACTTAAGATATAAATTTTTACCTTGTGTACAGGAACACTAAACACAAACATCACAACCAATCGAAACACAAACAAGAAACAAATGAATCGACAGCTCTATCTTGGTTTTTTTAAAACTGGTCGCAAATTAAAACAAATGAATAATTAAAAATGTTTTGTTCACTCGTCATTAGGTACTATCCCGAATGCGTACGCTCGCGATATGCTGAATGTGAATGCGCCATAGGTACTGTATCTTTTTAATTTTAGACCACTATTGAATAGATATATGAAAGTAGGATATGTTTACACTGACCAAGGATGGATAACGACTGCTCTTGCTGATAACCACAAATTTATGGGAATGGCAACGAGCGAACAGCGGTATATTACATCAATTATAGAAAATTAAGTGTTATGTCTGTTTTATTGGATGGATAGGATATAGAAACACTGTTTGTTACTGTCAGACGTGAACTATAGCACGGGAGGCGAAGTTCAGGTGACGACCACTGATCACTCATGTGTATGAATGCGAAGGTGATGACTAATAAAAACAATAATCAAGCTGGTAAATCCTTATTACAAATACTCTGTTAGGTTAACTATTGTTTGGGACTTTTATAGACTGCAAGCTACGACACACAACTAACATTTTTTCGTTTTCACTTTTTATTCATCATTTTTTTAAAAATGAAATAATACTCCTGACTCGCTGATGTTGAATTGATTGACAATTGACTGTTAATCGATCTATCGATTTGATCTATTCCATGAGGTATTTCTTCGAAAGTCCTAGTGTTTGCTTAATACATTTCAAAATGCTGTCCAACTCCCTATTTACCTGTGTCCTAACCACTTATTTAATTAATTCTACAATGAAGAACTCTACTTAGTGCTGATATTTATGACTTGTGGCAGCTATGATGATGTGAGGTGTGGTGTCTCAATTCTATTAATGAAATACTAAAATACACTTTATATGTATTATATCGCTAAACTTCCATGATCCAATAATTATAATGCAAGACAAACGAGCTTCACAATCAGGCTAAGTTGCAAATATACAGCAGGTACTAATACCGATTGGGTTGCTCCAAAAATGGTTAATGGAAACATGTCAAAGTGGATAAATGTTATACATTTTAAGTGAATCAATAATTTCATTTATGTGATCATCAACTAAGAATTTCATAAAATGTGCGTTTATCAGGATCCACCTAAGTATAAAGTAAGACGAAGATATAGGAATCCGAATAAACCCGACGATTTCTATAAATATATACGGCTTAGACTGAACACTTAATTAGTGCCGGTAATGCATGAATGACAGTTATATGAAGCTAATGGAAAATTAATCTAGACAGGTACGCAAGTGAAATGAAGTAGTGACAACTGGCGATAACATATTTCGGTGGTATGTGGGCAACAGGCACGCTGTCTGACTGATTGACTAGGACTTGTCTAGATCACACTGTGTGTATACGTTGGTGATTCAAATGTATCTATAATAAAGAATAATATTTGAAACAATGCATTTTTCAAATATTATTCTTTAATAATTTCTGGATTTATTAAATGAACGGTTTTCTAACTTTTTATAATATTGACCAGTGTTATTTCATAGAATTCATTACATTCCTCGAAAAAATGTTTTTGTGTGGTCCTGAAGTTTGATTTCAGAGATCATTGTGATGTAAAAGTTATCCATAGCAATATACTTATTGCAAAATGCAGTCCTACTTCATTGCGCATGGAAGTTTTTGGGTATGTAAATTAATTGCAAAATATGTATTGTTAAATTTGATAATTTTCCTCCATGTTGTCAATTCAAAACACTCCAACAAGTATCATTCTCTGGATGAGACTTGTGGCAGAGAATAATTTTATGATAAGTAGGTAGAATTTCTTTAAATGTTTCCGCTATATCTTCCTTAAAAAAATAATCACTGTATTAAATGTTGTTCCAGATATAACAAACATTAATTGTACTAACTGTCAACATGGATACTGTTAAAAACCTACATTATTAATACGATGAGAGTAGTCGGTATTGATGAAACAGTCTCGAGGCAGAGACACAACATAAGAAAGTTAAAAGCAACTGGAAATCGCATCTAAACAAAAGAGTTATAAAAGTGGCTTTAAGAAAAAAACAAATAACAAAGATGAACAATATCAAAACTAGTCTACTGGACAGCTCACCCGAAGTATCGGACTTGACTCACATAATAATCAAAGTGGTTTGGCTGATCGGCATAGCAATATCCGTATCCTGTCTTCTGGCTCAGTTTTCATTCTTTGCCTTTATTCGCAGCAGCAGAAAGACTGATGAGAAGATCCTCACTCAAATCACTATCACCAGAGTCTTGGTTACCATCTGCGAATACTATTTGGTCTACTTTGAACATGAGACCCGAATTTACTTAGACATCATGTTTACACTGTACTTTGTGAGTGATTTCGCACTTGCCTGTTGGATGCTCGTGTTCACAAGACATTTGTACGGCAAAATCGTCGTTGTTTTTCCTGTAAAGAAAGCAAGACTCATCCTAACATCTATCTTAGTGTGGATAATGTCCCTACCTTTTGGATTTGTTGGGCTTTTTGTGCTTAAAAAGCACAGAGACTTTTTCATTGTATACTGTAGGCTTGTATATGCAGTAATAAAACTTATAATAGTAGTTGTAAATTTAATGATATTCTTCAGGATTTTTTGGGTGGTGTTTAAACGCAGTAGTGAAAGTAGGAATGTTATGGAGATAATCAAGTCAGCCTTGGTGGCATTCCTGCTGATCACGGCTGCATCATTGCAGATTCTTGTGACCGATTTGATATCTTACATAAACGGCGCCAGAAACATGTTGTTGGTCAAAGCATTTTGCGTTGTTAACTCTTTTCACGCAGTTCTTATTACACTAATTTTCGTCATTATTACGAAAGGCAAATTGAAAGATTCTGTTGGTAATATTTTTCTTATCACTTTGGTGAAAGCAGTGACTTGATATTACTTAACTTTTGTACCTTGTTACATATACATCTGTGGTTGCTGAACATAAAATTATATTGTACCTACCTTCCTGGAAATTCATAAAATTCTATATTTTGCAGCTGGGATTGCTTTAACAATTATGTAATTTATCATAGTTCGGAGTGACATCGTAATACATAGATATATGCTATTTATATGTGATAGGTGTAATTGTAGTTTTAAAGTATCTAAATAAATAAAACCTCTATGGGATTATTGAAATCGTTATTTTTACATCAAAATCTAAGTGTAGTTACCTCACCTTAAGTTATGTTATCTATAACTTATTTCGTTAAAAGTAGGTAGGTAAGTACAGCTATATATTGTTAACGCTTTTTTCGCGTAGATCAACGCAATGGAAAGATTAGCTTAAGCGTAGGGGACTCGCTGATTGCCCAGAGTACGCCAGTAGCGCTACCATGAGTTTAAAAGTGACAGACTCGATGTCGCCTATGTCAATATGTCTATGAAAAACTTCACAGCGCCCCTACTCCCCTAGCGGTTACGCTAAGAACTAAAATCGGTAGTATGAAAACAACAATTCGATAGCTTTTTAACGTACGTAAGTTTTTGATAGCTAACTCATGGTACCGCTACAGACCTCATGGAAAGTTCACGGTTCGGGGAGGATCTTTCGTTGTACCCCACTAACGCCGCTTAAGGCTGCCATAATCGAAATTGATTGGACAACACATTAGATATTTTGTTACACTTAAGTTACTAACATAGGGTTTTGATGTGCAAAGTTTATCAATTATCTATAATAAGTTCCACATCATGCCCGCGATCCAATTGACCGATCAACTGTGATGCATTTGATATCATATTTACTTTTCAGCGTACAACCAAACACTGACCAATCATCTGTCAATTCGTGGGCTGATGATGATGATGATACAAACAAAGTATCTTTGTATTATGTCTAACATTAAAACTGTCTAATATATCTTGAACCTATTTAAAAACATCAATAATAAATAAATGAATATTACACAACTTCACATACATTGATCTGATTCTGTGGTAAGTAGCTTAAGCACTTAAATAAATATAAATAAATAAATATCTGGGACACTTCCACGCACATGGGCGTGAGAGTCTGATATACATCATAGATATTTATAAACAATACATACTTAAATACATAATCACACCCAGACACGGAACAAACACCAATGTTCAACACACAAATATTTGTCCCGAGTGGGAATCGAACCCACAACTCTTGGAACCGCCAGTCAGGGTCACTAACCACTGTTCCACCGAGCCAGTCACTTGTATTACAGATATCAGAATCAACAGTGGATACACAAATATACATAAATATATTTAATAATACACCCAGACACCTAATTAGGAACCTCCTTATGGTTCTTAATAATTATATTATTTGTGTTTTAATTATTCATATGTAAACCGAGTAGCTACGTCCTTAGGTAATCTGATATTACAATACCAAAGAGGTTTTCTATCGACAACGATAAAAAATACGACTTATGTGGTGAGCAGTTGGCCTAATAGACTATTTTAGATATAGGAATGTTACGTATTAGTTACCGACAACTATAGCCGGTATGTTATGACGCGATTGATGGGCTCGCCTCAATGCCATGAGATATCTCTCGTTTCTACGCTATTAATAAATAGGAAACTAATCTATTTTCTCAACGGTACGCTTAAAAACTACGCCTAAAAGTTAGCTGTGGAAACATTGATGGATTCTTGGTCAAAATAAAAAATAAGAAAGGTATCGGAGAAATCTCGATACTTACCTTTTCGAGTTCGCATGATATATTTTCTACAATTTTATACGATTACTTTCCTAATATAACCATTTGGGTTTGTAATCAATATTTACACTCGAAAAAGGTTGTATAATTTTTTTATATCCCCACTCCGTATTGTAATTTAGCGAAGGAAGAAATTGACTAAGAAAAAGTACCTTACATTGGAAATTGATGCCCACCTACTTACGTACTATTTAAGTCAATGTTTTGTTTCTTGTTCCCATCAACTTAAACTTATTAAATGGATCGGAGTATATCATGGCTCCACCCCTGATGAGAAGTACTATCCTACCTACATAAATCTTTCTTACCTTGAGGTATAGGGTTGTTAACTACTTAAGCAGTTTCTCTATGTTACTCACTTGTACACATACTCACTTGATCTACATAATAAGGATGGTGACGGTCTAAGTCTATTCGTTCCTTTATTTATCAAGAAAATTGCTATTAAGAATGTATAAAGAAGTTTTCCATTATCTTGGTAGGAATGGATGGCAGTACTAGCCTTGACCGTGTTTACTTGCGTCAGGCCTTCCTAAATAGCAGGGTGGTCGAGCTCCAAGGACAAAAACAACGTTGAATTAGTACTAACCACATAAGTAGATAATATTTTATACCTATTTGGGGTTTATATCTGCTGTTTTCACTCTATCAGCTGATAGAAACAATTAGTATTTTGGTTAAGTTTAAAAGCGTCGATGGCCGAGTGGTTAAGGTCGTTGCTTGCCATGCGAGAGGTCGCCAGTTCAAACCCCCTACGTACCACTGTGTTTTTTCAAATTCATATGTACGATTATTCGACGCTTTAACGGTGAAGGAAAACATCGTGAGGAAACCTGCACACCTACGAAGAAATGCTTAGGTTGTCTAGTCAACCAACCCGCACTTAGCCAGGGTGGTTGACTAAAGCCTTATCGCCCTAATTTAGGGTAGGCCCGTGCCCCAGCAGTGGGGACCTATATGGGCTGATGATGATTAAAAATTTCCAATTCTTAGGGCATTTGTCTAAATACAAACAAGCATGCTCACAAACTCACGGACGATTTTAAGATTCCGATCGATGAATTCATAATCGCAGGAAACAGATACTTAAACTTGATTAGAGGTCGTCATAGACCACAGTGGAAAAACCTAAAACCGCAACAAACCCAAAAAACTGGTAACTACATATGTGAGTGTATTAAATTTTATTGTATGTCAACAATACCGTGGGAACAACCTGCTGCCGATGTAAGAAAAAATATATTTAAAAACAATCCTATTGGTCAGAGCAATTAATTGATAAAGCGCTGCAGCGGTTGCGTAGTCGCTACAAGGCCAGGGCCGTCCATCAAAGAACGGATGTAGGAAGCGCCACATCGCTAGTTGATCACTGGCCGTGGTAAACACGCGCAGTCCGCTGCGAATAAAAAAGAAAAACGTTTTCCATTTTCAAAACATTAACGCGCGCGTAATTTGTCTGTGAAAAGTGACGTAAGAGCTAGACTGGCGCGAAACATAAAATAAATTAATTAAAAATCGATGTTTTTAAGGTGCCGGTAAAAAAAGTAATTAAATGATAGTGATGTGAATTATTTTTTTTTTCAAATGTGTTTTTACGAAGCTATGTGAAATGTGTGAAACAATTTTAACATTGAAAATGAACTCATCTGAACACAGCTACTTTTGCCCTGATAGTAAAACAGAGAAGTTAGCTAATTAACAATTAAGACCAATAAAGCTGGTGAATGCGACAATGAGTTGACATTTCGAGGGATCGCCATCACGTCGCGTGTATAAATAGCAGCAGTAGTAACATGCACCGAATTTATATAATTAACTGTATGTAAATATAGATTGAACGAACGAACGGTACCTATGACCGAACTGCTCAGTCGAGCGTAAATACGTGCCTGCTTATATCGCGCAGTTGGGTAAATATCGGGTATTTGGTGTTGTGATCATTTTCTCTATAATATTTTTAAGTATTCATGTGTTCAGTGTTGTGACATCGCCTTTTCCGAATATTTTAAGACAGTGAAGAAATATCGTGCCTGTGACAATTTTGAGGCTGATTGTTTTAAGAAACAATTTGGATTTGTCTTTATGTCGATAAATAGGTAAGTAAGGTACATAATTAGAAAATGCATGTGAATTTATTATAATATTTATGTAAATAACTTTACATGCCTATTACATGTGCTTAATTGTCTTTGGGTTGACTTCACCGAGTCTCTCTCTAAATAGAGAGTGTAGGTACTAAGTTGAAAAAAGAAAAATTAATATTGTTCAATGTTGTACACTTAATCTTTTAACTAAAAAGTTCCCACTGGCAATTTTATACCAATCTATCTATTTACTAATAACCACATCCATTTTAATATCTTAAACTTGAAATCTAAGTTATATATCTCACAAATCCATAGAATGCATAGTAAATCACCTCATGTGCTTACACAACATAAAACCTTGACTTGGCTCAGGTCGGCAGAAGCAAGGTGAAAATTAAACACCCATTTATAGTACAGTACTTGGGTAGAATATTATGGTTTTAGGTAGGTATTACAAAGATAATGGTGTATTGCATCGTCAGAAATCCTTCGGTTTAGGGGAAAACAAGGGATATACCAATTTGGGATGAACTCTTAAATCATCTTAACGTAGTATAAACAAGTTACTTTTTGTCTGGCCGTCGCGTACCTACCTATGTATGCTTAGACTATTACTACCTTTAACTATGCAACCGTTTTTTTTATAGATTTTTTTAAAGATAGAGGGACTCAGGAGGTAGGTTTATTATGTATACCCGAAGCGAGGCCAAGGCGGGTCACTAGTTATCCTATAAATTACATCTGCCCTTCCTGACAAGCAAGCAATACTTGCCTAGAATATTATGGTAGGAGGTACATCTTAGAAGTGGCCTATGAGAGGAGCTGTTTTTCCGGAGACGTCTTGTATAAGGGTCCATACAATTTCAAGGGTGACTAGTACAACCGCACCGGCGCCATGTGTTAACAGCTGTAGCTACTGATCTTGCCACTTTGTTTTATCCCGTGTAACATTAAAATCCAAAGAGGGTTTTAAAAAAACGGTTTACTTCAATAGGACTGTACAAAAACGCAATTGTAGTCACTATTCTTCTATCGTTTTGCCACTTTCTCTGAGTAGAGACCTAGACAGATGTTGGTAGCAAACATTGAATCCATTTTATTACTGAGTACCTATGCTTGGGCCGGCTCCATCATTTTCACGACCCTTTCACCGCTATGAGATAAAAATTAAACAACTAAAGCTCTGATAATACATAAATTCACGTACATGACGTAACACCTGGATAGTATAATTGGTAGTACGTGGAGCTCGTAACCTTAAGATCGTGTGATCGTGTCCCCGTCCAGTCAGTCAATTAATTTTATAACGGAGCAACGTAACTACAATTATTTATTTATTGCTAGTGAATCATAGAAAATTGTTGAAGAGACAACAATTCATTACTTCGGATTGAGATCCAGAAAAGCTAAATGGATTTGAACTAACTACTTACTCATAAACACTCGTGGTTTACTTTGCAAATATTTTGCAGATGACAATGGAAGATAATCCATTGACGATGATTGTCTTTAGTCAATTATCTGCCTGAGGTGTTCTAAGTCTTTACATTAGCCTACCAAATAAAAAAGGACCCAACATGCTTAAGTCTCGACTCCCAACCGATCACCATAATATAATTACAGTGAGCATGAAATGTGTACGCGAATAATTGACATGCATCATTTTAATATCGCGATAATATCCCGATTTCAATGTCCCCCGTCGCTCGCACTCTCATTCCGCGAGGTTTATCGTCCCGACCCGATTCCAGACGGTCATGTCCGGACTATATGAATATTTTCTCCGTTACCACACTCCCAGCAACATATTAAAAGTGTCAGTGAGAAAGAAGCGAGGACTGAAATAGACGCGTCCGCCGAACTTGTCCATTTGATTGCGATTTCATAACGCTAAAGATTGTCGGCTGAAAACAAATGAGTTGAAAAGAACAACACGGGCCCGCTTAAAATATAAAAAAAAACATTAAAGGTTTGAAATAAAGTCGGTAAGCGTGTAGCATTCATCAATGATGTATTTATTTTTATGCTATGTGTATGCTTGCTTTTTTTGTATTGCATTGTTTATTTTCAACAAACACGAAACACGCCGCGAAACACGTAATACTTTTACATTTTACATAATACGTAACTTCCAGACAGGTAATTACTTATTTGTTTCAGTGCTGTAAATCGAAGCAGAATTTTGATAATAATAATTCTAGTATTTGCATTGTATGTTCTAAGTTTCATAGAAAGTTCATAACGGAAGAAAGTTTAAATAAGTAAACTTCTTCATTTCCAGAAAGAAGATGCCGCTGCCGATGATGAAGCGATGCTGCGGGTTCCCTCTAGAGGCAGGGTTCTATGTCCTCTGCCTGATCTCCATTGTAAGTACCCTTTAGACTTTACGCAAACGTGGGCACAACCCGTTCACTTTAGTCGTAAGTCGCATATGACTAAAATTCGAATGCTCTAGTCACCATACACTTTATATCTCGTTGTTCACATTGGATGAGACGCGATTTTTAATAAAGTGTATGGTGACCAGAACATTCGACTTTTAGTCATACGACTAGTGTGAACGGGCTGTCATACAAAATTTAATTGACACGTCTCATGTAAAGTAGGTACGTCGGAATAAAGCCGATAGAGAGCGATAGAGACGAATTAACGTGTCTTCAGTTTGGCCAATTGGCCATTCATAAATACCACACGATTAAGCTCAATCCATAGATGTGCAATTGTCCAAATGATTGGCAACCCATGTTCCAGATAGCTTCTGAAATATAATTTTTCCATTTAATTAAATCACAGACAGATAAGCTATCTGATACTTATCTCAAAATATTGCACTCGGCCCTTAGGCAAAATAATGATGTTTGAATGAACGAATGAAGTTTATGTCCTGAATGGTGCTTAATACGTGTGCTCAAAATATTAAGATCAGTTCTTAGGCTGCCCAAGTCCGACTTTTTGTAGGATCGATAGTCGGACCAACTTGAAAGTAATTATAAAAATATTCCACCGACATTTTATTGTAGTACGTATGCATTGCTCCATTGAAATCAGTACGTTTCATTCTTTGACAAAGAATCAGTCACCAATTATGGGACGTGTACGCCTTAGGCAAAATCCTTACTTACCTACTTAATATTATAAATGCGAAAGTAACTCTGTCTGTTACGCCATCAGGCATACTACTACTACTGAATCGATTTAAATGTAATTTGGTACAGATGTAGTCCAAACCCTGAGGAAAGACATAGGCTACTTTTTACCGATTACGCTATAAAGAAGTAATGTTGTACTCGTTAAACGGACGGAGTCGCGGGGCTAGTAATGAATGAATGTAATGGTGTTTGCAGATGCTCTGCGTGGCTAACATCACAGCTGGGGCGTGGAGCCTGCCTCACCACCGACAGAGGGAGCCCGAGGACAACCTGTGCTCCATGAGCATGGTCATGTTCTCTGCTCTGAGCACCATCAGCAACCTGGTGGCAGGAGCTGGAGCCTTCTTGGTAAATATGTTTTTTGTGACGTAGATTCAGCATAGAATGTTTAGTATCAGAGTAGCAATTTACGTTTAAAAGCGTTGATGGCCGAGTGGTTAAGGTCGTTGCTAGCCATGCGAAAGGTCGCCAGTACAAACCCGGCACTGTGTTTTTCAAATTTGAAATTCATATGTACGAATATTCGACGCTTTAATGTTGAAGGAAAACATCGTCAGGAAACCTGCACACCTACGAAGAAATTCTTAGGTTGTGTAGTCGACCAACCCGCACTGGGCCAACGTGGGACTAATGCTTAATCGCCCTAGTTTAAGGTAGGCCCGGGTCCCAGTGGGGACGTATAAGGGATGATGATGATGATGAATTTACGTTTAGTTTAGTGAGATGAAGAATTTCACGAATCACCAAAATGATAGATGATGTAGATAATAGAGACTTTTTATAAAGGGCTAACTGGATGACCTCTCCCCACCAGATGGTAAGCGGTAGTGAGATCCACATATACATATAAATAGAAAAGGAAGACTATCTTACCGAGTCTTCTCAGTAGTATCGGCGTTACGAACTGTTGATAAACTCATTTATTACTTCACGACGATTAATAAGGATCTAAATCTAAATAAAGAATCTATGACTTAGAATATTTTATCAGTAATTGAGAAAGGCTGCAACTTAGCTATGACTAGTCAGGCTAAACGAAATCACATAATAGAAAACTGTAACTGTCCGGGATATTTACCATGTTGTTTTGTTTTAATGAGCTCCCGATATTTCGGCACTGTTGCAAGCGCCATGATCACAAAATAAAATAATGATTAAAACAAAACAACATGGTAAATATCCCGGACAGTTACAGTTTTCTAATGTGTGTAACCGAAATCACGTAATTTTTATAAAATCAATATCTATATATTTATCTTCCGTACATTTTTGTACATACAAGTATTTGTACAAAGCTGTAGGTATTATAACGGGAACTGAAAGTTTACAAACAATATGATGGACAATGCCAATGCCGGCGGGAAATTTATTATTATTTTAATTCGAGGCCGAGCACTCTATACGACAATAATCGTTCTATAACACTAGTCTAGATGAAAATATTACGTAGGTACTATAACATCTAATTTATCTTGCCTTATGTTTAATGGTTTCCTTCTCCATTGAAAACATAAACACCTATGTACATAATAGACAGTTAATTGGTAATTATGTTGTGTCTGTGTGTGTGTGTAAGTTAAACGCACATTAGTGATTACATAGGACAATATACACTTTCCAATGGAAATAAAGTCCTCAAATTCTACTGCCTCTAACAAAATAGGTAATTCGACCAACCATTAGATGACAATGGTAAAATAACCCGCGTTATGTCGGAGCCATTAAATTAATTAGAACAAATGCTCTTCCGACATCGAACAAAGGTCTAAACTGTCGTCGGAATAGCTAATAATAACGGGCTATTCACGGGCAATAAATAATTTTACCGACTGCGCTATTACCGCTTCGTAGCATTGAATTTGTGAAGGACGCACGGAATTGATAGCTATGCTAATAATTTAGTAGGAGCTGTGTCTTTGTATGTTAATATTGTTTCCTTTGTGCGATACGTGGAACGAACATTTCAGAATGTTGTCAGTTTCATATTTTATCCTGGGCTGGGCCAAAAATTTTCTTTAGGCAACATTTTTTATATACCTACTACTACGCACGATAAGTAGGTACTACGCGCCTACAAACGCTCAGCAAGCTCTACGTGTTTCTTTAAAATAACACCACTTTTTGTTTATAAAACAATTGACATAAGACAAACACATAAACCTAAGTAGAGCTTACCATAATAATAATATATTACTGAAAACCACATATAAATCGGATGAGCCATTTCTAAGATTAGTGTGCACAAACGCATAGATAAACTGACATGGGCGCACTCTCCTATTTCTCTAACCTTCGAAAAGAATAACGATGTATTGACATAGATAAAAGAATTCAATACAAATTGTCTGTAATCTGTCTTTTACCAATAGGCTAGTCATCAATCAAAAACAAAACCATTGCCATTATTTGAAGTTGTGAGTTGCCTGTTTGAATCACGCTGCAACTTTAGATAAGTTCTAAATCATTTGCAAAAAGCGAGACTATAATACAAAAACGACGACGCGAACAAAAGCTCTCCTTTGTCGACTTATTCCGTTTATCCACCCTAAAACAGCCACCCTAAGGCGGATATTCGGAAACGCGCGCCCGTCTATCCACACTGAACGGGATGGATAACCGGAATTCATATAATATGTTTCTTCCGATTTTCTACCCTGTCAATGTACAGTCATTTACAGAAACATACCTACACAACATAAACCCGGTCCATGAAACTTCGTCATTCTGGTCATTATCTGGACATACTTATTGCAAAGTTGATAAAATTGGTAAAAATATTTTTTTTATATCGTACCTAGTCCTTGCGTGTGATCAATAAAGAAATATTTTATATCTGTTATTGTGTGTCAGTAGCGAAAAGAACCTACGTTTTAATTTTGTTACGAGTTTCTTTCTTGTTATGGATTCATTTGTCACAACGGTAATTTTAAATGGTTTTCACCCAAATCCTAACTACCAACCCTACAGGTGCTTACCTGCAATTTAGATTTTAAGATTATTTTACGTTATTCGTTTATTAATAAATATTAAATTAAAACTTCCCACTAATATAATTTTATTCAACTTGTACTTGGGGTAAAACATTGGAAGAAACATATTATTATGAATTTCGGTTATCCACCCCGTTCAGGATGGATAGATTGACGCGCGTTTCCGAATATCCGCCTTAGGGTGGATAAACGGAATAAGCCCGTTTGTCCTCAACCTTAAAAACGTATAGTCCAGTCAAATTAGCATTAAAATTTGCATTAATCGCGCATATATGTTATTTGCCATGCATGTTGACAACACTGTTACAAAAAATCTGTCAAAAGTCCCTATAGATGGAATTTTCTTTTGCACTCTTTAAAACGAGAATCAAACATTTTTCCAGAGGCGGCCAGGCTACCTGCAGTTGGCGATAGTGTTCAACTCCGTGTTCATACTCTGCCTGTTCCTGATCGCAGTGGTAACGTTGCTCTTCAGTCCAGAACTGAAGAAGAACCAGTTCTTGGAGTCGGCGGGGAACGTCGCTTTAGTCGTCATCATGTTCATTGTAGGGGCGAGTAAGTTGTTACATAGCATAATTTTTTTCAAGAATAAAATATCATACCATCACTTATCTACACCGTGAAATTTTTGTGGTTGTTTTCCCGTAACAGAACGATTTAGTGTCTATCGAATCATGCTAGTCATATCAGGAAAAAAAAGTTTTCTAATTTTCAAAAAAAATATTATTCCGACTCAAAACTGTGGGAAGCTAGCGTTCTTTTTATTTAAGAGATGTGACGTAACCAGGTACTGCTTGCCGCATGAAATCGATGCTTAAAGCTCTACACCCAAAGTAATAAAGCGGTTCGAGCTTTCGTAAAACTGGTATTTATTGATTAGAATAAAACAAAACTGCACAAATCTATTGTGCTTTTACAGCGGGAAACCACTTCACTGTGTATATTGTTGGTTCTTTTTTTTGTCCTCCCGGTGGTGTGTTGGCTTCCCCGGCGACTGGCACGAAGATGGTCCATATGATGGATGATACCAGTCGCTATTAATGGGCGAAGTGTAATGCCCAGGGGGTCTACCGTCTAAAACGCCGCGATGTACCTCAACGCCTTGGCAGCGTTACGGTTCCTGGCATAACCCAACTACCACGACGCTTCCGATATTGATTGATTCTGAGCTAACTTGAATTATTTTTCTTTCTTTTATACACAATCTTTAGCAGTTGTGTTTATGATATTAGATCTAACAGTGGGATACAAAAATATACCAACTTAAATGCCCTTCGTCCAGCAGTGGATAGAAATGGGCTGATGATGATGTTGATGATGAAATGGATTAAACACTAAAATTGTCTGATTCCCAGGAATTGCTGGGTTGACTACAAATTACCCTTAGAATCCTTAGTATCTTTAAATATTACGGTCTGGCTCATTCCATAGCTAACACGTGTTCATATTTTGTTCCAGTCTATTCCTTATACTACCTGGCAGTCCTCAACACCCTATACCGGACGATGAAGGAAGACGACGACAGTGCTATCCCCATATGAGGCCAAGTCGAGTGGACCATGTCTATATCCAATGACATGACGAGTCTGCTATAGACTATGGCCCCCTATGAAAAATTGACCAATCGTGACACAGGATTTACCAAGCCTGGTATAACGTGGATAAATAAGCTTGAGTACCTATAGACGCACTAATAAGTGGTAAATCGTCAAGAAGATAAGGTTGCCAACCTGTTCTGTTTACCCAGGATATTTACTTGGTAGGAGCTGGATGCGAGTGGCCGAGGATAGAGAGAAGTGGCGTGCATTTGGAGAGGCCTATGTCCAGCAGTGGACAGAAATGGGCTGATGATGATGATGATGATGAAGGATATTTATGTTCCGGTCTTTATTGTGTCCTGAGAAGTCCTGGATAGTTTTTAAAACTCGGTGTATGCAGTAAAAGCTTTTCACTAGTTAATTGTGCAAATCTTTGCCGAAAAACCTGTCTATAATTTTCATGGTTTGCGAACTCAGATCCTAGTTTTTTCTATACTGCTTGGTATGCATAACTTGGTGTGTTTACTTTTGGTCAGGCCAGGCATGGTCCATATGGCAATTGTCTACGAACGTAGGTATATATTAAACAAGTGACGAAAGTGATTGTGAAGGCAATGGTAAAGTGAGTGATTATAATCGGTGAAAGACTTCATGCTTAGTGATTACAGTGATTCTCGTCAGTGTTATTTGTGTAAACTTTGTATAAACTTGACTCTTAAATGATCATAAAAGTTGAATCATAATCTTAATAGATTGTGTGCGCAATCGAAAATCAACAAATTAATTTGTGTAACAGTCATGTTATTGTTCATTGCTTTTATATGTCGCCAAAATGTGTGTCAGATTGTAAGTCGAAATTATAGCGTAAAAATTATACCGTGGAAAGTATATCGTAGGACTCTACCTAGAAGTATCATGTCGGACCACTGCAGCGCCTAAGTGGTACGGCTGTTGTATAGCTCAAGGACAGTAATTTGCTTTCATACAAGCGTCGTACATACTTTCGTCTGAGCGTATGTCGATGGGCATTCTCGGTACCGCATAGTTGCCGCTGTAAACTATGGCCTTCAGTGCGGCATTTAGAGGTGAGAGGCTAAAAACCATCATCGTATGTCAGTTAGGAAAAAAAGCCGTGCGGCACTGCAGAGGTTCTACTCGAAACTCTAAATTGAAAGAGCCTGTAGAGAGTGAGATTGTAATGTGACATTTCTTGTAATAAAAGAAATGGATAGATGATGATTGATATGTGTATGATGATTGTATTTAAGTAGGTATTTTTCTAAATATAATCATGAAAATATCATCGGTGATATACCTAAGTAGTCGCATGGTATATTGAAGTCTAAATAAATTAAGTCTGACTTACCAACTATGACTACTAAATTTTGTATTAAGTTATTTATATAACCGTGCAAGTATCTACTACATATTTATAGCTTCAATTTTATTAATTTTAATAAAATATACGTATTTAAATTTGTTTCGGATATTTTAAGGTATTTAAATTACTTTTTCTTCTCTACATGACAAAGTGTGTATTCATCTCTGAATGTATTTTCTAGTCATGTTTATTAAAACAAGAAAAATCTCAGTCGTGTAAACAAATTAAGTATTCCGTCCATTTGAAACTAAGTTGTGTTATAAAACGACTTAGGCAATCCATATTTTTATTGTATTATGACATAGTACCTATCTACCTACAAATTTACACAGACACCTATAGGTATTAATTTGCAATGGCACCTAAACTTCATTGAATTGTAAAAAGTACTAATATAATAGCAATAAAGGAACAGCAAGGAATAAACCGTTTTGCTATAACGTTTTTATTTAATACACAATGCATTTAACAAAGCGTTGTACAATAGTCACAAACATCAAAATTTCTATAAAATTAAATTCAATTCACATTGTAAATAATTGTTACGACATTTAAAGCGTTTATAATTGATCGATAGTTGTGCAAACATCCACGTAAGGCCTATTCACACTGACAACACAAAAACACTTGGTACAGACAGTAGGAAAAGTAAATAGCTCAATTTCGTTGGTCTTTTCCTTTGAAGGTATAAAACAAACCAACGTCAAATAAGCCTAAGAACTTTTGATATTGACTGTACAAAAAATACATGTATATTTAAAAAATATACACTCTTTTTAAGTAGTCAAATAATTATTATTAGCATTAACCGTCTTACAGCAAATAGACTAAGATAAAGCAAAAAGCCAGTCAGTGTAGACAATATAATAGACGTTTATTATTACAAAATACGATAAAATTCTTATTTTATCGCAGAATATAACTATCATAGCTTATAATATGATATTCTAGTGATATTAACGTTTATTGTCCATGGTTACCAATTTAATTATAACTTTGTAGATACCAGATATTATTAATATGATATTTATGTCGATACGTACAAAAATCGTACTTAATACAGAGCGATCAATGTGAATAGGCCTTTATAATAAAATACACGCATATGTAAAACATTTCTAAACAAGTACCTATATGTATACAAGTAGTACATTTATCATAAAAGGACAGGTAAATAGTTATATAAATAGTCAAGACTTTAGGATAAAAATACAAGAAAATCCCATATATTACACGATATTCACGCATTATTTTAAGATTGTAAATAAAAATATAAATATTTTTCGCTGTTCGGGATTCTCTTATATTTTTAGATTTTAGAGAAGCAAATATTTAGACTATTGAATATGAATACACGGGTATTTAACCTGTTTAACGTCAGAGTATCAAACACAAAATGTTAAAAATGTATTGTGTATATTTTCAGATCTGTATACTGAAAATTATATTTAAATATTGTTTTCACAATTTCTATAGGTATACTTTCATTAAAATAAAGACAATATATAAATGCGATGAACATTTTGATTTGTTAAATATTATTGTAAATATAAATATTAGATATATTTATCAAAGTTATAGTACTAGTTTCATTATTTAACCCTGTGTTTTTATTGAAATAGGTATATATGGTAAATAAGTTTTCTTTACCCAAATGAGTTCCGGAGAAATTAAATAGTCATCGCTATTTGCTTCTTTACAGAATAACAAGAAGAGATATATTGGACACATTGAACTATGATCTAATTAAAGCGAAGGACGTATTATTGTCGTTCTTTTAATTTGGTACTACACAAGATTACACATAGATATAAAGATAGAATAAGGCTAAGTGGCCAGTGAAGCACTAAGCGGTTAGGAGCTTATGTAGTTACTCAAATCAATAAAACGGTACATTCCCACTAATTCACAACCAGTATTAAGTGTAATGACAGTTATCTGTTTGTGTACCATCCTTACTAATATTATAAATCCTAAAGTAACTCTGTCTGTCTGTCTATCTGTTACGCTTTCACGCATAGAGTACTGGACCGATTTAAATGAAATTTGGTACACACATAGTCCAGAGCCTAGAAAAGGTTATAGGCTACTTTTTAACCGACTGCGCTATAAGGAAGTAAGGTTTTACCGTTAAACGTCTCTACGCGGACGAAGTCGCGGGCGGAAAGCTAGTAATAAATAAATTCCTCCGCCATACATTTTGTGGATTTAATTGTACTGCAGTGGAACTGCATAGAACAAGTAGGAATTAACCAATAAAAGATAATAACATCTGAACATAAATGTACAAATATTATGTACTAGTGCCTTATTTATTTCTCTGAGATGTAGTTACTTTATTTTTCCTTTTGGTAGTATTGAAGAAACAAAAAAGCTTGTATTAGACATACGTATTGTATACTACTGATATATCTGTATAGCTTTGTGATGGAAAATCTCAGAATAAGACCTCCAAACTTATGGCCATTAACCTTATTCATTTAACTACACCAGCTCTCGATGTATGAACCTTCGTTGCTATTCCACAGATAAAATAGGTAAGTACTTAGAAACTTCAGCGAATGAACCACTTTAACTAATGGATATTACTAGATATGTAGTACGAATATGATATGTTTAATACATATCTACACCGAAATATGAAGTTGTAGTAATGTTAAAACTTTGTACAAACAACGTTTAAGTATCAAAGTTATTTTCAAAAATGCCTTCATGTCTATTCATATGCCCGATAAATATATGTATTTAATATATTATATATTTTTTTAAAACTAGACAGAACTTTACTGAAATACCACCCAATCAGTGTTAAATATAATATTTCAGATATGATAAAATTTTCGATACAGTAAGTAGTAATGGAATACTAACAATGACGTACTAAAATACAACAACACCAAATAGGCTATTACGAAACCTAACAAGCGTATAAGAGTATGCACCTAAAATATTTTTCACGCTTTAAGTATCTATTATATTATTTATAAAATCTTTAAAAAACAACAACGTAGTAGGTACCTTAATAAAATATTCACCAAGATAACTTATAAGCAAGCAACAGATAGTTTTTTAAGGAATACCGTTTCATATATATCGGAAACAATGATGTTGACTTATTTCTACTAAATGGAAGACAAGTCCCTAATTTAATGCCAAATTAACGATATCCTCAATTTACAGTACGATTTTCACATTAACACGAGAGTGACTTCTCTGAAGCAAAGGATTTCACAACCTGAATATGTACATAATTTTCTTACAAATAAATGTCTAAAATAATTTCAACAATGCTGACTCTATATAAAAATTAGGCATTTTATTTTGTTAAGTGCATTATTTATACTGAATGCTAAGAGCACCAAAAAATATATCCTCAGTATAAAAACAAAACTGTTCTAACTCCAGTTCATAGTCCAATAATAAATAAGTTATAAACATCCCTTTGACAAAAAAGCTCGTCATTATTTAGCTCTCTTGGTCCTATACTTTCTCATTTCGTGATCTCTGGTCACCCATAAAAATATCATCGTCATACTTTACTTAGACATTTGAAAAGATAATACAATCGATGTAGAATGAGTAAAACCGTCTTTCAAAACTTTTACATCTAGATAAAGGTTGTATGAAACAATTCGAATTAAATTCTATCAAAGATAATAACAATAATAAATTATTTCGTACCGTACACATGGAACTATATTTTTATAATAAATTCTATCTAAATATTTTTCAACAAACTATTTTATTATAAACACTCATATCTACGTGTGTTATGCATGGAACTAACTATTCGCACGATAATGCTACGTACAAAATACACTTACTTGATTATTGTTATGATACACCGCTAGAACACATTTTTATTGGTATTTCATAATATTGGTGTGATAATATTTAATGTATATTATTGATATTAATTCACATCGAATTATTTGAAATATTAAGAATTGATTAAAAATTTGTAAATGTAGATATTTGAAGGAACTGGTAATCATGATACTTATTCATGATTGATACGAGTAGTAATAACATTTTGATAATATATCTAAAATGCATAGCGTGGCAGTAAACTGGATAAGTACCCGAATAAGATTTTAAAGAACACCGTCTTCGTTGATTGATAACAGATAGCTTCGGATCACGATGATGTAGTAAAAGTTTTCAGCTGCAAGAATTTTCAAAATGTCATGTTAATAAAAATAATGAAGAACCGATACTTAAAATTACTTTAATCAAAAATAAATCTGCTATAAATAGACTTCAAGATAAAGGAAACTACATACATATAACTTATTGCACAACATTGCTGAATTTACTTTGGCAATATAAACTAAGTACTGATAACTTAGTATCAGAATAGGTCTTGCTAAGACTTTTAGCTTACATTTGTGTACTGACTAACTTTAATAGAGAAACTTACCCAAAAATAGTATTTGTGCGATGACGTGACCGGCGTCCATGTGAAACAGGCTCTTGAGGAAGCCGATGATGAATAGCACCAGGAACACTATCCAGAAGATGCAGTATTTCTTCATCAACCCGCATTTCTCCTGAAATATCCGATTGGCAATAATGCAAGATTAGGCTGCACTGTATAGAATTATGATTACCTGAGTTTATAACCGTTTACAATATTATCCCATTGTAGACAGAGATAACTCATAAAAATTAATATCCTATATTAATAACTATTTCGAGAGTTTGCGAAATACATATAGTTACGTTTTAAATAGTAAAACAAGTAACTTGAACTATTTATATACACTATAATTATTATAATTCATGACGTACATGAGACAGTTTTAAGCCTGGACTGGACCAGGAAGGAAATATTTATTGCTCCTTTAAATTATAACTTTATACTGGTGTACTAACTTATTTGTACTGATACGTCTAAAATAAATAGTATTAAACTTGCAAGAGCATGTAGCTCTCACACATACCTTGTAAACAGCATAAACGAAGACCAGATCGAGCAAGAACTTGACGAAGAGTAGTATAACAAGCAGAACCACGATGGTGTAGACCACAGAGGACATGGCGGCGTCCCCATCCTCGCGGCGGAGCTGCTGCTCCGTGGCGCTTTTGATGTCCACCGCGAAGGTTATCAAGATGATGGCCAGGGTGAACGTGAGGACCTAAGGAGATAGGTGGAAAATCAGGAAATTTAAAAATTGATTCATAATCCTAAGGGGCTCAAAATTTAGCAATATTGTACATTTAGACGATCTGATTTATCCTAAGAGGCACAAAATCTAGAAAAACGTGCATTTAGACGATCTGTGAAAGCTTAGGGGTGAGAGCCATCCACTCCCCCACAAGTCCGCTAATGATGACGAGGCTATTCCACGCCATCATCGTAAGTCAGTTAGGAAAAAAATTGTGAAAGTTCAGTTCAGTCAGCCATTCATGGTCTAAATTGATATGGCACAAATGTAAACAGTATTTTTTTGTGTAATGTCATTCTTTTTAAACTTTCATCATCATTTGGAACCTTAATTTTCACTCACCAATGAATTATAACGATTATATCAGATTAAATGATAATGAGATGATCTCGTACGTGATGTGATATCAAAATAACTTGTAACACAAAACCTTAAAGGAGCTTACTATCTACTTTTTTATTTCATAATAAAAACAAATGTTGATAGATAAAACATCTTTAAGTAATCAATTCAATAGAAAAAGAAATCCTCGATCAATTGATTAATTAACAAGCCATGTAGGACTCACCGAGTTGATAATTCCCATGGAGATGCATCCTGTTTTCAGTCCGAAGATGAAGCAAAATTTATCCAGCACGGGAAGCTCCATCCTTCCCTGAAAAGCAATTCACTCGGCCTATAGACAAGCTTTTGAGGATTTTGGGATTACGAGTGTCTGAATAAAATTAATAGAATAGAATAATCGTTTAATTGGCTGGATAAGGGTTATAAATTCTTTTAATCGCCTAGTACCTGCTGCGGCAGAAAATTGTGGTAATTTATTCTTACAATGTCTTTTTATAACTATTACGTTTAATATGTGTATAGTAACATATAAATATTTATATTATTTTTATAACCTAGGAATGAATTGACACAAACGCCCTGTTCCAAAACTTAATACAACTACGAATTAAGGTGAATCACATCACTTTACTCAGTTCTATATACTGGACACTATTTCCTTACATTATTTTCGTGGATATTTATTAGTTTCCGACTCCCGGTCTTAATTACTGTGTATACAATAAAGTTCATTTCGTTTTCCCATATGAGGGATACTAATGTAAATTAAAAATTTTAAACCACCAAAGCCTTTTTATGTAATTCGGTACAAAAGGACGAGAATCCAATCACATGAGGATTCAAGCATTATTCGCTCTCTCATCACTATCTCAGTAAACCAGCACGTTATTAATGACTTTTACAAAGTACAAAAAAATACCTACTTACCAAAACACACACGTAGAAGTGATATGTAAAATTTTATGCACAATTAATTTTGTAATTTCACTGTTTTTTATTTAAAAAAAAAATAATTTAGATTTTTCTATAAAACAAAACATACATACCATTATTTAATATAACTTATTAGGTCACAAAACACTGCCACGCAAGACACAATCGCACACGCCTAAGTAAAATTACAGGGCATACTCATTTTAATACTAAGTTGTTCAACTGGAGCATTGTAAAGGGACAACTTCAGCTTGTAAGTGTATCTTTGATTGAAGTCTCAAATATGTTAAGGCGAATACTGCCGGTACGTAACTTAAGAGGTACTGAAGGAATTCTATATGGGGATGGACGTTACGCACTTCTTCCCTAGAAGTATATATTGAATTTGTTCTTGAGGAAAGAAAACTGGCGAATATTGTTTGAGTAAATATCCTTTTAATTTTTAGAGTATTTGTAATTTTTACGGGTATGTAAGATCGATCGTCCTGTGTGAAATTACACTCATGAATTTTATTTAATAATCTCTTTTTTTATTTCGAGTTCTTCTCATTTCTATTTCCACTTTTGCAACAGTCACAGCTAAATCAATCAGCAGATTTTAATGGATAACTCATCTTCACAAAATTACATTACGCAATTTATGAATGAATACAATTATGTTCAATACCATACTTAAACTTAATCGTCACCCTTCCTGACAGAGTGTCTAAACTAGGTACCTACTAATTAAACCCTTCCTCATCGAAAAAAAACATGCTTCGCCTTAACCGCTTGCACCGACCTGCGCGCTGGATGCTGAGAGCGATCAATACCGGGAGGCCTACGGGTGTGTGAGTGAACCAGATCCGAAGACCCTTACAGCACTTTATGACCTGGTACTTACGAGGATATTAGGAGGCGTGGGTACGGACGATGCAATTACGCGTGGAATTACCACATTAGTTGTTGTAGGTTAGATAATACAACAGCAACGAAACTTCTTTCATTAAGAGGCTGTCGTGTAACCAAGATATAACTTCATGAAAGTCCATTAGTAGTACAGCCTTTCCAGAATAAGGCCTTAGATCATAACTATAGCTAATGGTAATAAATAGGTATGTTTATATATTTTCGAAAATTATTAGGGGAATGGCAGCGCCTGATGGTTACCTACATAGGAATGTCGGTGCTTTATACTTAGGCACTGGATCTATGAAATTGGTTAGGCGCAATTACGCATAGTTTTAGAAGTAAAGTTATATATCCGCTCCTATTCTGATGTTAATGCATTTAGAGACAGTGGCGTAACTACAGGGTGGCAAGTTGGCAAAATGCCACGGGCCCCCACCCGGTAGGGGGCCCCAGCCGAAAGGGGTCCCCGGTCATAGGAGAACTCATCTGCCAACCCACATACACATTAAGATAAAAAAAAGAACGGGGGAGCACAGGGCCCCAACCGATGAATTTTGCCACGGACTTCGACGGTTTTAGATAAGACTTTCAACATAGCGACGCAGTGGTCTGAAAAAAAACCATCTATCGCAAATTTAATTTTCTTTCATGGCTAATTAAAACAAGATAAGTAATTCTCTGAAGAAAATAATTTGATGAATAAACAAACGCGCTATGTTTTGATATCGTGTTTTATGAAGCGGAAAATTGCGACTTTCCATTCCATAAAACCGTAACAAGATGCAAATATCGTTTACGTTTACATTTTTATCGCTACACCTACTTTTAATTATAGATACATTTGTATATTATTTTTTTGTTTGTCAATGATTTTAAGCCAGGTCAGGGTGAACTCGATTTGATAAAGATTGCAGATTTGTTGTATAATGGGCATTAAGAAAAAAATAAATACTTATTAAAGAATCAAGGGTCTAAAATTGTGCCCTCAGTTTAACAAATAATATGAATCTGCTTTAATTTCGTTTATTTTTTTACATATCCTATCTACATAGACGGACGTCACAGAAGAGAAAACTTAATTACCGATGATGATGATGATATTGTCAATTGCATTACCTACATTAACATCACAATGTCCGTGATAATACTGATAAATAATAATTTAATCAATAAGTAGATAGGTAAAGAATTGTGTTACAAATCTGCTCATTTAATGTAGAGGTAGGTACTCCTATCCTTTAACTCAGAATTTACTTTTGTACTTATTCCTTTGTACCTTCTTTTATTATACTACTTACATTATTCACCTACTGACCTTCATTAAATTAGTCAATAAAACGAGTGACGCGTATATTTATTTCGGCATGGCTTCATTCGTTATCATGTAGAGACGATTGATAACATCTAAAACCGCAGTAGTCATTACGGCCCAAGGTCATTGCCGTGGATACAGATGCTTGCGCCCGTTTCGTAATCATCATGAATGAGAGTAACGTAGGGTTGGCAAGCAAAGTAGGGATATGATATTTTAAACATTTGACGACCTATACTACAAGTCCGCAAGGATAACCTATGCTAAATATCGATATTCCATTAGTGATGAACTTGAGTAAGACTAGATTAGAACTAAGTAATCATTTGAAACACAAAAAGTATTTGACTTCTTTGTAGCTACGCGGAATTCTTCTTATTCTTTTTTATTGAGCGCGAAGAATACTAAATTGAGATATCTATTCAATGAGTCATCGACGTTAAATTGATTTTTTCTAGACACAAACTTGGTAAGTTCTAACAATCAAAGCAGCAAAGCACTTTGGACTTTGACCGTCCTTATGTCGGGGGCATAAGCGTTAAAATGGAACTGTCAACAAGTTAGGCGTTAACTGTAAAATAATAATAAAATAAGCCTTTATTTGAAATGCATTGAAGCTAAAATCTCTACCGGTAGCAATTATCCAATAGAGCACCTTAAAGCGCACCTATTTTGAAGTGCTCCTAACGAAACGCTCCCAAACTATTCGTATTTAGCGCACCTTTTTTAGTAGTCAAAAGGTGCGCTCAAAATAATCGCACTTCGAAGACCACCTCATTCAAGATACCCATAACTAAAACCAAAATCTCCACCCCAAGCGAAACCCTATATTAAACACTGATAGCGACTACGCTAATCCACTCTGCTATCAGTCATATAACAATACTCGGCCGGGCGGGTCGGCAACCCTGTGGCACTCAGCCGACAGTTCACTCACTAGCCACTACTCCAGTCCAACATGCGTGTCGGAACGGTGATACTGTCTGTGTTGCTTAGCCTGCAGTCCACAAGCTGTATTGACAACCTTAGAACTGGTAAGTTAAGCTGTATTTATTGTTATTTAGCTGCAATCGTCATTTGTTTAACCATTCAGTGTTATTTTAGTTTATCATTGTGAGTTCGCTGCAACGAATCAGGTTTTAACACCGGTATAAACAACGCACGTCCGCTACAGAACTTTTTTTCCTTGTTTATGAATATACCATACAATTGAAATAAAACTAATTTTACGGATTAAACTCGCGTGTATTGACATTCTAAACATTATTTAGAGATCCAACGTTTCGAGCTCTTTACAGCGCTCGTGGTCACGGGCAAGACTAAAGTTGACAGGTGTCTTTATAAGTGAGTTTAATTACTACCGTCATTTGGTGTGAAATTTTGTGTGTTCCGATTCTATTGCTCGCGCAAATAAAAATAGACAATACTATCCTACAATTGTTAATATTATCAACATTTGCATTTACTATCTAATCTACCTATTATTTAATTCTGTGTCAAGTTAAAACAATATTTTTTCTGTTTTTCTTAATGAGTTTTTAAGGTAAACAAAACATTTGCCTAGATACCTTTATAAATCAAAGTAAATAAAGTACATAATATTTATTAAAACTTCTAAATCGGCCAGGTACCTATTTACTCAATCATCCTTAACCTATAGTCCAATCTACTAAAATAATGTTTGTAAACAAACATCACACATTTTTGGTACAAGTTTAGAATATGGGTTATTGTGATAAGTGAAGAATCACATTTTTATTGTGACATCGTGATATTTAAATAATAACAACCATTATCTACGTTTCAAAACATTGGAAAGGCAAGTTACTTTGTTGTAGGTTAAGTTTTTAAAGTTTAACTTGTTTCTCTTAATCTATTCCTTCAGTTTGATTAAGAAAAGTTAATTAAATCGTTCTATTGTATTCACTAAGTACTTAAGTAGACATTACGTACTATTCTACAGATACCTATTCTTATAAGGAACCTTCAGCTACCCAGTGTGTAGACTCATACATACCACGTGTTAATTTAATTAGTAAAGCTACACCTGTGTTGAGATTTTAAGAAAATGTGGTTCATTTTTATGCAACATCCAATTTATGTTTCAAGGCAAATAATTCTAACACCGTACTTACCGTCTTTACCGTGTAATGACTACATACCTTTAAGCTTGTGGGTGACATATTGTACATACATACATCAAATCACGCCTTTTTCCCAGAAGGGTAGGCAGAGATCACTTCCAGCGATCCACTTTATGAAAAACGTGACAGGTTGTGGACCACGTCGCCGCCATTCTGCTTTGTGCATTGTTTTAACAAGGTCTTTGCGTTCCCACGAGTAGCAAGGATATATGACGGGGTAAGGAAAAGGGCCAGAAGGATACTATCACCTCGGATGATTTGGACTGAGTATACCGTTCACCAACCACCGGACAGATAGTTGTGACTGGTTACCCCTGAGTGCCACGTGCCACTAATATTGTGTGTGTGACATATTATATAGATCCTATATCTAAAATGATGCCTAGGTAGGACCCTAATGCGTTGTTTTATATCATTTACTAAACTCACATGAGACAAGTGTCCGTGCACGTTAAGTAAATACATTTTTATTGTTAAGTAAAAGGATAAATATATGTATAGAATATAATATAAATAAACATACACATACATTATCACCTATTATTCGTCAGACAGTAAATAGGTAGGTATACTTCATGGAAAATAACCTAAACTCTCTTTAAACGATTTGTTGGACTACTAAGAATGTTACCAAACCTTCCTCCTAAGATGAGTGTTATTCTAATTTAAAACTTTCGACAAAATTACAATACTGATTGTTAAAGGAAGCTTGAACCCACGATGGGATATTGCGGCAACAGCGCTCTTTACCAATTGTGCTACCAAACCAATACACTTAGTAATGCCCGCTATTTGCACGACTAACCCCGTATTCACTACACGTGACAAAAAATTCTAATCGAAAACTATGCTTGGTCTTTCCTAACCTTAGCAGTGACCACGATTTTTCGAAGTAACAGAAAGACCTATTTTTGGGGTTGGTAGCCTAAAATCTGAGTGCTCTCAAAGTGAAGTCTGTTTACAAACTCAAACTGATGTGTTTGAATTTCGTCGTTACTCAAATAGAAATAGTTGGAAGGCAAAACCGGGCTCTGACACGTGCCGGAACTCTTTGGAGTCAGGTAATTTTAGCATGTAGGTACAGTCAGCAGGTTAACATTTGATTTAGGTAATTTCTTTAGGAAATTTAGAAGCCAATAGAAATACTAGTGTTGTCTTACCTGGAACCAGGTAATAATGACTTAAAAATTGCTAAAATAGTTTCATCATTTAGGGTTGGTACCTGGTATACCCACTAGGTACCGACCTTAAAAGATGTTACTTACTGAGTAGGTACGTCCTGGCAATTTAGCAATTTTCTTTAAATACATTATAGGATATAAGTATCTACTACCTGCCCACACTGAATATGTACTACATAATATATCTACGATAAAACATCATATTAAAGGTTGAAAAGGTCTCGAATTGCATGAATGGAATGTATTTTATGTGGATGACCGTAGTTTGTCTGGAGGACGAATGGTAACAAAAGATACAAATACAGTGTAATTAAATAATAAGAAACTTATAACAACCCATAGAAATATATCCGATTCATTAGAGTGTGATCGCATTGTAGTTCTTTTTCTTTTAATAGGGGTGTAGACTATTTTTTGGAAATATTTTTTTTTACAGATGTACCTTTATTATACCTAAAAAAAATAAATACAAAATAAATACAACATTACTTAATTAAAAAAACCATATTTTAAATTTCGTTTTACTACTTCCTGTTAAAAAGCTTAAATTCCAACATGGCGTCGCTATGACGGCACGATCCTATAAACAACAACATTCCTTCAAAGTAAACAGATGCAGTTGAACATATATTTTATGCGTTTAATAATAAAAACTGTACAGAGATGGATTCCAAGTTCTACAAGTCTTGTGCAGTGCCTTTGTGTCACATGTAGTAAAAACTGTTTGTGCACGTCCCAAAACCAAAAGCAATACGAAAACAATCGTTTCAACTTTCTAGGAGAGATAAACCACTAACAGTGCAAAATGTTTACATAATATCCCAACTCCATAATGAATTGCACCGTGTTTTTGGGACAAATGTTCACTTAATTTCATGTTTTTCCAGGTTTTAAACTTAAAGTTCGCTTCGGTTTGTTTACATCAAAATGTCACTGTCACAGTGTTTTCGATATAGTTACGTCACACGCTGTTTGCGATCACGTGATATTACGGATTAAATATTTAATTTTCATTTATTAAAATATAAAAGATAATAAACTTAATAATAATAAAAATGTAATTTTCGATAATTCCATGATATAAACTCTTAGAAAACAACGATTTGTATTATATTTCGTTTACTGTCTACACCCCTATTATAACATCCTGTAATTGACTAGGCGAGCTACATAATGGTAGTCAGGACAATAATTGTATTCTATAGAGATCGCATTTATTAATAAATACGTACCTATATAACAGAAAAGTAAAAATGGCTTGTATGAGTCGTAGTTTTAAACGTTCACAAATGCAAGTTTTCTCCTACTTTTCCAGACCAAGAATACTGGAAGGAGTTAGCAAGAAAACAACTAGAAGAGACACTCCGGGTGAAATGGA
Organism: Maruca vitrata; assembly: GCA_039566165.1. Taxonomy (NCBI): domain Eukaryota; kingdom Metazoa; phylum Arthropoda; class Insecta; order Lepidoptera; family Crambidae; genus Maruca; species Maruca vitrata. The sequence goes on from CM076926.1 coordinate 5,507,290, forward strand.
ACCACAACAGAGCGAAGAACGTGATCCTGTTTATAGGAGACGGGATGGGGCCGAACACCATTACAGCTACCAGGATGTACAAGGGGGGAGAGACCCACCGGCTGGTCTATGAGACATTCCCACATGTTGGCTTGTTGAAGGTAAAAGTTATTTTTAATTAGATGGCAGCCAAGACACCTGTCCTGAAAAAAAAGAACCTTCTTTTTTTCAATGATGTCTTGGAGCAGCCTTGTCATCAATACTGGACTTGCGGGGGAGCGGATGGCTCTCACTCCTAAAGCAGTCTAGAAGGGGCGTAGCTACCAAAGTATCAATTATATGGCGCCGCCGGGCTACAGGAGCCCACGCAAGCAAATTTTTAATGCTTTTACTTCGTTCGGGTCCCCGAGGGAACTATATTGGGGGCCCCCTAGCTAATTTTGATACCGGGCTTCACATAGGCGCGCTACGCTACTGAGTAGAGCGAGACGAAAGGTAGCAAATACGTACAGCAAATCATAGAACCAACATTATGAAAACTAACTTCAACATTAGGTATCTGGCCCCAAAATTTCGAACAAATGACGCTTTGCGGTGTAATTGCATTTTTTACGCATTGTAGCAGACCACATAGGTTTTCGTTCTCGGAATCTCTATTGGTAGACGCTATATCGTATCGTAGACGGTAGATAGGAAAACTCATACCTGTAAAATGTGCTAGCGCTCTTATGTGAGTTCGAAATGACAGGTGAAATCTGCTCCATTCTGTAGCTAGATCAGACAAACGTCTTGAAAATCCGCAAGTACCTATGTTATCAGACATACGCAGCAGACAAGACAGTGCCGGATTCAGCGAGCACGGCCTCAGCCATGTTCAGCGGGGTGAAGATCAACTCGGACACTGTGGGTGTGGACGCGACCGTCCAGCTCAGGGACTGCGAGAGGTCCTTGGTGGAAGAGGCGAGGCTGCAATCCCTTGCTGTCTTCGCGTTGGCTGAAGGGAAGAGCGCAGGTAAGGCTGGTTTCATAATATGATGTCAACTGGGTCTTTGGTCTATCGGCCATGATCGAAATCGATTGACACTTCAGTAGCGCTACCATGAGTTTAAAAGTGACAGACTCGATGTCGCCTATGTCAATATGTCTATAAAAACCTTGTACAGCGCCCCTAGCGGTTACGCTAAGAACTATATGGAAAAAATAATTCGATAGGTTTTTAACGTACGTAAGTTTTCGATAGCTTACTCATGGTACCGCTACAGACATAAAAAAAACTCTCTAAGACTCGACTACCTTCAAAATATTGATATTCTTACGTGGTCTAAAATATGATTCACTCTAAAAAAAATATTTCCTCCAGATAACATCATTGAAAATATGACTACCGCATACAAAACGTTTGTTAGGTGATAGGAAGGAAATGAAGATATCGTATTGAATACATATTTCCATTTCCCAGTAGCTTATATCTAGCATGCCTCGGCGTTATCGTGACCGACAGACATGCATTATATAGGTAAAACAAGTTTATATGGATAGGCGTCCTAGACAGGTTTAGGTGGATACGTTTCCTAATTACGTTAACTCAAGAGTCTTTTGTCCTAGACAAAGTTTTCAGAAATGTGTGTCGACACAGGGTGCAGTTGATTTTTTTGTGGTGATATTTTAAATACTTCGATACTGACTACTGTTAAACTGCGCTACAGCCATGTTTTAAAACCGATCACCTAAATAGTTCAGCGTAGTTATCAGCCAATAGGCAAACACTTTGGACTATTCTTTGACTTCTCAACTACTAATTAAATATCTTAATGGAACTTTCGTTGCATTCATATTAGTTTTAAGTAGTTAGTAAGTAGTTGATTGGTGAGACCTGGTGACATTAGGACAGAATAATTTATTTATCTACTTTAGGTAGCAGTCTTTCACTAAGTAAGTTAATAAAACTTTGTGTATTTGTTAGGCTGCCCAACTTTTTGAAGGTTTTGAATTTGCATTAAATATTTCACCATCATTATATATTTTTGTAGCTGGTGTGCATTGCTCCATTGCGATCTGTACGTTCTCTATTTCTCCGCCCAAAAATCGTTCACCGATTATCGGACATGAGCGGGCAGTCTTAGGCTTATAACTGCCTCGTTGGTCTATTGGTAGCAAGCGCTGCGTTAGGACCGAGGGGTCCCCGGTTCGAGCCCGGGGTCGGGCAAAATTTGTGTGAGTTTTTCTGTAATGAAATTACTCAGCCCGGAGTTAGGAAGTTGGCGGTTGAACGCCCGTGCCTCGGTAAGCACGTTAAGTCGGTGGTCCTGCGCCTGATTTCTGATCGGTTAGGTCAGATTGCCGTCTCACCGAATTGTGAGTGTGGGAATAGAGAGTGCACTTGTGTTTTCGCGCACACTTATGCACTATAATATGTCCTGCGCACTTGGCTGATCTCAGTTGAAATCGGCCGCTATGGATGAAATCGGTCGGACGCCTTATCCTATATAAGGCCTTATCCTAAACTTATTTTCATAATGAACACGATTCCAGGTTTCGTTACCACCATGAGGGTGACCCACGCTACCCCCAGTCCTCTGTACGCGCACAGTGCCGACCGCCGATGGGAGTGTGAGACGATGATGCCTCCCGAGGCTAGCAGGTGCAAGGACATGGCCAGGCAACTGGTGGAGGATGAGCCCGGAAGGAACCTGAATGTGAGTAAACCAAGCCGAGGTGTTCCATGTATAGATGTTCCTTATAACCCTTGGAGAAAGACCATATTTGTCACTACCCTACACCATCCAATATCGGAATACTTCATTGAACAATTTACATACCTAATTATCAATTACGAGTTTACATAATTGCTACCTAATAGCAATTACATGACTGTACCCGAAACTGTGAATAATTTTACCTACGAACTTTACAAGAATATGAACAGACAGCGAGAAGCGTTTATAGCTACTATGTATGTAAGTGATTTATCAATAATTTCAGGTGATAATGGGAGGAGGCAGGATAGGGCTTGTGTCAACTGATGAACCATCGACAAATCCATGGAATTGCCAAAGGCACGACGGAAGAAACTTAATAGAAACATACAAACAGGACAAGGAGAGCCGAGGGCTTAAGTACAGCGTCGTTTCAAACAATTTGGAATTACAAACTTTAAACTACAATGAGACTGATTATTTGATGGGTAAGAATTACTTATCTATCCAGTATTACTTATCATTTTAATTTGTATTAATTAATGTCTACCTAAAATTAATTAAGTAGATGTTATAGTCTTTTTCAGCTAAGATATCCCTGTGACACTTCATTGTGTTCTGAATCACGCATTTTACGTTTGACAAACGAAAATAATTTTATTGTGTGTTAATAATTTTAAAGTGTCACGGGGATCATCTTAGGTGAAAAATACTATAGATATCTTCTCTTTAAAAACGATAATGTAGTTAGGTGAGTACTTACTAACTTAGGGGTAAGAGCCATCCGCTCCCCCGCAAGTCCGCTGATGATGGCGACGCTACTCCGAGCCATCGTCGTAAGTCAGTTCTAAGGGAATAGTTGACTAGATGTACTTATCTTATCATACTCTGTATCTTATGGACTCATGGCAAGTACTAAATGTCCTCAACCTAATATAATATTTCTTTTTTTACTAGGTATATTTGCCGAGAGTCACCTAAGTTACGAACACGAACGGGACAAGGGTCCACAAGGTTCCCCGTCGCTGGCTGAGATGACAGAAGCTGCTATAAGAGTGCTGAGAAGAAACGATAATGGATACTTCCTTATGGTATGTTTGTATACGTTGTACATACATACAAACATTTTCACAGGGGGGAGGCAGAGATCACTTCCTGCCATGTGCTACGGTCCTGGCACACCACTTTCGCTTCATCCACATCCATCAATGCATGCTCGTCGATTACGGGTACTTTTGATTTGACCCTCTCTTTAAGTATAGGTAAATTGTAGGTACCTTCAAATCAGTTTCAGGGACAATAGGTAGTAATAAATAAATAAATAACCATACCATCTGAGGCCCATTGCAAATTCTTTTGAAGGGGCTCTATAGTACGCCACTAGTATGTACCAATGACGTGTGAGCTTAGCTTAGGATCGTTAGGAGGTCAAAAAGCTAAAACGTCTAATATCAAACGAACCTCTCTTCCAGATAGAAGGCGGTAACATAGACATGGCGCACCACCGTGGCCGTGCCAAGGTGGCCATCAACGAAGCAGCCGCCATGGAAGACGCGGTCAGGGTGGCCCTGGACCTCACGGATGAGGAGGACACGCTCCTCATAGTCACCAGCGACCACACCCACACGCTCTCCATCAATGGGTACCCGAAGAGAGGAGCAAGTGTTCTGGGTGAGATTTCGTTGATTGATTTTTCTTGAGGAATGCCTAATGTGCATGAAATATTTCTTCAAAATAACAGTCACATCGACTGTTGCCGTTTAAGACCGCTGCTGTCTTTCACTTCTAAAGCCTTTAATTAAAGTATGTCGAACTCTTCTATGTGAAGCCATAGAATTTAGGAGGCAACTAGATTAAAAAACTGTCGCTGGAATAATCATGTTTCCAAAATTTCATATTACTTACCTCGTTGTTTTCCATCTTATCCAAATCTGCAATGTTTCTTCTACCAAGCCTATCATATTCATAATAATTTCTGTTGCCCCCTAGGACTTGCTGGCAACTACAAAGGTGCTAACTACACAACTCTCTCATACGGCACGGGGGGACCAGACGGCATGCAGTATTACGTGAGGAACGAGACCGATCCTCCGACTGTGGCGAGACGAGACGCAGGTGTCGAAGACACGGAGAGTTGGGACTACCACCAGGTCGCAGCCATAGAGCTGGTGGAGAACAGCCATGGGGGTGGAGACGTTATCATTTTCGCAAAAGGTGTGGTATTAGATGCATCATAAAAATTGTGGCTTTTCGGGCTTGTGAAAACCATAGAGATTTTATGATACAAAATAAAATATCTAAGTTTCTGCAAAGATCCTGCAGTCTTAGTCAGGAAATTGACCGTGTTTAAATAAAAAAGCAAGCAAATCCGATGATCGTTCGACGGCCTTTCTAACTATGTTAAATTGCAGTACCATGGGATGAGATATAGGAGTAGGTAATGTGCATAACACATGCACCTTACCTACTTATAAACAATTAATTCAGGAGCGAGTGTCCGCGGAAATATGACTGAAATAAAAGTAAAATGCTTAACAGATCCAAAAGTAGAGGGAAAGCTATTTTAGTATTTCGAATTACCTAGACTTAACCGAAATAGGTGACTAAGCGCATCACTACCACATAATTTATTTTTTTGATAAATTGAGATTTTTTTCTTTAATTTTCACGAAATAATTAGCATGATTCGATAGTACTACTAAAGGTAAATCGTTGTGCTTCGGGAAACCACTAAAATTTCACAGTGTACCTATATTGCTCCCACCAATCACCATTCACATCGTCACTCTTCCCGCAGGTCCGCACGCCCACCTCTTCCACAACGTGCACGAACAACACTACGTGTACCACGCGGTGACCCACGCTATGCGCGCCCACGCCGCGCCAATGCCCGCCGCCATCTTGCCTGCGCTTGCGCTCAGCGCGGCCACGCTACTTACTTACAAACTACGGTTTTGATATTTTATTTAAAGATATATAGAGTGTATGTGTGTGTATATCACACATGACAAATTACCATCGAAGAGAGACATTAAACAAAATGTCAAGGTTCAGTAGCGCTACCATGACACGACTCGATATCTCCTATGTAAAAAATATCTATGAAAAAATGTACAGCGCCCCTAACGGTAACGCTAAGAACTAAAATCGGTCGGATAGGTTTTTATCGTACGCAAGTTTTCGATAGCTAACTCATGGCATGGTAGCGCTACAGATCTACTTCTACTGTTATTCGAAAATATATGTGTTAGTATTATCGTGTAAAAAATACAGTACAACAGTGCCTTGTTCCCCATTGATGATGATCATCATGAACCCAGATCTTGAAATGAGAAAAATACTTAATACTTATCAATTTATGAACTAAATTAAATGTTTTTATTGATTTTCTACTTTCATTATTTTATTCACCTGGACCTGGATGCTCTTTTAAGCCGACTGCTACTATTTATTACTTAGTTTAAAGAGTTAATTTGCAGACATAGAATTTGATTATTAAATAATATTGCATATATTACACTTGGTAGTGGGTAATCAGAATAATTAAAAAACCTTTCACTTTAAAGTTTCGTTTATTGTCACAATAATCTAATTGGACTTTTACATAAAATCACTTTGATATTTCATAAGGTTCACAACCAAAAATAAATGTTCATTTCAATAAAAAAACAACTTCACCTGTCCACCAAATCTAGCATTTACTGAATAAAATAGATTGGTACATTTTTGTTTTGTATAAATATTTGGACACTTGTAATTTACGAGTATTCTAATAAAATAAACGTAAAAAATCTTAGTGAATAATATGAATATTATGCATGTAATTGGTACACAACAAATTTTAACATTAGATAAAGATCTATAAAAAAATATTTCGAGCATCTTTAACAATGAAGTGTGTTGTAAATACTGTCAAAAGGAAAACTGTATAAATAATAAATAATTACATACATAAATATTGCTATAATCTCTCACACACTTACAGGTAGGTATAGTCAACACTACCACAACATATAACTGCTGAACTGAGAATACTTTAACAGGCACAATTGATTACATACATACAAAAGTTCTCTATGAGACTAGGTTATATGAAGGAATGAGGTCTCGTCTAATATATTATAGTAAAGGTAACAATAGTTTGGCTGCAAGCCCTTGTGACATTGGACCCTACACTTATCCGGTCTTCTTTAACCCATGGTCTTCTTAAGTACTATTCCTATGATTATGGCGCCGGCCAGAGCTAGCAGGGCCCATTTGAGCGTGTTGCTGAAAAAAAGGAAAAGTAAGAAAATTTATTTTACGAATAAAATACTAATTGAACTAACGAACTTACCACCTGTTGTAAAATTACCATTTTAGTAAGATGTAGTAGATAGTAACTTTAAGTAAAGCAATCGAACTTCATAATAATTTTGAACACTCTTAGTCAATTTCCAGTAAAAAAAAAATATTAATCCATTCAGAAGGTCGAAACGTTTCATTATACATAATATAACGGGTTAGGCTGGCAACCCCGGCAAGGTGTTATTAGGCTCCTGTAATTATTGTTTCTGTAACATATTGTAAGACTGCTGGCGAATATCGATAGCTGCACTGTGATCACCTTATACAGAAGAGTACGTGCCATTGTTTGCACATTAGAAATTCTAAAATTAGGCCTATTCATAATTATATAGTAGTACATAAAATTTAACTATAATTAACATATTCCCCGAAAACATCTATCTTCTTGATCTCATTTAAATCTATGAACAATCACTATATTAACTTATCATTTAGGCAATCATATTACCACTATTAGATACTTTAGATAACTAAAGTATCTAATTATTATACAGTACATCTTCATCACAATACAAATACTTTACTTCAAATGAAACCTCGTACAAATTACAAAGCTGAGTTACTTGTACAAAATCCTTACTAATATTATAAATCCGAAAGTAATTACTATTTATATTCTATTTCTATATAGTCCAGAGCCTGAGAAATGACATAGGCTACTTTTTAACCGACAGCGCTATAAATAAATAATGTTTAAACGTCTCTACGCGGACGAAGTTGCGGGCGGAAAGCTAGTCATAAATAATGTTAAAACTCAATTGAACAGTAAACTCATCCTGAACAGATTCAATTTACACATTTACGGAAATACCAATATATCAAAGAACTTAGCAACATAGTTTAAGATTTCTTACGAGTGAACAGCACTCCTATAAAATTATACCAAGGTTCTTTCTTACAAAAGTCAGCGACCTTTCAAGGCTCTTTACTACAGAGTGATCAAAAAGCGTGACGATAATTAATGTAAAAACTACAAATCTGTCAACATTAAGTGGCAACAATCTAAATATAACAAAATAAAACACTGATATGGATTAAACGTCGTTCTTCTTAAAACTAATGTTTACGTGTTAATATACTCTAACTATCTCAGTAATTCTACAGTAAATGGAAAAAATAAACCTTTCTTCCTCGCAAGGTGGTCCGCGTCGCCTTAAAAAAAAGGATAAATATTGTAAGGCCTACCCCTAGCCACGAGTAATAACTAACAAACTAGTTTACCTAATACGAAAAAAAAGTGATGTGTTAAATATTCATAGATAATTAGGTTTATAATGGTAATTTGATTTAATTTCAGGCGAGGTATTCCCCATATAGGATTTTAGACGTTATCATCTACGCAGATATATCTATTGATATATCTTCCACAAATTTCAGTCTATAATTTAGTGCAGACAGAAACTTGAATACAAATATCATTTAATTATATTTAAAAAGGTTACATGCTTGATGTCAGAATCGAATAGTACTGGCGCCCGCTCGTCTAGCGCTTCAGTATGGGAGCGAATTTGTCTGAATTACCTCACCTTAAAATCAAATGATAATGATAATCAATACATAGTATAAAACGAAGTCGCTTTCACTGTATGTACGTATGTATGTTTAGATCTTTAAAACTACGCAACGGATTTTGATGCGGTTTTTTTTAATAGATAGAGTGATTCTTAAGGAAGGTTTTTATGTAAAATTTACCCAAAGCGAAGCGAGGGCGGGTCACTAGTTATATTATAAGAGCACCTGCACATTACCACTTAAGGTGAGCACAAACCGTATTTTTTTGCATACATATATCTTACAAACACAACAAAACACCCAATAATATTATGTAGACATATTTATAATTTTGTTACCGAGTTCGAGACGATATTATAAAGAGCGACCTGTGGCGCAATATGTGGTTGCTCTTGGTGACGAACAAATTTTAAATAAAAATATAAATGTGTGAGAAAAATAACTAAGTATGCCACTTTAAAAAAAATACAATTAAAGTTAAAAAGAATAAAAAATAAACCTTTCACTCGGCACGACTACCGCATCTACTCTTCTTTCGGCTTTCGGAGTTGTGGGCTTTTTGTGTTCAGATTTTGCTGCTTTTTTTTGGCTACCAAGTGAAATATTATATTTAAAATCCACAATTTCGAAATAAATAGTCTTGAAAACAAACGATAAACAATGCAATAACCTGCACGATGTTCCGTCGAACGTCCGCCACGTTTTGGACAGTTTTGGTTGACTGTTAAAATATCGCACATTAGGTTAAGAATTTAAGCAAACAAGAGGAACAAAACACTTTTTACCTACAGATTTTGTTAACATCAACCATGAGGTCCAGAATGATTGGCGATGAAATTACCTCAGTGATTAAGAGAAAAGTTGCGCTTGTAAGATGAACAACTTTTAGTATTCATTCATTTCAGATCCTACGCTCTAAATACTATCACTAGGCAGATCCAGGCTTGCTATGTCGCAAAGAATGCACCAAGTAAATAAGATAACTAACCGCAATATATGTTGATACATATAGAGAAACAGACAAGAGGACTTACAGAGCTTCCAACTTCGTCAACATAGTAGGTACTAAATAAGTCAATCCAGACTTATAGTAAGTTAAATTATTTTGTGTCTGAAGGTTGAAACTGAAATAAAATAGTAACCTTGTGCTTCTTTGACAACTTGGACATGGTGGTCTGCAAATGATAAAATAATATTATCTAACAAACTAACCAACTTGCTAAGTGAAGTAAATGATGAATATTATGGTTATTTTGATCATTATTATTGTCTCTGTTTGATAAGTGTGTCTAACTTTACAATCTGTACATCATAATAATATGGTCGCCCTTCATTACTGATAAAGAGGCGGATATGCTTTAGTCCGGTCAAATTAGACCAAAAAATAAGAGTAAAGTTACATAAATTCCCACCAAGCTGAAAATCGGTAAGATTGCTTAAAATATCATTAAAAACAAAATTTGAAAGTTCCCCATCTTTCCCCTGTAAGGAAAAAATGTTATTCAAGGTCAAAAGTCAAAAAATGAGTTTTTCGCGATTTTCAGCAAAACGGTAAGTTTTATCATAAAAATACCTCAGACAAAAATTGTAGATTATAAAATTATCTACAAAAACTAAATTTATACTTTTTTTTCTACGAGCCACCGTTTTTGAGATATAACGATTCAAAAAGTTGTAAAAGTTGTAATCGTCATAATATGCACGAGTACGCCACGTATATTACACGCAATAAGTGGCTGTGATACGACATCTGCATTTTACAGGAGGGGAAAAATAACAGTTTTAAACTATTTGAGAAACAAAATTTAATTGAATGTGCTGAAGTTTTTAGAAATAGTAATTCTACTCGACAAGAAATTATTACCAACGGCATTCGCTTTCTTTCTATGTACGGAGCTCCTAAAAACTACCTGCTTAGATAAGTTTAGATATGCATGTTTCGTAAGAAACACCAAAAGTAAAAACAAGTACAATTAGCTTGTCTTCCTCCAACCTCAGTTGCTGCTCATGCTTGGTTATCAGCTAGACCCTACAGACTGGGGTTGGAAGTTGGTCAACAATTCATTGGAACCCATCGACTTGGAACCAGTGCATACTTTACTTCCACCTGCGCCAGAAAAACTTTTAAACTCGATTTTTTGCAACTGCAAAAAGGGATGCAGTGCTAAATGTGGTTGCAAAAAAGTCGGATTGTTTTGTTCTCCCGCATGTACGCATTGTCAAGGCCGGTCGTGTTCTAATATTGAATCACCAACAGAAGAGGATCCGTTTGATTCCAACGAGGCAACATGCGATACATCGCTATTGACGCAGTTTACATGCACTCAGGATGAAGATGAAGAAGAACAAGAAGAACAAGAACAAGACGAACAAGAACAAGTAGATCAAGAAGAAGAACAAGAAAAAGAATTTGACAGTTACGACTCGGACGATTAAATTTCACTACATTTTTTTTTAACTTAAATTGCCTTTATTTTTTCAATCTCTGCTAATATCCATTATTTTTCAATAGTTTCAAATAAAACAGGATTAAAACTGACCGGTGGAATAGGCCTACTTGGGAAACCACGTAAAAATAAAACGCGCCAAGTACACTACCTCATAGGTGGCGAGGAAACGTGTGCATATTATGACGATTACAACTTCTACAACTTTTTGAATCGTTATATCTCAAAAACGGTGGCTCGTAGAAAAAAAAGTATAAATTTAGTTTTTGTAGATAATTTAATAATCTACAATTTTGTCTGAGGTATTTTTATGCAACTCATTTTTTGACTTTTGACCTTGAATAACATTTTTTCCTTACAGGGGAAAGATGGGGAACTTTCAAATTTTGTTTTTAATGATATTTTAAGCAATCTTACCGATTTTCAGCTTGGTGGGAATTTATGTAACTTCGAATGTCTAAATTGACCGGACTACTTGATGTAATTGATTTATTTCAAACAGCAAAAAACCTCAAATTCTATGTTTTCTTGGTCATTCTACAATTTACTAGATCGTGAACACATAATGTTCAGTTCTGTTATAAAATAGAATAATATTATTTATATCTTAGATAGTACATGTTTATAATTTGCATAATTAGGTACTTGTGCTAATTAATTCAGACAGATACTCATATAACTTAGTAAGAATCTACTTAAAGGCTACTATTGTCTTAAACTAATAATAGTGGTGAATGATAAATTAAGCACATTACAAAATTATATCAAACTATGTGCTTGAGTTTAAGTAGACATTCATTGTAAAATATTAAAGAATGATAGAGTAAATAAAATACAAATAAGTATACAACACATGCTACATACAATGCCTTATAACTAAATTGTGATGGTACCTAACAAATAAATACATGACAGTGTATTTTTTTTAAAACATGGTACACTCTAATCTATAAAAAAAAACAGATAAACTGGGAAATAACCTGTATTGATTTGAAGGTGAACATTTTTTACAACTGTAATGATAAAACAAATGAATTCAATTAAATTAATAAGACACATTCAAAACATAAAAGTGATATTGCACTCACCAGTTTTCTGGAACATCTTTCTTCTTCTCTGATGCTGGTAATGTGCCAATTTTGTATTTCTTCATTACCTCTCTGGAATTAAGGAATAAAATTAAAATTATTTTATTCATGTTTGAGTGAATGGCATCTATGCAGGCTTTCAGGGAGGGGGTGACAGGCTCAATAGTTTCTACAATGCCTGTCAACCTCATAATGTCCACAAATAACCTCACTGCCAATTAATGTCAGGTCAGGTGAGTTATCCTGAATGTAGATATTAAAAAATGAACTATCTAGATTGGCGCAGCAACCCTAAACGAAGTTTGACCTCCAATAATAAGAACCTCCAGCTAGTCCTTTCCTGTGCCACTTATCGCCAGTTGTCTGCATGGGGTTTGCGCAGATCCTTCACAACCTCGTCCTCCCAGCTATACCAGTGTCGCCCAACCAGTTGCCGACCACTAGGAAGTCCCCTGTATGCTTGTTTCACAGCACAATGTACATTGTATTAAAAAATGAGGATAATTCATTTTTATATTATACGCCACAAACCTTGCATCATCACTGTGCCCAACATCCTCAAAAGCTTGGGTTCCATCTCTCCCGCCAACGTCTAACAGCGCATCCTCACCACCAGGATGCTAGAAATAGATAAATTGAATGAATGTATCGAATATTATACAAATTATACATCAAAGCTAACACTTATACTAAAGTTGTGTATCTCTTACTTATTTCCTTGTAGTTTTCCTGATATGAATGCTATAGTACTAAAGTTTTTAATAATAAGATCAGAATGATCAAAATTTTAATTTCGATTGGTTTTAGTAGGAAGTACATAAATCAATGAAGATCTATTTATTTATTTATTTATTTATTTATTTATTGCACTCCATACAAAAGGTCTTAAATCTAGTATCTAAAACTAAGACTATTAATATGGACCCTATTGGGCACGGCAACATAAAAGAGGGGAGGACGCACTTCAGATCTCAGCACATAAACTGCTTGTACATAATTTTTTTATATATGACTATAATTTATCCTGTAGGTATTCTAATACGGTATAATATTTTTTAACTAATAGTAATTCTTTTAAAGTTTTAATAAAGGATTTTTCATTATTAATAGACCTTAAAGGCTCTGGAAGCTTATTGTAAATTTTAACAGACATTGCAAGGGGACCTGAAGAATGTAGTTTTATACGTGATGTTGGAATATTTAATTTTTTATTTTGGCGTAATGAATATTTATTGTTTGTTTCTTCTTCTCTAGTTTTATAGAACTCTGGATATTTCCTAACGAATTTACATGTTTCTAATATATATATACAAGGTAGCGTTAGTATTTTGTATTTCTCGAAAAATGCTTTACAGCTAATTATGTTTTTTACATTAAAAATTATGCGTATAAGTTTCTTTTGCAAGATCGTAGTCTTGTCGCTCAAATAATTGTTGCAACATTACCGATTACAGGTACGCAATATCCAGTTATTATTTAAGAGCATATTCCTTATGATTTTAATATAATTTATATCAAACTTACCTCTTCTAAATAGGACGTCACATCGTAAACATCATTGTGGATCACTATCCAAAGGCTTTTTTTGCTTTTGTGTTTTTTCACTTCAGAAATGCTAATCTCGGGAGTCATTTTTATGTGTAAATTTTCAGTAATAAATGCAGTCACTCATCCACAAGAATTTTGCAGCACAAACAACCTGCCCTGTCCAGGTGATCGTGTGACTGACAGTCCGTCCGACAACGTCAACAATGGTTGTCAAAATCATATGCTCTTTGGGATACCAGTGATGCGAAAATAATCACAAAGTATCTGAAATAACTATAAAGTATTTACATCATATAGGAAATAAATAAAAATAATATGTGTGCACTAAATAGCCACATCACATCAATCTAATTCATACAAATACCTACTGCTTTATTTTAATACTTTTCATAATATCTATGCTAATTTTGTAAAGCTGAAGAGTTTGTTTGTTTGAACGCGCTTATCTGCGGAAGTCTGCGGAACTACTGGTTCAAATTGAAAAAATCTTTTGTTTTGAGTTGGATAGACCATTTATGGAGGAAGGCTTTAAGCTATATAAAATCAAGGTGCGACCAATAGCAATAAAACAAGCAAAAAGGTTTAAAAAAATGAAGTCGCTGGCACAACTAGTTTAGTAATAACGTTGTAGTTGTTTAAGTAAGAAAAAGTTCTGTGTACATATTAAAAACAAATAAATCAATCCCTTTTGTATTTTGTAATATAACTTATTCAAAAAGAAATGATATTGTGTGCCAAAAAAAAATAGCAGGTATTTATTCAAAGCATGAAACTGACAGTTATAGGTATGATATTGTTGACAACGTTGTTGTCAAGTGTATTAAGTTGTGAATATAACCTGAAAGACTGTTTATATCTTAAAAGAACAAAAACTACTGCAGGTAAAAAACTATTTCTTGTAATGTTGATATAAATGGCAGAAGAAAAAGATTTTAACGACGTACTAGAAGACATATTCCTTGGAGAAAACACGGCGTTTGCCGACAGTCACAAGGAAGGATTCAAGGCAGGAACCGAAGCTGGGAATCCCGAAGGATACCACTTGGGGTACCACAGAGGCGCTGAACTGGGTCGTGAACTTGGTAATACATTAAAGTTAATATTACATTATTTAGCAAGTAAATTAAAATGATGTCCATTGCAGCATACCTACTTACATTTAAAAACTTTGCATGTTTTCTTTGCTTTTACTTACTTTCCCGTTTTTCACAATAGTATGCTTAGTGTAGTTTTTGGAAATATTTTTCATAGCCATTAACAATTTACATACATACATCTATAAACATATTTGTTGTATCTTGTGCAGATTTAATTTGAAATTAATTTTTATTTAAAACATTTTTCAGGTTACTACTTAGGTGTTGTCTCTCGCCACATAGAGTTAAACGAGAAGTCTGAAACCAAATACTCTGAAAAAATCATTAGCCAACTTGGGAAGGTAAAGAAATTGATTGAAGACTTCCCCCGAACTAATTCAGAGGATGAAGACATACTAGGTCTAGCGGAGACCATTAGGGCACAATACAAGAAGGCTTGTGCTCTATTGAAGATCTCTTCTGTTAACCCTTATGATGCAGACATCTCCTTCTGAAGGTAAAAGACTAATAAAATTACTTTTTATTATGAGGTATCCATCCAATATTGGTCATGGAGATCAACTAGTTGCATTGCGCAGGTTATATTATACATAACTTAAAATCTGACGATATGCAGAGAAAAATAAACACAAACAAAAAATGTTTATAAAGGAATTGATATGTAATAAAAATGTAAGTTTTGTCCGTATAATATTATTTATTATTATGTTCTTGCAGATGCAACTATGTTAAGAATTCGCCAACACTTAGATTCCATCATCACATTCCTAAACCCCTTACTACCACTTGCAAATTGTCACATGGTGGAGTTTTTCACACAAAACCATTGGGAAACATTTGTACCCAGTGATCTGCGGAAGGCTCTAAACAGTTTGGATTTGAATGATGCTGTAGACAAGTTTTGGGAACTAGCAAAAAGTAATGATATAAATGGTAAGTTTGAATATAAAGAAAATAATTTAATATGTTTAGGACCTTACAATAGCAACTACATTCTTCATTATTTTCTGTGTGCAGAAGCATACACAACATTCTAATTGGATAGTCATAAACAATATTGAAATTGAATGGCCCAAAGATACAAATATTATGCATATTCTTTCAGATAACTCTGAACTGGGTAATTGGATACATAAAACTAGATCAAACTGTATAAAACCTAACAATGAATACTGCATCACTACGGATGAACTGCAGGAGCGCATTGAGGGCTGGGGCGGAAAGATCTATGAAGAGATCAGAGTCAAGGATTTCATGAATAATAAGAAAAGCTATGAGGTACTTACTTGTTTTTATAATTGATTTCATGCTCATTCAATAAAAAAGGTGGAAATTTGAAATATTATCCTAGTATTTGACTGGCTTGGTGAAATAGGTACTGGTTATTGCCTGGCTAAGGTTACGAGACATGATTGTGTTAGATGATGAATATTGGTGCTTTTTCCGTGTGTGGATGTGTTATTAAATATATTTAAGTATATTTGTGTATACCACTCACTATATTGTTTCTGATATCTGTAACCCAAGTGCTTAAGCAACTTATTTCGGCATCAGGACAACATATGCCAAACAGGTAACATGTTGTACTGGAAATTATTTTGTTACCATCTTTGTTACATTCGTGACTGCAAATAAATACTTTGACTGTATGTGATATCATCATCATTGTCCTGCCTTTGTTCCATGTTAAGGCGCAACATCTTTTTGGCTTCCACTTGGGTCTATGGTCAGCTCTGTGTATACTCCTTTCACTCCTATGTCATGTTGTGAGATACAAAAATAAATGCATGTTATTAGTATTGTTATGATAGTCAAAATTTAAAACAAATATCCTCAAATACCTATGAATTGCACTGGACAAGGACTACAAGGTTAATCTTATCCAAGTCCCGAGTTCAACCAGAGTTTTTAAGCATTATTTTGTTAATTAAAGTACCTAACCTCAATGTTTTTACAACTACATGAAATGTAAACTTTTCCTGTGTCAATAAACGAATTGTTTTTATTTATTTGTTATTATTCCTTTCCTAGGTACAAACCATGTCTCGTCTAGTAGCGTCCTTACAATCGGCCTGCGGTGCCCATTGCTGCGTAGAAGCGGGCGGCGGTCGCGGGCCGCTGCCGCGCGTGCTGTCGCTAGGCTACGGCGCGCGCTGCCTCACTATAGATTGCAATGAGGCTGCTATAGCCACCGCTGAGGAGAAGATTGGAGTTATACAGGTATGGTAAGGCTGCAAACATAACTGCCTCGTTGGTCTATTGGTATCAAGCGCTGCGTATGGACTGAGAGGTCCCCGGTTCGAGTCCGGGGTCGGGCAAAATTTGTGAGGTTTTCTGTAATTAAATTGCTCAGCCCGGAGTTAGGAAAAACGCCCGTGCCTCGGAAAGCACGTTAAGCCCGTGATGATGCGCCCGATCTCTCATCGGTCATGCCGGATTGTCGTCTCACCGAATTATGGAAGTAAGGGAACAGAGAATGCACTTGTGTACTATAAACTATATCCTGCGCACTTGGCTGATCTCAATTGAGATCGGCCGGCATGTTTGAAATCGGCCTTATTAACGTATAAGTAAACCAATGTAATAACGTGTGACACGCAATAAATATTTTTGAATTTGAATTTATTTAACTAAAAGCACGCGGTGGCGGTGGCTACCGCGGTAGAACAAACGGCTCGCGCAACACTTCACACGACACACACACGGTAGAAATCCATCATCCGCCGTCATCGTAGTCTCTTAGGAAAATTTAAAAAAATCACCGATTTAAATATTATGGTGTCCGACCGATCTTCACGGAGATTGACCAACTGCGCAGGACATCAAAGTACACGAGTGTTTTGCCAACACGAGTGCATTGTATGTGCCCTCAGTCTCATTGTTTGCTGAAATGGAAATCTGACATTACCATTGACCACTATCGGCTTAACGAGCTGTCCGTGGCACAACATCCACCGACTTCCTGAGTCCAAGTTCAGTAATTTCTTAACAAAAAACATTCACACCAATTTTTAGACCTCTCGATGCTTACATAGCGCTTGCTACCAAATATTACACCAACGAAACAGTCAAACCTCAATATAATTATCCGACAATCGACAGCAAGGAACTGACTTTACACTCTTCCACAGAAACAATGGCACGCCATCGCTAAAAGAGTGCGGAATGGCACCGAAGAGGCAATGGGACATAGTATACAAGGGAATCTGCAACGGTTTGCATGTGCCTACGTCACTAGCAGTACCGACATGGCGGCTATCGTCAGAGAGAAGTTCCCGGAGTTGGCTGAAGAGGAGGTCCGACTGCTATTGACAGGTTAGTGAATTAAGGAGAAAAGATTATAGGTCACAGTATACAGGGCAGGGGATAAGCGACGATGGCCGAGTGGTTAATGTCGTTGCTTGCCATGAGAGAGGTCGCCAGTTCAATCCCCGCCGCGTACCAAAGTGTTTTTCAAATTTGAATTTCATATGTACACTTATTCGACGCTTTAACGGTGAAGGAAAAACAACGTGAGGAAACCTGCACACCCACGAAGAAATTCGTATGCTGTGTAGTCGACCAACCCGCACTTGCCCAGTGTGGTCGACTAAGGCCTTATCGCCCTAATTTAGGATAGGCCCGTGCCCCAGCAGTGGGGACGTATAATATGGGCTGATGATACAGAGCAACCTGCAGCGGCTTACATGTGCCTATGTCAATACAAGTACAAACATGGCGGCTATCGTCAGAGAGAAGTTTCCGGAGATCGCTGAGGAGGAGGTCCGACTGCTATTGACAGGTTAGCCAATGAAAGAACAGAGACAATAAGTCACAGTATACAGGGCAACCTGTAGCAGTTCGCTACGTCACTTCCGGTATCAACATGGCGGCTATCGTCAGAGAGAAGTGCCCTGAAATCACTGAGAAGGAGGTCCGACTGCTATTGACAGGTTAGACAATGAAGGAACAGAGAAAATAGGTCACAGTATACAGGGCAACCTGTAGCAGTTCGCTACGTCACTTCCGGTATCAACATGGCGGCTATCGTCAGAGAGAAGTGCCCTGAAATCACTGAGAAGGAGGTGTTACTGCTATTGACAGGTTAGCCAATGAAAGAACAGAGACAATAAGTCACAGTATACAGGGCAACCTGTAGCAGTTCGCTACGTCACTTCCGGTATCAACATGGCGGCTATCGTCAGAGAGAAGTGCCCTGAAATCACTGAGAAGGAGGTCCGACTGCTATTGACAGGTTAGACAATGATGGAACAGAGAAAATAGGTCACAGTATACAGGGCAACCTGTAGCAGTTCGCTACGTCACTTCCGGTACCATGGCGGTTATCTTCAGAGAGAAGGTTCGTGAGATTGCTGATGATGGGGTCTATTATTAACAGGTTAGTGCATGAAGGTAAAGACATGATAGGTCACGGTATACAGAGAAACCTGCACCTAAAAAACGCTACAAAACGATTTAGAAACTAAATACATCAGAAATATTCCAATAGTGTTTTGGAAAATGCCTTATTACTATTTATAATTAACTAGTGACCCGCGCTCGTTTCGGTTCGGGTATACTATGTAGTGATATATGTAATAATATATGATCCTATAAGGAGACTGTGTGTTTGTTATCAAACTAAGAATGATCCTGCAAAAAAATTAAAAAACAGGTTTGGTTTAACCTGCTTCAAGCTTAAAACTCACAGATTCTACGATTTACACACCGAAATCTAAAACGATCGTGTGTAGGTAAATAAATTTTTAAAATCATTGGTGCAAGAAATCAAATAATTTATATTCAATTATTTATACCGTTTTAGCAATATAATATACGACATCAATCAAAAAGCTGACCCTGTTAGTTCGTTATTCTATCATCAAAGACAAATAACAAAACCATTGTGGCATTGGATGCAATCATAGTTCATCAATGAATGTGTCATTCGTGACGTAATGTTGACAAAGTAATTGCGAGGGCGTATCACGAACACGTATTATTAAGACTACGATGAAACCACGTGTTCGTTGTACATCATGTTAGTTAAACAATAAGTTTGATTGCAAAAAGTTTAATTAGTTTATCACGTCACACCTACGCAACTTTATATTTATTCTGGGAGTTCTATCATAACTTCCTGTTAAGGTTTTCCAACAATAGTATTATGTAAAATGTGAAGACCGATGAAGTTTAATTTTTATTGATGAAAATGTTCCTGCAATAGGTAATTGTTGAATCACCACATGTAGGTTTCATGACAGATATGGTATGGCTTTATTAGCATTACTTACGAGTCTGTTAACCAATCTTGACATTACAAATGTATCATAAAGAATGTATCCATAGACAAACTGGCTTATCAAAGTAAATTTTTGACCAAAAAGTACTAGCAAAAAAGTAATTACACGCTCGTAAAATGTGTTAAAATAATTAGCCGTAGAATAGTTTAACATTTCCCTGGGGAAATAAAAGCGTAACCTTTTTGTTGAACCCTATAGTTACTTTTACTTCCTTGTAAAATAATATTAACATTTGTGTCGTCATCAAAAATACGCACTGCATCACAAATGTGTAGGTAAACCAAAAAAGCAATTAACAACAGGTTGTAAACACATATGCACAAATTGAAATAGCGCTTTTAATGAGGGCTATCGTTTTTCGGCTCACTTAGTAGGTACATTTACATCATATTTAATACATTAAGAAGTAAACCTATTGGGTAAGCAAAAAGGGCGGACGTAAGTATTTTCCTCAACTTCCCTTTTAAATAACTCACATTCATTAATAATTGTCATTTCGACTCTTATAAATGTTCAAATACTAATCTTCAGAATAAACCCTCAAAACCATTTGACATTTAGAGGACCTCACTCGATACGAAGAACACCCCTAGCGGCCATTTCACACGCTATAGCCCCATTGTCAGCGATCAAACGGTATAATAGCATATAGGGGTGAGAGCCATCCGCTCCCCCGCAAGTCCGATGATTCGGCTACTATTAGCCATCATCGTAAGTCAGTTAAGAAAAAAAGTATAATAACATGACTGGCTCGGTGGAACAGTGGTTAGTGACCCAGGTTTACTACCTATGGTTCCAAGAGTCATGGGTTCGATTCCTACCCGGGACAAATATTTGTGTGACGAACATCGGTGTTTGGTCCGTGTAAGCAGGTCCAGTAGTTAAGCCACAGTGAAGACTTTTATACTGAATTCCGGCTTCTTACAAAAATTTTACAAAAATCTCTATAACTTTGGAATTATTGAAAATCGCTGAACATAATAAGGCGTCCGACCGATTTCAGCCATGGCGGCCGATCTCAATTGAGATCAGCCAAGTGCGCTGGACTTACGAGGGCGTTCAATGTATTCTCGGTATCGAGGTGATATACTAATGATGGGGATGATTAAATTATATAATTAGTTAAATACACTCTTTGAGGGTATAAATACAAAATTTCATTGAATTGTCATCATTAGTATTCGGGATATCATTGCGGAAAGACAACTAAGATGACTGATACGACAATGATGCAAAAAAATCGAACATCGCGCTGTGATTAAGTTCCTCACAAAACACGAAAAGACTCAGTAAGTGATTCTCCAAGAAATGGTGGCTGTATTCCAAGTTTATGCACTTATCAACAGCATTATCAACAATTCAAAAGTGGTCAAGTAAATTCAAACGGGGTACAGAGAGCATTGAAGATGACACTCGTGCCTGCGGGCCGGTTAGTGCCGCTACTGAAGAAAACGTCAAATTTGTCGAGAAACTTGTACTCGAAGATGCCCGTATAAGAGTGAAAATATTAGCAGAAAGAACTTAGCTCTCCGTGGGTACCATTCACACTATCCTCCATGAGCGTCTGAATTTATCAAAGGTCAGTGCAAGATGTGTGCCGCGAATGCTCACAGCACTTCAGAAACAAGTGCGAGTTGACTGTTGCAAGGACTCTTCGGAGCTCTCCTATAAAAATCTGCGAAGTATTTACGGTCGGATTGTTACTGATGATGAAACGTGGGTTCGTCACTATGACCTGAGAGCAAGCACAAATCTATGCAGTGGCATAAAAGGGAACTGACCCACCGAAGAAGTTCAAAGTCACCCCATTCGCAGGAAAGCTCATGGCCACCGTGTTTTGGGGCTCTAAGAGAAAATTGGCGATCGAGTACACAAAAAATGTCAAAAGTATTACTGCTGCATCCTACGCAATCACTCTGCGTAATTTAAAAGAGGCAATTAAAGAAAAAAGATGTGGAAAATTGACCGAAGGTGTTTGCTGTTTCACGACAACGCGCCGCTTCTCACGGCGCGTGTTGCCAAGGCTGCTGTGCGAAAATGCGGATGTGAAGAAATTAATCATTCCCCTACAGTCCGGACCTCGTCTCTAGTGATTACTTTTAATTCCTAAATCTTAAAAAAGATCTTCGGTAATTTTTTTCCCGACGATAAAGAGTTGAAGGCGGCAATATTTTTCAGGCCATGAAGAAAAATATTTTTTGAGGAAATTGAAAAGTAACTTTCCCGAACTAATAAGTGCATTGAGATGTCAGGGGACTATATTGAAAAATAAATTTTATTTAGAATTATTCGCGTATTCCTTCATGCCTATACCGAGAATACATTGAACGCCCCTCGTATTATAGTGCACGCACAAGTGTACGCGCAAACACAAGTGCACTCTCTTCTCCCTTACTCTCATAATTCGGTGAGACGGCAATCCGACATGACCGATGAGAAATCGGGCGCAGGACCACCGGCTTAACGTGCTTAAAACATGGCTGAACGAACATACATGGGGGTTAAATCGATAGGTATTGAAGTCCCCCATTGATTGACTTACGATGATCCACCCTGTTACACCCTGTATATCCACTGTTGATTCTGATATCTCTAACACAAGTGCTTAAGCTACTTACCACGGGATCAGAGATATTACCGTGAGTTAAAAAGTGACAGACTCGATATCGCCTATGTAAATATGTCTGAAAAACTTGTACCCTAACGGTTACGCTTAGAACTAAAATCGTTAGTATGAAAAAAATAAGTCGATAGGTTTTTAACGTACGTTAGGTACGTAGTTTTCGATAGCTAACTCATAGTAGCGCTACTGATCAATGTATGTGATGATGTGTAATATATAAAAAAGCATATTCTTCCACATAGGGCTTCACACGTGCGGTAACCTAGGCCCATCGTCGCTACGCATCTTCGTCACGCAGCCGCGAGTCGCAGCGGTCTTCAACGCACCCTGCTGCTATCACCTGCTGACGGAGGCGGTGGACGAGGCGCTGTTCGACGTGTTCCAGAAGGGCTGCGGGGGCGAAGGCCGGCTGCACGAGGGGTTCCCCATGACGGACCATCTGAGAGGTCAGTGGAATAGTATGAGAAATAAAAGTAACTGTGTGTGTGTAAGAAGAGAGAGAGAGAGTATGAGAATAAAAGATAGAGTTTGAGAGAGTGAGAGAGATAATGTTTAAGAGTGTGTGATAGAGACAGGGTCCGCAAGAATGAGGGAGACATAGTCGGAGAGATTAAGATAGCGACAAGAGTTCGAAAGAGTGAGTGATACAAAGTTATAAAGAGTGAGATAGAGACAGAGTCCGTAAGAGTGAGCGAGACAAAGTTAGAAAGAGTGAGATAGAGACAGAGTTCAAAAGAGTGAGATAGAGACAGAGTTCGTAAGAGTGAGGGAGACAAAATTAGAAAGTGTGAGCGAGACAAAGTTATAAAGAGTGAGATAGAGACAGAGTCCGTAAGAGTGAGCGAGACAAAATTAGAAAGTGTGAGCAGAGACAAAGTTACAAAGAGTGAGATAGAGACAGAGTTCGTAAGAGTGAGGGAGACAAAATTACAAAGTGTGAGCAGAGACAAAGTTAGAAAGAGTGAGATAGAGACAGAGTCCGTAAGAGTAAGGGAGACAAAATTAGAAAGTGTGAGCAGAGACAAAGTTAGAAAGAGTGAGATAGAGACAGAGTTCAAAAGAGTGAGTGAGTGAAAGTATGTTTGTGTGTGTGAAAGAGAGGGAGAGAGAAAGGAAGAATGTTAAAGCTAATTTATTCAGGCCGTGTTTTGGTATCAGTGACCTTTTAATGTGATGTAGATTTCGCACTTTATGGGTTGCATGAGATTTGTTATTTGTTCATGTTTTTCCAAGTACAATCAACGACGAGAGTGGATATGGAATGATGATTAGTTGTAGGTACAGAATACGTAATCTTTGTCCCAGGCGAAACCTTCACAGTGATGTTATTTCTTTATTAAAAAAATACCTACGAGTATATGTTTATTTTTTGGTTCACAGACTTCGTTCGTGACAATTATCCATTTTTTATCGTAGCAACGAAAACATAATATAATATTTACTTAAAATAGTTTTATTCAACCTCACCTGTTTGTTTCTTTCTCATGACAAAATCTAGTCTAGGAAGACAAAACATTGTGTAAAGTCAGTATTTGTTTGTTTATCAGACATCTATCAGCTAAAAGCAACCCAAACATAACAATCTGGATTGGTCGTAAATTACTATGTTGGAAAATATTACGAGTTTACCTTATGAACTCGTTTCAAATTCGTTGGTAAGTGACACGTGTTTACTTGTCACTTATTTTGTTAACATATTCTAGAAGTGGTAAAAGACGGTACAGGATTTTTAATTCATGATGGAATAGTTTATAGTTTTTATAGTTTACATACCTTGCCTGTCATCTTATCACCACTAATTATTTATTTAAAAATACATTAGCCTCGTGCAGGCTTCCAACCCACAACCTCTGCTAATTGCAAGTATATTATTATTTGTCACGCTACCGCCAATGCAATACGAACAATTAAAATCTTTATAAATAGAAATGAATCGTCATTACTCCGGACTACTGCACAAATAGGATTATCCTTTTTAGGGTCCCATACCTATAGAGTAATAACGGGACCCTATTACTAAGACTTCACTGTCCGCCCGTCTATCCGTCCATTCGACTGTACCAGGATGTATCTCAAGAACGGTCTTCTCTTCTTATCGTATGGTTGATGAACAACCTGGTGTCTAGAGTTTTTAAACCGCCCGTAGGATTATGGCATGGCTTCACACACCGTTAAAAAAATTCTCGGGTGTGCTGGTTTCCTCACGATGTTTTCCGATAGAAGAAAATTTCAACTGTCTGGAGTTGAAATTTTCATAGATGATGTATTTCCATTGCCAAATATTGCTGTTTTTTATGTTATGTAGCTTAAGTAAGTCTCATGTTTGTAATGCCTACACGGTAACTAAGTTGTTAGTGCCTTATCTGTATTCCACCTATGTATGTATGATGTACATTTATTGAGCAAATAATTTATTTGATTTGAAAATAAAACAAATATACAACGGGGGCTCGCATACAAGAAACATGATTTTTTACAATATTGGTACGGAACCACTCAGCGCGTAATTTTAATAAATACAAAGTTTCAATGAGATAAAAATTCATTGGGAGAACTAGTGGATGAACGATCATAGTCTAAAAATAAACCTTACAAAAACCAAACTAATAACCTTCTATCCTTACCAAAAACCCCCCCTTCAAATTAGTCTTAGTTACAATAATATTGAATTAGAAGTAGTTAATGAGTACACCCTTCTTGGCTTAGTAATTGATACCCATCTAAATTGGAAGTCCCATATTAAAAAACTTAGAAGTAAATTATCTAGCTTTGCTTATGCCCTTAAAGAAATTAAAAAATCAATTAATCAGGAAACTGCAGTAGTGACCTATTACGCCTATGCATATGCATGGTTAAGCTATGGTGTCTCTCTGTGGGGAAATAGTACAGATATTGATAGCCTTTTTATATTACAAAAGAAACTAATTAGAATCATAGCAAACATAGAACAAACTGAAAGTTGTAAATCATATTTCCAAAAATACCAAATACTTACCCTTCCGTGCATATATATTTTTGAAGTTTGTAAATTTGTAAGAAAGCATCCTAATTTTTATACAAAACGTAAAGACAATCCTTCCACTTACCACCTGCGCCATAGAGATAAACTAAACTTACCAGCCTCTCAAATGACACTTCATACAAATAGCCCTTTTGTAATGTCGATAAAGATATATAATAAACTACCTAATAATATCAAGAATGGAACAAACGAGAAACAATTTATAAAAACCCTTAAACAATTTCTTATTAGCAAAGCTTACTATACTCTAAAAGAATATTTTACTGATAAAATGTAAATACTAAACTCATTGCAAAATAATACAGAAAAGGATAAATATATAGCTACAAATACGAGGTTATAAATAATCTAAATATTTTAAGCTTGTTATATATATTAAATATAGTAAGTTATAATATAATATAAAAGGATATAATTTAATATGATATTTAGTCTAAGGGAATTTCTTATATACTTTTATTTCTTTAAAAGTTACCATAAAAATACAGCGTCCTCTCTTCAATTTCATTTGCAGTGCCCTAGCAGGGTCTATAATGTATCTATAATTACTACCCTAACACCTTGTAAACACTTATAGAAGCAATAAAGTATTGAGTATTGAGTATAGTAATTAACATGCATAGATTACCCTGTTTTATAAGGTCAGAGACTAATTTGACGAGACAAGTGGAGTGTCATACTAATCATGCGTTTGGTTTTGCCCAGGTTATAACCTGGGAAGGAACGCCCGAATGCTCGCTGCCCAGTCCATCGACCGTGTTGTGAACGCTCGCCAGCTGCCTTCGAAGAGTCTGCTGTATAGAGCTCTACTACAGGTTTGTAAAAGAACTTATGTTTCACTATGAACTCTTAAGGCTCCTACACACAATACAGGGACGGTGGCTTTGGTCAAACAGGTTTTAGACTTCCTCATTCCATGAGAAAAGTGAATATGTTCAGTATATTTACCATGTTGTTTTATTTTAATGAGTTCCCGATATTTCGGCACTGTTGTGTGCAAGCGACAAGATCATGGGTCAACTGTAGGATTGCGAGAATGACCGTTAAAGAGCAGACATAGCGGTCTACCTTCTTTCTAAGTCTTCTAAATATTCTCATTCCATTATATTTAAATCTATATACTTTGGGTTTACACGCAGGATCGGGCAGTAAGTATAGGTAATATGTATTTGCAGTAACTATATATGTACATAGTTTAAAGATTTTTTTTAATTTGGCAATCCTGCTGTTTTACCCGCGGGGTCTTGACACCTGCCCTGTGTGTATACGACAAATTGTCCGTAATATATGAGTCTGAGTGAATTAAGAAACAACGAATCGCTCAACTAGCTGCACTATAATGATTGTTTTAAAATTATCTATCTGGGTATCATAAATTAATTCTTTTTTTAGATTCGGGGTAGCAGCTACATATATAATCTTGCTTACTTTGAACAAGCGTCATGATATACTTTACATGATCATGACATCATTATGAAAAAAGACAATGTTCGAATTAATGACGTAAGCAAGTAATAATTAATCTACTTCTACGAATCATTAATAAATCCTTAAATTACGAAGTGTTAAATGAAAGTGGCAGGATTCAATGGAGTTTACTGACATTTACTATACCCAAAGGGCAGATTAGTTGAAGCGAATTGAAGCTCTAACGTAGTAATTTCCTTTTCAGGTAATAGTTAAAAAGCACTTACCAGATTTCCCGGTAACCGAGGGGAAATTAAAACGTATAACAAACAAGTGTGAAGATTTCGAGCAATATTTCAAAATGGCGGACAAGACGTTAAATTTAAAATTGTACGAAACGTTACCAAGTAATTATTTTGACGTTTTTTGTGAAGATATTGACTCTCGATGGAAGCAAGTGGTGTTGTTTTACTTATTAAGACTGTGCTTAGCACAAGTGGTAGAAAGTGTTATATTATTAGATAGGGTTTTGTATTTGAGCGAAAATGGTTTTCGAAATGTGTTTTTGGTTAAATTGTTCGATCCTGTACTTTCGCCTAGGTGTCACAGTATTGTGGCTGTAAGATGACATGTCAAGTGAGTCAACTAGTGTCTAAGTATGTTATCAGGTTACAAGTTTATTCATGTTCAGTACTTATTTTGAGGAATTACCTGTGTATAATATAATTACACCAATAAAATATTGAAATTTACTTTATTAGCAAAAGTCATCTGTAAACTTACACATAGTGTATTTATTTTCAACATTGCAAATTAATATTATGTTAAATATTGTGCAATAAAATATCGATTATGAATATGTAATAAAGTTTTACTGATTGACAAATAAGATTTTTATTTTTCAAATCTTGCGACGACTAAGTAAATAGTTTTTATTTAAATATTCAGCCCTATCTTAACTGATTCATAACTCACACGTGATTTGTTAAATCGACCGGAAGGCAATATATTGCGATTGGTATATTCATAAAAATAGACTCGAATAAAAGTTTTAGATATAACGCACTACCAATAAATTTTATTTTCTAAAATATTCGTACAGATAATAAAGGTTTAATTCTCAAATACTTTTAAGTTAAAACCTGTCGAAGTGACCTTCCACCTCCACAGCTTTCTCAAAACGCCTTTCTTGTTTCAATTATTTCAAAATAAGATTGTTAATTTTAAACGTTTGATAGAATTATGTAAAACAGAATATTTAATAGACAAAGTTTTCGACTTTTTAGCAATGGCTTGATAAAACGAGTTACCTAACTACGACAAAAACCTCTCGAGGGCTTTTAAAAATTATAATAACATCTAAATTATAGTAAACAATATATATCTTCTATAATCTATTTGTATGTGAAGATAAGATGTATTTATGTTTATAAATCGATGAAAATTTAATAATTTATAATGACGTACCTACATCTGAATATTTTATCGGAAACGAGCTGTAGCGTGTATGGAAAATGGTGGAATGCTTGATTTAATGTTAAACGATGTATTATAAATATCTGCTCAGTTCAGAAACCACAATCTTAACCGAACAATTCGTTCAAACAGAACGAGTGAATAAGTGCCACATTGTGATCACGTGTAGAATATTATTAATTATTTCATTACGAATTCCCCTGACATGTTTTAGTTTTATGGCCCAACTAGCTGTGCCCGCGACTCCATTCGCGTACATTTCGATTTATACAATTAGGTTTGTATGGGGGCCACGTCTTATCATAACTGGAGCTAGAATTTACATAGCCTATCCTGTGTCCCTGATGTCTTTGTGTTTTTATACCAAATTTCATCAAATTCGGATAATTGGTTTAAGAGTTATGGAGGAACATACATACATACACACATACAGAAAAAAATTCTAAAAATCGTGAAATTAGTATCAGTATCATATATTGAGCCTACGAGTATAAACACAATATCGCTGAAAACAAACTAACTTACTCCATGACCGACCCTTACAGATTTATTATTAGTATATAACGATGTTCGATTTTAAAGTGAAAATTCCTGTACCTAAGTGTGGGTTTGGGGTAAGGAAATCTTATTGACAAAACTTTGTACACGAATTGTTCAGTCACCACATCGATCTAATACATTTCTCTGCGTTAAATTAAATAGCTATGTCGGTTCGGTAATTGTGCTGTAATCGTACAAGAATTGGTATAACCTTTTATTTGACATGTAACTAAAAACATCTAGGATATGTACAATAAAATCAGGTTTTAATTTTTGATGTAAAATAAATGACAGGTATTGATGTAAAAATATAATAATAGGTAGTATGTGCCAGCGAAAAGCCTTTTTGAACATACCTTCTCACCTACAAAAGTCCAAATGTTAGTTCGACAGAATTGTATAAATGAGCATAACTTTTTATTGATGAACCGATTCACATGACGAACAAACACTTAATTGGAAGTAGAGCTTACCACAATATTTCACTTAAATGCAGATGTCTAGACCAAAGCAAAGACAAAAAAATTACATAAAAAACATTGCTTTGAGTATCTTCTGTTGCGTTGACAAAGGTCTCCTATAATAATATTTCTTATCATGTATCATCCATGTACGGACACTACGGACAGCTTTCCGTCAATTTTTTTTATATGTATAGATAGTACTTAGAAGTACCTCCTCTTCAGAATCTAGGTAACTCTAACTAAACTATAAAGTTTTAATGGAACATGCACTTACAATGGCAGTCATTCTGCCTTTACGGCAAATCTAGGTATTAAGTGGTCAGTCGCTACCTGGCAACAGTAAGCATCGATTCGACTGACTGCTCCTTGTCAGAATATGTACAGACAATAGACATACATACAAACAACTTCCCATCAACTTATCATTTTAAATTGGTCCTAGGTACCTAGTTAAATACGATTTTTATCAGATGTTGTTTTCAGTATTATACCTAACAATGGTTTAGGTTTCGGTAACATTTACTTATGTTTTTGTACTATAGCATAAATAAAAATTTATTTGCCGACTTGTAAGTAAAAGCTCTGAATAAAATTTACCATTTTAGGACTAAATAATAATCTTCGGTCATCTCTAAGTTCTCAGTTTTTTAAAATATGTATAATATGTTCGTTCTGATTTAAAATCCTAATGGATAATAGATTTTCTATTTCAAAAAGAGATAATTTTCTTTTAATTCTGTCAAGTAATTAACAACAACTAAGTTCATACGAGCGGTCTGGAACAGACGTTTCAAGCAAGTTAGAGGCTGTAATCCTCCCCGTCCAACTCGCATGTGAGTGATGTCTATGAATATACATAATATGACTACCTCGGTAATTTCGTTTTGTACGATACACTACCGTTTGATTCCCGAAGGAATTCAGCGATAACCCTCGATGCATCATAAAGGGGTATGTTATTTTTCCTCGTAAGTACCTAAAATATACATACATTATAAATGATAATATACACGCTGTATTTAGAAGTACCTACCTTCTGTATACGTATGTATGTGTGTGTATTCAATTTAATGAAAATTAACTTGTATACAACTTTTGTCAACCAAAAGGACTTTTATATCATTAACATTCACATTAATAAGTATATTTAGTCTGCCATATCCGCCCACATCTGATGTCAAAAGAATGCATTCTGTCTGTTTTTCATCCACTTTTGCTTTTATCCAGGTAGGGTGTGCTTTTCATAGCTTTTTTCATGTCACGCTTTTCAGCTTTGATAATGAGCTTAACAAGAGCACAGATCGCTGAAAATAGCCGTGTGCGTTTCACATTAACGTATACGTAAATCAACATGTTCTATAGTGTGAGATAGGTAAGTGACAGCACATAAATACCAGAATTCAGAACTGTTATCCTATATATGGAAAACTATTATTTAAACGAAAGCTACGCAAGATTTAGTGCAACGTGGGCATAAGAGCTTATTGTTGATAAGAAATTAAGTAGGCGGCGCGTATTTTGCAGCTTGCTTTCATGACACGCACATACTTGTAAATGCCACATATACAGGGTCGAATCTACCATATGGCTAGATGGGCTTCAGCCCATTGCCCTTAAGGGCCCTAGGATAAATAAAAAATAAAAGACGGCGCGAAAAATATCAAAAAATTTATTAAACAGGCTGTAAGTTTTTCACTGCGAATCTTGGGATTAATCAAATACATGTCAAGCGTGCTCCACTGTTGCGTCAAACAGCGTCGATGGCCGAGTGGTTAAGATCGTTGCTTGCCATGCGAGAGGTCGCCAGTTCAAACCCCGCCACGTACCACTGTGTTTTTCAAATTTGAAATTCATATGTACGATTGTTCGACGCTTCAACGGTGAAGTAAAACAACGTGAGGAAACCTCTACTCCGACAAAAAATTCTTAGGTCGTGTAGTCAACCAACCCGCACTTGGACAGCGTAGCTGACTCAGGCCTTATCGCCCTAGTTTAGAGTCTCTAGCAGTGCCTTCTCGATTATTAATAACACCTAAGAATTTTGCAGTGAATAACAATGAATTTAAATAACTCATAAAGTTCCGCATTAGCACACGCCATGTTTTTTTTACTGTAGTAGAATTTTAAGACAATGTGTGCAATAAGTAAGAATACCTCGGCTTTGTCTGTCTGCCGGATTAAATATGTGACATGCTGGATTATTTCAATATGGTCCCAACCCACCTATCTCGTAATGTGTAAAATTTCGCTTTCTTCCTCTTTAGACTTTTTTAATCTATCTGGTGAGGAATGCCTCATAAGCCATCCCACTCGGCCCGGCCTATTGTTTCGTCGAAGGACCAAAACGAGGTGCGCTTCAAGTTGGAATTCGCAAATTTGAAATCTCAAAGAAAACGAATTTGACAACGCTAAAAATAGTCATGAAATATCGCGGTTTAGATTCGGCGTTATAGGTTAGTTTTTTTTCCTGACGGACATACGATGATGGCATGGAGTAGCCTCGTCATGATCACTGGACTGCTGGGGAGCGGATGGCTCTCACCCCTAAGCTATAGGTTCGTGAGAATTATAGCTTGAACGTCAATAGTGATGGTCAACTCGAGTACTTAACTCGAGTTAACTCGGGATTGGGCGTAACTCGAATCCACTCGAGTTGAATTCTCTATAACTCGAGTTCGAAAACCGAATAGAACGCCGGCATGAAGCGATGTTTGCCGATCCTTTATGAATTTAATATAGTCTGTTATGAACGAATGAAATGATATAGTCACTATATTCATTCGTTCATAACAAACAACTAATTGTATAATTTACAAAAATACTAATTATGTAATTTTCTTAAACTGATTACAAAACAATTATGGTCTCGTAAATGTACATACTTGCATCATAATGTAAGTCTGATTTTGACAATACTGCTATTATAATTTAGTTGATAGTAAATTTGTATTATTTTTATAAAATTCGAGCCAAAAATGATTCGATTTCAAAAAATAACTTTTTTGCTTCTTTAGTTAGTAGGTATAACTCTCCCAATACATAGGAATTGAAACAGATAAAAAATTGGAAAAGGGAATAATTGGGAATAATTGGATATAAACTCAAAAAAAACATTTACTTGTATGGACAAGTAAATGTGTTTTTACTGACTGGATGGCCAGTTAACCCGAGTTACGTAACTCGAGTTCAACCCGAGTTACGTGGATTTTAACCGAGTTAACTCGAGTTCTGTTTTTCCCGAGTTGGCCCATCATTAAACGTCAAGCTGTAATCCTCAAGAGCAAGTTATTATGAGGTAAAGTCTTTAGCGATGTCAAAATTCGTTTTCATTGAGATTGAAAATATGAGGATTTGAAGCACACAAAACGAGCTCTTAGGTACATTTCGAAACAAGTCAAGTCAAGTTATTGCTTGTTTTGACACCGTCTAACGCAACGATATCGATACGATTATTTTAGATTAAGATTACCCAACGCGCCATTTGGAAAGGGATTAACGATGGAACCCAAGGAAAACTGAATGAGTGCGGGATATTTACCCAGTTGTTTTATTTTAATGAGCTCCTGATATTTCGGTACTGTTGCAAGCGCTATTATCACGGGTCTGTCATTATCACAGTCCTATTGTCCGACCCATGATCATGGCGCTTGAAACAGTGCCGATATATCGGGAGCTCATTAAATAAAACAACACTGTGTAAGGGATATAATGTTTTTAGTAGATGTGATTTAGCTATCAATTTTATTTACACTATTAAGCCCAATTATTGTCATATTTCTTTTAAATATTATTTTAATTTATGGTATTAAAACTGATTATTTTGGTTGGGTTGTAAACCGATACTTTAGAAATCTATAGATGGGCAACACTAGTGAGAAAAGATGGCGGAACGGCATTCTATGCCGAGCGTTGGTACATGAGATGTAGTGAGCGGAGTAAACGAAAAATAAGATGTAATTTATAGATTAAGGTGTTGAGTGCTGCAATAATAAACGTGTTGCTGTGTATTAAGTGTTTTATTATACTTCAGAAGTGGTAAGTACCCGTATTTGTCTTATAACGGAAAATAAAGTTTAAATATTGTTACGACCACGAGGGACCGGGCAAGCGGAATTAGTCTTATCGTCGTATGGATAAGGTCTATATTCGCTTGCACGGTCGTAGCGAGCTCTAGCGTGTTCTAGAATAATAATAAGAGTAATAATAATATTACGACCTTGAGAGACCGTGCAAGCGAAATTAGTCTTATCGTCGTATGGATAAGGTCTATATTCGCTTGCACGATACTACGTCACACACTCTGGTCGGTCGGAGCAAGCTCCAGCAAGTTCTAGAAATTTCGATCTCCGCGAGAATATTCTCGACGCCACGCGAAGAGCTGCGTCTCTGGGTATAAAAGCGGGATGTACGACGCGACGGGACAGTTCCGATTTGGAAAAGCGAAGCGAATCAGTCTCCTGCGAACTAAGAGTGATCGAGTGCGTTACCTGCGAATAGTTTCAGCGCAATTCAGTGTATTAGTGTGATTCAGTGCTTTAGTGTAATTTAGTGTTCCGTGTTTAGTGTTGTAATTAAGTGTTTTTAATTGTGTTTTTAAGTGTTTAATTGTGTAATTGTTAGTCGATAAATAAATTAATTGTCTTTTGGTGACTTTTGGCGTATCTTGAATTAAACGTACCCCGTTCCCGCAACAATATAAAATACTTAACGGTGGGTCACCGTTATCAGTGACGACCGATTTGGTCCACGGGTTACGAACGTTGCCTTTGAACTAAAAGTGTCGCGGGTTCGAATCCCGCACAAGACAAACATTTCTTTTTGTCTTGGCTTGGGTGTATACGTAGTTGCAAGGATAGGTATATAAGTAAGTTTATCCGTTACCTGGCATTTATAACGCAGGCCTTGGTATGCTGTGGGCCGGGTGATTGATATTAAAGTGTAAAATACAATATCAGACAATTTTAGTGTCGCATAAAAATGCCTAAAAGTATTTGAAATTACCATTCCCAACGATATAGTTGATACAATATTAATCTGAAATATATGAAACACTAGCTGTGCCCCGCGACTTCGTTCGCGTGGACTACAGGATTTTACATACAAAAGTTGTTCCCCAATAACTCCCGTTCCCCTGGGAATTTCGTAATATCGCGTTCAAGAAAGCTTTACGTTCGTTAGGGTACCTGCATGCCAAATCTCAATCATTTATCTTATGCGATTTAGATTTTTTCATAAAAAAGTTTTTCCCCTATTACTCCCGTTCCCGTGGGAACGTTATAATAAACTGTTGCCACTAAGCTTTAAATTTATTAGAGTATCTGCATGCCTAATTTCAAGCGTCTAACTTATGCGGTTAATATTTTTTCATACAAAGGATTTTCCCGTTAATTCCCGTTCCGTGGGAATTTCGAAATCCTTTCTTAACGGATGTCTACATTATAACATCTACCTGCATGCCAAATTTCATCTTGATCCGTTCAGTGGTTAGAGATGTTTAGAGGTTAAAACATTACTTCTTTATGCCGCAGTCGGTGAAAAAGTAGCCTATAACCTTTTCTAGGCTCTGGACTATATCTGTACCAAATTTTGTTTAAATCGGTTCAGTACTCTATGCGTGAAAGCGTAACAGACAGACAGACAGACAGACAGACAGACAGACAGACAGACAGACAGACAGACAGAGTTACTTTCGCATTTATAATATTAGTAAGGATTAAGTTAAAAGAAAATGAGATAATAATAATAATATGCTGGCGTGCAATAACGTAATAACGGGATGCAATAATTTGAATGAAGTGACGGTTGATCTTATATTTTTATTTTTATATTTATACACTATTATTGAAATCTTAACTTCGGGCTGATCTTGAAGTCAGTTTTGAGGTCAAACTTTTGGAGTACAAGTGTGGTTGAGGGTGTCTTAGAGGGACCCGAAAATTTCATCCATTTTGTGATAGGACGCCTCGTTTTCGAGATACATCAAGTTTTATTTTTACCCTAATTTAGGATTTTGAGTCTCACTTGAGAAGTGAGTCTAATGCCGTATCATTTTGTTTTTACATGAAACAACGAAGCAAGACAAGAATCGCCGATTGAAAACTCCTACGTGAGGCGCTGGTCGCACCGACGACGATGGAGGCAGGCTGAGTCGCGGTCGGCCACGGAGCGTGGTGCAGGATCGCGGTAGCCGTTCTCGTCGAAGTCAGACGGAGCCGCAGCCTTGGAAGACGCAGTCGCAGCCACAGCCATCGGTGGATTCAAGAACTGGATCGCGACCGCGAGCGTGCAGTTGAACGGGATCCCGGTCACGTGCATCGCGCTCGCATTAGCGGCTTCAGCACTACGGGAGAGGAAGACGAAGATGGAGCGTCACAAGCCGGAGCAGCAGAAAACGAGAAACAAGCAGAGGACTCCCCGGCTCACCGAGCGCTGGACTTGACAACTCACAAGGTTATGTACTCCTCCCATTTATTTTTCTTCTACCTCAAAATATGTTTTGCAAATCATTCCATCAAAAGTGGCCTGATATTGTTTGTATGGGAGGAATGGCAGGTTTAACTGTTGGCTGTTATCCATGGGAGCTTTTCAGTCGGTCACCGGAGGATATGCTAAGGTATATAAGTAAATTAAATGAGTCAATCAAAAGCATTATTGTGAGTAGCTAGCCTTGTTTAACCAAATATTATTATCATTTTATTGTCTCTGTTGGGATGATCACAGTAAGGGTTAATTTCCCGGCCCTTGTGGAAGACTTGCGTGTGAGCACAGGCCCAACACGTAGTGGCCCTTGGGACGTTTACTATAAGTGTGAAATGGATACGCTACTCCTGTATGCACATGACGATGCGCTCTGCAGTAATACCCGGCGCAGAAACATATAGGACGGATTGGAATGTAAATATTTGGGCCTATGGAGTGAGGTTTTGTGGAACTGGGCCTGGTTATTATTATCAGTTATTATTGTTGTTTCCTACGATATTAGGTTCTCCATTTTTATTATTTACGTTTTAGTGTTTTAGACGGTAGGTCACTTGCCAAGTGATTACTCTGACGGGAATGAGAAGTCGTCCTGTAGGAACCTCCGGCTGCAGGTGTTGAGAATTACGGAAATTTTACGTTAGGGTTCCTACAGCAGTACAAAGTGTGATTATTATTATTTTATTAGTTTAAGTTCATACTCTCCAAAGAGGATATCAAATAAATGGTATGTATTTAGAATTGCTGCCTTTTGGACGAGTTTATAATGTGTGAGGGTATGTCAAGTGTAATGAAACTTGTATGTAGTGATCGAAGAATATAATCAGTTGTGAGACTACGAATGGCACTATTTTGTTATATTCATATTTCTATAGATAGGTTACGATACCTTTTCATCTTTTCGGTGAGGGTTGGTTGGAGGTTATGGCTTAGTAGTCATCTGGCTAAGTCTTTTAAATAAACTGTTTATTGATTATATTAGGATCCGGTCCGGTATAGTGCACTGTTTTTCCTAATTGTTCTGTCGTTTCTCATTTCCTAGTATTGCATCTGGTTTATATTTATAAAATGGTAATCTCTTTTTAGGAAATCATACTTGAGGGCTAAACATTACAGACTATTCTGGCTACTTTATCGTGCCTGTACCTGCACTATAACACTGCAGGCGATATCCTTACTATCCTTACTAATATTATAAATCCGAAAGTAACTCTGTCTGTCTGTCTGTCTGTCTGTCTGTCTGTTACGCTTTCACGCATAGAGTACTGGACCGATTTAAATG
Source organism: Maruca vitrata (assembly GCA_039566165.1). Taxonomy (NCBI): domain Eukaryota; kingdom Metazoa; phylum Arthropoda; class Insecta; order Lepidoptera; family Crambidae; genus Maruca; species Maruca vitrata. The sequence goes on from CM076926.1 coordinate 5,544,577, forward strand.
AAATTTGGTACAGATATAGTCCAGAGGCTAGAAAAGGTTATAGGCTACTTTTTAACCGACTGCGCTATAAGGAAGTAATGTTTTACCCGTTAAACGTCTCTACGCGGACGAAGTCGTCACAGCCCAAACTATTGGACAGATCCAGATGAAATTTGGCATGCAGGTAGATGTTATGACATTCGTTAAAAAAGGATTTCCCGAAATTCCCACGGGAACAGGAATTAACGGGAAAATCCTTTTGTATTAGACGCTTGAAATTTGGCATGCAGGTACTTTAATAAATTTAAAGCTTAGTCGAACAGGATATTGTAAAATTCCCACGGGAACGGGGGTAACAGGAAAAAAAAACTTTTGTATCAAAAAAATCTAAACCGCGTAAGATAGATGATTGAGATTTGGCATGCAGGTACCTTAATGGACGTAAAGCTTACTTGCAACGCGATATTACAAAATTCCCAGGGGAACGGGCGTTATTGGGAAACAACTTCTGTATGTTAAATCCTGTAGGACACGCGAACGAAGTCGCGGGCACAGCTAGTGTTGAATATGTTCTGGGCTATTCTCTATCTTTTGACTGGTGATTCCTCAGTATTTTTTTAATAATTCTTTGTTTTCATCTTGAATAGCGATTATGAAGGTTTTGGTATCCGGACGTCGCAGCCGCGATTGGATGTTGATATGTCAGCAAGGGGCTGTTGAAGGTCTCTGTAGTGGAGCCTATGCAGACCCTTTTGTTTCCATACGCTTACGTTTGTACCACTAGGTGTTATTTATTTATAACATTACTATTCTGTATGTTTGACAAAGGGGAAAACACAAGGCAGAAAAAGGTAGCTGAGACTGGTACCTATTGTCAAATAATACATGCATCTTGATAAACTTAACTTTAGATATTAATGTTTTTTGATGTACAATACATACATCTTGATAAACTTAACTTTAGATATTAATGTTTTTTTATATCTTATGTTAATTAGTTATTAGAATAAGTTTGTATGTACTTGTGGTACTTATAGTTTGACAATAAAGCTTTTTATTATTATTATTTAGTTCAACATTTAGAAGGTTGTGATGTACCTGAAGTGTGTATTGGCTCTTCTTAAGTGTTTTCGGTATGACTCCTGTGGCTGATAATGCTATTGGTACGATATGGACGGTCTGTATTTTCCACTGTATTTTAATTTGAATCGCTAAATCTGTGTATTTGGTAAGTTTTTCGTTGATGGTGATTCGGATGTTATAAGTATTGGTAATTGCTATGTCAATGAAGTATACCACGTTTTGCTGTTGGTCATGAATTGTTATATTGGGTCTGTTATAGTGAGTGGTTCGGTCTGTTAATATAGTGCGGTGCAGTCCCAATATATTTTGTGTTTGTTATTTTCCAGAACAGGGTTAGGTTTATACTTATAATATGTATTGTATTTATGGGCTAAGTATTGGTAGATAACTGAGGCAACCTGGTCGTGACGGTGTTTGTAGTCCGTGTTGGCCAATACTTTACAAGCACTAGTAATTTATTTATTTATTTATTTAAGATCACCAGCAAGATTACATTAACAATATGATATAAGTAACATGACCAAGATGAACATTTAGATAAACGCAAACTTGATTATAGGTGACAACTACCTACATGCATTTCAGACAACAGGCATTTTGAATTTTATCTAGTTTAAAATACAAGAAGTGGTTTTAGTTTTAATACTTACGAAACTTCAATTGAAACATATTATATAACAATAATCGAATAGTTGGTTCAACCAATCAGGGATTGACCAAGCATTTAGATTTAAATTTGTGCAAGGTATCGGAATAAATATCGATGGAAGTGGACTTAGACAGAGAATTATATTTAGAGAACATTCTATATAAAGGGGAAAATAAACCTAAATTTGATTTAGAACTCTTGGGGGTAAACAAATTGTATCTAGTCTTTCTAGGTAATTGAATAGGTACATTTAAGTTAACTTTCGAGAGCAGATTCGGGCAGTCAACTAATCCATTCACCAATTTGAACAGAAACATATTGTCCAGCATGGTTCTTTTAACGTATTCATTTTAAAGTAATGTAATCTATTTTTGTAGTGGGGCTGTAGGAAAGATGGTACAAAAATATGTTTTTGAACTATTTAATTTTTTTTAATATAGACGTCATAGTGTGGGTTCTACACCACACTGCAGTAATGTGTTGTATAGTCTAAATGGCACTGTTGTATTGACGACACAGGTCGGTGGGAAGATTAAGTTCTTTAGTGATGTGTTTTCTGTAGTTGCGAGTGGCAATCACTTCATCCTGTATGGCAGCCATAAACGCTTCTTTCTCTGGGAAGAGCTCACCTTTCTGAAGCCACCCTCTGTCCACATGGGGCCGGTTTATCGCCGCAAGATATTATTAAAACCACAACACCACAGGGAACTAAAAGTTTTCTTTGAATATTCCTTGCTTCATCGGGGTATTTTCAGGTTGATATTATTAGTTTTTCAGTCTTTCATACATGCGTGCAGGCACGTTTTAATTTGTGTGGAGGACTTTGTAACGGTGCAACACCTGATTAAGCCAGCTGTGGGGCACGAAGTCATATGATTTGCGGTAGTCGACATACATGCTGCTAGTGCCCCTTTCATGTCTGAATGCAGTTCTCATAACAACGGAGTACATTATAAACTGGTCCCTACGTCTCGTATGTTTCTCTTGCACTTTTGTTATTATAATTTATTTTTGTAAAGTTTTATACCTCGGTAGATATCTGTTGATTTTCCAAAAATGAACGGACCGGAGCCTTAGCAAACTCCCTACAAGGCTTTGGATGAATTTATTTATTTATTTGCAGTCACATGGTTTACAATGATGATGGTAACAAAATATGAAAGTACATTATACATGACACTCGGTAAGGGCACTGCAAAGAGTGGACAGCTAAATAAATGTATGCTTAAATTATTATTATATTGCACAAGGAAATAAAATAACTTTACAACAATTTAAAATAGAGATACTTAACTATTATTTTATATTATATTTATAAATTTTATCGGCAAAGAAATCATTTAATGGGTAGTAAGATTTATTGAAAAGGTGAATATTTAAATGTTTTATAAATTTATCAGTGTGTTCTATATCTTTCAATTTTATATTTGTCAGGAAAGGAGATGTCAAAGACGGGAGCCCCGCAATCCGTATCATGGCTGAAAATGATCTCAACCGCCTGCTCAGTGCGCAGCCAGAATCGAACACAGCCGCCCGGGAATGTCTCCTGTCTGTCTTCTGTGGGAAGATCTATTATATCACGACGTGATTGGCTAGCCAAATGTTATGTATACATGATAGAATATTATTTGACTGATGCTTGAATCTTTGTGATGGAGTCTGCCTAGCCGGCTATCCAGTTGATGGGGAGGTTAAGCACGAATGGATGGGTTCGTGTCTTGACTTTACCACGATGGTTGACTGGTCGGGCGCGAGAATGGATGGGTTCGTGTCCTGACCTGTCCGCGATGGTTGACCGGTTGGATAGATCCTATCTTGCTGTCCCGTTGGTGGGGATGTCGAGCGCGAGAATGGATGGGTTCGTGCCTTGACTTCCCCACTGTGGTTGACTGGTCAGGCGCGAGAATGGATGGGTTCGTGTCCTGACCGGCCCACGACGGTTGTCTGGTTAAATTAATGGTATATACATTGGTTATGATATGTTCTATACATAAGCTAGTTAATTGTGGTATTAAATTAAAATATTATAAAGTAAACATTAATGTACTATATGAAGAAGTATGGAAATACTTTAATGTATCGGTGATTATATTATGTTGTATTTATTTCATTGACAAGGCTGTAAGAATGGATGGGTTTACAGTTTTGTATTATTTATAGTCTGGTAACAAAAATGGATGGACTGGTTGCCAAATTTGTAAATGGTCTATATCTCAAGATTATGGAATGTTTCCTATTTGCAAAAGTTGCAAATACTTATAGAAATAATTTAGTGATGTGTGCTTCCTGTGGTACCCATAGGAATACCCAAGTCCTATTTCTAGTTTGGTAATTTACATGGACTGGTTGCCAAGCTATAATTTAGTTGTGTGCTTCCTGTGGTACCCATGGGAATACCCAAGTCCTATTTCTAGTTTGGTGATTTACATGGACTGGTTGCCAACCTGGTAAATGGTCTATATCTCAAGATTATGGAATGTTTCCTATTTGCAAAAGTTGCAAATACTTATAGAAATGATTTAGTGATGTGTGCTTCCTGTGGTACCCATAGGAATACCCAAGTCCTATTTCTAGTTTGGTAATTTACATGGACTGGTTGCCAAGCTATAATTTAGTTGTGTGCTTCCTGTGGTACCCATGGGAATACCCAAGTCCTATTTCTAGTTTGGTAATTTACATGGACTGGTTGCCAACCTGGTAAATGGTCTATATCTCAAGAGTATGGAATGTTTCCTATTTGCAAAAGTTGCAAATACTTATAGAAATAATTTAGTGATGTGTGCTTCCTGTGGTACCCATAGGAATACCCAAGTCCTATTTCTAGTTTGGTAATTTACATGGACTGGTTGCCAAGCTATAATTTAGTTGTGTGCTTCCTGTGGTACCCATGGGAATACTCAAGTCCTATTTCTAGTTTGGTAATTTACATGGACTGGTTGCCACCCTGGTAAATGGTCTATATCTCAAGAGTATGGAATGTTTCCTATTTGCAAAAATGGATGGGTCTGCAAATGGGACTCATTCTTTGTTATGTTTCTTATTGTATTTTTGATCAGCGGCGAGAATAGATGGGTTCGTCGCAGGTTGCAAATACTTATAGAAATAATTTTGTTTTGTGTGTTTCCTATGGTACCCATAGGAATACCTATTGTGCATGAGGACATGCACAGTGTCAGGATGGGCGAATGTAAGGGATATAATGTTTTTAGTAGATGTGATTTAGCTATCAATTTTTATTTACACTATTAAGCCCAATTATTGTCATATTTCTTTTAAATATTATTTTAATTTATGGTATTAAAACTGATTATTTTGGTTGGGTTGTAAACCGATACTTTAGAAATCTATAGATGGGCAACACTAGTGAGAAAAGATGGCGGAACGGCATTCTATGCCGAGCGTTGGTACATGAGATGTAGTGAGCGGAGTAAACGAAAAATAAGATGTAATTTATAGATTAAGGTGTTGAGTGCTGCAATAATAAACGTGTTGCTGTGTATTAAGTGTTTTATTATAACTGTAAATATCCGGGACTTATTCAGTTTTCTAATGTGTATGTGTAAATGTAACCATGACAGTTTTCAAGATATTCATCCAAGGGATAATCTTGGAAGGTGTTAAGTCATATAACGATAGAACTACCCAAGGTGGCAGCCACATTGTACGACCTTGGTTCTGTGGTGTCAACATGTGGGTGGAGATAAATTAGTCAATCTTGGTTTCGACAGGGCTCTGCTCCTGATTGGCCGGAGTCTTTCGGTGCGGTTTTCAACAATTTGTGTGTATGTGTGTGCCACCATAAAACCTTAGAAGTAAACACTGCGATTTGTTTTTATTTTAAACCTGTTGTTTACACTTTACCTGGTGAAAATTAAATCCGACTAGGTCCAGAAAGTAGGTAGGTAGCTATTGCAATTGAATCGTTTTTCCTATTGACAAACCCAGGATGATGGCTTGTAGTAGCCTCGTCATCATCACCTTACTTGTGGGAGAGCGGGTAGCTCTCACCCCGAACTACCTACAATTTAATCGATTTGTACTATTATATACAGAACTTAATAAATTAAATCGTTTACATTGACATAGTATTTCTACAACATATGTACAACCTATTTACACACAATTACCTAGTATTAACTAGATTTACGCATATAAAAAAAACCAACTGATAACAAGAATATTCTTTGAGCGTCGTAGGCGAAAATCCAATATTCAAGCGTTTATGACTAATAATAAAACGATTAGTGGCTATTAATCCTATGCCCGGGTAAACAGCGACAAGACATGAGACATTCTGACACCTTAGTATTTACCCGAACGGGCGGCTCGCAAAAAGTACGAGTGTGTGGGTGTAACGACAGTTCCCACGCTCAGACAGTCTACATAAGGGCTCTTGGACAGCTTCGACCCCATACATATGCAGATCCCTCAAACCCTATAAAAGGTTATGGACAAAAAAGTTTTTAATAGTCATCTTTCGAGTAAACTTTTTTTGTTGACGTATTGATGTAGGTGTGGCCCTATTATAAGAAACTGCCGATTGAAATTCCAGCCATTTTAATTATTTTCAGAAACATGATATATATTATGTAACATATAATTTCCCCGTCCTAAGACACATGACTTACGAAGTAAATATTGTCATATTACCTGCTTATGGAATATGGTTTCCTGTACAATTTCATAACACCTTGTTTACCAAAGCTACACCTGACCTCTATAAAAGATACAGGCAACTGAAAATAAATGAAACTTTAACCTTCCACCATCTTTCTTAAATTAACAGTGAAAAAATATAAATAATATTTTCGAAGTAGGTACCTAGTTTAAGCTGTGTTTGTTGTACATTTTCGTAACTCTACCCTTGAAAAATTTAAACATTAAATTTGCAAGCAATTATACAATGGACTTTTCCGAAGTCCCGATTTGTTTTTTACAAATTAATTGTAAACAAGAAAGTTAACTAAAACTTTAAGCTCGCAATCTTGGTCTGACCTAAACAAGGGCTGACCTAATTCAACAGTCTTTGTAAATACTGAAATTGTATAAAAATCTATATTACACCAAGGCCGATATACCGATCATTGGGATTGGCGAAAAAATTGCAATATATCCATTTAATAGGGATATGCGTGATGTATGTGTATGTGTCGAGTATGTAAAATGGCGTTTATTAATCATAAATAAAGGTCGGTGTTTTTTTGTTGTCTTCGCCTGTTAGTGGGCGAAGTGCGCGGCTACGCTAGAACGTAACGTGCGCGTTACTTGTAAGATATATTATGGTTAGTAGCTAGTAGTAGCATGATACGACAAGCGTTACCAATTAACCTTTTTTACTACCTAGATGATTGTGATTACCTGGATGATTGAACTACAAGTCACAAGTAAATGTCCTGGTCAAAAAAACCTTTAAATCTAAATACGATTTGATACATTAGCTGTTTGTCCAATTTGGCACAGTCCGAATTTTGAAGTGCAGTGCAGCCTATGTATTTTGAGGAGATTTAAAAGGTAAAATATAACTAATTTGAATCCATTATTATCCATTAGAAGCACGCAAGCAATATTTTTTCTATCGCTTTATTAATCGTAACACACTTTTCAGAGAAAAACAAAAAATGTAAATTCCGAAACAACACTAAAAACTTTTTTTTTATTAAAACGTTCCTGAAGCAACAGCCTTCGCGAAAGCCGTAGCTCGTTGGAAACGCGCCGGTTACGCGTTGCGTGCTAGGGCGGTTCACCCCTATAGCTATAAGGCGGGCGGCCGCACCGAAGGCGGCATTCGCTACGCAACGATGACGCCGGCAGCGTGCACGACCGCGGTGCTTGCCCTGCTCCTGGCCGGTTAGTGAAAAACTTTTTACTTACCCGTTTTGAGAAAAAAAAAACAATCCTAAATTCGATTTTTAAATTTCTGTTTTGGATTAATTCGATATTCATATTTATGATTATTTTTAATTTTTTAATATAACCTATTATTGGATGGATTGGATTGGGCTGTTAGTGAAAACGTTTTGCTATCACATTTTTTTTTTTATACTAAAGATATTTTTTGCTCTAAATTGTCACGTCAATATAAATTTTGATTGCGAATTAACCTCTTAATTTTTGTAAGTGTGTGAGTAAGGTAAGTGGCATTATTTAATTGATCTTAAGTCGTTTGAGAACAAGTTTGAAAAAGTTTCGAATTAGCTTTTTTTTTTCATTCACGATCAATTATTTCATGGTTGAATTTATTTAATTTAATTTTAGATAGGTATTGATTAATTATGACTCCATAATGAATTATAAGTAGGTACCTATTAATTTGTTGAAATTATTTCCAAAGACGCATTCTTTAACACCTACATTTGTCTTAAAGTCAATTAACAAAGAGGCGGATATTTAAGAAATCTAGATTTAAACTTTGAGCAATAAAACAAATACCTTCAAGCACTAGTGTAATTTGAACACATTATTGAAATTCAAAATTTTCTGGTTACGCAAGCCAACTTATTCGGAAATCCTTTTAATTTTTTTTCTAAAATGTGGTCATTCATAACTTTCTAAAATGACTAAGCCAAGCCTAATTAAAGTAGTAACCTGGGCTTATTCTACCAATAAACCGGACTTTTTAAACAATACATTTTTGTCAACCAATATGATGTTTAGGTGAATCTGATAAACTTTTATCAGATTTCTATCAAAAAGAAAATTACTTTAAAAGTAATTTTATTTCATCGCTTACAAGGTTGCAGATGCAAAAATAATACTAATACTAGTCCTACTCAAAATATCTGCCCCATAATCGGTTTCAACCAAAAAAACAAAAGCAAAAATATTAAGAACCCGCCCGATTACATACTATATAATATCTGTAAGTAAGAATGTATTAATAAGCAGCACAATGTAGGTGTTAACTCAATCACTTTGGCACTTGGATACAAGTTGGCGCGTGAAGGCCTGAATACCACCTGTTGGCTGACCCTCTAATCTGTGTACAAAAGTTCCCGAACGAGTATTAGTATACGAGATTGTGCCAAATGAGTATTTCGTTAATCGATCACTTTTACCCGACTGATTACTGAACGACGATATATTGTAAATAAATTTAAAAATGAGTGGGAGCGCCAGTATTTACAGTCATTATCATTATTGTAGATTCCATTTACTTTCTGCAACCGCGTGTGGGGGTTAAAATAAATACAGATTTCAGTTCATAATAATAACGTGCACCTTTTTTATTGAAAAAAAATCTCCGATCCTTTAATTACTTACATAGTTAAATAAATATTTTCGATGTTAATTAAAAGACACACCAGAAAAATAGTTTTGACCTAATGTTAATTATGTATATAAAATAGAAGTAATAAATTCATTCATAAATATTTGGGACCACAAAGCCGCTATAAAATTTGAGTATTGAAATTACTTTACAATAATAAAAAATAACGAATTGTAATAAGATAACCAATTGCCTTGCGTAAAATTCATCCCACGAAGATTATAAAAGTTAAAAATTTGGTTGACATTTTCAGTATATTTTAGTTACCCCACAATTTGTAATCTCTCAAAGGCTACTCACAAAGATATCATAGCAGGCTTAGGCGAGCTTATGTCTTCATACGTTTCTTAAGAAAAGGTTGAATATAAATAAATAAATGTTGTTATGTCTTAATGGCCGTCCGTAAAAGAGGATAATTTCAAATTCATTGAATAAATTATGTCCAATGATAAAATATACTTTGACGTACGAAAACGATATTTACCTGGTAAACTCGTCCGAATAATTTCACGACCGTATCATAAAACGTCAGTCAATTTTATACCATAAAATATTGTAACTCTACATCGTATGAGTTGACTTAGACTAATAGGTAGGTACGGTATCCACGAAGTTGTTAATTGCCAAGAAAAAATCCGATTCATTTGAAGAATGAAAGTATATCTATGAATAACACAAATAGATTTTGTTTACGTAGAAAACAATTATAAGTTTATGGCTTCCTCGCATAACGTCCTTATCACACCTACCACAAAAATAAATTATAAACCGTTCATATATTAAAAATAAAAATCTAAGTGGAACAAAAATACCTAATTTACTAAGGTACTTTAAGAATGCAAAGCACCTACCGAATGTCAATAATTATTTATGTTTTATTTCTTCGTCATAAATAAACAATTATTCTACTCTATTCATAATTATATTCATTCAATGAACTATGTTCTTTGTTTTATAAAATTAAAATCGTACACCTATGCTGGTACTTCAGATTTTAAGAAACAAGTTTATTTCTAAACCCTTTGAAGTAATAGAATACACTATATTATAAAGAGGAAAGATTTGTATTTTTGTATGTTTGTAATGAATAAACTCAAAAACGACTGGACCGATTGCAATAATTTTTTCACCATTAGAAAGCTGCATTATTCAGAAGTAACATAGGCTATATAATATGACGCTAGGTACTATAGTTGAGGGAAAACAGGGGAAAAGTATCGTTTCTGAGGCCTTTCGTGGCGTGCGCTGAGCTTATAGTTATACAAAAATGCTCTATGGATGAATTGTTCATCTTAACATTATCTTTAAAAAAGTCCGCGAGAGAATATCCTATTACCTATCTACCTTTTATAGTTTACCCATAACAATCACATGTACTACCGGAACCGATTGCGATTCACGGCACCGTCCTCGAAGTTGTTCAAAAAATATGTGACCTCGGGCAGACTATGCAGTTGGGTCGAAACAACTTTGAGGACGAGGTGAATAGAAGAATTCAGCTGGGTTGGGCAGCATTTGGGAAATTACGCCGAGTCTTCTCATCGTCAATCCCACAAAGCCTAAAGACGAAAGTCTTTAATCACTGCGTCCTACCCGTCATGACGTATGGAGCCGAAACGTGGACACTGACGGCACGGCTGGTCCACAAGTTAAAAGTCGCTCAGCGGGCTATGGAAAGAGCTATGCTCGGTGTTTCTCTGCGGGATCGAATCAGAAATGAGGCGATCCGTCAGAGAACCAAAGTCATCGACATAGCTCATCGCATTAGTAAGCTGAAGTGGCAGTGGGCTGGCCACATCAGCCGTAGAACCGACGACCGATGGGGTAGACGAGTTCTGGAGTGGATACCGCGTCTCGGCAAACGTAGTGTAGGACGCCCGCAGGCCAGGTGGTGTGACGATCTGCGCAGGACGGCTGGTAGGAGCTGGATGCGAGTGGACGAGGAAAGAGAGAAGTGGCGTGCATTTGGGGAGGCCTATGTCCAGCAGTGGACTGTAATGGGCTGATGATGATGATGATAACAATCGTTTTAATGATTTAGATGTTTGCTCCAAAGTTATGTCATTTTGGTGACGGGACTTCGAAGTTAATAATTTATAAATAAAAAGTAAAACTATGTAAAAAACCTTAAGTCCCCCATGCGAAGCCGGGACGGGCCGCTAGTACACTATAAATGTAGGTACTGTATTTTTTCTGTTACATTTTTCTATATTGCACCGTCCTGTAATACTGGCACATATTTCATTGTACATTATTATGTACTCGTATCTAACTTTTGAATAAATGTTGCCTATTTTTCCTACAGTCGCGATATAGAGAGACAGTTTGAAATGAATACAAAGAAAATAAGGCAGCGTAAAATTAAAAATCGGGCCATTGTAAAAGCTTACTGCTACTTCTGTATTCGTGTAAATTACTCTTTCACGAGGTACATGCCTATATTAGTTAGTTTGAGTATTAATCAGAACTCTTTCACGTACTACCTAAGATTATAGTTTTAACCTGAGCTGCGTCATCTTTTTAATTTCAATAAAAAGTAAAATGGTATCAAACTCATTAGGGACCTTGGGCGATTGGCTAAAGTTCTGATGAAATACTTTTGGAACATTGGATTTATTTAAAATGCTAGTTTTACCCACGGTTTTACCTATGTGTGAACTTTTGCAGTTGACTCTACATAATTCACAGTCACATTCTTCGAACGGTTGAGTTATTTCATATAAACCTTGTATATTTTTTCTGTATTCCCAAAAAATATGATTCAATTTCGAATATTCGCAATAGTTCTGAATTTATGCGCGTGTAACATTTCGCGGAATATTAATTTGGACAAATAAATATACGGTGTACTGTACAGAATATTTTTATCGAACACGTTAAAATTGGATTCTATCGAACTTTCAGAATAACTAATTACTTTTCAGTCCTGCACCACCTATGATCAGATTTGTAGATTCCCTACATTAAGCGCTTAAGCCAAGCTTTGTGATAGCAATTTCGTTATCTGAATATTAAACCGATATAAATACAGTTAACCCGTTTTAATATTTGTTTGTCAACGCAAAGCCACAAGAAGGTGGTCACAGCATAATCTCCTTTAAGCTGTCTGGAGCTAGAACGATTATTGCGTGACACGCCGAATCCCCTATTACAGATGCAGAATAAAGCAATCCATAGTAAGACTTAGATTATTCTGATTGGCCAAAGATTAGGGATAGTTCCGATTTTCGAACGGACTTGAAAGGGGCTATTAGTTTGGACGGGATAGGTACCCAGTCTTAACATCAGCTACCAAATCCTTTGGTACCCCAAAAGCATATAAGCATAGGTATAATAAGCATGTAGGTAGTAACGGTACCATTGCCTCATATCTACCAATAAAGGACCATTAGCCGGCAATAAATATGTGTTGAAAGTTTGCAACATTATATATCATGAAAAGCGAGTTTTTTCCCAATCCTAAGCCAAACGGAACCTCGCATAAAATAGATTTGTAATTTTTGTATTTTTTCCTCATATAAACAAAAAAATCTCAATGTGCTACTAAACTAAGTAATTACCTAAGTGTAGGAGCAGGTGCTGCAATATTTGAATTCGGGTGCAAAATTTCATACGATTGCGGAAAACACCCAGCAAGAGGAAAAAGGTAAAATTTTTCTTCCAATTCTGGTAATTACTTAATTAAATACCGACCGCCGCGCTTGAAAGTTTAAACAGCTCAAGCATTGAGGAAGAATAATTTGACCTAAACATTTCACCTTTGAGGAAAACCACAAAACAGTAGGCGTATTAACACGCATTTTGTAAGCTTCTTTTTATTTGTTTGTGGTAGCAAATTAAACGAAGTCTCCCAAGATTGCAAATGTTTTTCTCACACTTAGATAGTTGACTGCGCTTGGCCAGAGTGGTCGACTAAGGCCTTATCGCCCTAGTTTAGGGTAGGACCGTGCCCCAGCAGTGGGAACGTATATGGGCTGATGATGATGATGATGATAGTTGAATGAGGGTATGCGCGTACGAGAAATACTCTAGGTGGAAATACGTAGGCGTGAGGTCCAACTGCAGCATGATTGGTGAATATTGTCATATTGTCTCGTCAAAAATAACTATGCTGCAGTTGGACCTCACGCCTACGTATTGCCATCTAGTGAATTTCTCATACGCGCTATAAACCCTTATTGTGATTGTGGAAAATGATCAATAATAGTATTTATCATTATCGTAATATTTTCAATATTCCAGACATGGATTTTATCATAATACAGGTGGCAGAGCTACATAATTGCATAAGAAAAGGAAAGCATCCGAAAATGGAAAATAATGTTGTACCAAATTTTTTTCTACGAAACTTCCCTCAAAAAATGGGAATCGGGAGGTTGCAAGTACATATTTGAAACTTCAGTTACAGTCATAGTAATTTCACAATGTATAAACCGACTTGACACATTTCAACAGTCAACTTGTGGTACCTACTACAAATTGTTCACCATTTAGCAATTGTACACCATAAACTTTTAACGTACCTACACAATTCTTAAAGAAATATGCCAAAATTAATTTCACGTTGGCGTATGTAATTATTGTGAGAAAATTACTAAAGTAATTAAGATTACAGAAAGGCTTGTAATACGCTTCATTTGTTCAAAACAATTTGTTAATGTTAGATTTCAGAACAAGTGAGTTACTTGCAAAGTGACGAAAATTCATATGTAGGTAGGTTTGATACGTATTGAGAAATTAGGTCTTAAAGAAATTAACAAGCAACTTCAAAAAGTTTTGTAAGAAGCTCTGCCCCCTTATTTAAAGTCTCAGAAACAGATTCGAAATTAGAAACTATCCTATGTCTTTCTTAAAAGCCTGTTTACCCTTTTTTTTAAAAACGACAATAGAGCGTAGATCTTCAGGGAACAGAACTTTCCTACCTAAGTAGATATTTATTAAGTAATTGGTGCAAATGCGGTTATCTTGACCGTCTTAAGTTCAAAGAACATTCGGATTATGTTACAAAGCGATTGATAAGCAAGTGAAAATAGATATCTGTAAATTAAAAAGTATTTAAAACTTTGTGATTCTTCAATGAACTTCCCAAAAGTATCTAGTGACATAAAACAAATTGTGTAAAGAACGTCGTCATTAAAATTCCTTGTTGGCACAGAGTTGGTTCCGAACTCTCACAAAATTGAAACAATGGACAATTTTGAATATTGCTTGTAATACCCTATTGATCTTTGAAGGCTAATTCACTGTAACAATTTTATTAATAGGTATACCTGTATCCTGTATTAATATAATGGACATAATGAATAATGTTGAGCTTTTGTTTTTCTTACAACCGAAAATGTACCTACATGCCTAATACAGATTTTTTTACTTTTAAAAAACTTAAAAGATTTTTGCCAGTAGGTACGTCTTCCTGGAATCTCCGGGTATTTTTTTAAACTAAATCAAACACTGTAGGATACGCTGTATAGGAGGTAACCTTCAAAACATATTTATCTACAAAGACATACCATACTTGGCACAATTCATAATACAAGTGCACCTAATTTTGTTTACATACTGGTTCATCATCATCATCAGCCCATATACGTCCCCACTGATAGGGCACGGGCCTACCCTAAACTAGGGCGATCAGGCCTGTTAACTCAAGTTTTAATGCTCAAGTTCAATCCATCAAGGGTACTTTTGTTATCGCTGTACAGATTTCGATCAGAATTTTATCGTTCGCGTAATAAACATCTAAGGACCTATAAGTGCGTTCGCGTCACGCATATTTATTTAATATCAGACAACAGCTCAGTGGGAAGCCAGCGTATTGTCCATAATGTTGCTTTTATGATGACACCATGAAATGATGAGTGCCCGATAACGACACGGCTATGTAATAAGTACGTACTGAGATATATATGTTAGGTCTGAAACAGAATTAACTTTATTATGTTGCCCAAGAATATACGTATAACGTATCTACGAAGACGCAATTCGTCACTTAAATCATTGAAATGTATTTATATAATTAAATAATGTCATAATAAATTACTTATTATAAATCTTATTGTCTATAATTGTGTGTAGGTAGGATTCGATTCGATAGTTCAGAGTAGTTATATAATAGTTTCCTTTAATTACCCAATTTAAGAAAACACTACTTAGGCAATGTTAATTTTCCTACCTTTTGTTTTTCTTTAATAAGAATCTTCTCCTTTAATAACTTGACTTAACCTTGTTCTGAAGATTTGCGCATCGCAACAAATTCGGCGATTCATAATTATATTTTAGATTTACGTAGGTGTATTCACAAATAAGGTAAAATAAACAAAATAAACATCAAACCCCGTTAATAAACACCTTGTCGCTATATTTTGTAAATAAGTAGGAATCACGAAAGGTTTTGATTCCCTAGCCACTGCCGAACGTTCACCTTCATACATAATAATTTATGCAAAATTTTCAAACTTCGTTAGGCTCAGATCTACCTTAATCAACAATGACAGTAGATAGGTACCTACTTACCTATTTCAAGATATTTTTTCCAGAATTTTGCTTAATAATAACCACTTTTAAGGAGTATTTTTCGGACATTGACGATTTTTTTTAATATATCCATGTACATAAATAAAAAAAAAGAATCCATCGTATTGTAAACGCACAGTGATTATATTCTCTTTGCGCACCTACGTTACGAATGACTGCTACGAATATTAAGATAAATTATTTTCTGATGTGTTCCTCATTGAAATGTTAAAGTTTCTATGAAGTAAAATTATCCTTCTTCACAATTTTTCAAATACAGGGATAAAGGAGATAGAACATATAGGTAAACGTGAGAGGAAAGCTTACAAAATATTACAATGTAATCTTTACTTTCTATTAAAAATGTTCTCTTAAAGTTTGCTCTTCTATAATACTGACATAATATTTAACTCTAGAGTCTTATTTAAAACATAGAGCAAGACAATCACATTATATATATACCTATACCTAACCACTACCTTGTATAAAACGAAATCGCTTTCTCTATCCCTATACACCGTGAAATTTTAGTGGTTGTTTTCCCGCAGCAAAATGATTCTACCTTAGTAGCACAATAGATTTGTGCCGGTTTTACGAAAGGTTTTACCGAAACTCGAAAGTACTTTCGAACCACTTTATCACTTAGGGCGCAGAGCTTCTTTAGCTTTAAGCATCGATTTCATGCGGCAAGCAGTACCTCATTACCCGTTTTCGAGTTTGAAAATTATTATTTTGAAAATTTGAAAAAAAAATTTTTTTTTTTTTCTGGAATAATTTGCATAATTCGATAGTTTTACTAAAGGCAAATCGTTCTGCCACGGGGAAACAACCACTATAATTTCACGGTGTATATGCTCAAATCTTTAAAACTACCCAAATCATTTTGATGAGGTTTTGTCAATAGATAGAGGGATTCGAGACGAAGGTTTTTATGTAAAAATCACCCGAAGCGTAGTGAGGGCACTAGTCACAGGTAATTACTTATTATAAATGCGAAACTAATTCTGGATTCTGTGCTCTGGTTATCTGTCGCTTTTTTTTTCCTAACTGACTACGATGATGGCTTAAAGTAGCCTTGTCATCATCACCGGTCTTGCGGGGGAGCGGATATCGCGCTTTCATGCCAATAGTACTTAACCTCAACTTTAATACAAACATGGTCTAGGTCCTGAAGAAGGACATGGCCTCTTTTTAAATAAACACGCCAATTTTGTTTGAAAAAAGTGATCGTTCGTGGAAATGAATAAAGAGGGTAAAAATGTCTGATCTATACGCCCTCATTCCGTGCGATGTAAAATTAATAAAGTTAGTTCCGTAAATTCTTGTGCAGTATAAGTCTGCAGCAGATAATGAAGCCACTTTGTTAGGTAATTAACTCTATGCCACAAAAGCTAGTTGAACGTTTGTGTTTACAATATTACGTTTATCCTGACGTCAGAAGAAAACAAAGTGCTCAAATTCTTAGTAGAAATACTTATTTTTAAAACGAGATCACTTGCATTAACTCAGCAGATGCCTTTGCTCTCCAAAGATCAGAGGTCGACAGGCTCAATAGGGACTATTGTGCCTGTCGACCTCATATATGGACCTCACGACCGCTTACCATCAGGTGGAGTGAGGTCTTCCTGAGAATCTTTCTATAAAAAAAAACCAACTGCCACTGTGCCATTTCGCGTCTGATCATTAAGGCATTCATTTAAAGAGCAACTAGACAGCACTCCTCATTTAACTAAAGAGTAACTAGACAGCAAAATTGTAACCTAGTACTCAATAAGACCTTATTGCCATTCCGAAATCCTAATAACATATTAAGCACCCATATCCAATTCAGACTATCAATTTTGCCCCAATCGGAGCTCGAGCGGCTGACAAATGGAATTGTCAGTAGTCTCCCCCGGGTCACAATATCCGCTCATCAAATTACGAACAAAAAGTACGTACGTATCGGGGACAACCCTTATCATTGTAAATGATCGGACTCCGATGACGGAGTACAATTTCTTACGATATGACGATCCGCGTAATTTGATGTGTACCGATTCTAAGGTACGGCTGGGGACGTCATGACGTGGGTATTCACGTCACCAATTGGCTCAAGGCTTATTGTTTTCCGAAGCTAAAATGGCAATTGACGACTCTACTGTCAATACAATGAAATTCTCACTAATTAGGTAATTAGGTTGTATTTTTAAGCTATTGCATAGCTTTTATCGCGGGCTTTGAGCGCGGCGACCGAACCAAGAAATTCCGTAACGAAAAAAACCTCACAATCGTCTAACGTCGTTTCAGTTCGGTAGACTTCGGCACGGTGTTTGTGTGCGTGCGGTTAGACGTATTGTACGACTCTACGAAACTCGCACGAATCGAGACGAGCTGCTCCGAAATCGGACGATGCTATGCAATAGCTATACCGCGGCAGTCCCCGAGTGCCACACGTCTTTTTTTATTATTTATGCATTAACTGCGACTAGCTTTGATGAGGTTATATTGCAAGTAGGTATTGCAGTTCAGAAAACGGTTTAAATTCGATGACATTAAGGGATTGCAAACCTTTATATGTTACTGGAATAACATATAACGACACGTATGAAACAATATTTAAATATGAGTTAATAACTGTTAAATCAAAACATAAGCTAAGAATTGGATGACTGACAACTTACAGACAAAATAGACTCGGGTAGTGAATAAGGAATGTCGTAAGTTATTCAAAATCTACAAAAAAATGTTAATATCAAATTACCGTCTATACTTCGAATAAATATTGTAATAACCTAAATAAGTGAAACAAATAACAAATTCTAGCTTACGTTTCTTCAGTTGAAATCTTTTGAATTTATTCAGTGAAGCTTTGGTTTTTGTGAATGTTTATTAGAACAAGGTCAGACAACCTGGGTGATCGCGACACATTTATAATTTTTTTTTATTTAAAATATTTATAACTTCCCGTCCGCTATGTTCAAAACTATCTCACCCAGGTTAGGTGTTGATCAGTATGAAAATATGAAACATATAATATATTACACAACATCACATACATTGATCTGATCCCGTGGTAAGTAGCTTAAGCACTTGTGTTACGGAAATCAGGATCAACAGTGGATACACAAATAAACTTAATATACACCCAGACACGGAACAAATACCGATGTTCGTCACACAAATATTTGTCCCGTGGGAATCGAACCCACGACTCTTGGAACCGTAGGTTTGGAACCTGAGTCACTAACCACTGTTCCACCGAGCCAGTCAGATCAGTGGGGCTACCATGAGTTTAAAACTTACGCGCTCGATATCGCCTACGTAAATATGTCTATGAAATACTTGTACAGCGCCGGCTGGTGGTTACGCGAAGAAAGAATCATCCACTGTACTGAATGTACACTGTTACTTAATTACTTTTTTATGTATAAAATAGTAAATAAATAACAATCACCCACACTCAAAATAATCTTGATTTTCTCTTTAAGCACACATATTTAATTTTACGATGCGATGAGTATTTACAGACGGCCAAAAATATCATTTAAAGTTTGAACGCGTTTTTCTCCTAACTATTCACATGTTCCTTACTGCGTTTATAAATAGGCGGTACTGTGTAATACAAGATTGATACGCCAATTTAAATTAGTTCGCTACCCAGTTTCTAAAACATGAAAAACAGTACAAGATCACTGTACCTGATCAACTTTGTATCAAAATAAAAAAAGATTATAATTACCAACTCAACCTTCTTAATAACGAAAGTAAATAGAAAAATCTGTCAAATGGCTGTCAAGGAGAAAAAAGTGAGGATTTTTCATTAAACATTACAATTCCTTCCAAGAATTGCAATTTTAATGAGATTTAAAACGTAGCAAGCTATTTTAATTCTGTTATTTGTCGGCTGCGGGTCGGCTTAGATAACTAACTATGTTATATATCCTTCCTCTTGACTAGGGCATGTTGATCGTAAAGACAATACCACTTGATAGATATTATATTTACAAATTTGTGTACCAGTCTAATCATTGATACCGACTAGTAAACGTTTATATTTACCAACTAGCTGTGTCAGCGACTACGTCCGCGTTTTCCCTCGTTTTTTACACATTTACCATTGTTTCTTTTGGTCGCAGCATGATGTTTTATAGCCTAAAGCCTTCCTCGATAAATGGTCCTTCCAACACAAAAAGATGTTTACAATTCGAACGAGTTGTTCCCGAGATTAGCGCGTTTAAACAAACAAACAAACTCTTCAGCATTATAATATTAGTATAGATATTTACGAATATTCACATAAATTGAACAATTTAAAGGTGACCAATGCTATTAATTAAATAACTTACCTACAGCCACAGGAAACAAAATGAGTACATATTATGAAATTCAAACGACGTTTGAAGTTGTGAAATTTTTTTTAAGTACTGGTCCGGGGATCGAACACCCGTTCCACTAGGGCGCCATTTAGTATGCTTTGGTAATATTTATACACCGTGAAATTTTAGTGGTTGTTTTCCCGCAGTAAAATGATTCTATCTTACTAGTACAAAAGATGTGTGCAGTTCTTTTTTGGTAAAATCAATAAATGCCGGTTTTACGAAAGGTTTAACCGTAACTCGAAAACACGTTCGAACCGCTTTATGACTTAGGGTGTAGAGCTTCTTCAGCTTTAAGCATCGATTTCATGGGGCAAGCAGTACCTGAATACGTCACATCTTCAAAAACAACGATAGCTTCTCTCGTTTTCGAGTTGGAAAATTATTATTCTGAAAAATCGAAAAAAAAAAATATTTTTTTTCGATGAATAATTTGCATGGTTCGATAGTATTACTAAAGGCAAGTCGTTCTGCCACGGGAAAACAACCACTAAAATTTCACGGTGTATATCTATGTTTTCAAAGCAGTTACGTATGACCTATCTCCCATTTCCAATGGCTCGGAACTACTGAGTTCCGGATTTTTGGGGGGCATGCGTAGGGCCAAAGCTATAGTAGCTAACCCTTTAATGACTCGTATGATCTTAATATCTAATATGACATCAGCCGACGATTATTCCTGAAGACAACCCCCCTTAGTGCAGGACTCTTACTGTCTATTTTCATCTTGAATCAAATTTTCATGCCGATAATACTTAACACTAAAGTATGTAACTTAATTATGTCAATCAAGTTAATGGGGTTTAATACATCCCACGTTTGTTTAGCTGAGTCATTTCACACCGTAGTAATATGATGTGTCACTATACACCCTCCTTAATCCCCTTTATTGGTAAGGCCCTTTACGCTATGCCATCAAACACACATACGTTCACACAAGCTGGTTTACGTTTAATCCATGGCATTTCCGTAAAGGGCTGATCTACCTGTCCCTAATTAGTGGTTCATGCACCCTTGCTGTAAAATCTACTTACTTTTCCACTACGCACGAGTTTAAAGGCCGAAGCAAAATGAGCAGTATGAGCATAGGTTTTTTCAATCAATTTATGTTCTACCTTCTTTCTTTACCGACAAATAAACGGCTTTGACGTGGTTCGTTGGTTCTATCGCGACGAAATGAAGTGAAGAAGTTAAATAAATAAATAAAAAATATCTTGTGACATTGCCACACACGGTCATTTGATCCCAAACTAAGCAGAGCTTGTACTATGAATATCAGAGACTGATATACGTACATAGATATTTATAATTACATATTACACCCAGACACAGAACAAACACCGAAGTTCTTCACACAAATATTTGTCCCGCGTGGGAATCGAACCCACGACTCTTGGAACTGCCAGGCAGGGTAACAAACCACTGTTCCACCGATTCAGTCTATCAAGCCAGTCAGTAGAGTTGGTTCAAACACAAAAACCAACTAGATACTTCACGATCAAATTCCTACATATAAAAACAAAATGGATATTTTATGATTCAGTGACGAACTAGTTAAAATGTTACCTCGTTTTGCGTGTATTCTCTCTTCAACATATCCTCATTACCACGTCCTTTATTACTCTTCTAACGACGGTAAAGTCATATTAATTTTACTACAAGGCAGTACCTTGTAGTAAAATTAATACATGTCAGGTAGAAAATAATAGCTCAAACAAATAACATTATGAAGATAGTTACCGTGTCTGTTAATTAGTTAGCCTTATGCACCCCTTAGTTGGTTATTTCAACACAAGACAAGTGCATGCGAGCAAAATAGAATCATTTTGTAGCTACGGCTAAAATTAGGTACTACGCGCTAACTTGTTAGCTAACAAAGATTGAATGCACCTCTGCTCAAAGGAAATCGCGAACGGAGAATTTAGTGTAACTATCTATATTTTGCAATACGGATACGACTGACTGATCTTCAGATGTGATGGTTTAATAGAATCCATAGATTGTTACAATACCTACAAGGTTGCACATCCATATCCAATTTATCACTCATCATCATACTAATTTAAGTGACAGGGAATTGAAATCGTGATGGAAACCTGATTTACTAAACTAAAATCCATAATTCGACGGAGTAGTTTGATAGCCATAGAGTGTTAGCATGTGTTAGAAAAAATAAATAGTGATGAGGTTGTTCATCAAACAATCCAAGGTACGGAAGCCGAATGATTTACAAATGAAGGTGAGCGTCATCATGTCAACCATTATTTCACTAGCCAACAGTGCTGCTACAATTAAGTAATACGAAATCGTGCCAGTATCTCTGTTTAACAACAATCGAAATTTTTTTCATTAGTACATGAAGTCAATTTATTTCATAAAAATATAATATAAGCTCCATATTACATTTGTTTAATACATATGCACATTAAATTTTTTAATAATTAATTAATTCGGAACAAAAAATCGGATTTTGTTCTTATCGAATCGGATCACAAATTATCGATGCAAACAACACAAGGCTAAACCTGGCAACAGAATGAGATTTGAAGTTATCAAACTACTCCGTCGAATTACGGATTCTAGTATAGTAGCAGGCTGATTATAATAAAAATTGCGACTTAGAATTAGAAAACTTGTACCTGTAGGAACATATACAGATTTATCAAAATGGGCAATCTTGACGTCGATGGCATCTTCTACACACACGTTGCTCTTCCGTTTTTCTGTTTGTTTATTGAAAATAAATATAGGCTTTTCGTGTTATCATCCAGAAGTAATTTGTACCACATTTTCCCCTTTGCTCCCGATCGGTATTTCTTCAAATATACCAACTTGAATGGTATCCCGGGTCGTTAAAAGAGGGATCCCTTATGAGTGTAAAAGTAGTACCCGACCGCTTAAAGAGTTTTTAAAAGCGATCCATCAAAGTAATATGTTTCAGCACTTCAGTAGGTTTTCGACACAACAAAGGGGAGTGAATCGGAACGGTGTGAAGTAAATAAGGATGAATAAAAATTGGTCGGAGAAATACAAGATGAATATAATATTTTGACTTTTAGAAGTGTAGTATTGGGTAGTAATACGTTGTCATACATTCTGGCAGTGGTTTCATTTCAAAATAATATGTTGTATCTTAAGGTAAATGAACAGATCTCGTACTTTTTTCTGGCTAACCGCAAAGGCAAAAGGTCTACTAGTACTAAGTAAAATAATTAGCGCCCGCTAGGAAGGATACCTACTTCTAAGCGGTGACATGTTGATTGTTGTTTTCTCATAATTTTTTAACGTACCTACTTACTTTTTTGATGAATAGCATACAATTTCGTACAAATTTTGTACTTGTTTTTGATATAAGATTGAATTTCGTGCTGCATCATGTCACCGTCAGAAAGTATGACATGTGATATGATACATATATATGTATGACGGCTATTTGAGTCATAAGGTGCGATTATTATTGACTAACTGAGTAGTTAACCTACTGATAATGCCCTTATTGTGGCATGGTTAAGTTGGTAATTACATTGTGCTGTTAAATAACTAACTTATGAAACATACCTGTTATGTTTGACTCGAGTGATTATGCTATTGTGACTCATTTAAACATCACACAGTTCCTATTACTTACCTAGCGCACTCTATAGAGCTTTTGCTAGTAGAAAAGTTGTATAAATTACATGCAGTTCTCGATATTACGGTTTCCGTGAATTCGTCAGATCGCGTGCTCTAGTTAACTGGCTTGGCTTTACGAGGAATACGTTTATCTATTTTATCAGATAGATATTAATTACATTCCTTCTCGTACTCCGGTATTTTAACTTTATTTAGTTACCAGGGCAGTCTTAAAAGGTAAAAGGCTAATGAACACTACCTACTGAAGGAAATAGCTGTCATAGAAACAATGATGAGGGTTAGGAGAATGTTCGTAGTCGCAAATTTATACTGTTTTGTATGAACAATAAATTGGTGATAAAATTTCATTTGAATGTTGAATGAAAGTTAAAATTTCAATTATAAGTGAAGCAACAAGCAAATTGGAACAAGCAGAGAAAAACTTGATTCAACACAGAAATAATTTTAATTGATATTGATGTTTTCCTTCAACGTTATCGATATTATTCTACTAGGTTTAATATTCGAATGGCTGTATGGCGTATTGGTTCCTCTATATCTTGCGCCAAGAGTTGTGAGCTCGATTCCCACTCGAGTCAAACATTTTCATATTTGGCTGGGTGTATTAATTATATGTCCGATAACTTTGATATCCGTAACACGAGGGCTTAAGTAACTTTGGAATTGGTACATAGTTTGTGATGTTATGTGATACCTAGTTATTTATTCTTCTTTATCGTATTTCAACTTTATTCTAATGTTCTCCATGTTTTAAACCCAGTATATAGTATACACAGAAACAGCTGATGATTGTGGTACAATACTCCGATCATCAATCTACCCGCGACACGTGTATCTGGCATCGGCAGTGCGAAATAAAACATCTGCAATGAATACGAACCGATGGATCTGCCCTGACAGTCTATTTGTAACAGATGCTCTGTGACAGCTCCTGTGTTAGTGACATTACTGGGTACAACTTGAACTCGGAAATAAATACGAGTTACTGTTAAAGATAATCGTACATTCATCATTCGTTCATTCAGTATTAACACAAATCTATAGTCTCTGGTCACGAGAACTCCGCGCCATATTTGTTTACAAAATAAGCCAAGTCTAAACAAACGGACTATACATAATACTAGACAGGTTGTTCTTTTAACGTAACCATCTTATGATATTGTTGTCCGGAGGGAGATCAATCCGCATTACACTTAGCTTACATAAACATCATTTGGCTTTAATGTTAAGTATACCCCGGACACTTATAAACGCCTTGAGTGAACACATCTTACGTGACGAAGCCTTAATGGCACGTCATAACTAACTCTATGTGAGCTTGCATTATATTATGTCAGCTGAGATTTCATACCCTCTAAACAGAATATGTATGTGCAAACAAACCCTTACCCATAATATGGTACTTCTTTCGAGGTGTCATATTTTCACCGACAACGATTTCCTCGTAAACTTATGCTACATAAAAATAAGAATTGGTTTATTGCTCATTTCGACGGTCCCTACGTATAAAGCGACATGTCAAAAACATAGGTTTACAGGAGAGCGAAATAAAGGTTCAAATCTCTCTACAAATTATGGTATGAACAATTTTAATTATATTTTTACTCCAAAGTTTTATTAGTTTGAGGAAGTTTGTAACGGTATTGGTACATATTTAATTTTTATCGATTTTCTTGATAAAACTGACAGTTGGCCGTTTCTACATTGTCATCAAAATGAAAACAATACAAGACAAATCTAAGATACCTGTTTATACTTGGGTAATACCAACTCAATAAATTAAATTATTTTGGAAGTCAATGTTTAATGAATATATAAATTACTGTCATTATTTTCAAAACCATACCTTAAAAATCTTTGGATAGCTATCCTTAAGTATAAACTATACATTAATGGAGACATGTCTGTTTTTACGTAGCTAGTGTTTAATACGGCACAAGTATAGTAGCCAAACGTAAAAAAAGACAAGTCCATAATAAAATTAATACTGAGAAAAATAAAATCTTATTTTAGTCTCAGTATTTATTAATTATTTAAAGTACAGGTTTGTATATTAAAGAGTTATTTATTTTTAGTGACAATAATCTAACAAATCAACTTTTTTATATTTATTTGTAGTCTCATCGTAAATCACAGTTCCTTTTATCATTAATAATATAATTATTAAGTAATTTCAGTATGTGTTACAAAAATTAATCACAGCTTTATTCTGACGGAGCGTTGTACGCCTTTGTAAACAGTCAGAAAGTGTCCAAAACGGCACGTCTGGCGGTTCATAAGGGAGTGTTGATCCCGACACTAATGTACGGAAGCGGAAGTTGGGTATGACAGAAGAAGCACGACAGTCTGTAGGATAAACGCAGTCGAGATGCGAGCACTAAGAAGTATGCTAGGAGTGAAACTAAGTGATAGAATTAGAAATGAAATAATTAGAGAACGTTGTGGTGTGAAAAAAGATGTAGTGACTAAGGTTGAGAAAGGTATGCTTAGATGGTTTGGTCATGTTGAGAGGATGAATGCGAGACGATTAACGAAAGGAATACATAGAAGAAGCATAAATGGAAATGTCGACAGGGAAGGCCAAGAAAGACCTTCCATGACCAAACAGGCCAAATTTTACAGAAGGGTCAAACCAAAAGTACCCGTAATCGACAAGCATGTATGAAGAGAATGATGGATGTGAAAGAAGCGAAAGTGGTGTGCTAGGATCGTAGCACATGGCAGGAAGTTATCTCTGCCTACCCCTCTGGGAAAAAGGCGTGATTTTATGTATGTATTTATTCTGACTATAACAATAATAATAAAGATGATTATTATTCTTACTATTATACTCTCATCGTGAACCACAGTTTCTCTTATCATTAACAATTATTAAGTAATTTCAGTATATGAAACAAAAAATAATCACAGGTTTATTCTACTAATTTAATTATTATGTTCTAAAACGAACTAATTTTTTATAAATAAAGCACATAGACGTAATCTATTTGTTATCTTCTTCATACCGACCTTCCTCTTTTTTACCATTCAGATTAAAATTCTTATAGGAAATATGATACTTTTTTTGGAATAATCATTGTATCACATAAATGTTTTAGGTCTTTGTATTTTACTTCAGTGATAAGAATTGCCTCTTTGTATAATTTCTCTAGAATCAGATCTTTCTTCTTCTTTACTCCTCTAGTATTTTTTTATGTAATGTTCGCAGTTTAAAGTTCTATAGCTTTCTTCGGAGAAGTTGTATTTAAATTTAACAATGTCTGGATGAGCCCCTTCAATTTTTACTTCTCTTATTTTATTCCAAGAAATTTTATCAGAACTTGTATCTTTTTACCATATGAACACGAATCGGCACGTTTATTGGGGAATCTCCCGTAAATGACGTTATGTGTGACATGACCGCGCTCGCTACATTTGGCGCGCATTTTAAAACAGAGTACAAAAGGATATGTATAGATATCCGCATCTACGACATTGCTTCTTTGTAATTATCACACTTGTTCTCTTATACGTTCCTTAAATTGGCAAAAGTATTAATATTTAGAAAAAATTATATATGGGCGTATGCGTAAAGATAAATAATTGCGAAAATGCAATAAAAAAAACCTATTTTTTGACATGTCCTTATATACGTAGGGACCGTCGATTTGTACATTTAACATAATATAAAACAAATACAAAAAGAAAGAAAAAAATAATGTTCGCTGTATGCTATTGGCTCAACTAGTGGTGGCATGGGACCGAAATCTTTGCCAGCGCTGATTTGCAGCCTCTCCAATGTCAAGAAAGTTGGTAGGTGTGACTGACGGAAATGAGGCCTACTAACACAGTTAGCACAATCATTGAATACAATGATTAATTTAATAAAATCAAAACAGGTCATAAAAAGCCAACATAATAGAATATAATTTCAACAAACATAAACTTCACTTCACTTTAATTAAGTTTAATTAAGATCTTTCCCCTCCCCCACCCCGTATGTTGACCTTCAATAAGTGCTTTAAGAAATGAGTTGTTAGTAAAGACTGACTCAACTCAATTAATGCAAACTTTTCGGCGAATCGGAAAACTAATATTTCCGGTCGTGTTTCTACGGAAGAAGTCAAGGCTCATGTCAACATTTTTAATCAGCCTGAGTGTAAAAGAATTATTTCACTCGGGCAATCACCATTAGCATGACACTACGGGAATCATGAGTAAGCAATTTCAACGTGATTCTTGCAAAATGGCCCTTATCAAGGATTTCACGAAATGTAATTCAATAACAGACATAGAAGTCTTAGCATTTCTATGAATACCTGTTTTTCACCTATCTTCAAAGACGATGAGTCTAATAAATCAAACGTTTTTCTTAATATTCTTGTTTACCAATATTACATTTCGACAGGAATACATAATATTAAGACTACGTGATCTTTGACTAAGTACTTTCAAATACAAATCAGCGGTATTTTCTCTTTATTTGGCAAAAGATAAAAAAGCTAATAATGTTTTTCTGTTTGATTTCGAAATAAAATGTGTCTATTTTGATGGGAATTACGTCTGATTTCCTTTCATTTTGTATCTCTAAACATCTTCCGAAAATAGTAGGTAGAAATAATTATTTTACCATCTTTAAAATATAAATTACATTATATAGGTTGAATCGAATACAGAGTCTAGGAAGAAGTTTACTTATAACAGTTATAATATAAAATAAGTATAATAAATAATAACAATGAGTACCTACAGTAATAACAAGTTATATTCATGTTTTATAATAAAGTTAGGTAAATATTGGTCTCTATGGATCTACACGCGATATTAGGTTACACCCGGGTAACGCAGTCAAAATGTCGGGCAGTTAGTAGGTATGTATATTGTATGTATACTCCTAATATCGCGTGTAGACTCATAAGTCAAATTTTGTGTAATGGAACGCAAAAATAAGGTTAGGTACCTAGAATCTATGTAAAACTGGTGTTCATATTTATCGGTTAGGCGTTAAACAGCTATGTATTTGATTTATCAACTTTTTTCTTGTACACAGGTGCTTCAGCCGTTGGAGCCCAGGGTAGAGACTACAGGCCCCACAGTCTGGATCTCCTCAGGCTGTTAGCAGACAAACCCTGGCTCGGTCTTGACCACAACCGCTGGGACAGGGCTCCGCATATCGACGTGGAGCTTGGAGCCAACCTGGACTCGCGCAGCCGTTCGAACATCGACGATGAAGAGGATAACAGGAATTACGTAGATGATGAATTAAGGTAAGCGAATGAGTACAAGATCAGAAAATAGATCTAGGGCTTCCATCTAAATCAAGGATGGAACCTAAATTCAGATAATACGTCTAATGTAAATCATCATCCGCCCATATACGTCCATACCTTTAGGGGTGAGAGCCATCCGCTCCGACGCAAGTCCGGTGATGATGACAAGGCTCCTCCAAGCCATCATCGTTAGTCAGTTAGGAAAAAAAAGAAAAAATATACGTGCGAATGCATGCGAAACGATGCGATCAATCGTCACGATTTTCATCAGATCAATCCTCCCACATCGTACCGTATATGTGCCCTTTAGCGTGGTTGACACGCTGGCCAAGTGCAGGTTGTTCGACTACTCAACCTTAGAATTTCTTAGAAGGTGTGCAGGTTTCCTCATATTGTTTTCCTTGGCTGTACATATATGTATATAGAAGGTAAATAGTAAATTCTCAGAAAATCTCTATAATAGTTTCTAAATTCTTAGAGAAACCGAGCCACAAGTGTTGATCCTATTTGTGCTAGCTTTTGTATTACATTACATTTAGCATTCTGGAAAATGTGTCAGAATTATTCTGAATGTCCTTAACAATAATGCTTTGTCTAAAGATCAGTGGCGGCTCACTCCCACGTAGCGTTGTAAAACCGCTTATTTCAGAAAGTCTCGAACAGATCCTAAAAAATGGAGTAGTAGTAAATAGTAGGTAAGTAAGTACATAGCCACTACTGTGAACTTTATTCTTAACCATGTCCCGAGGTTAGCGATCAAATGTCGTCAATAGGCGTAATAGTATAATTCTCTGCTGGCCTAATATGAACGAGGCTAGTCTTGTCTTTTGTGGTTGTGGGTTGGGCAAAATTTGTGAGTTTTTCTGAAATGAAATTACTCAGCCCGGAGTTAGGAAGTTGGCGGTTGAACGCCCGTGCCTCGGAAAGCACGTTAAGCCGGTGGTCCTGCGCCCGATCTCTCATTGGTCATGCCGTCTCACCGAATTATGAGAGTAAGGGAACCGAGAGTGCACTTGTGCACTATAATATGTCCTGCGCACTTGGTTGATCTCAACTGAGATCGGCGGCCATGGCTGAAATCGGTCGGACGCCTTATCACCGTGAAATTTGAGTGGTTGTTTTCCCGCAACAAAATGATACTACCTTAGTAGCACAATAGATTTGTGCAGTTATTTTTTATTAAAATCAATAAATGCCGGAACGTACGTTCGAACCACTTTATTACTTAGGGCGTAGAGCTTCTTTAGCTATAAGCATCGATTTCATGCGACAAGCAGTACCTGAATACGTCACATCTTAAAAAACAACTGTAGCTCTTCTCATTCTCATTCTCTCACTCTCATTATTTTGAAAACTCGAAAAAAAAATTTTTTTTTCAAGGAATTTGCATGATTCGATAGTATTACTAAAGGCATCGTTCTGCCACGGGAAAACAACCGCTCAAATTTCACGGTGTATAAGAACTGATTCCACGATTTCACATCTTCCCCTCTTGTCCCCAGGATGAACTCTGAGAAGCGTTCGGCGGTGGCAACGGCCCTCAACTCGGGCCGCCGAAGACGCCAGCCGACCCCGGCGCTCGGTAAGGCCGTCACGCCGTATGTCGGCGTCGGTAAGCAACGCCGAACACGCAACTCCGTCTCTCTATTGCACCGTCCTGGACGGGTGAAGCTAACTTGAACTGGGCTAGGGGAAGGAGGTCAAAATTCAATTTGCTTAGAAGTGTTCGTAGCTTTATGCTGGGGCAGGGAATTGAAAAAGATCAAAAACTATGCTTAGAAGATTACTCGTAGCTATATGCATAATGTGACCTTTCAACCAGATATACCTATGCATAATGTGACCTTAAGTCCCGTAGTACTGGAGTAGGGGATTGGAAGGAGGTCAAAATTCACTGTACTTAGAAGAGTACTCGTGTCTATATGCATAATGTAACCTTAAATCCCGTAGTACTGGGGTAGGGGATTGGATGGAGGTCAAAATTCACTGTGCTTAGAAGAGTACTCGTAGCGGTCGTAGCTATATGAATAATTTGACCTTAAATCCCGTTGTACTGGGATAGGGGATTTAGAGAAGTAATCTTGATACAATTCTCACAGTGCAGACACCGTAATATGATGCAGAAGTACTCAGGAGAGTACCAAGTAAGTAGTATTATTGTATGCTGTAGCTGCAACATTGCCCTTTGTCAAGTATTAATTTCATTTGTCAGGGGCTCTTTTAATAGAGACTTTACCATCAGTGTATAATTTTCTACATATTATAATCATTAAGTCATCGGTTCATTTGGACGTCTATTCCAGACGTAAGCTTTACTAAATAAAAGATCAAGATCAATAACTTCATTTCTTCTGGGGTAGGATCAGGTAAATACTCGTATAAGCAATCGAATAGAGACATTAATATAATAGCTAATAGGTGTCAAGTTAGCTTCCCCACACAAGATCACAAGACTGGATCCCACAGGCACATCTTTGCGCACATCTTTCCTTCCCTTAGGAACGTGTAATCGATGTGTAGAGGTAAATATTAAAATAGCTTAGCTTGTTCTATTTTCAATAAGGCAATTGTCACCTAAAAATGAGACCCACCCAAAAGGTAGATCTATTTTCAGATCGTGTAGGTTAATAAAAGTAGATAGCTTTTCAGCGTCACATACTTACCAACCTATTTTTGGCCAACCTTTAAATTGTACCTGTAATTTAAGATATAATCTTATTTGAAATGGAACGAGCTGAGCAAATTGTTTAGTATTGTCTTAAATATAAAACGTAAGTAGGCATATTATGTTTCCCTTAGAGCCCTCTTAGTTTAGAGTTTTATAAAACCTTTTGGAATGCCTATTCTAAAATTGTCGAAAATTGTTGTAATGAACTAACTATTTGCCTAGTCCCTAATCGCTTACCTAACAACAGCTAGAGCTACCCAAAAGGTAAACTTACTTCTTGTAATCGCAATAAAAATTATCATTTTTAAATGGAAATCAACTATTCGATAACAGACCATAACCGGAACCAAATTAAAAGATAACAGTGACTTTCTAACAGAATTGCTACAAAAAGTTATTTTACAGAAATAAAAATGGCTAAATTAAAGATAGCTAAATGTTTCCGTCATCAATGATTGGACCACATTTTAACTTTAACGCACAAATAAGTAATCACAAATACCCAATAAGTCGTCTGCTGCATGATAATATTATTATTGTGGATAATTTAATTACCTACGTACTTGATTAATAATCAAACCGTAAATGTACGGGAAAAGTGAAAAAAAAAATTAAAAATGAACATGACGAACGTATCTAATTGCAATACTGAAACAATATTTCAAAGTAAATAAAATCGTATCAAAAAAATATATAAATAAACACATTTTAGAAACATTTTATTTTTAATTTTAGTTTAGCGCGTATCTAATAGAGACGTAATAATTGCGGACCCTGCATCTGTCTACTATCATACCCTGATGTAGGTGTGAAGGAAACTACATAATATTAATAATACGTAAAAAACCTATTTTATTTAAATTCAACATTATTCAACCTATTTATTACGTACTTTGCTATGTAATAAGCCCTGACTCAAGTATAGGTATTATATTTCTCCGCCCCAGTGTTTTCGTAAAAGTTAATTTAGAAAAAACTTTTTGTAAAAAATACGCATTGGGTGTAGGTAATATACTTGTGCCAACCTTATTTTTTGTGCTATTAAGAGATTCATAAAAAGTATTGCGTCCTTTTTCTTATAGAAATCTGCTTAGGTTTTACTTTACACATTTATATTCAAGTACTTAAGTAGATTTCAAAACCAAAAGTTGATTAAAAACTCTTGGTTTTAATTTTTTTTTTTTTTTTCATTTATTTTGGCACAAACAGTCATTACAATAATAGTTTTATTTTAAATCTAGACATACAAAAAGACAAAATAGTGCCGAGACTTAACTAAGTTTGCAAATTATGTTTATACATGAGCTTATTAACTGTCTGAAACTAACTAACGGAAATTAAAATTATTGGTTACAGGGAATAGAAATAAATAGTTGACAAGATACAGTTGTGATTCGATATGCTTAAATGTAATACAATGTGCGACAGCAGCAACAACAGTCAAATTAAGAGCTTTTCAATGAGTTTATGTTTGAAGGATGTAAGTGAATTGTTGAAAAGGTCAAGTTCAGTAAATTCTTTATTGTACATATTTAGGCAGCGATGAAAATAGTTGTTTTGGGTGTATTTCTTTTTAAAACATGGCGGTACAAAAACATCCATAGTACGGGTGGAACGGAGAGGAAAACGGATTTTAATTCGAAAATTGATTTTTGACAAGAGATGCTGAGAGTCTATTTTGTTATTGAGCAATTTGTATAAGAATACTAGATCGAATTGTTTGCGGCGATTGCTGAGAGATAAGAGACGGTAATTAGAGAGAGAGACTTGATATGGTTCATTTTTAAAATTACGATAGTTTAGGGTTTTTATGAATTTCTTTTGTACCCTTTCGATTCTATTTATATGACATTTAAAGTGTGGGTTCCAGACCACACAAGCGAAGTCTAGAATTGATCTTACAAAAGAATAATAAAGGATCTTAAAGGTAAAGTCTTTTTTAAAGGGTTTACTCATCCTATTTATGAAACCCAAGCTTCTAAAAGCTCGACTAATAATATGGTCTATGTGACTATCAAAATTAACTTTACTGTCCATGATGACGCCAAGGTCACGAATAGTTTCAACGCGTTTAAGGGAACAGTTACTTAGTTTATAATCGAATAAAATAGGCGATCGTTTGCGAGTATATGATATGACAGAGCATTTATCAATGTTGAGAAAAAGTTGGTTATTTTCACAGTATGTGGAAAGCGAGTCTATGTCTCCTTGTAGTTTAAGACAGTCGTCATTGGATGATATGCACCTATATATCTTTGTATCGTCTGCGTATAAAAGATGAGCAGAGTCCTTAAAGCTGTTACCGATATCATTTATGTAAAGCGAAAATAGCACAGGGCCTAAATGTGAGCCTTGTGGCACACCAGAAGGGACCCGCAGAAAACCAGAACAATAGCCTTTAAGACAGACTGCTTGACTTCGGTTACGAATGTACGAATCGATCCACCTAAGCAGATTGCCGTGTATACCCATTTTGTATAGCTTGTCAATCAGGAGATTATGATTAATTTTGTCGAAGGCTTTAGAAAAGTCTGTATACACGGCATCTACCTGCATGTTAGAATCCATAGCTCTAAGTAAGAAATCTGTAAACGTTAGCATATTTGTATCAACAGAACGCGATTTGATGAAACCGTGTTGTGTGTGTGAAACGGTATTCTTTACAGAATATGAAAGTTGTAGAGTAACAATTTTTTCAAGTAATTTTCCGAAAATACATAATTTAGAAATGGGCCTGTATTGCGTTATATCATTTATTTGTTTATTTTTTGGGATGGGTGTTATCAAGGCTTTCTTCCATACACTGGGGAATATACCAGTTTCGATTGATTTTCTGAAAATGATTAAAATAGGGGGTGCGAGTTCTTTGGAGCAACTGGAAATAAGAATAGGATGAATATTATCAAAGCCCGTTCCCTTATTAATGTTAACATTTTTCAAAGCGTTACAAATAAACTTTGCGTCCAAATGTATATTTCCGATATCAACAGTGGATTGATCATTAATAACTTGACAATTATTATTATTATTAGTACCGCTAATAAATACCGAGTGAAAATATTTGTTAAACGCTTCGCAAATTTCTCTGCCGTCAGAGAGGGTTTCGCCATTATAAATCATATTGTGTGGTGTTTCACTAGCTTGCTTTTTGATTTTATATATGTCCAGAAGAAGCGTGGGTTCTGTGTAATTCTAGATTCAGAATACTCGTTGTAACTAGAATAACATTCATGTTCCAACTTACGCAATCTCTTTCTTAAGGTTGAAAAGGAGTTGTAATCTTTTAAGTTACCGTAGGTTTTCCATTTTTTATGAAATTTACTTTTTTCTTTACTTAATTTAATAAGAGGGCGGGTAAACCAAGGAGGATATTTCTGACTACTGGTGACAATACGCGTAGGAACATGTTTGTTAATAATATCATTAAGAACACAGTAAAAATATTTAACCATATCATCCACATTTGTCATAGGTAAGAGAATATTTGACCAATCAATCGACTGAAGTTCAATCTTTATTGCATCAAAGTCGGCCCTGTAAAACAGTTTTTTAATGTAGTTATTGTTCGGAAGTGTAGGAGGCAGGCTTAATGCTATTTGAATATTTAAGGCCCTATGATGCCTATCTTCCGGGACTAGCGAAGATCCGGAGGAACTAACGTTACAGTATTCACTACAGAAAACCAAATCTAAGACACGGTTATTTACGTTGTGCTCTAGGTTAAACTGAGAAAGAGATGACAGACCCATAAAATCCTTCGTTAAAGATACTAAACGGCAGCTATTGGCTTTAATATTTAGACTATTTATCGAATTATCAAGATACCATTCAGCATTTGTTACGTTTAGGTCTCCCAGTACAAGGTATGTATCCGTCGGACGAGCTTGGATAACATTTACGATTTGATCGTAAAAACAAGATAGTGTAGTTTCATGGTATGTGCCGTGTGGAATATACGCGCATATAATAAGTAGATTCGGTGGGCCGGGGACGGAGGCGGCCGAGGCGCGAGCGGCGCGGCGCGGTCGCGCAGCGGCACGCTGACCCACAGCTCCTCGGAGTGCGAGCGCCCGCGCAGCGCGGCGCCTGGAGCCGCCTCCCGCGCGCACAGCTTCCTTCCCGGCGCACCGCGATCATTACGCCGCCTCCGCGAAGTAAGCCGCTAGTCTCAGAGTTCCGATCGCATCTAAATACGTCATATGAGCTGTCGAAATATTCTGCATTATAAAATGAATCATTTAGCCATGTCTCAGTGATACAGA
Organism: Maruca vitrata; assembly: GCA_039566165.1. NCBI lineage: Eukaryota > Metazoa > Arthropoda > Insecta > Lepidoptera > Crambidae > Maruca > Maruca vitrata. The sequence goes on from CM076926.1 coordinate 5,580,238, forward strand.
CGATGTCATAATTGCTGTTTAAGATGTTCCTCAGAAAGTCGTGGGATTTAGTACGTAAACCTCTCGCGTTCTGATAATAAACAGATAAAGTATTAGGTATCATGACGATTTATTGTAATTAGGAAAAAAAATATATATATACCTATATAGAATTATGTTGTATTGCACCACCATCGTCTTAATGAATACATTACAAAATGTATAGTTGTTGTATTGAACATTAACGCTGCGTAATAAAGAGTCATAAATTATGAGATTACAAGATAGTATACTACATTCACTTAATACGTCCTTTTCAACATGATTAGAGCTGTAATAATAAGAGTAACTGCGTAAACAAGCACTGTAACTTTTATTGTCTGACATATGTATATATATATTGTAAATGAGACGAATGATCCTCGTTAATATAATGGTTATATCTAGGTCCAACAAGTTATCACAATATAATATAATAAGAATGAGGTAAAAATTTGACTTGCCCATAAAACGCATACACATATAGTTATTTTTGGGAAACAATGGTGTCATAACAGTTGGAGTATTATTGTTATTGTAGACAACAAACAGGAACGCAAGGGTAATTTTAGATGAAATATCAATTAAATATTTAAAAACAAGTAAACAACACAATGAAACAAATAGTCACTTAATTTTTTCCAAGTCTTTTTCAGTGGATATTAGGATTGCTTTTGAAGTTTCACTTTTACGGAGAAATATCTTGCAGTCACTAAGCCAGATGAATTTGTAGTTCAATTCTTTACCCATTTTTCGTGCACGGCTGTATAGTTGTTTATTGTGCGGGGCTAGGTGATCGTTTACGTAAACTGGTTTCGCTGGGCCGTCGATATCTAAGTCAGCTGTGCTTAGACCGCGTCGAGTACGTATTGAAGCGAGTAAATCATTTTTTCGCTTACGCTGCGTAAATCTTGCAATAATATTTGGGGGTAATGACTGATCCAACTGCGAAGTAAATCGTCTCACCCGATGAATATAATCAATATCTGTTGACGTTATAGAATACCCAACTTTTTTGCAATTGTGGTTAAAATGTTGTTAAGATTTTCTCCCTTGGTAACAGGTACACCAGATATTTCAATGTTATTAATTCTCCCTATTTGTTCCTTGGATTGCAACTGAGCATTGAGTGTGAGAACCAATTTTTTCGATTCACTAATCTCCTGCTCCATTTGTCCTACCTTCGACGAAATATTTTTATTTTCGTTTTCCAGGTTGATGGTAACCGACTTGAGATGATTCTGTTCACTTAATAAGACGTCATTAGTTTGCTGGATGCTGGCTATTTGGGTCTTGATTTCACTTATATTTTCATTAAGTTTGTCGATGGCTTCGTTCTGTTTACCCAACAACTCCTTGATCGATGTCAACATATCGGCTTGAAAGGCAGACAATGTAGATTTTAGTTCCAATCGATAGTCATCTAAGGTGTTTATGAGTTCTTGCCGATTCTCGGATAGAGAGGCTGATAGTTCACGCCTGAATTCACTCAATGAAGCATCGCACTCGTTGTAGGGTACCTTCCTCTTACGAAAAGTTACCTTCGTGTCCTTATCGTCCGCTCTTCCGCTGACTGTGAGATCCGGGTCAGACATAGATAATGTGTTCGGTGGGGTTCTTTGAAGGCTCATTTTCACTAATAGTCACCTTAAAAGTTTAGAAATGTCCGAGATTTTGTTGGAGACACTCACACGTTTTACTGAGCGAGGTGAATTAAGCCCTATTACTATTAACCGAAGGTTCGAATCACAGTAACTGTTCGTTAAAAGTATGTGTGGCAACGGGTTAGCGTCCGTGCAGTAACAAGCTCGCGAGCGTACTGTAATTTTGTCTTGATACCTAACTGTGACAATGCAAATTTTAAGATGAGAAGCTAATACCTTAGTGCTTGACTTCTCGTCACGAAAGTAGTTATTTAGGTACGTCTAAAAAGAGCATCTTTCGTTCTAAGGTTTTTTTAATTTTCAATTTGACTTACACAGAAAGTCCTGGCAATCTTTTTCTTTTTAGAGAACGGTTTAAATTAAATACCAACATTGGCTAGTGCTTTGTTTGAAATGTGAACTGAACGTTTCCTTTACACGGAGTCGAACAATAAAACCTGGACTGTTTGTCGGGACATCGCCATCGATTCTTCAAAGAAACGTGCATAACGATCTAGTTACATTCACACATTTAGCTGTCCTTCACTTTTGCGTGTAAAATGATCGCACTGAATTGTGGAAGCAGGAAGGAAGTGATTTGATATCCAACATAGAATTATAGGGGGAATATTTCTGGATGTTTCGTCATACATATGACGAAGTCAAATATTAGAAGATTCAATTTCTATGAAACGCGGTAAATGCTAACATTTATAAACCGCCAACAAGTAATATTGTGAAGGTATAAGGCACTGGGATGATCCTTCTTTTCTATCTTCCGGGAATAGGGAAGTCAAACTCTATGAAAACCTTTTATTAGCTTTAAGTAGCATTTTTCTATTATGTAATTCTGGCAATTGAAACTATATATAAACAGCCAAGAGTTCCTAAGACCCTATTTAAATCCAAAAGCGTTTAGACACAATAATAGATATGTTCTACTTTTAACTCGAAAACAAAACGTTTTATGATGTTATATTAGGTACTTAAACTTTTAATTCAATTCAAATACTGTTATCTTAAACGTTTTTTATTAGCTGTTTTTCCATTCCAAATAAATCCGAATAAAAAAATAATTTCTGGAATACAGTATAATCCCACTACTGGGATGCACAAATGCTGGTAATGCCTTCTCCAAACCTACCCACTGCTCTCTCAGATAGAGATAAGGCAAGATTGATATATGGAATCGGTGTTTTTTAAGCTATTGCATAGCTTTTATCGCGGGCTTTGAGCGCGGCGACCAAACCAAGAAATTCCGTAACGAAAGAAACCTCACAATCGTCTAACGTCGTTTCAGTTCGGTAGACTTCGGCACGGTGTTTGTGTGCGTGCGGTTAGACGTATTGTACGACTCTACGAAACTCGCACGAATCGAGACGAGCTGCTCCGAAATCGGACGATGCTATGCAATAGCTATACCGCGGCAGTGCCACACGTCTTTTTTTTTCTAACTGACTTACGATGATGGCTTGGAGTCCTTGTCATCATCCCCGGTCTTGCGGGGGAGCGGATGACTCTCACCCCTAATGGAATTGTTGTCTGTTGCCTTCTGAGTATCCGTTTCCCATCATGGTGTTTCCTCTCCAGGTGTCCTGAACGATGTGGGCTCTTTCTTCGACTCTCTGCGTGACAACCTGGAGACCCTGGCTTCGCTGTCACCGCAGCAGAGGTCCAACTTGTTCCAGGACCCGCCAACGGTCGTCCACGCTCCATCTTCAGGTTAGTGACATACTAAGTACTACTTTATATTTTTATATGTAGTATATTGGGTAATCGCCTGGTGATAAACTAAGAAAAAAATATAAAAATGTGGAAACTTAGCACACACAAAAAAAATTAGACAAAAGATAAATAAAAGTTTTAAAATGACACATAAGAAAAACAATGAAAAATAAAACGAATTAGTTATATACTTCAAGCAAGTCACCAACTTACAGGACTCTAGATCGTCAGTTAATTGCCTATCATCCATAACGTTGGCCTGCAGCTCAATGTACATGTGAAAGAACGAATCAATTCTGCATTGCTTTTTGGCCTACAGTATTGCTTAAATGCCAAAACACATTTTTCTTTGGACAAAGTCATAATCGCGAACACCCCACGTTGGGCGCCATTTTAGTGAATCCAAAAATCATTATTACTCAAGTAAATATTTAAAAGTTTATCTATTGTTCAACAGTATCATCGGACCAAAGGCTTTAAAAGAAAAAGTAGCAAAGTGATTAAAAACAGTTTCCCATAAACATTTATGGTAACCATAAAATGCGTTTAAATTAATTAATTACCTCACAATCTCGTACAGAAGGGAAGCATAAAAATCACTTATCTCCATTGCTTTCGTAAAATGGAGCGGTAAATACTTTATGTGCAAGTAAAACAACTGAATAGGAAATTTTATATGAACCAGGTTGGAACAATGAGGAAATATAAATATTACTGAACTTTGTAAGAACTGAACAAGACAACCGCAATATGCAAGGTTATATTTATATAGAACATAATATGTTAGAATACTCGTTTATTTGGTAGTAATTTTAAAGAACAAAGTATTGCAAGTAAATGCAGCATTACAGTATGTACAGTGTAACACAACGTTTTTAATTGTAATAGGAAACCGACAAATAAACAAATTGAAACTTACACGCAACAAACATAGAAAATTCATCCCGGGTGGACATTGAACCCACGAGCCTGGAAAAACAGAGTCAATGCCACAGCATGACATTTAAACTACATCCGAATTTGAGGAAAGATCGAGTTTCGCTGGCGGCCGCTGTCAGTCTTGAGGAATTTCGTTTGACACAAAGAGCCTTTACCTCCACTGGGAAATGTGCATTTTCCGGGCTTAAAAGTTACCTTTCTTTGTCGTTAGAATTTTGACAATGTTCGGAACAAGGTGGCGATTCAATAAGCGCTTCGTCTTTAACGCTAACCGACGTCTTGACATTAAAAATATTAGTAGCAAATCGAAATATGTACTTGATTTTGAAAACAACAGGAGGTCTGTACTTTCCCATAAAATCATTTTCATCATTCAAATTTCTTAAAGGATATAACCTGAAATATTTTGCATGTACATACTATTTTTTTGTAAATTATGATTTAAAAATATTTGTACAATTTTTGTAATGTTTTTCAAAAAATTTTAGCTACAGAAGTGTGGCCGAAAATATATTTGCGTTTCCGGCTACACTTTGAATACATATTCAATATTTATTGAGAAAATGAAAGTGAAATCACTACATAGAATAAAGCAAAGTCGCTTCCTGCGTCTGTCTGTATGTATGCTGAAATCTTTAAAAGTACGCAACTGATTTTGATGGGGTTTTATTAGATAGAGGGATTCAATAGGAAGGTTTTTATTTGGTTCTCTATTTCATCTCATAAAATTTTTTATCCATAATTTTACATCTCATAATGTTTTATGTCCGAATCATCATTTGCCCGAATGACCATTATCCCTAACTACATTTATCATAATATCACTTGCCCTAAAATCGAAGTCCCTAAATATTGTTTACCCTAAAATCTTTTGCCATAAATATCACAATCTATAAAGATTAAAAGACATAAAAGGCTTTTTCATAAACGTCATAAGTCCGAAAGTACTAAAGGTCCTAAAATGTTTTGCAATAAATATTACAATCCATAATATGTGAAATGCACAATGCTATTCTATAATTTGTTACAAATCCTAAATATTCATTCGGCAAACGAGACATTTAACAACAGTACCATCTTACAAAAACTGACTTATTATGTGTGACGAACATCGGTATATATAAATATATTTATTTTTATTTCTGTATCCACTGTTACATAGAAATTAAACAGTAGTAAATATTTTCTGGCGCTTCGCCGGCCGCTGCCGCGGCACGCTCGCTACGCTCGCTCGGCTCGCGCGTTTTATGCTCACCAGTTCTAACCTAACCTAACCAAAATTCTAACCTTACCTAACCAAATTTATCAAAATAATGATTTTCCAAATATTGTGTTTTAATTTGACCCGTACCATATCTATTATCAGATCGATTAATAAAAGAAACATTTGCCAAATAAAACATTTTATCAAACTTTTTAGACCAATAGTAGTTTGGTATGATAACTCCGTTAGTTAAATATTCATTTTGCAAAATAATTATTTGTAAAATGAAAATTTAACTGTTGATCATTTGGTCAAAAAGTCAGTCATTTATAAAATGATGATTTGACGAAACCATTTTTTGGCCAAACATTTTTTGAATAAAACAAAATTATAAATAATCATTCATAATTCGGACTAATAATATTATGATAAAGCTCCATTCGTAGTAACGAACATTATACTATGTAACACTTCGGGCATTTAACTTTATAGCAAGTAATTTTAGGAGATTTGATTATTATAGAAATCGATATTATGACAAAAAATGATTAGAATTAAAGACAATTAGGGATTATGAAATTTCGTACATTCGAACATTATGGATTTTGATGATTATAGCAAACGTGTTAGGGATTTTGATTTTCGGACAAACGATTTTCGGATAAGAAACAGACTCCCTTTTTATTTATAACTAGTGGTCCCGGCGAATTTCATACCGCCAATACTGATTCTTTTTCTATATTTTCTCATTGAAACCTTCCCTGGACTACGACGAACATTTTAAAACCAAAATTACCTAAATCGGTCCGGGCGTTCTCGAGTTTTAGTCAGACTAACGAACAGGAATTCATTTTTATTTATAAGAAGAAGAAGATATAAGCGAAGCGAGGGCGGGTCACTAGTCCTTTATAAAACTAATTAATATTTTGCAAACTTGTAATATAATACACAAACTATAGTTTCAAAACTATCAAACTGAAAACGTGTACCTAGTACCTACAGCAGTTTACCAGGGCTTACCAATCTGGCGATTGTTATTCTGTATGAAGGAGTTAGGACGAGCGGAGTCCATAGAGGCTGGACAACACACTAACTAATTAAACTTTGTTGTTCAACGTGGGTTCATGGCAAACAGCACAGAAGCCTACTATAGACATTTGCTTATCTTATTTCTATGAAAATCCCATACAAATAGGAGCTTATAAAAGGAAGAAGTGGGTGCAAACAAATTTATTTACAACAAATACTTAAAAGGTATTTACTGACTTAAAACACAAACAGAAAACCAAACTATAGGTGTACTAATTAATATTAAGTTTCCGTACAATAAAAACTATCATGCTTTATAGAAGTACAGACGTGCTTGACTTCATCCATAATTTGAGTTTGTCGTACTTAATCTAAAAAATAAATATTTTTCACCAGGGTTTTAAATATGACATGCAATTATTTTAAGTCTTGTACGGATTTTTAACGACAGGCACGGTAAATCATAAAATAGAATAGCAAATAACTTCACACTTACTTATTCATTGCATCTCTCTAGAACTTAGTTCTTGAAATGGTTAAGGTCAATTTAAAACAGTGTAAAAGTTAGAAGCCAACCAACACGCAAGAACAATGACACAAACTTTGAAATAATTTGCAGAAAAATATTTATTCCAATTTCGTCCCAGAAGGCTGAAATGGGAAATCACTTTTAGTTCATGAAAAAAAAAACTTTATTACGAAACCAAAGAGGAAGTTTTTCTTTTTCCGAAGGAATTGTTTATTTTTTTCCAGTTCAAAATTGACTTTCTGTAACTTCAGCATTACTATTTACAAATAGGTACGCAAGGCAAGTCACATTGAATGTTTGTTTATTTAAAAAGTTCATATGGAATTTATTAAAATAGACGAAGTTATTATACTTAGTTAGATAAATACACAAGTATAACAGCTCCCCGTAGGAACCTTTTTTTTTAATGAGAAGAAAAATTATTCACGTTGACTTTTGAGAATATTATAAAGCTTTATGCCTTTCAAATGGTTGTGTATACCCAAGTATACAGAACCGTAGGGTTTTAGAGTCTCTTGCAAATAATGGGCTTAGTCAGTGTCTGATCTAGTTTGATTTTTTGTTCTTAACTCCGTATAACTAAATTTACTCGATATTGTAACGAATCGATAATTGACTTGGAAAATAAATAAATCTCGTACATATATGTTGGTGCAACTGTTTTTTCACAGAGCACATGAGTACGACTTCGATTTAGTCGGATTATATTGTTTATGTTATGGGCCGTCGATTTGATCCTTAATCCAGGAAACCACAATGTCTGCTAATGAGGCAGATTTTCAGAAGGATTATGATTTGACAAGGCATAATAGTTTGGGATCACGACAGCGGACAATAACGTGGAATAGATCAATTTTTGGTGCACTGAAGGTTACATAAATACATACAGATTACGTAGATTTGTTGGAAGCATCATGAAATTGTTATGATAATGCTCACTTACCATTAAACATGTGAATAGTAATGACTATATCTACAATCAAAGTATCATTAATGACAATTCCCGATCTCTACATAAATATATTTGATTTACAAATCATAATGTTTATCACATCAGATCCAACTGACACATATTTGAGAACATGTTCTGCTCCTAATACATAATAATAGATAGAACATAACACCACCAACTTCCCACTCCATGTTTGTGTGTAACCAGCAATTTATATTAGCCACTATTGTCATTACTCCGCCAATCAAATCTTGTTTGAACCAGAGGTGGCTATATGTTCTGAAAAAGTTTGCATGGAAGAGGAAAAGACATCTGAAATCGAATTAAGCTTATGACAACTCTGTAAAAACTGGCATGCATAAAAATAACGGCGTACAGTTAGCTCAATTTAATATTGCAGGCCAAGTATTCAAATGTTGTTAGCATCCAGAATGGTCAAAATTATGTTAGCTGTCTTTGTATGTGTTCATTCAGTGTACTTGTATTGATATTTTAGAACACAAACATGAATTAAAATATTTTAAAATAATCGTATTACCCAGCACGTAAGTACGTAGTGTACAGACAGTAGAATATACCACTGACTTGTGAATTAATGAATTTAGTTAAATATATTTAAACCAGCAACTTCAATTTATAAAAATCTTGAAAATTGTCGGAGATTGCTCTGAAGATGTGGATTTCACTACCGTTTACCAGTTGGAGTGAGGTCATCTAGTCAGCCAGCTATAAAATAAAAAAAAATCGACTTGTTCTGATAATGAAGTCTTTGGTCACCAAACCGAAACGAACCGAAAAAACAAAGAAATTAGAAATTATGTTCGAAAAAATCATAGATCCGTTCACAATAACATTTACAAGGAAACCTCAGTCCACAACTGCACCCAGTAATGGACTCACGGAAATCGACGGACTTTCCTTGACTCTCGTTGAATGCAAATTAGCTTCTTCCTTTTGCATTTATTTCCGCCATATTCTAGTGTAAGATGAACTTTAGATTGTTGTCGCTGTTGTTTCTGCTTAGATTAGAATAGGGATTAGGGAGATCGAAAAATAATGTACTTAGCCATTCTCATTTCGTCTCTTGGCGAGGCGAATTCATAAAGATGTTGGGTACTGCGTTTGAAACATAAGTTGTCTATTTATAGTTAGGGAGTACTGTAGGTGACCGCTCTATGGAGACTACTTCGAGTCTTCTTGATATGATAAGACAAATGAAACATTAAATTTTATTCGTAAATCTACACAAAAAAAAAATTACAATGTTTAAAATAATCGCGAAAATCATGAAATATAACACCACACACGACATAAGACTGGAAAATCAATGCATAACTAAAAACATTTTTTATTAAAAATATATAAAAATTATCCTCTCTCGGTCGCATCACTAAATTACCCACTGTTATTGCTAACTTTGTATCGGTAATTAAGTTCCGTTAGCCTTAAGGCGCTTTAAAATATGTAGTTTATTTTTAGTCAAACGCATTTTCCTAAGGACATTATAGGGCGGTAGGGCGGGGGCGGCAAGTGAAAATGAAAAACGGTGTTAAAATTAAATCTCCCCTACCTATTTTATTAACTGCCTCGTTGGTCTATTGGTAGCAAGCGCTGCGTTAGGACCGAGAGGTCTCTGGTCCGGGGTCGGTCAAAATTTGTGTGAGTTTTTCTGTGAATAAATAACTCAGCCCGGAGTTAGGAAGTTGGCGGTTGGACGCCCGTGCCTCGGAAAACACGTTAAGCCGGTGGTCCTGCGCCCGATCTCTCATCGGTCATGTCGGATTGCCGTCTCACCGAACTTTGAGTGTAATGGAATAGAGAGTGCACTTGTGTTTGCGCGCACACTTGTGCACTATAATATGTCCTGCGCACTTGGCTGATCTCAATTGTGATCGGCCGCCATGACCGAAATCGGTCGGACGCCTTATTTATTACCCTACCTATTTAGTAACTCATGGTCCTTTTCAAAAGATAAAAAAGATATTTAAAATAAAAAATATTTATTACAACAAGGCAAGATACACAAAATACAATATTAACTAAAACATCCAACAAAAAAGAATAGCCTAAAATTGTTGACAGACTTTACAATCGGTATAATTATACTGTGGCACCAACACTAGAAAGCATCTGTATCGATCGATGGTGCCTTTAAAAAAATGTCTTATTGTTTACCATCTTGATGGATTAGTTAATAAGGTCAAAACTTAATAGGCATGTTCTGCAATCATGTTTTCAAAACACACTTTAACATGTCTAGTTACTATTTCATGCTACCAATATCAAATACCTTGTAAGTTTATTTTATTTGAAAGAGTTACAAAATTAGAGCAAACTTTTTATCTTTATTCTCGCTATATTTTAGACTTAAAGTGTCGATACGATTAGGTACTGAGTGGAGTACCCTTTTCATTGAAAACGGTTTTCATTCTGAATGGGTTTGAAAAGGAAAAGTAAGTACTCATCAAAGAAGATACCGATAAATAAAAATACGAACTCAGTATGCCAGTAACACAGAATTCACTAGATTTACTTGTAAATAATATGGATTCAGTTAGTTATTTGTGTGCGTTGTGTGTAAAACTCTTTACTTGAACCATGTCGATTAGTAATCGACAATCGATCGGGATTATGAGCATAGAGTCTGTTTGAAATTTTATACACTGTGTTAGGGATCGGGCGTGTGATACTTTATCGGCTTGTTGTATTTTTTACATTTGAACATTTAATATTAAAATCACTTTAGTGTAACTTTGGACTAATTTACAATGAAATGATGAATGACAATATCTACAATCCTACATCAATGCTTTATACTTTGTAGTGATGTTCAAATGTACTTTCGCAGCCTTCCTTTTGGATAGTATTTTATCGATTTAATCTTCTTATATATAAAAATGAATCGCAAAATGTGTTGGTAAGCGCATAACTCAACAACGCCTAAACCAATTTGGCCAATTCCTTTTTTTAAATGTTCGTTGAAGTCCAAGGATGGTTCTTACGGCGAGAAAAAAACGAATAATTTCCGAGAAAACCCTAAAAACAGCCCTTTTCTTTTTCATATTCTTTTGACAGGACGAAGTCTGTCGGGTCAACTAGTTTAACATACAACACGCCGGTAAAGTTTCGGAAGTCCGATCTCTAGCACACTGTAGGTTTGTATGTTATGTAGCCGTAAAACAGCAAAATTAATAGAACTATCTTCCGTGTAGTTCAGATGAATGGCAGACAAGGCATGACAAGTGTAGTGGAAGTGTTTACGAGTGTCAGATCACCTCGCACACACGTCCCAAGACCTTAATCGATCCTAATTGACACTCTTATAACGTAGAGTTCAATGATAGCAATAAGGTCACTTACATCACTCGTCATAGGAATTATTTTGTCTTGACATGACAATCGAAAGTATATTCTAATGAAATAACAATAAATACTATATTTGTTTGCGTGGACGAATTGGTATTTTGTTTGGGGTAAATAGCCTTTGGCTGAAGACATCAATCTATTTATCTCAATGTTTGTGTTTTTTTATTCAGAAATGTCGTGGTTTTTATGTTACATCTAGATGTATATTATTATGGTAAGTGTTGCATACTTATGTAGGTTCTCAGAGTAGTCGTAAAAAGACACTTTTATTTTTTCTTATGACCAAAATAAATGTATTAAAAACATTACAAGTGGCAGGTATAATAAGTAGACTACATAGGCGGCATAAGGGGGAAAGACTGAAAAAAAAACCGTAACAGTGAATATTATGAAAATTACGTTTAACCAATTTTAAAAATAGGAAGAAATTTAGAAATATGTATTTTCTGCCGCCTACAACTACATAGAAATTACATAACTTAAAAGTAACAGTTTACGTATTTAACGTTTTTAATACAAGTTAAATTAAGTAAATGAACCAAGTAAACTAAAACTTGTCTAAAAACTTTTCAACGGATAGTCCGCTATTATTAAATAGGTAATTACGAAATTAATTTTTTCAACCTTAAATTTACTGCAACTTATTTAGAAAAGTAGAATATTAGCTACTTTTTATGATATATATCCCACTACTACTTGTAGTACTTCGATTTGGAAACATAGTTACTACCTACATAATCATATAATTTCAAACACCAGAATATTATTTAGCACTACGTCCGTTCCGAACCCGTATACCTAACTAAGGTCCGGTATAACTTTAGAGCTATGCATTTGTATGGTACTTGCCGGATCCCGTTCCTCATAGGTTAGAAGCTGACCGATTCGGATCGTACGTAGGACGAAACCGCTAGTTTATTAATAGCTCGGAATAATAGGGGTCTTACGTCAGTTGGGACTATGAGCCATTGACACCGAGATGTCAATCACTAAAGGACTTCTTTTATGGTGGATAGATGCCATGGCTCATAAAATATAACATCCGATTTTGGCAAAGGACGGCCGATTACAATAGAGATAAGTCAACTGAACAAACATATAGTGCACAAGTATGTGTGCGAATGCAAACATAAGTGCCCTCTCTGGTACCTCATTCCTATACTTAATTCGATGCTTTCCAAAGCATGGGCGTGCATACCATCTTCCTGACTCTCGACTCGAACCGGGGACCTCTAGAACCTATCGCAGTACCAATCAGCTGGCTTACCTACTAAAGTCATATCAAGATCAATTCAAGAAAAGCTTTCCTTGTTTGATTTGCATCGCTTTGTCAACAAGAAAAAGCTGTCGGCCCTGTGCCAATCACAGCCTGTGGTCCCCCGCGCTTTTGACCAGATCGTCGGCCAATCTTGTAGAGTGCCTTGTAAAAATTGACTGGCTCGGTGGAATAATGGTTAGTGACCCTGTTTTCACTACCTACCTACGGTTCCAAGAGTCGTGGGTTCGATTCCCATGCGGGACAAATATTTTTATGACGAACATCGGTGTTTGTTCCGTGTCTGGGTGTGTTATTAAATATATTTAAGTATATTTGTGTACCTACGTTCTATTGATTTTGATATCTGTAACACGAGTGCTTAAGTTACTTATCACTGAATCAGATCAATGTATGTGATGTTGTGTTATATTTATATTTGAAATGACTAGGTCAGATGAAACAATGTGTATGTTCGTCATAGGTGGCGGTGGCGGCGGCGGCAGCGGCATCCGGCGCCTGCACGCGCTGCGCCCGCTTCGCCCTACCGGCAACATCCGGTGAGCAAACCTCTTTACTACCTTCCTTCCATTTGGCGACCGCCGCCATCTTTGTTTCAAACGTCATTTCCGGATCAGTTAAAAAAGTCATCAGTGATGAACATAAGTACTATGTAGGTACTCTTACATTGGGCACCTATCAACATCAATGTTTCCAAACACAATAAGCCAGACGTAAAGTGCAAATTCTCCAGTTAAAAATACTCTCTGACGTTTAACGCTTACTGTAATTTTTGTTTTAACAATTAACCGATTTAAATATTAAAGAATGAAATAGAGAAGCCATAAACGGACTTTGTGACTTTAAGATACTTTCGTAACAATTTCGCTCAAGTTTCTTCCCGATGTTTCCATTACTTTGTTTTTTTCATCCTCACAAGCTATTGACATGCAAACTGCAAAAGCTTATTTTTCATACCTTATAAACCTATTCAGGATAGGTTTTAGACCTATGTATTTAAAAACTAGCTGTTAATAAAATAATATTTTCTAATGTCTTTTGCATGCGAATGCCCCAGTGGAGCACTATTGTCAGAACTTCTGCACTAACGTAACTGACACAATTATCTACAAAGTTGGTCCCATTACAAAAGCACAGTAGTTTCAGCGATAAGTGGGCGAAACTCGAAAAATGCCATTTTCCGCATCAATTTTCCGACATTAAAAGCATTTACATTTATACAGAAGAAGCAACATTATCTAAGTATAAAAAGCTTCACGTAATCTATTCAAAGAAGTTTGTAACTCTATTGTGAACAGCTTTAATGAGATTGGTACTGAAATAGATAGAAGATGAAGACTTTTTATTTAATCCATTAGGTACAGCTCATCGCTTATCTAAGTACTGTAATAATAATTTTAAATGATCTCAAACTTATTTTAAAAACGTTCGTCAGGGTAGGTAAGGTTTTAACAGTCTCTTATATTCTCTCCAAACCAAACATTATATTGTGTACATATTATGACAACCATTGCAAATATACACCATCACAGACCTATCTCTTGTTAACGTGTTCTCTCTATGCTCCTATTCACTCGCCTATTTTCTGTACACTATAAAACAGTCTAAAATATTGTTGTACGTAGATCTTACAACCGCAGATCGTTCGTGGAGGCGGAGGGTGGATACCCAGGAGCCAACCACCATGACCCTGGACTGCTGTGGACAGGCCTCGGGCGGTAGACGCTCAGGCCGCACCCCCCTCTCCCCAAGGCTGGCCATCCCCCCTAAGGTCTGGCTCGACGGTACCCCCCACAGACCACACATGATCGAACCGATGCCAGAAAGACAACTCAGACCCCCGCAAGTCAGCATAAGGAGCACGGAACACGGAAAATTTGTACACATCTCGGGTCACACTTTTATTAGTGTGCCAGATATCATTTTAGCGCTGCAAGAGTATTGTTACATATAACGTTTACGATTGGACTTTTGAAATGAACGTTACATATTGGCGACGATTAAGGAAACTCTTCTGAACAAATCCAACAAAAAATTACGAAAATTGGTCTAAGTTGAACAAATCGTGAAGTTGGCATTTTTAGTTAAATATAACCTTGCCTAACATAGGAAATGATATTGCAAAATATATTTTTGTGAGTTTTTATTGTTGCTTCTTATTCATATTTATCTTTATTTGAGTGTATAACTCAACAGAATGATTGGTAGGAAGACCCTTTAACGTCGCCAGTTCGTAGCCAACTTTCTTGCAATAAAATAACAGTTTTCTCGCATGTACGGGTTTGTACGGACGTGGTGGGCACCAAATCATCTGGTTCATGATCTAGCCAAAATAAATGATACCATTGTTAATTATAATAATGAATATTAAATGCACTAAAATGTATAAATGCCAAAAAATATTATTTATTTATTAAGCTTCATTTATCTCATCAGAACTTATCTAAATTTGTATGTAATTAGTATTTGGAAACGTATTAATATTACTACATAATATTTAGTAAGATATTTGAATATGTATGGGGGAAACAAAGACGAAAAAATTTAGATTAAATAGAAAATTATGGTATTATCTACTTTAATTAAACTACTATTTAACCATTTAGCACTTATTATGATAACACTTTTTTATTCAATCATCTGTTGTAATTTATAGTAAGTTAAATTGAAAAAAAAAAATTACGATGAAAATAAATAAACATAAAAATACTTAACAGATACTTTCATTTCAAGATATTTATTAGAATTTATTTAAATGCATGTCATCTATGTAACATAATATTTAAATAAATTAAATTATATTTGTGTAAATATTAACGGAGTCTGTTAGCTAATGAGTTCTTAATGAAAAGTTACCATAAAAAAAATTAGAACTTGCAGATATATAATCCAAAATATGTTTGTTGTGTATTTTATGTCTAGCTTAAGTGCATACTTTGATTGAAGCAAGTACTTGTGAAATTAATGATATTACATTGCTGATGTGTTTTACTCAGTTCACCCACCCCTGTTAGAATAAATACAACCAAAAGATAATACTATGAAAGCATACACCGTGAAATTTTAGTGGTTCTTTTCCCGTAGCAGAACGACTTGTCTTAAGTAGTACTATCGAATAATGCTATTACGTAAAAAAAGGATACATTTTTTTTTCATTTTAAAAATATAATCCTCTAACTCGAAAGCGTGAGTAATGATGGTTCTTTTAAGCGATGTGACGTAATCAAGTACTGCTTGCCGCATGAAATTGATGATTAAAGCTAAAAAAAGCCCTACGCCCTAAGTAATAAAGCGGTTCGAGCATGTTTTCGAGTTCCGTTTATCCCTTTCCTTGCCGGTAGCCGGTATTCATTGACTTGAATAAAAAAACTGCACAAATCTATTGTTCTAACAAGATAGAATCATTTTACTGCGGGAAAACGACCACTAAAATTTCACGGTGCATAATAATATTTACGACAAAGCTGTTTTCATATCTTTAACTACCTATCTTATTTGAGTAAATACTGCAGTCTTGCTAATTACATAAACATCAATAAATTAACATACATACGTACATGCATAAAATCACGCTTTTTTCCCAGAGGGGTAGGCAGAGATCACTTCCAGCGATCCACTTTTCACCTCTGTGGGAAACGTGACGTGACGGGTTGTGGGCCACGTCGCCGCCATTCTGTCTTGTGCAATGTTTTAACAAGATCATTGCGTTCCCACGTGTAGGAAGGATATAAGGAAAAGGGGAGGAAGGATACTATCGCCTCGGATGATTTGGACTGGGTCGATAGTAGCTCGAGGAGTTGGGGATTGATCATATTAATAAATTAATATGATCAATTATATTCGATCAAAGGGTAAAGAACGTAGATTTTCGTAAAAATTAATGATAACTTTTTATTTACTTTAAATAATAGATAACTTTGATAATAACTTCTAGGCTCCCAAACTACACATCCTCGTACGTACCAAGTTATTGCTCAAAGATGAAGATTAACATCATAAGGAAACTTGTACAAAGAGCAGTCCGATGTGAAACTAGTTGCTTAACAACAAACGTCTGTTGGGGCCTTTGTTATTCAGCGGTCTATGCTTAAAAATACTATATGGTGTTGGGAAGCCATCCACCACGTACTTTGCTAGGGTTATCTTTCCCGAGTGTACAGTGGAATGTGTTAGAGTGTACTCTAAACACATTCCACGGTACACTCGGGAAGGACTACTTTTTTAAAATTAGTGACAACCTACATGGATCTCCAATAGCTCGGAGAAACAAGAAAGGTAGGTATACGTATATCAGACTATTTCTTGTCTTTGCTTGTGGGAGTTGTTCTGGGAAAGCACTGAAAACCAATAAAAAAATATCATCATCATCATCATCCTACGCTGCACTAGGTCGATCAGGTCTTAGTCAACTATGATACTACACAATCTTAGAATTTCTTCGTAGGTATGCAGGTTTCCTCATGATGCTTTTTGTTCCCCGTTAAAAGTAAAAAGTATATACCTATATTTTGGGCATTTAATGATGAAACACATCATTTAATGAGATTTTTTTTATTTAAACACGTAGACTGGACACTATTAATCAACACATACGAAGACATTACTAGTGGTAATTATATCTAACGCTTGGCATACTTATTAGTAATTTAATTATTTATAAAACAATAAATATATAAACACGTTGACATTAACTAACATGAATGTACAAGTATCTTAAGATTGTGCAATAAATATCTGTGTTGTAATAAAAATAAATGGCATGTCTAGGTATTTCAACATAGACCTACTATGCTAATCAATGTCATACATTGATGTAATTTATAAAGATAATTTACAATTTTGTTTAACAAATAACAAATAGTTTAATAAAAAATAACTGCTTTGTAGGTACATATTATAACACTAATAAATTTATTTTATTATACGTAATATTCTGCCATAAATAGCACCTAGGCACAGATTAAAAAATATTGGAACTTATATGGAACCGCCATCTCTCTATGAATCAAGGTTATTTTTAGTTGTAAGTTTGCACGATGATCTTAATATTATTAAGAATTTTTCAAAACTTAATATTTTTACAATTTTCCGCTGCGATTCCATTCGTTCCATTCTATTTTATATCGCAGTTGTTCAGTAAGTACAAAAAGTACCTAGTTAATTCTCAGATTATACCTATGCGTCATTTCATCAAAATCACGCTTCAGTAGTATTGGCGTGAAAGCACGTCAGACAGAAATACTCTTGCATTCATAGTATTACCTAGATAGATTTCAACAATGACTAATACACTTCCGAAATTACATCGCGCCTTACCTAATCTAACCCAATGACATATTATGGCGATCATCTCAGATTGCTCATTAGTTATTTACCCCTCGGTAGTGGCCATTTTCTCCGCAAATTGGACTGGTAGATATACCTACTTACTTACTTAGTCAGTACTACGCAAACTAACATACATAATGCACAAACACACTTAATTTTGACCAGCAGGTACTTATTTCCACTCTGCAACAAAACAAAACCAAACATGAATGTGAGATTTAAAAAATATGTTTACCGTGTTTAAATCCGATTGACTATTCACATTTTACTCACTTGAAGTTAAAATTAACATAATATATTATTATATTTCATGCAATTGTTATCTGGTCCTAATGATTGGGCCTTCCCTTGTTACAATTAAACTACAGGCTACAAAGTCACACTCGTTATCTCATAGTGCTCAGTCTTAATGGATGGAATCACCAAAAACGCCGTTAAACTAGCGACCTATTGGCAGCCATCGGATGATTGCATCCAATGAGGATGTGCCTCTGTCTATCGGCTATTGAAAGGTAATTGTCTGCAATTGGACTTGTTCAATACAATGTTACGGGGACCGGAATGTGTACTTCCAAGGTTTGTGAAGGTCGCCTATTGCCTACTACATTTGGTTTTTCGTAATCAGTTCAAAAGATTTGTACTTTAAGGTTTTGTACACTACAGTTATAATTTTACTTTGGGCTAAGGTAAATGTCCATAATATTGAACTTTTTAAAGCTCTATTTTGTGAAAAAGATCAACGGGACATATTCTTCATTTCTTTAAGGCCAATATTAAACATGGACATACTTCATACTATGTACGCATGTAATTTTATCATCATAAAATACAAAACAAATGAGAAGTTAACTAGACTTTATTGATACCTACCTACTCCTCTTTTTACGTGTACTTATGAAATCATTAGCATAATTATTACCGGCTAAACAAACAAATTATCCTATCTGAATAATGTAATCGTATCGTACCTAACGTCTATGTAATACTTAGTCCGACATGTATCGTTAACCACCGGGTAGTTGTAACCAATACCTACAGTATTTAGCTAAATATCATTAGTCATTACTGTGGCTACAAAATCTTAATAACTTATACACAAAACTACCTACCACTAAGGGGACTTTTGACTGTTAGGAAAAACGTAAAAAAATCAAGGCCGCCGAACGGGGGATCCAAACACCCGTTTTTCCGGTAATCGCACCCAGATGCACTTGATTTTTGCTTTCAATTATATAAATGTTCTAACTAATTTTCAGTAAAAGCATCAATCTCTATAATAACACAATTTACCTGTAGGTAGGTGTATACACAAGTAACATGTAATCAGATTTGTCTACTTTTACTGATATTAAAATAGGTAGGCAGTTCCTGTTTGGAGCACTGAATTTAAAAAAAAATCTTGTCATAAAAATACGACGTCAATAACCCTATTTTCCTTTGAGTCGATATATTGGCATTTCTATTGAGAAATGAATGATGGAATGCCATCAGTTCATTGACCTTTCAATAAAAAAAGAGGGAATATCCATTAAATAAAAATATTTGCATAAGGACTCTTTGAGTAGGTAATTGTGATTTTACGTAAATAATTTAAATGATAACCTACTAATGAATTGATCGTTCTTTGATCTTCTGGTTCATTAAAGTCAACAGAGGTAATACTGTTAATTAGGAAACAAGGATTTCACCTTATCGAATTTAATGAAAAGTCTTTCGTTACTCAAATATACACATACATACTACTGTAAGGCTTCGCCACTCAGCCGCCTGTGATTCTTCATAAAGGATACGTCTTTGAAAAAAGCGGGACAATAATAATGGATAAAATCAGAAATTGCAAATGCTTGTCATTTAATATTCCTATGGGGCTCATTAAGGTAGGATTTTTTATCAGACAACAACGCATACAATGATTTGTTCACGTGGTAAGTAGCTTTATCAATTCTTTAACGATATAAATTTCTCATCATCGTCATCTCAGCGCTTTCCCGGTTGCATCCTTGCAGAGTCCGGGGCCGCTTTCCTGCTTTTATCTCTCGATCATCTAACGATATAAATTTCTATAGTCAAATAAACATAGATATACTTAATAATATAAATTTTGAAAAAAAAAAACTTTAAACCTATTTGAAGTAAATATAATGGATTATAAACTAAACTCGTCTCCCAACCTGGGATAAACATTACAAATATATATTTTTATTTGTAAACATTATGTGGATGTTAAATTTTTTAATTAAGTAACTTACATAAGTGTATTTAGTAGTTTATTATTTTCATAACACAAGTATTTAAGCCGGTTCCTACATAATTTTTATATATACCTATATATATTTCAAGGTTCTAGGTCCCAGCCCTGTCTACCATTTCATCTTTGAGCTGGAGCTTATTGACCAAACCCTAAGGAGGATCCACTGATGGTTACCTCAGCTAATCCCTGGCCAGTGATTTCTCTCATTAACCGCGTAATCACCGCTTTAGTCCGCCCACGTAGTAATTTATGCTCGTTAGTTGTTGTGTACACTGTATGACAAAGGTCCTTCTAGCCACGGTGACTATGATTTTGGGAAAAATAAGATAAATTATGCTAACAATTGCTATGACTTATACTAACTAAGTATAATATTGTTTTAATAGATAGAGGGATTCAAGAGGAAGGTTCTTATGTATAATATACCGAAACAAAACGAGGGCGAGTCACTATACAATAAATACAAAAAAAGTAAATAATTTTTAATAATTCTTTACATTGAGAAGTCTCCCTTTTGTTTTCCCGCCAAGAAAAAGAAAATATCTGATACATTTCCACACACGGTCATCTGACCCCAAACTAAGTAAAGCTTGTACTATGGGCGTCAGAGACTGATTTACATACATATACACCGTGAAATTTTAGTGGTTGTTTTCCCGCAGTAAAATGATTCTATCTTAGTAGTACAAAAGATGTGTGCAGTTCTTTTTTGGTAAAATCAATAAATGCCGGTTTTACGAAAGGTTTAACCGTAACTCGAAAGCACGTTCGGACCGCTTTATGACTTAGGGTGTAGAGCTTCTTTAGCTTTAAGCATCGATTTCATGCGGCAAGCAGTACCTGAATACGTCACATCTTCAAAAACAACGATAGCTTCTCGTTTTCGAGTTGGAAAAATAAAATTCTGAAAAATCGAAAAAAAAATTTTTTTTTTTTGCCGAATAATTTGCATGATTCGATAGTATTAGTACTAAAGGCAAATCGTTCTGCCACGGGAAAACAACCACTCAAATTTCACGGTGTATATATACATATAAGATTATTCGTTCCTAGTTGTGCAGGTCAATGAAACACGTGTTGCTCTGAAATACCAAAGAATTTTATTTTACAATAATTAATCTCAACTTACGATATGACAAATAAAGTAAAAAATAAAACATACCTGAAATACCAAAGAAACGACATTAAAGTTCATTCCTAACAATGCCCGTTTCTCACAACTAAAAACATTAATCTTGAATCTCTCATTTGAAAATAAAATTATAAATTATCGTAAAAAGATTTGTTAGTAATTATGACATATTAAATTAATCAAACCTTGACACGACATGTCAGCAGCCAGTGCTGCTTTATGGCGATACTTTTTGAAAAAGAGGTTAAAGAAATGTTACATATTTCTTTACATCTCCCCCCTTTGGAAAGAAAATTCAACCCTGAATTTTCTTCATTAATTCCTTACAACGTTGTGTATGTCATCTTCTTTATATATCTTCTTTATATAGTGGAATAAGTTTTGTAATGTGGAAAAGATTTGATTCTATTTTTCTATGTCCAGTATTGACTCTGTAAACCGATTTAGAAACTTTTTCTATAATTTGATACGGTCCAATTTTTAACTCGTCCAACTTTTTCCTGTTCAGCCTGTTCCCATTTTCCACATATACCATGTCTCCAACATTCAATTCAAATTCTTTCCTATTCTTATCAAACAACTTTTTATTGTAATTGTGTGATTTAATTGTATTCCTTAAAGCATCTGCTCTGTCCCTTATCCAGTCATTTTGTGTTTTTCCTTTCTTGAGCTCTTGTGGTAAAATCGTAATATCCGTACAATATAAAAGATACCTTGGGGCATATCCAGTCACTGAGTGAATAGTGTTATTATATTTGTCAACGCATTCATGAGCTACCGTTGTCCAGGCTCTATTATTTCCGTCTTCATTTATCTTGCAACGTATTTTGTTTACTAACGTTTGATTCAGTCTCTCATTAAGACCATTCGAGAACGGTGCATTCACTGCAGTGAACACTAGATCTATTTGTTTCTCCTCTAAGAATTTCTTAAATTCTTTCGAATTTATGCCTGGATACTGGTCAGTGAGAAGCATTCCGACATCTTCGCTTTCTGTTATATTATTTACAAGTTTAATAAAATCGTATGCATTTTGAGTTTTTGACGTTACGATAACTGCGTATCGTGTAAAGTGATCTACTAATAAATGAAGGTACTTTTTTGTGGATCTTGAACCACCAAAACCTCCTATTGTATCTATTGATATTATTTCAAATGGCTTTGTTGCGGGACCCAGATGAGACATTAATCCAAATTTCTCTTGACCTCTTGATTTATTTTTTATGCAAACTTCACATCTTTTACAAATTTCTTTAATATTTTTTGTCATGTTTTTAGCTATATAAAGAGGATTGAGTGTTTTCTGCAGCTGTTGGGTTCCAATATGACAAAGACTTCTATGTACATCTCTTATAAGTTTTTGGCTAAATTCTTCTGACAAAATAATTTTTTCCTTGTTTCTGACTTTTTTATAGTATACGTTTTGCTTTCGTATGACTCTGTCCTTATTATTTTGTATTTCTTCGTTCTCATTCTGATCAGTAAGAATATCTTCTATACTAATTAAATTGACTACCTTTAGCTGTTCATATTTATTTTCATCAGATTCCAATACGGGGTTTCTGCTGAGGCAATCTGCTTCCAAATTATTTTTCCCTGGGGCGTACTTTATATTAAAATCATATTGCGACAGATAGTACATCATATCACCGAGTTCCTCGTCGGTCCTTGATTTCAAATTCATATTTTCCAATGGCTTATGATCAGAAAAAACAGTGAATGATTTTCCTATAAGCCAATATTGCCAGTATTGCACTGCTTCTTTTATGGCTAAACATTCCAAATAAATTGCTTTTTTCTTTTTCTGGGCTCCATTTAACTTCTTAGAAAAGTAAGCTACTGGCTTTTCTATACCATTAGGTTGAGTCTGTTTCAGAATAGCTCCAATCCCTCTAAAGAAGCATCTGTGTAGATTTTAATTGGAAGATCTTTATCATAAATTTCTAAAACTGGTTGGGAGCAAAGCATTTCTTTTATTTTATCAAATGCTTTTTGACATTCGTCAGACCAACTGAATTTATGATCTTTCCTAAGTAAACTATGCAACGGATCTAGAATTATTGCGCGCTTTGGAATGTATTCATGATAATAGTTGATCTTTCCTAGGAACTGTCTGACATTCTTTTGTGTTTTTGGGGTAGGGAAATTTCTTATTGAGATTAAATTATCATTCAACGGCTTTATAGAATTATTTCCTATTATATGACCCAGATATTTAACGGAATCTGCGGCAAAAGTGCATTTGGTAAATTTTAGTTTAAATCCTTCTGTCTGAATTGCTTCTAATAGCTGTTTTAGATGTTGAATGTGAAGGTCGTACGATGTTGAAAATACTAATATGTCATCTATATAATTGACAGCAAAATCAGTAAGCTTATGCTTTCTAAGTATATTGCTTAGTATCCTCTGAAATATCGCAGGAGCTGTCTTTAGGCCAAATGGTAGACAAGTCCATTGAAAATGTCCTTCTTGAGTGACGAACGCAGTCGTTTTCCTGTCTGCAATTCTTAGAGGAATAGACCAAAATGCGGAATTTATATCTAGCGTGGAGAAATAGCTACAATTTCTAGTTTTTATCATAAGGTCTTCTATCAACGGAAATGGTTGAGCTTCAGGCACTACTATTTTATTTAATTCTCTAAAGTCAATACATAATCTGCACCTTCTATTCTCCTCTCTTTTGAATGCTAAGGTAACTGGAGAAGCGAACGGACTATAGGATTCTTCGATGAGTTTATTGTGTAGTAGCTTAGATATTTGCTCTTCTATTTCTTTTTTGTCTTCTATACTGCATCTATAAGGTCTTTTGCTACAATATTTATCCACCAATAAATCTATTCTAGCTTCGTATCCATTGACTGTTCCGATATCGTATTTATTTCTTGCAAATACTGTACTGTATTTATCTATCAACTTATTGATTTCAGATTTTTGATATTCATTTAGGTGTTCTATTTTGACATCAAAATCTTCTTCTTTAACATGTTCATTAAAATTTACTTTAGCCTCTGTAAGCTCTTCTTTATGATATTTTTCCATATTATGTTCATATACACCTTTTTGAGTAATTATTAAATCTTCACTTTGCATCAGTTTGAACTTCTGTATCATATCTAATCCGATCAAAAAATCATATTTGAAATTTTCACCATCAATTATGTATACTTCAACATTTTCCTCTATATCTAATATTTTTATTTTTATATTTATTAACCCACTGGTTTTCTTGACACCATTAATAGTAACTAAATTAGCTGTATTCACATTGTTACCTTTATTTTTCAGTTTCAAAAGTTTGGCATTAATCAACGACACATTTGAACCTGAATCATAGATTCCATATATCTCTAATTGATCATTTAATACCAGTTTGACTTTTATTAATGGTGTCACAGTTAGTTTTTTGGATAAGCCTCATTTAATTCAGCTTCTATAACAGAATTATTAACATGTTTTATATTTCTACCTTTCGTTTTCTCATCTTCTTTAGTCTTAAACCAACAGGCAGATTCAGGATGATAGCGAACTCCTTTATTCAGCTTTTCACATTCTTGACATGGGGTACAATCTCCATTTTTGCTACTGGTTTTTACAGTTCTATATCTTGTGTAGTACTTAGGTATTGGACTACTCTTCTTACTAACCATGTGCTCATACTTCCTTACTTCATTAAATAAGTCAACCGTATCTTTCAATGCTTCTCTGTCAATTTTCGTAAGAATATATTCCGGCAAACCAGCAGCAATAAGATCAATGAGTGTTCCTGAATCAATTGAGTTTCTCATATCGAGTAACAATTTTTCTTTTCTTATAGCATAATCCACTAATAATCCTTCTCTATATTTAAATGCTAATGCATATGTAATATGATTCCAACCTTTGTTTGTAAAAGATGCGCAGAACTTATCTCTCCATAAGGTCCATTCTGCTTTCATGGTAAGTTTAATCATCATGGAACTATACCAGTCTACACAGCTTTTATCCATAAATAATCGTAGTATTTCGATTCTTTTCTCATCGCTTACCACATCAAAACGCACACATTCTTGTTCAAAAATATCAATCCATTGCCTTGCATTTGAATTCCTAGATGTAAATTTCTCAATAACGAATTTTTCAGCTATACCCTTTAAATTTTGTTCTTTTGGCTCCTGCTTGTTTTCTACTAATTTTTCAACTAATTTTCCTAAGACTTCTATCTGAGTACTTTGCGCACTTGCAGTTAGTTTTTGTTCCACCTCCTCTAGATATTGGTCTCCAAATTGTATATTACAGTCTTCATCCATATAAATTTTGCTAAGTTCTTCCGTCATTGATATCCAAACTCTTCGGATCTGATATCTTTTCTTCAGACTATTTTTAACCTTGATATAGGCATCGGTTTTTGTAAGTTCCTTATGATAACTTACAGGTTGGAGATCATCCGGAATAATATATACTTTATCTTCACTTGTAGTTATGGAGGTTACACAATAAGTGTTCGATTTTCCGTCACTTGACGGTAGTATTGAAAACTCAAAACGAAATTTCTCCATTGTTTTCAATCTTGTTGTTAGAAATCAAAAACAAAATGTCGTTTTATAAGATTATTCGTTCCTAGTTGTGCAGGTCAATGAAACACGTGTTGCTCTGAAATACCAAAGAATTTTATTTTACAATAATTAATCTCAACTTACGATATGACAAATAAAGTAAAAAATAAAACATACCTGAAATACCAAAGAAACGACATTAAAGTTCATTCCTAACAATGCCCGTTTCTCACAACTAAAAACATTAATCTTGAATCTCTCATTTGAAAATAAAATTATAAATTATCGTAAAAAGATTTGTTAGTAATTATGACATATTAAATTAATCAAACCTTGACACGACATGTCAGCAGCCAGTGCTGCTTTATGGCGATACTTTTTGAAAAAGAGGTTAAAGAAATGTTACATATTTCTTTACATAAATACATACTTAAATACATAATCACACCCAGACACGGAACAAACACCGATGTTCATCACACAAATATTTGTCTCGAGTGGGAATCGAACCCACGACTCTTGGAACCGCCAGCCACTAACCACTGTTCCACCGAGTCAGTCAAGTTTTTGTTTTTGTCTTGTTTTATAAGTATCACGCACGTAATGATCTGAAAAATTATAGTCTTTTGATAATTTCTATTTTAAGTCAAAGGTTTGAAATTCTCTGAAAAGTCGAATGAACCCATAGAAATACGAAAAATATTTATAGACAGGTCAGCATGCCTCCGAATAAAAACATTCTCCCCAATCTTCCGGCGGTAAGTCAATAAACCTGAAAAATATATTTCTATTATTTTTATAGACTCTAATAAGGCTTGTACATAATTAGTATACAGATAGGAATAGGAATGGACGATATACACATAGACCTTACATGTCTCTTTAACTTAGCTTATGCGAATACCTACAACTTATCTCATTTTTATTACTATACAAAATGAGTTATAAATCAAAATGGAATATAAAATGAAGGCATTGTATTATCTTCTCTGAGTTGTTAGCGAAAGTTTAAAATGCGCCAATTCAATTAAGGTATGATGGATGCATGGAGAAGCTAAAAGTTATCAACTTTTTTAATCTTGCATCATGCAGAACTTTATTTGATGTTTTCTATAGCTACCAGAGGTACGTTTCCTCTATTACAATAAAGGTTCATCGGGTCGTTTGGTATTCTAAAGCTGTTTCGCAAACTCTAAAATTGTCTCGTGTACAGTATTTTTCAATTGCAAAGAAATTTTGAAATATGTATAAAAATGAAAACAATTGCCAAAAAAATTATTGCCTATTGATACCAAATTAAATTGCAAAGACTATTCTAATAATAAGTAATTCCTAAGTATGTAAACAACCAAAACAATTGGCAAAACTTGGTATTGCCTATTGATACAACAAACCCCGTTGAATGGGGTCAAAAAGTCCCACAAATCGTAGCAATCACCCCGGGGTCGACAGCACGGAGTCAACATCCCACTTTCTCACAACGCGTGGTCCCCAACTTAGCCGGGGGTGTAATAAGCCGATGTTAGCCATAAAGGTGCTCACGTGTTTTCTTAGGACACGCCAGTACTTTCATCACGAGAATGCGCATACTCAGCCAGAGTGTTACTTAGTTTTTGGGTTTATGGTAAGTGAATTATGAAATGTATGGGTAAGTAGATTGCGTAGTTTTGCTAATATAATAAGTTAGTAAGTTTATTTTGTTTATGACTTTGTTAGACAAAGAAAGCCTCTGATATTACTACAAAGTTTATAAAACATGGACGTTGCGCTGTCTGTTTGTCCCTACGAAAGCTCAGCTCTTTAAAAGCGCTACAGAATTTAATGTAGATTTTTTAGTGCGGGAGTGATTGAAGAAATAGGAATCCGACGCGAGAATAAATATCTGTTCACTGCTCAATCATAAATACAAAATGGAAATACAGAAATTGTGGTCTATGTTAAATGAGTCTCACGCTCCATACAATCTAAGTACCAGCGGGTAATGAAAACGCTGTAGTAATGATTTTACTAGTGTGTTCATTGTGTCATAATTGTATAGGTAGCTGCTATTATACAAAGACGCAGAGTACGTAGCAAAACTAGGTATTACATTGCATTGCTTACCTACCAGCCCATTCATAGCGAAAGACATACATAAAATCTATCGACGGTCCCTACGTATAAAAGGACATGTAAAAAAAGAGGTTTTTTTTTTATTGCATTTTTCGCAATTATTTATCTTTATGCATACGCCCATATAATTTTTTTTTTCTAAATATTAATACTTTTGCCAATTTAAGGAACGTATAAGAGAACATGTGTGATAATTACAAAGAAGCAATGTCGTAGATGCGGATATCTATACATATCCTTTTGTACTCGGTTTTAAAATGCGCGCCAAATGTAGCGAGCGCGGTCATGTCAAACATAACGTCATTTACGGGAGATTCCCCAAAAAACGTGTCGATTCGTGTTAATGTGGTAAAAAGATACAAGTTCTGATAAAATTTCTTGGAATAAAATAAGAGAAGTAAAAATTTTATTTTAAATTTAAGGGGCTCATCCAAACATTGTTTTACAACATCTCCGAAGAAAGCTATAGAACTCTAAACTGCGAACATAAAAAATAAAAATAAAGAAAAATACTAGGGGAGTAAAGAAGAAGGAAGTTCTTATTCTAGAGATATTATACAAAGAGGCATTTCCTATCACTGACGTAAAATACAAAGGCTTAACACATTTATGTGATACAATGATTATTCCAAAAAGTTATCATATTTTCTATAAGAATCTTAATCATGGTAAAGAAGAGGAAGGTCAAGATGAAGAAGATTAGAAATTGATTACCTACGTCTATGTGCTTTATTTATAAAAATTGTGTGCGTTTTAGAATATAATAATTCAATTAGTAGAATAAACCTGTGATTATTTTTTGTCACATATACTGAAATTACTTATTAATTGTCAATGATAAGAGAAACTGTGGTTCACAATGAGACAATAATAGTAAGAATAATATTCATCTTTATTATTATTATTATTATAGTCTGAATAAATACATACATACATACATACATACATACATACATAAAATCACGCCTTTTCCCCAGAGGGGTAGGCAGAGATCACTTCCTGCCATGTACTACGATCATGGCACACCACTTTCGCTTCTTTCACATCCGTCATTCTCTTCATGCATGCTTGTCGATTACGGGTACTTTTGGTTTGACCCTTCTTCAAAATTTGGCCTATTTGGTCATGGAAGGTCTTTTTTGGCCTTCCCCTGTCGACATTTCCATTTATGCTTCTTCTATGTATCCCTTTCGTTAATCGTCTCTCATTCATCCTCTCAATATGACCAAACCATCAAAGCATACCTTTCTCAACCTTAGTCACTACATCTTCTTTCACACCACAACGTTCTCTAATTATTTTATAATTCTATGAAGATTTTAGTTTCACTTCTAGCATAGTTCTAAGTGCTCGCATCTCTACTGCGTTTATCCTTATTACTGTCGTGCTTCTTCTGCCATACCCAACTTCCGCTTCCGTACATTAGTGTCGGGATCAACACTCCTCTATGAACCGCCAGACGTGGCTTTTTGGACACTCTCTGACTGTTCACAAAGGTGTGCAACGCTCCGTCTGAATAAAGCTGTGATTATTTTTTGTTACTTATACTGAAATTACTTAGTAATTATTAATGATAAGAGGAACTGTGATCTACGATGAGACTACAAATAAATATAAAAAAGTTGATTTTTTAGATGATTGTCACTTAAAATAAATAACTCTTTAATATAAATACTTGTACTTAAAATAATTAATTAATACTGACACTAAAATAAGATTTTATTTATAAACCGGTTTCTCAGTAATAATTTTATTATGGACTTGTCTTTTTTACGTTTGGCTCTATACTTGTGCCGTATTAAACACTAGCAACGTAAAAACAGACATGTCTCCATTAATGTACAGTTTATACTTAAAGATAGTTATCTAAAGATTTTTAAGGTATGGTTCTGAAAATAATGACAGTAATTTATATTTTCATTAAACATTGACTTGAAAAATAATTTAATTTATTGAGTTGGTATTACCCAAGTATATACAGGTATCTTAGATATGTCTTGTATTTTTTCATTTTGATAACAATGTAGAAACGGGCAACTGTCAGTTTTATCAAGTAAATTAATAAAAATTAAATATGTACCAATACCGTAACAAACTTCCTCAAACTTATAAAACTTTGGAGAAAAAATATTATTAAAATTGTTCATACCGTAATTTGTAGAGAGATTTGAACCTTTATTACGCTCTCCTGTAAACCTATGTTTTTGACATGTCGCTTTATACGTAGGGACCGTCGATCTACTCTGAATCAAAGAAAAAAACAAAAACACGATAACTTTATTACCGTATCGAAATCGTCTAAATAAATACCCCAAATCGTGGTTTGGCCACGTGTGAAGAGATATCTATCTAGGTATATATCTACAGAATCTATGCAGATACCCGGATTGTTTAAAAGTAATTTCTGAAGACTCACCCCCTAAAATTGTGGTTGTAAGCGATCGTAGTAAGAGCATACAAGGTTGTCTTACTTTCTCAAGCCCAATCACGTGATTCACGTTATCAAATGATCCCCATTCATACCTTTACGTCAACCAACTGTTGGTATTGCTAGGCAATTTCAAACTTTACCTCATCGAGATAAGGTCTGTTATCTTGAAGTCCAAGAATCAAGTCAAGTGTTGATGTTGCTGTGGGATTAGCAACCTTACTGCTTGGTGGTAAGGGTGTGGGTGAGAGATGTCTTTGGAGTTGGATCGGCCGTGAAGCCACAAACGCCAGAGCATCCACAATAGCCGATCTTCGCAGGATGGACGCTAAACGCTGTCTTCCTTTTTGTTCTAGGTCTAAGCGATAAGAGTCTGAATCAATGACAAATCTGTGGCACTTTTACCAATGTATAAACGAAGGTTTTATAATGTATTATTTTTGATAACTGAACCTACACAATATACAACTATTTTATTTATTTAGGTAGACACACATTTTAAATGTTGATCAGAAAGATCTAATTAAAAAACAACATGTACAACGTATTAATTTTTACACCAGAAACGTTACCCTAACCCTCATCATCCGCTCGTATATGGATACGTCCCCACTGCTTGCGCACGGGCCTACCCTAAACTAGGGCGATAAGGCCTTTGTCAAACTCCCTGGCCAAGTGCGGTTGACTACTACAACCTAAGAATTTATTCGTAGGTGTGCAGGTTTCCATTAAACCTTCACCGTTAAAGCGTTGAATAATTGTACATATTAATTTCAAATTTGAAAAACACAGTGGTACGATGCGGAGTTTCAACTGGCATCCTCTCGCATGGCAGGCAACGACCTTAACCACTCGGGCTATGACGCTTTTTTTTAACCCTATTAACATTAAATTATAATAAATCACAAGACATGACGGGTTTCAGGTGAATTAAGGGTTCAAATGAAAGCGTTTGAAAAGAAAGGTACGGCAGATAAAAGGTTTGTTTTCACAATCTACGTTACATACAGAGTTGTTAATAATGGACGTCTAATGCGTCTATACAAGATATGAGTTGAATAATATAGTAATCTTCGATAGGAACTTGGCCCGCTGTACGTTCTATCTTGGACTACACCAGTGGCCTGATCACCAGTCTGATGACGTGGGACACATACACACCCGAATCACACTTCTCAGACCTCTGACTCAGTGCTTAACGCATTCGCCCACGACACCATCTCTTTACCTTATCGCCCGCCCTTCATCGCTGAAATAAGTTGCTTAATACCTTGGCAGGGCTTAATTTGTTAATAAACCTAATTGCTTGAGGCGGAAACAGTCAATTTTCTTATTTAATACGATTGTCGGCGAATTTAGGCGAGTTTTAGGTGAATCATAGTAATTCGTTGAACTTACTGACGCTTTTTAATGGCCTATCTCGAAACCTACAATTTCAAGTACATAAATCCTAAAGTCAATAACTTATCTATACGTATATTTTGCACCTGTATGTGTACATATCGTCCTCTTCGATAGATACCATGTGAACCTACACTTAGTAAACAAATAATCTACGGGAAGAATCTATGAGATAAATAACGCCAGAGGCGTATCAATAAAACTGTAGATTTTATACTTATAAAATTACAATAAACGATTACTCTATTCAATTCTAAAGTAATGCTTATCACAGAAGCAGTGTCTAATCAATGAATGTTAGGTATGTTGTCGGTTAGTGAATATCTGTTACATTTTACAAAATAAAGTTTTCAGCAAAAGGTCCAGTGAGTCCTTGAGCGTTGCGTAGTAACCACAGATAACGTTAACATTGGTCCCGAATAAACCTCGAACAGATCAAACGATCTGCAATCAAGTGAAGTTTACGCAGGGCCAACGTCATCCAAGCGTATTTATTGTCGCGCTGTCCGAACTAAATGCATAGAATATTGTTTTAATTTGTTTGTTTACATTAAACGAATGCTCTCTGCATTCGTAGTGTTAGTAAATTTTCCTGAAACGCGCGCTTGACTCGTACTTCCGGCGCGGACAAAGAATTCAAATTACACACAGATGGTTCCAACTCAAATATTATCATTTATACACTGGAACATACCTAGCATCTCAGTTCAATGCGACTGTTTAAATAAAATATTATACCTAGTAGGCTACTTACTAAATTAAACATAGTCTACTGGGCGCAATTAACATAGCTAATGAGTTTTCCTTTTTCATTTTCCAAGCAAGTGGTTGCTAATGAGAATTATGTTCCCGCCTTGATGTTTACAATATTGCCAAAATTAGGTTGGCTGTCCATACAATTAAGATGAATACTATGGTCCCGGCCTACAGTTATATTTTAAAGGAAAATGTTAATGTAAGCTAAAACCTTAAATGATCATTTTCCTTTTATGAATTGAAATTGGTAAAGCGCTTATTGGGAATAACATTATCTTGTTATTAAGTTTACGACAAATTGCACTTACTGCATACCTATAACAAAACAAAATTAAAAACTTTGTGAAAATCTTATAAATAAAGTGAAAACGTCATTACTTTAGTGACTCTCGTAGGACTCAGCCGAATCCATTGATATAGGTTTGAATTATAAAAATCGTTCTAGGCTTTAGGTCTGAACGTGTATAGTGCTTCAAAGAGTACATACTTTGCGTTGCGCAGTCGGGTATAATTAAATAAGATTATACATATTGCGTACATATATGTTTAATGGCATTTAATGAAATCGCATTTTAACTGTTTTTTTTTTCGTATCAGATAATGTTAACAAAATGACATCGTCTCATATTCATGCCTATCAGAACACAATAAATAAATAATAAATATCTGGGACATTTCCACACACGGTCATCTGACCCCAAACTAAGCAGAGCTTGTACTATGGGCGTCAGAGACTGATATACATACATAGATATTTTTAAATACATACTTAAATATATAATCACACCCAGACACGGAACAAACACCGATGTTCATCACACAAATATTTGTCCCGAGTGGGAATCGAACCCACGACTCTTGAAACCGCCAGCCAGGGTCACTAACCACTGTTCCACCGAGCCAGTCAACGACAACTAATCGCACCCTCTGCAATTCATTTTAGTCTGTGACGTGCGCCTGCGCATATTATAAAGCAATAAAGGTCGCGCACACAGTCCACCCGACCGGTCAGTCTGCCATCGACGCGCGAGTCGGACACCGCCAGCGCGCGAAACGAGTTCCAATCACAAAATCAAAATGTTATTCCTCATCGCAGTTTCCGTGCTACTTGCCAGTGCCAACGCGAAATTCTACACAGACTGTGGTATTTATTTGTTTTTTTTTTCACTCCATCATTGTCTCTGGCAGCCATTGCGGCAAATTAGAGTTCCTGCTACAATTTGTTTTGAAAGAGCCTTGATTACTGTTCTAAAATGAGTCAGTAGTGCGTTTTTACAACTGCGCAACGGCGATTTACGAATTGCATGTGTGTCCATCCGCCTAACTATAGTATTATGTGTCTGTGGCCTAACTGAACCAATATGATCCTCATTGTTGGTTACCACAATAAACTCCACGTAAATTATCGTCGTAATCGACTATTATATGAATTCATACTCGACTCGCCTTATTTATAAAAGTTTATTACATGTTTATAGCTGCCGAACGCATTGTTCCCTGTACTTTCATCATAACTTGATAACCTATTCCAAACATTACGGTCATAAAATAGCTAACCAATGATACTACAAGGTAAAATATAAATCATATTTATTGTGTGTAAATTTGAACTGGTACTGGTTCAACGAACAAGACAAGATAGTAGACTACATAAATTACATTGTAGATGTCATAACCAAAACAATATATTTAATCCTTAACCTTTGACGTATCATCGTTATAAACTAAATGAACCTAAAAAATATGCCCAAATGTGACCCCAGTTTTATTCTAAGCTTCTACATATTCACATAGATATAATAAGTTTTCAATAATAATTCACATCTACCTTTATTTCAAGAATAGCCAACATAATTACCAACCAAGTCATTTTCTTTCTTTAAAAAAATGCGAAATGATCACAATATACTCTCTTCATATCAGGTCAATATAGTATCTAAATATGCATACACGCACCTAGGTACTGATGAAATTAATGTAGATAAAAATATTATTTATATCGTAGGTATTAATTTATTTATATTTACGGAAAATTACACAAAGATTAGCATAAATTCAATTACATCTGAAACCTAATTGTTATTTTAAATTTAACTTTAGGAAATTCAAACGAAAACCATGCCGCATAAAATATCATGGTCATCTCAATGACACCGGTTCAGTACCATATACCCTACCCGCAACGTCGATAAAAAATACTCGAAATATTAACAAAAACATGCTCCGCTATTATCAAAAAACGCCACGATATTAGGCCAAAATTAGAGTTATCAAGGGGTGTATTAGGAATTTAAAAATGGGCATCGGTAGGTATATGTTACCCTTAACCGGGCCCAGCATGTTGTATTCTTTCATTGGTTTTGGACCTTATTTGAGGTGGTCAAGGACCAAAATAATGTGGGCTCTAGGTATTGTACCAAAGCCTGGTTAGGGGTTAAAGAGCTGTTATTACTAAACTACTTTATAAAATTTACCTACATAGATGATGGAGTGGTTATATCAGTCTGTATGATTCCATAGCGCACAACTAAGTGTACCAGGCCCCGTAGACAAAGTAACAATATCGAAACGATAACTAAGTTCGAAAAGAATAAAATCTTTGGGTTTGACATTGGACGCGATAAATCACGTGGTCAATCCCATACATTTTGGTCCTTTAGAACATCGTTATCGTTTCGATATTGTTACTTTGTCTAAGCCCCTAGAAACACTAAGTTAGTCGATGCCCATTCTTAAACTGACTGAAATTAAGAGGTCGTAATACGACTTTACCGCCTCTACGACGAGGTAAAGTCTTGTGAAAAAATCTTATAAAGTAGGAGACTGCTTAAAAGCTGCTCGCATGGACATCAAATAATTATATAACTTGTGCAATTTTTACTTTATTGTTTTTAAACAAAGAAAAATATTTAATGCACAAAATAACATTTACAATAATAACAAGGCATGTCACACAAAATAAAATTATGACTAAGGTATTATACTAACACGTAAAAAAAATTCAAAAATTAAAAAAAAAAACTAAGCGTAAGTGGTGTGCTAGGACCGTAGCACAACCGGAAGTGATCTCTGCCTTCCCCTCTGTGAAAAAGGCGTGATTTTATGTAGGATATGTATGTAACTTGACGTTCAAAAGATTTTCTTGAAAATAAATTATTTCATTTAATTTCATTCTGACGTTAATACATAGATTGTTGTGTCGAATGTCTATCTCATTTAACTATCACAAGACAACATGACAATGAAAGTGAGTTCTTTGTTTCCAGATAAAGACACAAGTTCAAAGTTTACGTTCGCGATTTGCGCGTTATCTTTGTGACTGTGACTAACAAACAGTAGTAATTTATTGGCATTTTAATATTAGGTAAACACGTCAAAGAAATTGTATTAATAGTTTAGGTAAATCAGCAATTATAAATTTTTACGAGGTAGATAAGAATCTCTAGTACTTTCCATGTAGTTTTTAAATGTAGTTAACTTTAGAAACCAGACACCCACTCAAATTTAATTCCGGTAATAGCAATAAATCAATCAATCAAGCTCACCCAATTGAACCCATTGATGCCAAATGTCGTAGTAGAACAACAAATGCTACCTAATTCACTCAGTTGTTAATTTTTAGTTCAATTTCATACCAATTTTTTTTTTTCAATGACATCCCGTAGTCATTTGGCAGAATACAATAGTGTAAAGTTGTCAGCTATATATTATAAGACTATAATACCAATAGTTACTATAAGAATAAATCTCGTAATTAAAATTATAAAAAAAACTAGTTCTGATTCCGAAATAGGTTGCTATTTAAGCAATTATGTTACGGATATCAGAAACAACTGTGACAACACAAATATAGGTACTTTAATCTTTTTAATAACACACTCAGATACAGAACAAACACCAACGTTCGTCACACAAATATTTGTCCCGGGCGGGAATCGAACCCATGAATACTAGTTGGCTGAACAAGTCATTTCATGAACCACTTGAATCATTTTTCTGTTAAAACTTAGCCCGGCACTAGTAAAAGGTTTCATTTCATTTGTCTAGGAAACCAACAACGGCGACCTAGATGCCTATGTAAAAATCACAGAAGTGGATGTATAAGCAATAGGTCTATCAGCTTTCAGAAAGTGTCTATCTGTACAAGTTTCAAACTTATAACATTCATCTTACTAACTGCCGAATATAATTAATTAGATGTATAAATAATTTATGATTTATTACATCTCTGACATCATTTCTGACATCTATTCCGAATATAATTAATTAGATGTATAATGTATAATTTTGTTATTAATTAGATTAAATATTACAACTAAGTTTAAGCGTGAACATTCATAAAAAACATGAGCGTTTTGAATTAGGATACGTAGGTTCCATCATCACTGAATTATCTAATCATCATTTTAAGTATTTGGCGCTAAAACCATTTTATATGGTTATCGTTCGATCATATGGGACATATGGGAATCGATCGAACAAAAATGATGCAGTCGAAATAGCAAATATTGCTAATTTAATTAAATATCCGAACAACATTTATCACAGCGTTTGTCGCCCGTTAGAAACCATTTTTGCACGATTCGCTTATTCATATTACTACGTGTGATTTATCACGTTCTGCTTTCGCCGGTATTGGAATACTTGCAGGGTAATGGCGTATTCCACGATGGTATTACCAAGAAATAAATTAAACATCGACCACTCGTCCGGAGACATGAGCATAGAATGTTATTTCTATTTTACAAATGCAATACCTACTCGTAATTCTTCGCTGCCGGTAATAAGTAGTGAAAAAAAATGCATTTGCTGTAAAAAACAAACGTTTAAAGACTGTAAATCAATAAGTTACACATTATTTCTGATTTTGCGTTGAATATTAAAAACTGGTTCCTTCTAGAAGGGTTCCTTATATGTATACTATAAAAAAATTGTTAATTGTGAGGCATTCGCAAATCTATACTAATATTATAAAGCTGAAGAGTTTGTTTGTTTGTTTGAACGCGCTAATCCCAGGAACTACTGGTTCGATTTGAAAAAATCTTTTTGCGTTGTATAGACCATTTATCGAGGAAGGCTTTAGGCTATATAACATCACGCTGCGACCAATAGGAGCAAAGAAACAATAGAAAATGTGTAAAAAAACGGACGGAAACGCGGACGTAGTCGCTGGCACAGCTAGTATTACATAAATGTATGAAGTTATTTATTAACTCTGAATGTCTTAATTAAATATTTACACATCATTACATTTTACTGTGATTTTACTAAGTAATATAAATAACTAAGTTAAATTATGTTGAGAAAATATCAACGGTCTACCAAATGTGATTAACGAGGCAGAGGCAGAGCCAATTGATAGAAAGACAATAGAGGCATACCGTAGCTAAAGTTTTCACTTTAGCCTAAAAATCACCTAAGTGGCTTCGAGTCGGGGATCAGTGTTATGTTCATTATTTTTAGCTGATATCGTTTGAAGCAACATTAACTACAAAAACGTTATTTTCTGCTCGCAATTCCAAATGATCATCATTATTTTGACTAACTACACTTTTATTGTCATGAAGTTCTAAAAACTATGAAGCTAATTATTGCCTGTTGTAGATTTTTATATACTGGCTCGGTGGAACAGTGGTTAGTGACCCAGGTTTACTACCTACGGTTCCAAGAGTCGTGGGTTCGATTCCCACTCGGGAAAAATATTTGTGTGACGAACATCGGTGTTTGTTCCGTGTCTGGGTGTATTATTAAATATATTTAAGTATATTTGTGTATCCAGTGTTGATTCTGATACCTGTAACACAAGTGCTTAAGCTACTTACCACGGGATCAGATCAATGTAGGTATGTGATGTTGTGAAATATTTATTTATTTATTTTTAAATTTGGTGGCCATCATAATTGTTGAATGAATGAAAGTATACTTTCCCGGTTTCGAAGCTCTTGTTCCATAATGATAAGAACAGAAATAAACCATATCTGTGAAAATGTCAAGGTTGGGGATATGTAATAAGCTAGAACCCTGGGACAGGCATTTTTTAGGGTCTCTTTGAAACCCTTCAGTTAGAGAACCCTAAAAGATAGTCCTAAAGATACTTTCAATTAATGTTTCAGAATAGGCGCGCCGCTTGTTTAATTCGTTCGAAGTATTAATTGCTTGGTCCGTTCGTTGTTTATGAGATTAAGCGCGTTTCATCTTAGCATCGGCAAACGCGTCTTTCGGTTTACTTGTTGATCTTTTGCTCGGATTAGGGTCAATGGGAAATGACAGTTTGTTTGTATTGAGTGCAGTACCTATTAATCCTACTTAATCAAGAGCACTCTCAAATATACGTAGGTATCCAACGTGAACACTGATTCTGTCAGCTGCTTTTGTCTTAAAGCGTTAGTGACCCGCCCTAACTTCGCTTCGGGTAAATCTTTCTTAGCGGATGCCTATTTCTAGGCACATACCTGCACCTGCATGCCATATTTCAGCCCGATCCATTCAGTAGTTAGGGCTGTGCGTTAATAGATCACTATGTCAGTCAGTCACCTTTGAGTTATATGATAAGTTATACTCATATAAACTTATTTGCCAAACAAATTAAAAGTGACAAGTAACAATTTGCACCTGAGGTGTCTAGAAAAATTATTCAAAGAGATCCTTAGACTCTACCATAAAAGATCCCGTACATTCGTAATAATGTGAACAAAAGGCCCATAAGTAACTTTGAAGACGAGAAAGAATGTCTATTTGTATTTATTAACACCATTATGTAATGCGATATCTGAAATAATTGTCCCAGCAAAATTGATGCACAAATAAAAGCCCTGATTATGTACCCCCGTTCCTTTGTACCCACATCCGATTAATTAATGTAAATAATAAGATAATCTCGTCATCCTGATGCGGCACATTAGACATGAGGGAGACGATACATTTCCTTTTTGCGTAGGATTTTACTTATTTATTTATTAGATAGTAAAGGCGAAAAGGGACGGCCGGCCGCGATTCGGTGTGTTACCCTTAGAGGGTACGTTACCCTATAAGGGTTCTGACACACGAGTAGCAATTTAAAGACATTTATACATAGTTTTGTTATCTGTGGCCGAGGTGACTTCCGAGCGACCAAACTTAGTTTTGGCTTGGTGCAGTATTTTTAGTATTTTATATATGTGATATGACAACACTCACTATCCAAATGGTTTTAAATGTATATACAGGGTGTCCCAAAAATAGTGTCAAGCGGAAGTCCTGAGATAGAACACCCTGTGAGGCATCCGAAACACCCCCATGTATGTTCCGGGATTTTTTATAGTTTTCGAGTTATGATGTTTTTCTAAACTTTTGAGAATAATTGCCTTAACCGACTAAAAATATTCTAAAGAAAAAGTATTTGACTTTATTGAGAAATTCTTTTGCAAATCAATTATCATGAGTTTTTCTTTAATGCCTAAAATATTTGCCTCCATAACTTATATGAAAGTTCCCAAAATGATGGTACAAACTGAAAAATTACGTTCTGTAAATAATGTCTTACAATTTCAACTTTAAATTAAAAATATTTGGAGGTAGCTGATGGCTCCTAAGTAACTTTAAAAACTGCGCCAGACTCTCAGCTTTTATAATCATTAATAAAAACTGGTACCCAATGGGCTACTTTTTCTGAAATCGGACTTCAAAGACAGAGAGGTGGGAAAAATCATAAAATTAGCCATTCGATTACGAAGTATTATTTGGACATTTTATCATTTATAAAGTTAAAAAGTTTGTTAACAATCTAAATTATCACAAAAATGCTAAGATTGAACCATTTGAAAGTATAATTTGTGATACTTTGAAAATAAATTAAGTTTTAAAAATGGGACCTTAAATGAAAAAAAAGGAAATGTTTTGATTATTTATTATTAAAAGTTTATTAGTAATCGCACTCAAAGTCCGTAAAGAAAGCAAAGTTCGGCAAGTTCTTCGTAACAACAGGATTCGTTTGGCATGCGAAAACAGTGTAAGCGCAATGAAACTTAAATTAAACAAAAAAATATGACAACGAAATGTTTGCATTTGAGTGCTCCTGTATTATAATAAGGTTTGTTAACAAACTCATTAACTTTAGAAATGATAAAATGTCCAAATAATACTTCGTAATCTAATGGCTAATTTTATGATTTTTCCACCTCTCTGTCTTTGAAGTCCGATTTCAGAAAAAGTAGCCCATTGGGTACCAGTTTTTATTAATGATTATAAAAGCTGAGAGTCTGGCGCAGTTTTTAAAGTTACTTAGGAGCCACGCAGCTACCTCCTGATATTTTCAATTTTAAGTTGAAATTGTAAGACATTATTTATAGAACGTAATTTTTCAGTTTGTACCATCATTTTGGGAACTTCCATATAAGTTATGGAGACAAATATTTTAGGCATTAAAGAAAAACTCATGATAATTGATTTGCAAAAAGAATTTCTCAATTAAGTCAAATACTTTTTTCTTTAGAACATTTTTAGTCGGTTAAGGCAATTATTCTCAAAAGTTTAGAAAAACAATCATAACTCGAAAACTATAAAAAATCGCGGAACATACATGGGGGTGTTTCGGATGCCCCACGGGGTGTTCTATCTCAGGACTTCCGCTTGACACTACTTTTTGGGACACCCTGTATAAAACCGCCGATGCATACTTTTTTTAAAGATCTAAAGCATTAGGTATGCTGCATTACGACATACAACGGGAAGCTACTTTGTTATATACTATGTATTGTATGTATTACGTACCTAAATTTAATAGCATCATAAAGTACCTTAGGTAACCTGACCCAACAATTATTCAATTCCTACGAAAAGAAAAATAAATATTTTCACTAATGCTTTCTACGCAAATATCATTTCGTGACCTATATTTGCAAAAGAAAGAACACATTTGCTTATTTTTCCCTGTAATTTTACATTCATGGAAGCGTATGCTTTTCTTTTGTTAGCAGTCAGCAACCATGTCTTGTTGACAATTGTTAAAGTAAAAGGAAATTGACTAGATAAGTATATAACTAAGCACATGTATCGTTCAATCCGTTACAATATGGAATAAGCAAGATACAGACAAGACATACTCGTAATCAACTAGAAGCAAAACTGTGACTTTAAATGGCTTGGTGGAACAGTGATTAGTGTTACCCACAGACACTACCTACGGTTCCAAGAGACGCGTGTTCGATTCCCACTCAAGACAAATATTTGTCCCGTGTGGGAATCGACTTCACGACCCTTGGAACCGTAGGTAGTGAACCTGGGTCTCTAACCAAACCACTGTTCCACCGAGCCAGTCAAAAGATAAAGTCATTTAAAGAGATTAATATGGAATACGCAAGATACAGACAGGACATAATCAACTAGAAGCAAAACTGTGACTTTAACTGGCTTGGTCGATGAAAAGCGTCGATGGCCGAGTGGTTAAGGTCGTTGCTTGCCATGCGAGAGGTCGCCAGTTCAAACCCCGCCAGGTACCAATGTGTTTTTCAAATTTGAAATTCATATGTACCATCATTCGACGCTTTAACGGTGAAGGAAAACATCGTGAGGAAACCAGCACACCCGAGAGATTTTTCAACGGTGTGTGAAGCCATGTCAGAGGCCTACGGGCGGCTTAAAAACTCTGACACCAGGTTGTTCATCAACCATACGATAAGAAGAAGGAGAAGTAGACTGGCTTGGTGGAACAGTGATTAATTACCCACAGACACTACCTACGGTTCCAAGAGTCGCGTTCGATTCTCACACAAATATTTGTCCCGTGTGGGAATCAACTTCACGACCCTTGGAACCGTAGGTAGTGAACCTGGGTCTCTAACCAAACCACTGTTCCACCGAGCCAGTCAAAAAGATAAAGTCATTTAAAGAGATTAATATGGAATAAGCAAGATACAGACAAGACATACTCGTAATCAACTAGAAGCAAAACTGTGACTTTAAATGGCTTGGTGGAACAGTGATTAGTGTTACCCACAGACACTACCTACGGTTCCAAGAGACGCGTGTTCGATTCCCACTCAAGACAAATATTTGTCCCGTGTGGGAATCGAATTCACGACTCTTGGAACCGTAGGTAATGAACCCGGCTCTCGAACCCCTGTTCCCCGAGCCAGTCAAAAAGATAAAGTCATTTAAAGAGATTAAGAATTTGTTCAGAGGCGACACATCTTGCCATATTACGTACGTACGCCCATATTTTTAATGTTAACTAAGTATGTAAGTAATAAATCATGTTGAGAAGAGCATGTATATTATTTACACAAATCTACTGTGCGAAGCTATCAAAAAGTACAAACAATATGTAGCTACCAAATTGTCTGAAAGATAATTTGTAACCGCAAACGAACCGTGCGTACATCAACAAATTTCTCTAGGTACTTACATCCTTACAAACATTAAGAATTCCAGTTTCTTTCTCGAGTGTAGTCTGAA
This sequence comes from Maruca vitrata, assembly GCA_039566165.1. NCBI lineage: Eukaryota > Metazoa > Arthropoda > Insecta > Lepidoptera > Crambidae > Maruca > Maruca vitrata. Next base: position 5,623,290 of record CM076926.1, read on the forward strand.
TAAATATGTAACTTCTTCAATAACGTCTATTATACCACTAGAGCTCGTGTGGTTAAATACTACAAAACTAGGCGCATAATAGGTATATTACCTCTCTTATTTCTCAGGCTAATGCGTACCTACCAAATTTAAATTGATTCTGTAGCGCTACCATGAGTTTTAAAGTGACAGACTAGATATCATCTATTTAAATGTCTATGAAAAACTTGTACAATGCCCGTAGCGGTAACGCGTAGAACTAAAATCGGTAGTATGAAAAAACAATCCGATAGGTTCTTAACGTGCGTAAGTTATCGATAGCTAACTCATGGTAGCGCTACTGTAGTTTTGGCGTCAAGGACAGACATACAGACATATAGAGTTAATCCTTTTCTTCACTACATAAAAAATCAAAGTTGCTTTCTCTGTTCCTTTATCCCTGTGTAGGTTAAGGTATGTTTAAATCTTTGAAACAACGCAATGGATTTTTATGCGGGTTTTTTTTAAAGATAGAGGGGTTTTTAGTGCGGATCACTAGTAAAGTATAAAGTAAGATTATTGTGTCACGTTACTTTAATTAATAGGTCTAATTTTTTTTTTCCTAACTGACTAACGATGATGGCTTGGAGGAGCCTTGTCATCATCACCGGGCTTGCGGGGGGGCGGGTGGCTCTCACCCCTAAATAGGTCTAATGAAGGCCTTTGATTATGTTAATTAGTTATGTATTTAGGTGCATTCCTTTTGGATGTTTTAATTAACTCAATTTTCCCTATTACGCCACAAACACAAAGAATCTGTTTTCCTGTTACTTTCCTGCATAAGTAACAATGTTGCTTGTGAAATGTTAATTAGTATACACTTTCTTCTATTTAAAAGTAGAATATAGGTGTATTCAGTTATTACCTACACATATTGTGTATACATAGGTATAGTGTAGTTAAATATCCGCACCGAAACAAAATAAAAAAAAAGCTTTTAAAAATAGTTTACTAACACATTAAATCAATCTTCGAAACAACGTCTCAACAAAGAAAAATAACTTACATTTATAAAAAACTAGCTTTCCGCCCGCGACTCCATCCGCGTAGAAACGTTTAACGGGTAATAAATTACTTCTTCATAGCACAGTCGGTTCAAAAGTAGCCTATGTCCTTTCTCAGGCTCGGGACTATATCTGTACCAAATTACATTTAAATCGGTTCAGTACTCTATGCGTGAAAGCGTAACAGACATACAGACAGTGTTACTTTCGGATTTATAATATTAGTAAGGATAGGTAAGATGTAAATGCTATATAAGTACTACCTTGCCTTGCCTTGCCATCGAACGGATCTACGGACAAATACCTATTGTGTTACATCCGTGAATTGGGCACGTTTACGTCAACTATGGCGATTCGGAAATTAATATACGAACACAACTATTCACTTTGTATTCGATTCAGCCTTTCAGCTGAAAATAGCAAAGTTCCGGTTTTGTTGCCCGAATCCAACAACAGATACCTACTGCAGAGCAATATTATTGTCAAAAGCGTTTGAAATAGTGAGATAAACGTGGAATCTAAGGTAAAATTTACTACTTGATTCATTTATTATTACATACTTTAATAACGACGTCTATTTTTAGGGATCCGTACCTCAAATGAAAAATACGGAACCCTTATAGGATCACTTTGTTGTCCGTCTGTCTATCTGTCTGTCAAGACCCTTTATCTCAAGAACGCGTCGACGTATCAAACTGAAATTCACATGAAATACTCAAGTCTATTGTCCCCTTAAACTATGAAAGTATCAAACTTCTAAACCAAGCTAATCAAAAGATATAGTCGATTATGTCGATATTTTCAACAAAAATTTTCGACACTCGCAAAGGAATCAAAACCTACAGGGTGTCCCGTGAACTCAGAATCTTAAAATTTGGCATGAAGCATTGTCATATACTGCAAATATAGGAAAAATTGCGAAAATCACATTTTTTTAGTTATATATGAATTGGTTTGAACGATATCTAGTAAATAATTTAATTTAATCCTTATCCTTACTAATATTATAAATCCGAAAGTAACTCTGTTACGCTTTCACGCATAGAGTACTGAACCGATTTAAATGAAATTTGGTACAGATATAGTCCAGAGCCTGAGAAAGCCATAGGCTACTTTTTAACCGACTGCGCTATAAAGAAGTACTGCTGTTGTAGTTGTACCCGTTAAACGTCTCTACGCCGACGCAGTGGCGGGCGGAAAGCTAGTAATATAATAATAGTAAAGTAAAAATTAAAAGAGGCTCCCATACAACAAATGTAATTTTTAAGCTTACTCTGTATAAATAAATACAGCACGGTATGTTGTCCGACTCGCAATTGGCCGTTTTTTTATATATTTTGCTCTAAATATTTTAAATACATAGATCGGGTTCAAGTGCCAAATATTTACATTAATAGTGATTGTAATTAATCTACTTATATATTATTTCATGTCATTCCAGGATCGAAGCTGGCCACTGTGCAGACCGTGGGGGTGAGCGGGTGCGCCGACGACGCCAAAGAGTGCATCCTCAAGAGGAACTCCAACGCGACGATCACTATCGACTTCACACCGTGTAAGTCACACTAGATAAGAGGGCCTACCATGAGTTGGCTATCGTAAACTTACGTACGTTAAAAACCTATCGAGTTGTTTTTTTCATATGGCCGATTGTAGTTCTTCGCGTAACCACTGTTCAAGTTTACTGTCGCTGTACAAGTTTTTCATAGACATATTTACGTAGTCGATATCGAGCACGTAAGTTTTAAACTCATGGTAGCCCCACAGTCCATTGAAGTATGACGTACCGTAGTGATAATAAGTATAATTGGTACGCCCGGCGCGATTACATAGGTAAGGTACGATTATGTTTATACGGGTTAGCGCTCCCCCGCAAGTCCGATGATGAAAACGAGCCTACTCAAAGCCATCATCATATGTCAGTTAGGAAAAAAAATCGAAGTGGGTATGACTAATTATTTTAGACTTAAAAATTTTAAAAGGTTCCGCCATGTTCCACTTTTAATTAAAACAATTTTTCGTAAAATTTAATAAGTACCTTAGTTTTGGATTGGCAATTGCTCTTCATATTTATTGAAACACCTTTATTAGTTGGGATAACGTTACAACTTTATAGCCATGGTGTAATATGAATGATATGTACGAAAGAGCTTCCATTTACTTTCCAAAACGGGTTATATTATGAATGTAAAATAAATCTTCACATTCACTTATATCCTATCCTGCAAACAACTGACTCATAGCAATGTAGGGTGACCAGCTCTCGGGCTATTAGAACAACATTGTCCTATGAATAAATGTCTGATAAGTAAACGTTGTTTTACAGCGTTGGAGGTAAAGACCATCGAGACAGAGGTACATGGCGTGATCATGAACCTGCCGGTTCCCTTCCCGCTGCCGCAGCCCGACGCCTGCCGCGACAACGGACTTGCCTGCCCGCTAAAGGTCGGTACTTTGATTTTGCCCCATCGGGGTTTTTCCACTTTGCCCCATCAACGAACCCCATTGAAGGAAACATTTTTCCTATGCTTGCGGGAAGCCCAACGGCTGGCCCGGCGGCCGTGGCGCCGGCACTGTGTGTAGAAACACTTTATAGTTCATTTTAATTGGACTTCTATTTGTCAGTCCCCAAACATTGCCCGTCCTATTCCTCCCTCTATTTTAGGGTAGGCTCGAACCCCTCAATGGGGACGTACAACGACTGATAAATATAACACCTATAAATATCTAAGTAATTTAGGTACCTAACTGCATAACTTAAATCTTGTCAGATTTATACTCTTTCTTTTTTAGAATATCCCCAAAGTTCCGGTCATTATCAAAATCAAAATCATCTTTATTGCCATGCCATAAATATCATAGAAGCTGGGCACCAGGAGGCCCCAAAAATATTACTTACCTAAGACATGAACAAAGTAAAACATTAACTTTCGATTTAAAAACTGTCAAAGACTCCCGGGGTGGGTTGTTGTAACGGAGCACAAAAACACTTAACACTCATTTTTTAATTCATTTCAGGCCGGTGAAGTCGCGAACTACAAAACTACCCTGCCCGTCCTCAAATCGTACCCGAAGGTCAAAGTAGAGGTCAAATGGGAACTCAAGAGCGAGGACGGCGAAGACCTCGTCTGCATCATGATCCCAGCGAGAATAAACTAATAACCACTTCAGGGCAAGAGCCTTCATGAATACTTACCAAAGAAAATTTTACTCGAGACATTCCTCTTTGTGTGTGGAATAATAGACTATAGACGAAGGTATCGCATGTCTGTGGTACAATGACAGTTACTTCAGCCACGCCCCCTTAATAACCGTTTCTTTTAAAATCGATAAATCATGCGTTGCCTTTTGAACGCCTTTATTATTTAATTTTACTGTGGAGGGCAATTTCATTAGTAATATCTTTAAGTAATAAAATATATATTTATGTATAAAAATGATTCCATTATTTTCTTTGTGATTTCAATAATAATATGAAAACAAATAATCCTAAAACAAACTTACCTTGCAAGATCCTTTATTTTTCTTAAGCAAAATGCCTCACACAAACTACCCCCGATCTATGTTTGAGGAGAAAAGTTTCAAACTTTCTGAAAATATTGTTGAACAATTTATACCGCTGTACTGTACCCATATACGTATACTTTTTTCAAATATACACTTGTCTGTAGTGTCCAGAGAATATACTCCATATCTATAGGTGGGATATCACAGCCACACACACACAATGGTCTTCGTCAGAACCAAGTTTCAGTTAAGTCCGATCTCGATACCTTTTAAATACAGTAACTAAATATTAAATTAAGTATAGCATCCTAAATTTTATACCAATCGCACAGTATATTGAATTATTTTTAATTAGTTTTTACCACACTTTTGCTTTTATGTTTTTTGTTTGCTTCCAAAACCAAATAAAAATGTGTCACAAGTTAAAATTGATGATGATTTTGTACAATGTAAGATAATAGCTTAAATACATTGAAATTATTCAAGCAGAATTTCATTTTAATACTCAAACCCAATATGAAAAAAATAGATATTCCATAATAATTCAATATGTTTTCATCATGACAATAAGTCAAGAATAACAAATACTGACTGAAGTAAACACAATGTTCAAGTAAATATAACTTTAGCTTTATTCCATTTTGTAGCTCATTCATACAAAAATAAATCACATAATTTTTTTAGGCTTAATACATTAAAAACTCTACAGCTGTCTTGGCATGACAAAGTTTGTAAACATTTTACATGCTGATAAACCTTTTAAAGCCAAACCTATGTCCTAGAAAATCATTATATCATTAGAACTGACTGTTAAATTGGCATTATTTTTCATAATTAATTACTGCAAGTGTTTTGAGATCGGATCACATTCTATTACCAACAGGAAGGCATCTTTTGGTAGCAGTTGTGGTATGGAACAAATCCTAACGTTGATAGTAATTAGCGACGCGTTCAAACATTCATTTCACATTCTAGTGCTATGTAGCTTATAGCTACACACAACATTGGTACAGGTATAATGCATAGCAAATCCACACACAATACATTATTTGACATCCATAAGATCAATAGCAAATGCTATCAATGGCAAAGAAGTCCATGTCACTTTTTTCTAATAACGCCTTTACATTTATAACAAATCTGTTGTTCTGTTTGCAAATTGAACTCTTGTTTAAATATCTTCCTATACATCGACATTTTAACTGGTGTCACATTATCTTTGTGACAATCATTACAATACATTACATACATTTCTTTGATACTTAAATTAGGACCTAAATATTGCTTTTTCCTAGCCTGCGGTTTGATAGATTGATGACCCTTAGAATCTTCTGTATTAAAAATTAAAATATGCTGTCTTACTCTATCCTTGACTTCAGATGGCAAAGATTTTTCCCTAGTAATACGTCTCTCAGATTTATCTAAATGCACATTGTAAACTGGCTTTTCAGATATAGCTAAAGTGCCTAAGTAAAAACACCTACAAACGATGTGCCTAACTGCTCTTACAATAAAGAAATATTTGAAAGAGTATTGTCTTTTTATTTTCGCACTTGCTGTTTGATGTTTGACAGTGTTCCTCTCTGTTGTGTTAAGCAAAAATTGTCTCTTTTCATTTGCATTTAATGAATAGAATGCCTTGAATATGTGTCCACGGTCTGTATCAGTTATTCTCTCACTGCATTTGTACTTGCAAGACTGCAAGCATTCTTTGATAGTCTTCACTTTCCTTTCAGGCACATATTTCCCTCTCAAGCTAACATATGCCTCGCCTCTCTGGTGTTTAAACTTTCGTACATTGCACGCCCATGAGCTTGGATTCGCCTTTTGGCTCCTTGTCTTCTTTGAAGGTAGCTCGGCATCAATTTGGATTTCAACAGTTTTATCAACTTGGTACCTGAAATGAGATGAAAATATTATTTATTTTTACAGTTACGTATATTGAGGAATATACCTAGGCATATAAGGGAATGGGGATGTACACATGTCATACATAGGTACATATGTCACATAGTAAATTGTGGGCGAAAGTTTTTTTGCCATCAAATGAAATTAAGTACAGAGATAGTAGAAGAAGAAAGAGAAGGATATTAAATTGTCATCGACTACAAGGTACAGATAATTATTTGAATGATTAACAAAGTTTAACTCACTCATCAATAGTCTCATTACAATCAGATGGTATGTGTACATCTGGCTCTGCCTTGGCCACAATACAGGGGGCCTTCTCGCAATTATCATATTGACTGTAATAGTGTTGTTGAACTCCGCTGACCACCATTGGGACCTGAGGTATTAGCACTTGCAAGCGCTGACTCATATCTGTGTGCTGTGACTGGGACATCTGAGCTGGCATGTGAGGTATATCATGCAGTTGCATCTGCGGACATGACATCACTAACTGATTCTGAGTCAACTGCATCTGTGGATTTTGCATTTCAGATATATGTGTGGACACAGGTATATGCACAGACTTCAAGGTGATTGTTTGTTGATATATTAATTTTCCCTGGCTTGTTTGAAGTGATGGGTTTGCATCTTTAAATTTGATTCTACAGATTGATAAACTTACACTATGTGGGATATTGTCGGCTACTGTTGCTGCATCGGATCCATGGTTTAAAACTGAAAGAATAATCATTAAATTTATTATATTGTTATCAAGTTAACAGTGTCAACCATACCTAAACTACCTTCTGATTTACATAGTACCCGACGTGTAAGTTTTATGATATTAGCCATTGAAAATTCTTAAGATAATAAAAGAAAACTGACTTCCCTTATTACAAACTCAGAAAACTACAGGGTCGAAATAAGTATGGGCATTACTTTATACAGATTAGAGTAAACCCATAAACTATTTGATTTTTTTACTAATTAGGATAGAACCTCTAAGCCATTAAATAAATTACTTACAACAGTTTTAACAAAAATAGTACAAATTCCAAGTCGCAGACTTGTAGTCGCACCACAATAAAACAAACAAAAACACACGCACTCTTTCTTTAGACAAACTCAAAATCAATTGTCAATTTTGACGTTCACAATTTACTTCTTAATCTTACAGCATTGGAATTTTAAAAAATACTAAAATGTGGTCAGCATGGAAACCTTTTAAAAACGTGAAAATTTTCATGAAATTTAGTATGATGGTAGCTGGCACTCTGGAATAACATATAGATACTTTTTATTTCAAATTCAAATCATATGAGGTTCATGGGGGCGTGAAATGTTTACGTTTGTCGATTTTTATAAAACTTGGTATGGAGGTAGCTGGCACTCCGGAGAGACACCAGCGCAATTTTTTTTAAAATCCAATCTCCATGGCGGTCATTGGGGAGGGGGGGGGAGGCTGAAAATTTGTATGGGAGAACTTTTAAATGGTTATAGATTTTTATAAAACTAGGCTTGCGGGGACAGTAGGAATACACGGTCAGGTTCTACAATCAAAATACATCTAACATCAGATTTTACGCAGACGAAGTCGCGGGCGTCCTCTAGTACTACATATCTTAGGAAGACTATCACAGACACACACAATAGTCTTCATAAACCAAGTTTCAGTTAAGTATGATCTCGATACCATTTAGATACATTAACTAAATAGGTACCTATTAAATCATAGCATCCTAAATTTTACACCAATTATAGGTATTGCATAATATAATGAAATATTTTTAAATAGTTTTTACCACACTTTTACTTAACTGCCTCGTTGGTCTAGTGGTAGCAAGTGCTGCGTTAGGATCGAGAGGTCCCCGGTTCGAGTCCGGGTCGGACAAAATTTGTGTGAGTTTTTTCTGTAATGAAATTCCTAACTCAGCCCGGAGTTAGGAAGTTGGCAGTTGAACGCCCGTGCCTCGGAAAGCACGTTAAGCCGGTGGTCCTGCGCCCGATCTCTCATCGGTCATGTCGGATTGCCGTCTCACCGAATTATGAGAGTAAGGGAATAGAGTGTGCACTTGTGTTTGCGCGCACACTTGTGCACTATAATATGTCCTGCGCACTTGGCTGTTATCAATAGAGATCGGCCGCCATGGCTGAAATCGGTCGGACGCCTTATTTTATTTGGTTCCAAAACCAAATAAAATGTGTCACAAGTTAAAATTTTGTACAATGTAAGATAATACAAGCTTAAATACATTGAAATTATGAAAGCAGAATTTCATTTTAATACTCAAACCCTGAAAAAAATAGGTATTACATAATAATTAAACGTGTTTTCGTCATGACAATAAGAATAACAAATACTGACTGAAGTAAACACAATTTTCAAGTAAAATATTTACTTTAGCTTTATTCCATTTTGTAGCTCATTCATACAAAAATAAGTCACTTAATTTTTTTATGCTCAATACATTAAAATATCTGCAACATTTTTGACTAGTAGAAAGATAATTCATAATGCATATCTTTATAATTTTTCGTTCCAATTGTTGTCTACAAATCACATTAAGATTAAATAATTCGATCATTTCATAATATGTTCTAGCTAGAGTAAACTCTACAGGTGTTTTGGCATGACAAAGTTTGTAAACATTTTACATGCTGAAACCTTTTAAAGCTAAACCTATGTCCTAGAAAATCCTTATATCATTAGAACTGACTGTTAAACTGGCATTATTTGTCTGCAAATAGAAATCGATCAAGTCTAATGTAACATAATTAATTACTGCAAGTGTTTTGAGATTGGATCTCATCCTATTATCGACAGGAAGGCATCTATTGGTAGCAGTTCGAATGGTATCGAATGATCCTAATGTCGATAATGTGCTATGTAGCTTTTAGTTACACATAATATTGGTCCAGGTAGAATGCATAGTGAACCCATACACAATACATCATTTGACATTGATAAGATCAATGGCAATGAAGCCCATGTCATTTTTTTCTAATAACGCCTTTACATTTACAACAAATCTGTTGTTCTGTTTTACTCTTCCTAAAATGCAAATTGAACTCTTGTTTAAATATCTTCCTATACATCGCCATTTTAACTGGTGTTACATTATCTTTGTGACAATCATTACAATACATTACATACATTTCTTTGATACTTAAATTAGGACCTAAATATTGCTTTTTCCTAGACAATGGTTTGATAGCCTTTGAATCTTCTGTATTGAAACTTAAAATATGTTGTCTAACTCTATCCTTGACCTCAGATGGCAAAGATCTTGCACTAGTTACAGATAAGCCTCTACCATCAGGCTTAGGAATATTCATCTCAGATTTACCTAAATGCACATTGTAAACTGGCTTTTGAGATATAGCTAAAGTGCCTAAGTAAAACAACTTACAAACAGTATGCCTAACTGCTCTTACAATAAAGAAATATTTGAAAGAGTACTGTCTTTTCATTTTCGCACTTGCTGTCTGATGTTTGACAGTGTTCCTCTCTGTTGTGTTAAGCAAAAAGTGTCTCTTTTCATTTGCATTTAATGAATAGAATGCCTTGAATATATGTTCACGGTCTGTATCAGTTATTCTCTCACTGCATTTGTACTTGCAAGACTGCAAGCAGTCTTTGATTGTCTTCACTTTCCTTTCAGGCACATATTTCCCTCTCAAGCTAACATATGCCTCGCCTCTCTGGTGTTTAAGCTTGCGTACATTGCACGCCCATGAGCTTGGATTCGCCTTTGGGCTCCTTGACTTCTTTGAAGGTAGCTCGGCATCAATTTGGATTTCAATAGTTTTATCAACTTGGTACCTGAAATGAGATGAATATTTTATTAATTTCTTGAAGTTATAATAAATAGTAACCTTCTCAATATAGCTAGGCATATAAGGTAATGAGGATGTCACATAGTAAATTGTGGGCAAAAGTTTTTTGGCATCAAATTAAATTAATAATAATAATAATCATTTATTTTTCTCTTCACAATAATAATAGGTCTAGTGGATACAAGTGGTCTTAGTGCTAATTTATACTAAGCAATTTAGTGGCCTATATAAATTAAGTAAAGAGACAATCTATTGTAGATAGATATTAAATTGTCACTGACCACAAGGTAATTGTCAACCAGATAATAATTTGACTGATTAACAAAGTTAAACTTACTCATCAATAGTCTCATTACAATCATTTGGTATGTGTATATCTGGCTCTGCCTTGGCCACAATACAGGGGGCCTTCTCGCAATTATCATATTGATTGTAATAATGTTGTTGAACTCCGCTGACCACCATTGGGACTTGTGGTAATAGCACTTGCAAGGGCTGACTCATATCTGTGTGCTGTATCTGAGTCATCTGAGCCGGCATGTGAGGTATGTCATGCAATTGCATCTGCGGACATGACATCACTATCTGATTCTGAGTTAACTGCATCTGTGGATTTTGCATTTCAGATATATGTGTGGACACAGGTATATGCACAGACTTTGAGGTGATTGTTTGTTGATATATTAATTTTCCCTGGCTTGTTTGAAGTGATGGGTGTGAGATATGTAATATCTGAGGATTTTGCATCTTTGCATTTGATTCTTGAGATTGATAAACTTGTACTATGTGAGATATTGTGGGGTGCTGTTGCTGCATCGGATCCATGGTTTAAGACTGAAAGAATAATCAATACATTTATTATATTGTAATCAAGCTGTTAACCATACCTATTCTACCTTCTGATTTACCATAGTAACCGGTGTAAAGTTTTATGATATGAGCTATTGGAAATTCTTATGATAATAAAAGAAAAACAACTAAACTGAGTTAATTACTTACAAACTTAAGAAAACTACAGGGACGAAATAAGTAGGGGCATTACTTTATACAGATTATTAAGGCCACCTACAGTTAAACACAAAAACAATTTGATTATTTTATTTATTCGGATAGAATCTCTTAGTAAATAAATAAATTACTTACAACAGTTTTAACAAAAAAAAGTTTAAATCGCAAGTCGCAGTCGCACCACAACAAACAAAAACACACGCACATTCTATGTCAATTGTCAGTTTTGAAGTTGACATTTAACTTTTTAATCTTACAGCATTGGAATTTAAAAAAATACTAAAATGTTGTCAGTATGGAAACCTTCAATTACCCCATTAAATAAAGTACATATTTTATATACATTTTTGTTTATTATGTCATGTTTATATATCATATTACAAAACTTATACTTACTTACTTAGGTATTTTATTCTTCACTTTTAGCTTATATAAAAGCACGCGTATATCGTTTACTAAATGACTATGATATGATATAAAATTGTATAGAACTCAAAAACGAGTCAATATACCTAATAATTTATAATAATGAACACCTCATATAACAGTGCTTACTATTGTGACTACAACATAGGTCGGTTTATAAAGAACATACATTTAAACTTCATGCGCAGACTCAATTAGGAATCCAAGTGGTCGCGCCGTGGCCAAAAACGGTCGGAAGCTATCATAATTTAGCACATTAGTTAGGATACGTAAAGACCGTACATAAAGACTACTGTCTGTCTGCTGTATAATAATTCATAAACTGGAATGGCAAGAGATGTTTTCATAGATGACGTATTTCAGTTATCTACTGTTTGAACAGCTTAAGTAAGTTTATTAAAATCATGTGTATAAATATGACGAGTATTTTAGTTGCGATTTCCTTGAAAAATTTACAAAATATGCCATGTGCGAGGCCGGGTTCCCTAGTAAAATACATGTAGGAAAGTACAATACATACTTGTATGACGTAAATACATATGGGAACTGTTTATGGTGAGAAGAAGCTCGTAAATGATGTTATTGATCGGGTGAAGGTCATATTTCTTGAAATATTCAAATATGGAAAGTCCGTGTCATGTAAAGTTGGTAAGTTCAAAAATCAGTATTTAACTACGCAAAATGGTATAAACATGAAAACCATTTTAACTTTCTCGAATAAAACTTCATGTTTTAGTTATGGAAAATTAAAATAATTTATTATTTTAAATAACAGATTATAATGATATTTTTTTACTATTATGTAATAACAAATACAAGTTTTTTGTATAATTATAAAAAAATTGTTTAATTACAAAATAGATAACAATAAAAATTTTGAAAAACATTTATTTGGCAAGATAAGAGGTAGGTAGTTACAAATAAATTATAAAACCGCATTGGTAAATAATTTACAAAGTAGGTGCTACCTATTACACCTTTCAACATTTGTATCCAGTTCCGTAGGTATCCAGAATAAATTGAAACAAAATGTGTAGATAAATATTAGAAATGCTCAATAAACTTATAGTGCCTATTTTGTACACGAACAGAGAATATTATAAACAATCATTAATGCCTCATGATAAAACTTATTATGAAAATTTACTTTCTAAATAATGGTATACATAGTCATAGACGACTAACATGATAGCTCCTCCTGGTCCCAATCGTAGTACCTTCGGCAACAAACCCTTGTACAAAGCCCGGAACCTGGAAAATAATTAAATTAACACACATCAACAATACTGACTTTTACCAGAGTATCTAATATTCCGAAAAACTTGGAATGTTTACATCAGCTTCATGTCATTGTAGAGTTAAATAAAATCTACATAGTAATGAATACTACATACCTAATTATGTAAAATAATGGTAATGGGTATTGGGATCGAGATAATTAGAATATAGGTAATACACCTCAATACTGTAAATTGCTGTTTTTTTGAGTCGTTTGATGACATTCAGAATGTCCCTGATACCAGCAAAATGCACCAAATATTGGATGTTACAATTTTAATTTACAATAAATTCATATTTAATATGGAAACCATCGCAAGGTATGAATGTGATCAGAATAATACATAAATCTCGATTGATGCCGTTGTTTTAACTATATTTTTTCAAGAACATCCAGTGTAACTAAAATTGCATCTCCCACCGCTACTTCACCACGAGAGTACAGTTGCTCAGTAATCATTACAAAGAGCGTATATGTGGAACATTTTATTATTAGATCCTCTAACAAGCGATGTATTGTGTCCTACACATATATGTACATCTTGTTTGTACCGGCGTCTGATGTTGACATCACGGTATCTTGCAATTACTTGCAGTTATTTTGTGAATGTAAAAACAGATTCTGCCCAATGCAAATTATTTTCGACTCGAGTCGATGGCCTTATAACTGGCGGAAAGCCAGGATTGCAGTTTTGTTGATTTGCGCTTTAAGTATAAAAAAAATTTAAAGTTAGTCACCTGTATGCGTTCTAAATTAAATTTTATAACTGTTAAAAAATGTGTCCCTTGGAAATGTACTCTGTAATCACATTATCACACACGTTGCACCATATATCTGTCTGCTATGACGTTTATACTCGTATAGATCATACATTTTAATGATTCTTCATGCTTGGTTATTTACTTTTGTGAGCACAACTTGATAGGTATGAATACAAAAATAATATAGCGTAGTCAACAACTTTAATCTTTATATTACTTCGACGAAATGTAAATGAATTTTGCTTGTTGCTTTTGGAATTATTTATGAGGAACACACAATCCCAATTCGAGTTGTTTCTAAGACAAATATTACCACACTTCAAGACAACATTGTTTAATTACATATTACGTAAGCAAATAGACTAGCTAGGCGAACACGATACAGTTTCAAAAAGCTTTTTACTTACCCTTCTTCTCTGTAGACCTTAATAATTGCTCCTGTAGTAGAACTATATTTGATGACCCCCGGCGTTGGCTGCGGGCCTTGGATGCGGCTCTTTGCGACATCGAATGGTATGTTAACACAAGAGCCAAGAACTCCTGAGGTAAATCCTATAGCTACTTTACGACCAAACTCCAGCAGAGGATCCTTGAAAAAAAATTTTTATTTAGGTGTTATTTCTGTGGCATTTGGACTACTTCATCGAAATATATAAAACACTTTAACAGTATTTGGCTATTTGCTTCAATGTTGCGTTAATTTAAAAGTGTAGTTACCTACGACTTATTTTTGGTAGTGATAGCCGTGAAGTATTTCTTATCACAGAATAATAATTAGACTAACTAGGTATAACGTTACGATGTTAATTTTTATTTTCATAAATTTGAGTAGACAAGTAATAATGCAGTGATCAAATGCTTATTTTTTATGGTCTAATAAACGTATTAATATTAAACCTCCAAGAACCACAAAATCTAAAATTTAAGCCGGTTCATCCTACGAACGTGAGGAGTGAGTTTATTTAGTGCAAAATCGAACTCGTACGACACGAAATTTTAAAGATTTTGATAAATTGAAGTGTTTTTTGTATCCCGAAACTTATTTCTTTACTATCATTCTCCAATCGGACAAAAAGTTATCAACTAAACAAATGAAATCACTAAATTGCTGTTAAATAATTATGTTATACAAGCAGCGTAAATAATGTCTGATAAAGGTACGCTATCTTCTATAAACAAGATAAAGGCATTTGAATTTTGTGTGGTAGTGAAGTTGTTCTTACACTAATTATTAATTTAGCTTCATGGTTACGACTGTAGGTTCCAAGATGCTAATACATAATAAAATTATATAGGACCGCAGTTATTATGATTAAGGGCGATATAGTCATTCGTTTGCTTTTGTTACAGCCTCTATTTAGCCAATGGTTTATCGCATATGTGTTGTAGGTACATAATCAAAGTACCATAACTAGTCGTGTAGGTATACTAATGCTAATTGTTGAATTTTTTGTATTTAACGTTATTTTACCACCATTGACCATTCATCTGATAGATTTTACAATCAAGGCATATCTTTTTTTTTTAATCGCGGTGGACTGCTTTTCGCACCGACACTAGGAGAGGGGGTTCTCTCCCAGTGGTGTGTCGGACTCCCCAACGCCTGGCGAAGAGATAGTAAATGTCAGACACAGCTCCTGGGCGGGATGCAATGCCCAGGGGGTTTACCGACTAAAACACCGAGGCGTATCTCATCATCGTATGGCGACGTAATGGGACTCTGACTTAGTCTTCTACTGCCACGACGCCACCGGAATCAAGCCATACCTAATCGTATCAAACTGTAGAGAATGTAGGTAGGTACTAAATCCGCTTGTGTAGATTGTTTATTCTATTTCATGGCGGACCATAGCGACTTACTTGATATTCTGGTATGTAGCCTTTGACACTGTGATAAAAGCCGAAATATACGCTGTTGAATACTCCATTTCTTGCAATGGTCGCTGTTAATCCCTTATTTAGACCTCTAAATCCAAGTCCATCTTCCCTTACGATCTGCCTTGTGACTGACCAGGTGCTAGGTGTCTGAGAGGCTAAAGCTCTGTTCGACTGTAAAGTGACTTTAACAACTTCAAAGGGGTTTACTAATATTGCTTCTGTAACACCAGCACCAAAACCAGCTAATGCGAATGTCTGAAATAATAATGAAAAAATAAATATTTTATTCTGTTAAATTTTATGTAAATTAACTATGTTAAATAGTAGAAGTAGCTAAATACATTAACGGTGTAAAAATGTGCATATCTACTTTGTAAACTAATGAGAATTGCGTATATAATTTTAAAGACTAAGATGAAGTTAGCTATATGTAGGTAGTATTTTATCTAAGTTTATGTAAATGCGAAACCTAGGTAAAGCGGCTTTAGTTTGAGAATTGAGGTAAAAGCCTGAATATTTATTTTATAATTGAAAGAATTGGAAATTGAATTACTCCAAGAGGGTTTTGTAAATACATCAGTAAAAAAACTAAATCTCACTAAAGGAGTTGGTGTACTGGAGCCAAACATGAAAAACCTTTTATATTGTTCGAAGGTCAAGAACTTTACAGCGCGCTTCGGAGTTTCCGCAAGGATCGGAGGCAAAATTCCTTTCCAGAATGATGTCAATCCTTCATATCTGTACATTTTCTTCATACAATCCAGTACACCTGTGTAATAATGTGGATCTGAGACTTTCGACGACGCCTTCGTAGCTTGCAATTGGAGCCTTGTTTTTACAAGGTCCAATGGATGCATAATGCAAACTTCAATGAAGCCTGCACTTCCGCCTGCACCAACTTGCATAGCAGCTTGCTTCAAAAACTTTTCTACATCCGACATTTTACTGACGTGCGAACTAAAACTTTTAAAAAATTGATTAGAAACGTCCTCAACGATCACTGTTTTCGACACTACTAGTAAAAAAATAAATAACTAAAAACTTTTTGTTATCATGATTTCGTGTTGCCAAATATTTGCCTTTTCCTTTTCTGATAATAATTTACCCCATTTATCGGGTAGCGTGAAAATTTTATGCTCTTCCTTGCCTGCTTGAAAACTTGTTATTTATAATACAGAGAAAAGGATTGTCAAATGTTACATCTTCGATACATTCATGAGATTTCGATTTTATTTATTGATTTCTATTCTGAGTAGATTATATTAACAACTACTAAAAGCTTAATTGTAATTGTAGTGAAATACGGCAACACTTGGCAGTGCTGTCAAACGAATTGGGAAGTTGTGGTGGTGTTACTGAACTGATAGATAACCCGATTTATTGAACAACAGAAAATAGTAAAAATATTTAATGATCTTTTTCGTCTACATGAAGATAACTTTCAACATTTACGGAAATTATGTGTTTATCGTGAGATAGTGTAATTCTGTTCAAGTAATCAATGCCTTTAAAGTCTGTTTTCGCCTGCACAATGTATTTGTCATACAAAATGGCAGGAAAGACGAGAGATTTGCAGACTTAGCTGATATGAGATCATGTTAAGCGGTGAATTGTGTGTGTTGTGTGGGTGGACAGTGAATTAAATGCGGAAATGTGGACATAATATAAAAAATGGGTTCGCAGACTTTGGAGATATTGCGCCAGGGTGTTTGGGCATCATTGACAGGAGGATGGTTCTATGATCCTCATCAGAATTTGTTTTGCAACACTGTGCACTTGTACATTTGGCTGTTTCTACTATGCCTACCGTTCTCGGTGTATCTGGTGAGTCGAACGGAGTTCGTTAATATATTCTCCAGGGAAGTTAGGTTATGGAACAATTTGCAAATCAGGTCAACTTGTTTCATTCTTGTTATTGTTTCAATTGCTTACTTCACTCGACAGTGTTGTTACCTGTTGTCAATTGTAAAACCTTCTAAATTGATTATCAAATTTTGTGTTGGAGAGTGTTATGTATTCATTTCACCCTGCTTTAGTTAGTCAAACACAATGTCTTTAGTGTAGATTTAAATGTACTGATCCAAGTATATTGAACATCTAAGTACTTAATAACTGTTAAAAATGTCGAAGAGAGTTAAGAGGTAGCATAGTATTACAGACCACAGTTGAGAATGATATTGTCTGAAGCCATTGCTTATTTTAGGATTATATCAAAATATGTAATAATTGGTAAATTAAAAAATACAATTGATTTTATGAATTTAAATGACTTGTGCTTTTCTCTTAAAGCTGGTGACAATCATGATAGGTATACAATGATAATGGATATAGTTAAATGACTATGCAAGAAAATTTGGGCTGATGACTATGTAAAAAAATTTGGGCTGTCATACAATTTTGTCTTTTAGGAACTTAAATTTGATTAGAAAAAAGTATTTTTTTAAGAATTCTAATAGGTACAATAAATTCTGTAATAAAAGTCTAAATTGATATACCTATTATGTGCAATAAATAAAATGGGGAATATGCACACATTTTTTTTTATTATAGAAATCAATCTTTAATATCAAGAAATATGAATGTAATTATATTTTTCTATTTACTTTAACGACAAGCGAGATATAGCTGTTTAAAGTTCCCGGGTGGACAGAGAGATCCGATATGGCAGATGACGTCGCAAAAACTCCGTTTTGTAAGAAAGAGATAGAAAATTAACTTTAATTCCTTATAAATCCTTCGTTTGTGAACCGATTTTCATTTTTATTTCACATTTTAGTATATGTTTAAGCCTTTTTTCATAAGTTGTTGAAAATATTCCCTATTACAATCTTAAATACAAGAGAACAATGTGACTTAGACTGTAAACCTGCTACAAGAGGTTGCAAATTAAAAAATATTGTATTAATAGCAGTCAAATGGGGGAAATGGCTTTGGCAGCAATGATTTGTTACATCAAATAGTCTATATTATACCTTGTAAAATTAGCTACTTGTTTGTGAATTCAAAATTAGTCCAGCTGTTTCAGAGATAAGCGGGAATAAACAGACAGACAAAAATTTTTTAAATTGTGTATTTGTTATTGTTATCCCATATAGATTCATACCCATTTAGTAAAAAGCAATTAGTATTAATATTACAGACATTTTAATTTCATTTAGATTAATGTTGAGAATCATGTATAATTTGGTGTTATTTTCCACAGTATTACCCTCCAGCAAGCTTAGGTTGGATCATCTACTGTGTGTTGGTTGCGTTGCTGTTCACTTGCCTCAAGCTGCTAAACCACGGCCTGCACCACATGTACGACACCAGTGAATGCATCATCATTCAGCCAAGCGGTGACGCTTCTACATCCAACAATAACACTGCGTAAGTATAAAACAAACTCATAAAATAAATCAAATAAATATTTTATTCATAGATTAGAGACATATGGTAGTAAAAAATTTTAGAAATTGGCTTGAGAAATCAAGATAGGTATTTCAGTTATGAATTTAATTTTGGTATACTTCCCTATTTCATAAATTTTTGTTTTAATGTTATAAATACCTGCTTCAAGTATGACCATAAAGATAGTTGGATTTGACAATCAGATTGCCAATAAACACAAGATTAGTTAGAGGTGAGAGCTATCTGTCCCCACAAGTGTGGTGATGATGATGGGGCTACTCAAAGCCATCATCATATGTCAGTTAGGAAAAATAATCACAAGAGTATTTGCTGTTGGATGGCCTCTTGTTTCAAGTTTCATACTACTCAATGCAATTTGTAAACCTCATAAGGAGTTCATTATTATGTTTGTATTAATTAATAATATTATATACATGTAAAGGCAAAAAAGGTTGATTCAATGAATCAACATGCTCTATTGTTATTAATTTTTGTAACTTATCAACTATAGGCCTGACGACTGGATCAAAATCTTATTATTCTATTTAGTCCGTAAGTTAGTTTATACAAAAATATGGGACACATATTTTTTTGTTTTTCAATTGATTAATTGAAATATGACAAAATTATAGCTTATCAAACTTCTGGAGTGGGGGCTTGTGACGTCACAGTTACGCAAAAATTGTACCTAAACGTGACGTCATACGAAACTTCTAAGCACTATATCTTCATAATTTCTTGTATGTGAAACTAAATAAAAAATACGAGTACAATATTTTTAAATAATCTAAATAACAGACTAATTATATTTTTTTAGTCGTCTCGCCTATTGGTTGTTTAAACATGCTGAGTATTTTGTTATTCTATTAATTTCAGTCCTGAAGAAGGCATGGAAATGCAGATGCTTCGCCTGGGCGGCGCGGCGGCCACCGGCAGTGACAACGAGTCTGTTACTTCCCTGGAATACCATAAACCTAACAATAGCACAATAGGTGTGTAGAACTTTAATATATAATACTTCTAGTGTAGGGGACTGATAAGGACCATTGCCCAGCTTTGGGAAGAATCGGGATGATAAAAAATTAACTGCTTGACTTGTTGTACTTTGTCATACTAACATTGCTGTATGTTTGTTTGTTTGTAAGTAATTACAAATCTGAAAGATATTCACACTTTCTTTGATTTTTTGAATTGTCTGTTTATTATTAATATGCATATCAAACATACCTCTTCAAAATATTATAGTAATATAAAACTGCAAATCATTAACAAATACATGAAACAAGTTTTATAAAAAATCTTGATGTTGTTCCAGATCTAAAAGTAGATGTTCATCGAAAAAACAGTTCAGAATCAAGCATCGAAGACAGTGCAACGTCTGCCAAACAAACTGAAGCCGTGGCCACCACCAAATCCGACTTGTGTGTGGCGCAGGCCTCAGAGATGCCGGGACCCTCTAAATCGGGCCCACCCAATAGGACTCGCTCGAAATCCGGCCACAAAAGAGACCATAGGACCAAAAGTAGGAGGACGCACGGGAATCGAATCGACGAACTCATCGTCGAAGAGGCTGCTAAGAACCCGCGTTTGGATGGCAACCTACCAGTACACATGTTTATAGACGAAGGTCCATTCGCGAAGGTTAGCAGAAGGTACCACGAATGTTCGCACACTAGGCGCGGCTCAAATAACAGGGATTTTTTCAAAGAATGGCTTTATTTAGATGGAAACGAGGCTGCAGGGGAACCATATCAGTCTAAATTCGCTCGGCAACTTAGCTCTGATTCAAGGGACAATTCCGAGCCAAGTGTAGGGCCGCCCTCACCTAAGAAACGTATCGCCCACAGGCGGAGATATACGAACTACCCTGACGAAAGTTGTACAAAATCTGCAATGGCCCTAGCTACCGCGAAGTCGTCCAATATGAGAAAACATTCCAATTCGACCATGTCAACAATACAGTTGCCCCTATTAAATTCCACTGCCCAACTTGTGTCGCATATGAGGAGGCATTCGAATAATGCTGATACAGGTTTCTTTGCGAGCGTCGAATTAGGAGAGTATATGATGGTAAAGACGGAGGCTCCTAGCGGAGACGCGGACAAAAATAACGGCAAAAGCCCGGGAGTGAGAAGGATAAAGAGTGCTGCGTTAGAAATAGGCTGTCCCCCACCTAGCGTATCGAATCTCTCCCCTCATCCAAACAGTGCGGAAACCATTGGCGGTCAAATGCTGAAAAATCCTAAAAGCGCGGTAATACCGCCACCTAGTAAAAGTTTAACTCGAGGGCCACATTTAAACCTTTACCCTAAAAACGAGTCCGGCGAGGGCTGTAGCTATCCTTATCTTACATACGGATCTGAAATAGTTTATCCCATCGCTGAAATATCAGACGAAATGCAGACGTCACAGAAAGAAACCGATTTAGACTCCAGCGGGGAGAGTTACAGCGATTACGACGACGAAAAACAATTTCGTGGATTCGATTGGGATGCGGAGCAGTCGCCGGCGGTGCGCTCTAGTGATTCTGATTTCGAAAATAACGGTTCCAGATCACCTCTACTGGATCGCGCCACAGAAATAAGGGTCGTTCGTACGAAAAACCAAAGCGATTGTAAAAAGCATTGTTGTGATCGTCACTCTAGCTCCAAGCAAAATCCGGATCCTAATGAAAAATTAAAACCAGTAAGACTGAAAAAAGTTATGAAAAGTGAGCTCCAATATGATAAACGCCCTGGTCAGAGCACCTCCTGTGAATGTAAATTTAACCCTAATGCTGATTACTTTGATAAGGCGAGCGCAAGTTCTAAAGATTTGCTCATAGAAAAATCTAGTTTAGAATCAAACGATAATCCCGACCAATCAGAAAAGAGGCCGGATATAAGGAAAAGTGTCGAGAAGAAACTCTGGGACCACGATGTTTCTAATTCTAGCAGTAGTAGTGACACTAACATAGACAGGCCACAAGAGGACAATAAGGACGATAAGAATACCGCTCCCGAAACAGAGGAATCACAGTTGACGGGAGATAGTAAAAGCGCCGACGAGAGGAGTGTGTATAGCTTGGACTGGCTCTTCGAGGAAGAGGCGGAGTCTTCAGTAACACTATGCCAAGAGTCTGAAGCATGCTCGTTACCCAACGATGAGGTGCTGTGTCAAAAGCTTGCCAATGCTTTAGGTGAATCGTCTTCCAACGTTCCAAAAAACTTGGGCGCTATACCAAAGCAGATAAAAAACTTAGCGCGTTCACGAGCTTCATCACAGAAGGAGAACAAGAAGAGAGATTCTAAAGATTCTAAAAAGGAGAAAGATGAAAATTTAGAAGGCGATAGAACCTTTCTGGATGCTGTTGAAGCTCAGGCTGCTTTGGTACAAGGACTTGAATGTTTGTTCGCGGCGACTAATGCCAATACTGTGGTCATGCCTCCTCCCAATCGGGAAGAGCGGCCCCGGAGTCATAGGCAAAGCATTCGGTGTGAGAGAGAGAACTCGCACAAAACAAGAAAGAGGTCCATTGAAGAGGTTGCACAGACGTCAACAAATACGTTGCTTCCGACTTCAATGCCTTTATTGGCTGCATTCCTTAACTCTAGGGTAGATTTCATGCCCTGCTGTGTACCTGATGGTAGCGCTCCTGCGGAAGCTACACAAAATACCGAGGACGGACCAAGATTGAGGCCTCTTATGGATAGGAATCATAGGAACCGTGTGCGGAAAATCAAACGATCCACGCGACAACGGAACAACCCGTCGCAGAACAACCCTGACAAGAAGGACAAACCCGCCAATCCCGACAGTTCAAGCAATTCCAACAATGTACACTTCGCGACCTCTTTTGACGATACTACTGATGGAGCGATCCACTGTTTTATGGATGAGTATGGCAATTGGATGTCGTATACGTTTGACAAAAACAGTTCGGGAAGGGCACAGGCCCAACCTATACCTTTACCGGAGAAAGAAGACAACATACGACTTAACAGGGTTAAGCCCATTGAACCGCCAGACCACTCTCAGGAGACAGGGGGAGAAGGCAGCTGTGGTTCATTAGAATCTGAAGCTGGTAATAGTGAAAGTTTAACAAAGAAACGCGGGGACAGCATAGACCAAAGCTCTTCAAATCAAGGGAGCAATAACCCGTTACTATCTAGTAACAATAATATACCTTCAACAGTAGTTGCAATCAATACTAACAACGCGAACAAGCGCTTTTACGTGTTCGACGGAGGGACTGGGTCCCACGCTGACCAACCCAGGTCCCCAGTGGCGTATGTGACTGATAGTTTACTAGAGCAGATAGAGGCTGAGAGACAATCCAGGATGGGTCTCCCAAGTATGCATATCAACTTCCTGATGAGCCAACAGAGGGCGCAGGCCCAAGCCCAACAACAGGCTGAGAACACGTCAGCAAACATTCCAAGCCTCATGCCCTCGATAGGCGAGGAGAGCGTAGAAATCAACATCAGGAGTAACTTCTCCAAAATAATGGACGAAATCGAGAAAGCGAACCAGCCAAAACCAAAAAGTTACTATAAGTTCAAACTATCAAAATGCTTCGAAGTGAAAGTTACCATGGACAGATTGAAACTGATGGCGCTGTTCGATAGAAATTTGACGTTCAGAGAAACTTTCGTATCGATAGTTCTGGCAATAATGGTTGCCGTTTTGGGATCAATGGTCCTGAATCTGGGATTTTACAGGGATATTTACGCGTTTTGGTTTTGTTTTATAATGGCAGGGAGTCAGTATTCCTTGCTGAAGAGTGTACAGCCGGACTCGGCGTCGCCGGTCCACGGATTTAACAAGATGGTAGTTTTTTCGAGGCCAGTATATTTTTGTTTGTGCAGTGCAATATTGTGCGCGGTAAATGGTTACTTGGGACAAACTGAAACAAGCTCTGATGATGCTCATGTCAGGACTAGGAGAAGCACAGAAGACCTAAAGCCTCTTGTGGTGTATGGATTCGAAATAAACGAAACAGACTTTTTCTATGTGATTCAGGAGATACTGTCGAAATTTTTGCTGTTTTTTCCTTTGGCGTTCAGCTTCGGGCTCTTTCCGCAAGTGAATACATTCCTGATGTATTTACTTGAGCAAATAGATATGCACGTTTTTGGGGGCAACGCGACAAGCAGTCTGAGTGCAGCTGTGTATTGCGTTGTTCGGTCCTTAAGTGCTATTGGTGTGCTCTATGGGTTCGCTTATAGCGGCCTTGTGGAAGGTAAAAAGTCCCAACATCAGAAGCACAACATCCTTTTTTCAATATTCTGTGGTCTTTTAGTTCCGATCGCTTATCACTTGAGCCGTAGCGCTAGCGACTACACTTTGATATGGAACCTGATCAAGAAGCATCTGTTGCCTCCGGAGCTATACATGATTCACACTCCTGAATGTGCTCCCGAGGTCAACAAGGAAGAACCGAACACTCTAACTGATGACAAAAAGAACAATTCAGAGAGTAACATATCGAAGCAGAATTCTATTGGGAGTTCCGCGTCTAAGATCAACTTCAGTTCGGAGACGAATATAGCGAAGACTCAAAAGCGATCGCAGACGTCTAGCGTCAGTTCTTTGAAGATGGATCCCCGGGCAGGGGATAGAGATACGATGAACTCAACGACTTCTTTGAAAGTGGACCCTCCGACTGAGACTGATGATAAAAGTCGCGACTCAAACACGAACAATTCTGCCAATAAACAAGACCAGACTGATAAACCGGATGAGGATATGGAAGATCCGTTGCCGAAGAAACTTCAGGCGACGGTGAACGCTCGGCTGAAGAATGACGTCATAGTGTGTACATTTCTCGGGTTGTTCGTCTTCGGGCTCCACTGCACTACTGTCTTTACCACACTGATGCCACAACTCAACATGGTGAGTTTTGATATCTATATCCGTTTTGTTTCTTTGTGAAGGTTGGCAGGCCCAACGACTTCATACCCAATAGACACCTAATGAAGGACGAGCGTTTTCAGACAACACATAAGATAAATAGATCTTATATTAAACCACGCCCACTGATGCTTCGTCAGTAACGACCAGATCTGAGACCCGTCAACATCTCTGCGCTCGCTTACAGAAAAAATTAAAAACCTTGTTGCCATGGCTCCTTGTAGCATACGATTGTGTGGAAAAGATAGCAAGAGCTCAAATTTTAAAATTGATGGCATTTCGTTTCACCGGTTATTGTTTTTAATCAATTAAAACTAATATTTTTTTGTTTGACCGGAGGCCATCTTAGATGGCCGGTCGGTCGGCGTCATCAACCGCCCATCTCTTTCTTTAACATGCAGTTTTATATCCTTTATCCTTATCGTTCTCCGTGTACGTGTACGTAGTGCTGTACCGTACCAAAAACTCAGAATAGATCGATATAGATTTTCAATTGGATAATTTTAAATTATATTTTCTAATATAAGATATCATGTTTTTTTCTTTATTAATATCTAATTTACTATATATGTTACGGTCAATGTGAGCAATCGGTAATTATCTCTAATCACCGGTAAATATACATAATTCCCGACGCACATGGTAAATGTAGTGAATTATTCAAATTTACCGGTAATTATATACTCCCGCTCTACTGTGGTAAATGTTGACATTTCTGACAAATATCACAAGTACTCTGCAATTCCAAATGTCACAATATTATTTACCACATTTACACAAAGGGTATCGTAATTTTATATAATTACCGGTAAATGTGATTAATTCGATAGTTTTCACCACCTTTACCACGAACCCTAGTAATTATGCATAGTTACCGGTAATTATACATAATAACCTCTCTATCCACTTTTACCGTAACATTTATAAACGCGAAAGGTCACTCACTGATTCACTGACTGATCACGATATCTCAGAAGCTCCAAATGCCAGGAGATGCTAGCTAACCTAGCGAAGGGTTATTCCACTAATCCACATTGGAAATCCCCATCAATAGGGATAAGTGAACTTTTTGTCCACTAATCCCTATTGATGCCTCTGATGGGATATTGTGAAAAGTGAAAAAATTTTGATAATGTTCTCAAATTATTAATCAAACGACAGATTATATATGTCGCAGTCATCTGGTTGAATCAGCGATTTGATTGGGTCACTAGCGCGTTTATTAAATGACGACGTTTAATTGAATGACTAGGCCGAACGATTAATGAACAAGCCACACTCAACGTCCAACAAGTTAGTGGATTGTAACATAGCGCTTTGAACATAGCGGACGTAAAATCAGTCAGGTGATTGTAATTTAGTTCTTTTTTCTTCTGCGGCGTTAGTGCTCATCAAAATAAAAATTGCGTTAACAGCTGGTACAGATCTAATCGAATAGCACTCTGTTGATATTTTTGAGTGAAATTGAGATTTAAAGATTCGTAAAAAAATTTAGATAGACGGCGCCGTATTGACAACTTTTTGGAGTCTCAAGTACTCTTATATTTTTTGGCAGACGAGCTGACGGATTACCTGGTGGTAAGCGATTGCCGCCGCCCATGGGGGTGTCCGTGGGCGCCGGCAATCGCTACGGCAATACCAGTGGAATCACAAGTGCACTACCAACCTTTTCCTCTTCCCCCAATTTTTTATACAGTATTGTGAAAAAAAATGTACTTTTTTTTAGCCTAAGTTAAAATATTATGATGATATATCATGTCAAGTAGCGACCTTATGTTCACCCTACTCATACATTACAAAGTCAGCTATATCCCATTCAACGACTATGCTAAATGACGTTCAGTTATATTAAAACGTTATTATAAACAATTTCAACAGTTGTCCTTTAATCATTTAATTAAACGTCGTCATTCAATGAACCCGCTAGTGATCCAATCAAATCGCTGATTCAACCAGATGACTGCGACATGTGTACCGCCTTTGTAAGCATCTACGTTCTTAACGTCGATATAATGTAAAATAAATCAATCAATCATTTATTCCATATCCTAAAGCAAATCAAATCCATTAAATGTAGGTAAATATAAATAACATGTCCCCGTGCCATTAAGGCATGGAATGCCCTTCCAGCTCATGTTTTCCCTCCCTCCTATGATCCCGGGCTCTTCAGGCGGGGCGTGAAACGGCATTTAAGCAGGCCTTCAGGGTGAGTGCGACAGGCGCAATATGATCTATTGTGCCTGTCGACCTCATATTTGGATCTCACTACCGCTTACCATCAGGCGGAGTGTGGTCATCTTGTTTGCCTATTATAAAAAAAAAAAAAAAAAATATAAAAGTAATTATCTTTTATAATATTTTTAAATTGTGTTACGAACTGCATCAATTTATCGATCACCTATTTTCAAAGAAAACTTATGTACCCCATCCCTATGTTTTGTGGTGACTTTGTTGCGACCAATTAGCATTCAGCACCCTCCCCCCGCGTACCTCAGGTAGTTGACTGAAATTTTTGCATTGCGAATTGTTAGACATTAGGTGTCTATTTGGGTATGAAGTCGATGGGCAGGCCCATCTCTTCATTTCAATGCAATCATGCTTACATACATATATGCAACTGATGAGTTGGCTATAAATAAAATATGATAAGTAAGGAATGACCAGAAAGTTCGATTCGATTCACTGAAGTAGAGAAGTAGACACAATAGGAATTATCATTACATGCGTATTATGTAGGCTGTGTTAATGTAAACTTATTAAGTTAATAAATATTGCGTTGTCTTTTTCGATTTGGACATTCGAAGAGTTTTTGTGTTCAGTTTTAAAGTCAAAGTCGGCATTAACAATTTTCCACTACATGTTCCTATCATTACATTTCCGTGATATTGTTTATTAAATTTCGATTAACATCCAACTTGGTCATCTCTTGCTACCGATCACCAAACATGGAGTGAATTGGGGAGGACTTTGACCAACAGTGGGCCATCACAGGCTAGGTAACGGCATTTAAGAAGGCCTTCAGGGCGAGTGTGACAGGCTCAATATCGTCTATTGTGCTTGTCGACCTCAATGTGGATCTCACTACCACTTACCATCAGGTGGAGTGAGAACATCTTGTTGTTTTGTTTTAATGAGTTCCCGATATTTCGGCACAGTTGTAAGCGCTATGATTACGGGTGAACAGTGCCGAAATATCGGGAGCTCATTAAAACAAAACAACATGGTAAATATCCTGGACGTTTTTAGTTTTCTAATGAGAACATCTTGTTGTCTTTCATGGAAAAAAAAAAGGTTAATATTGTGTCTTTCCGGGAAGGCGCTGTGGATAATCGCCGGTATCCTGGGCTGGGTGCTGCACTACCTGTGGCCGCAGCTCCGCAAGCAGCAGCCGTGGCTGTGCCTCGCGGGGCCGGTGCTGCGGCAGCGCGAGCACGCCCAGTTCGAGGTCACGGAGCCGGCGCGGCTCATGTGCTTCGAGAAGGTGACTGACGCTACCGGGGGACCCTGGGCTGGTGCTGCACTGCCTGTGGCCGCAGCTCCGCAAGCAGCAGCCGTGGCTGTGGCTCGCGAGGCCGGTGGATGCTATCGGGTGGACCCTGGCCTGGTGATGTGACCGGCGGCTACCACACGGATCGTTGGGTTGATCTGATATCGATCATATGGTCTTCTTCTATGGAGCTGCTGAGTTCGGACAAAAAATTACGTCCACACTGTATGCTACGTTAGACAGGCACCAATGTACATCGTATCAAGATGTAGGAGTGGATCATTTATCGACACTGCATAGATTCATCTTTGTCTGCTCTCCTTACGGATACAATTTGCTATATATATCTACATTCTTTGCTCCAGCCGGCTGTCACTTAGGCGTCAGGATCTACCGTACGACTACCAACTTAAAATTTATACTATAATATAACTCTAATATCTTCTCCTAATCCTTGCAGATCTTCGTGTACCTGAGTTTCCTGGAACGGAACGTGCTATACCCGGCGGTGGTGATCGCGGCGACGACACAGGACGCGCCGGCCATCGCCGCCAAGTACGGCGACGCGGTCGGCGCTCTCATCATATGTGTGTGCGCATTGAAGTGTGAGTGTAGCCATGTTCATTGTACATTTTGACCGAAATAGTCAAATCTTAATGAGACTTCCTGTTAAAATATTACTCCGCAGCTTGCAGTCCAGAAGATGACAGTGTCAACCCTCGTTTTAAAGAAAGTATTTTACTCCATTGTTCCTGCGTCTGATCTGTCATCGGTCATGTTCGATTAGTGATCGTAATTAACATCGTAACATGGGGATAAAGGAGTGCACCGTGCACCAAGTTCGTACACTTGGGTACTATAATATATTCTGCACCCAACCGGCTGTAGCCAACTGGCTTGTCTCAATTGAGATAACTCGCAGAAGTTGATGAACATTTAGACGATAAAAGAAATTTCCATAATGTTTTTTTTATTGCAGGTCTAAGAAATGCATATTCTGAGCCGGACTCCCAATACCTAGTCCTGGTGTTCGCATTCTTGCTCTTCCAAAGGGATCTGAGCAGTCGCAACGTATCGGAGACTTTCCTCGTGGACTACTTTATCACTGCCATTATATTTAGCAAAGTCTACGAGTTTTTACTTAAAGTAAGTTGTGTATGACTGACAAACTTTCATGAAATTTTGTAACACAAGAATAGACGCACCTTTTCATAATCTAATCTCCATACAGTTATGAGAATTTGCGAGTCTATGGCAATAGAGCGGGTCCAGAATTTGAGGGACAATGATAAAGTAAAATGTTCAACAAAGATACTTTTGGCGCGGAGCTTGAATCCTTTGCTGACTCCTCTCATGCTTCCTCCTCCCCTTGATCCGCCTCTACTAATCACAAAGAAAACGAAAAATTCACTAACAGTACATTAAGACAATATCTAGGTATCTAAAATCAGAAGTCAAAAGCCATTTTGCTGGCTCGTATCGTGATTCGGATTTTTATGATTGGTTTCGAACTAAAGTCATGAAAATAAGGTTCAAAATATGGTGGCAACTCATACTATTGAACTTTAATTTGTCCTACTACAACTACCTACCACTGACCAAAGTTATATAAAGCCATCCGCTCCCCTGCAAGTCCGGCGATGATGACGAGGCTACTCCAAGCCATGGTCGTATATCAGTTAGGAAAAAAAAGCTATGACCGACCAGTCTAACCTGACCCCTACTCCCGTAGATCCAGTTCGTGGTGACGTACATAGCTCCGTGGCAGATCACGTGGGGCAGCGCGTTCCACGCGTTCGCGCAGCCGTTCTCGGTGCCGCACTCCGCCATGCTGTTCCTGCAGGCGGCTGTCTCCGCGCTGCTCTCGTCTCCTCTCACTCCGGCGCTTGGTGAGTGGGGAGGGTGCGAAAGAGAACACCCACAGATCCAGTTCGTGGTGACGTATATAGCTCCGTGGCAGCCGTTTTCGGTGCCGCACTCCGCCATGCTGTTCCTGCAGGCGGCTGTCTCCGCGCTGCTCTCGTCTCCTCTCACTCCGGCGCTTGGTGAGTGGGGAGGGTGCGAAAGAGAACACACACAGATCCAGTACGTGGTGACGTATATAGCTCCGTGGCAGCCGTTTTCGGTGCCGCACTCCGCCATGCTGTTCCTGCAGGCGGCTGCCTCCGCGCTGCTCTCGTCTCCTCTCACTCCGGCGCTTGGTGAGTGGGGAGGGTGCGAAAGAGAACACCCACCGATCCAGTTCGTGGTGACGTACATAGCTCCGTGGCAGCCGTTCTCGGTGCCGCACTCCCGCCATGCTGTTCCTGCAGGCGGCTGTCTCCGCGCTGCTCTCGTCTCCTCTCACTCCGGCGCTTGGTGAGTGGGGAGGGTGCGAAAGAGAACACCCACCGATCCAGTTCGTGGTGACGTACATAGCTCCGTGGCAGCCGTTCTCGGTGCCGCACTCCGCCATGCTGTTCCTGCAGGCGGCTGTCTCCGCGCTGCTCTCGTCTCCTCTCACCCGGCGCTTGGTGAGTGGGGAGGGTGCGAAAGAGAACACCCACCGATCCAGTTCGTGGTGACGTACATAGGTCCGTGGCAGCCGTTCTCGGTGCCGCACTCCGCCATGCTGTTCCTGCAGGCGGCTGTCTCCGCGCTGCTCTCGTCTCCTCTCACTCCGGCGCTTGGTGAGTGGGGAGGGTGCGAAAGAGAACACCCACAGATCCAGTTCGTGGTGACGTACATAGGTCCGTGGCTGCCGTTCTCGGTGCCGCACTCCGCCATGCTGTTCCTGCAGGCGGCTGTCTCCGCGCTGCTCTCGTCTCCTCTCACTCCGGCGCTTGGTGAGTGAGGAGGGTGCGAAAGAGAACACCCACAGATCCAGTTCGTGGTGACGTACATAGGTCCGTGGCAGCCGTTCTCGGTGCCGCACTCCGCCATGCTGTTCCTGCAGGCGGCTGTCTCCGCGCTGCTCTCGTCTCCTCTCACTCCGGCGCTTGGTGAGTGGTGAGAGTGCGAAAGAGATGGGTGTATGTTTTCGAGAGTCGTTGGCGTGATTTATTACTGTCGTTGCCTACTGCGTCCGGACTGCGCCAGACAGATATCAGGAGTTATTAATCCTTGTTCAGAGGATTTATATTGTTTAAAAAAATATGGACTAGAAAGGAAAATTTTTAAATCGAAGTTTACTGAGCAATCCTGAATACTGTACTGTAGTATTTTAATAGTATTTGATGGAGAATGTTGATGATTTTAGTTTATTAAGCAGCTTTAAAGTCTTTGATAAACTGAAGTACTACACATATCGATATGTGTAATTCGTTTGCTCATACAGTCAACATTGAGAATGTTATGCATGTTTAAAGTTCTGACCGTTTGCACTTTTCATACAAAGTCACCGTAGTGCTATGACGTCACACTACAACATGCAGTGACATTTTCCATTATTGATGATCACACACGTTTCCGTCTATATCACAAAACCTAACCACATCGATTGTTTATCAGGAAGTGCAATATTCATGACGTCATATGTGCGTCCAGTCAAATTTTGGGAGCGCGACTACAACACGAAGAGGGTGGACCAGAGCAACACGAGGCTGTCGTCGCAGCTCGAACGAAATCTGGGCGCGGGTATGTCGAAAATAAAGTTAAACCATTTATTTTTTATATTTATTTAAGTTTGGGCTTTTTTCAAGCACTCGTTAATCGTCGTCGTAGTCATAGGAAAGAAGGTATAGTTATTTAGCATCGTGCGGGTGTGATGAATCAAACAAATACAAAAGAATAAGTCTACATTTAAAAATATTGATCTTTTCTTTCGACCTTTTTGACAATTACGCTTTAGACATTTTCAATTTTTTTTGCCCCTTAAATTTTAACTTATTAGTACACGTAAACTGACCTTGGAAATTTGAATAATAAGGAGTATTAATATGATCTTTTTGTTGCCGGCAGATGATAACAACTTAAACTCGATATTCTACGAGCATTTGACCCGCTCGCTGCAACACTACCTGTGCGGCGACCTCATGCTGGGCCGCTGGGGGCAAGTCCAACAAGGGGACTGTTTTGGTGAGTCAACAAACATAATATTAAAAAAACAGTAAAATATAATTATTCGATTTGACATTAAAAATGCGTTATGAAACAATTATTCACAAACAATTTGGCTAAATTCATGGACGAATGATTGAACTAATTTGCTTCAACAAACATAAATTTCATGAAGTTTACTTATTATACACAGGTATTTGTGCTTAAAACGAGATCCCAGCCACATAGTTATATGTATTGTAAAGATAGTGAATAAAATATTTTCATTTTCATTTTTTTCATTACTTAATTAAATTGTGAAGTTTGGGCTATTGCCCAGCAGTGGAACAGTATATACGTAGACAGTCAGTAAAAGTCAAAACCAAAAAAAAACGAAGTCTTTTAGTTTTAATACGAAGTTCAAACGATAAATAGTTCAAAACTAATCATTTTGTTGTTTCGTACCAAATTGGCGACTTTTCGTTATTTCTTTACATTAGCCAGTCCTCTTGTCTTTTCAGTATTAGCATCAGACTACCTGAACTGCCTAGTGCACATAGTGGAGATGGGCAATGGATTAGTGTCGTTCCAACTGCGCGGTCTGGAGTTCAGGGGAACCTACTGCCAGCAGAGAGAAGTGGAGGCCATATCTGAGGGGCCGGAGGAGAGTAGCGGTAAGTTTTACTTTTACTATAGAATATGTTATGTGTTTTAAACTTAGTAAATAAATAAATATAAAAGTAAAACTAAAAAGAAATAAAATAAATAAATAATTTATTTTATTTATTTATAGTTTTACTTTTACTATAGAATATGTTATGTGTTTTAAACTTAGTATAGTTATACTTCGTGCTAATGTGAAACGACTGTTCTCCTGTGAAGTATTGGTAATAATAGTAATGGTAACTTTTGTGTTGTGTATTCGAGTATGTGAATATGCTGTGTATTTGTGCGGGTGTGTGCGTCGCCGTGCGTGTAGTTGGGTATTATGCAAGCATGTGTCTTTTTGAGGATGTGTGTGTCCGAGTGTGTTGAAGTGTGTATGTGCGTGTGTTGATATGCGTGTGCGTGCGTTCGACCGCATGCGTTTTGGGTGTGCGTGTGCATGCGTGTGTGTTTAGAGTGTGCGTACGTTTGTGCATGTTTGAGATTTTTCATGAATCGCTTTCTGCGCATTGGTCATCTTTCGTGAACCAACCTGTAGCATCAGACGGCTTTTGCAGCTTCACCGGACTGGCGGGGGAGCGGAAGGCTCCCACCCCTAGAAACATGTTTGAGTGTACGTGTGTGAGTATATTGCATTACGAATCATTACTTAAGAGGTATATTTGGTCACAGAAGGCGTGTGCACCGGTCTCTGGTGGTGCGGCGGGCGGGTCCTGGCGCCGGGCGCGGCGTGGGCGCTGCGCTGGCTGGCGTGGCAGCTGGCCAGCGCGCGCTACGTGCTCGAGGGGTACTCCGTCAGCGACAACAGCGCCGTCTCCATGCTGCAGGTGTTCGACTTCCGCAAGGTGCTGCTCACCTACTACGTGAAGGTAACTGCATCATCATCATCATCAGCTCTTATACGTCCCCACTGCTTCTCTCCTTACTACTCGATACCGGCACGTGCTAGTTCGTTTCTCTCCCCAAACTTACGTCCGCATTAGGGACCGCCCAACGACGCCCTGAGTTTCTGACAGTGCATACTTAGATGAACCCGATTTTTAGTTTTTACATGTAATACACCGATACTTACATTAAAAAGGTGTTACAATCATAAATTTTAGCTACCTGAGATAAACCATCTTTGACTTGTTTATCTCAGATTTTCAACTACATTACATTGGTCATCAAAATTGATCTGTATTACATGCACGCATTTACGTAAGGTATCCTAGGTGGTTTTGCAGTGTACATATGGTTTTGCCATCGACGCGCAAAGAATGTATTATTTGAAGTCAAATGTAATATGAACAGCTGTATTATTTACTTACTTATTTACTAAATAAAGAAGAAGTTATTCTATTAAGCGGAGCAGTACTTGTGAGAAAACAAATATTAATATCACTGTATTTTGTCCACAGAGTATCATATACTACACAATACAGTCGGGAAAGTTGGAGGAGTGGTTGGCGTCCCCAGTGCTCTCTGAGGCTCTGAAGCCGATGAACGAACGGACGTTTGTGGACCTCGACCCGATATTCAACGTCAACTTGGACGAGGATTATGACTTTCGTGCTTCGGGTATTACTAGGTATGTTGATGAGAAGTTTTTGTATTTTTTTTCACTCGTTTCCAGATTAGGAGCTATAATTATTTCACATGATTCTCACTTAATTGTATTCAGACCGTCAAGATTTATCGAATGAAATAATCCTCCTTATAAATTGTTTTAGTCTATTTTATTTTTAAACCTAGTATTTATGTTTCTTAGATAACATTAAAAGTAGCTCAATATTTGCCGACTGGATGGCATAAGGAGTTTATAAACCTTATCTTATGGTCTATACCGAACGTAACAAGTCACAAAGGAATGTATTGTATTGTCTATTATTTACGCGAACACTACACATTGAAATAAAACAAATTTTAAGGATTACACTCGCGCGTATTGTTATTCTAAACGTTTAGAGACCCGACGTCACGGGAAAGACTAAAGATGACAGTTGTCCACATATGGAAGGAATGTATGTTTAACGATATCATTCGTTGTTTATGGCTACAGGGGTAGGTTCTGCGCGATATATCAAGAGTGGATCGTGCACTGCGGCGTGCGGCGCGGCGCGGGCTGGCGGCGACGGGCTTCTGCAAAGGTATTCATTTATTAACTAGCTGTGCTGGCGACTTCGTTCACATTCTACATTGTTTCTTTGCTCCTATTTGTCCTAGCGTGATGTAATATGGCCTAAAGCCTTCCTCAATAAATGGTTTATCCAATACATAAAGATTTACATTACATTTACAAACTCGTAAGCTTTATAATGTTAGTATAGATATTGGTCTCCATAATTCACGTAAGTTCCTAAAACTAACAGACATAAAATGCACTGAGATACACTGTTTCAATTGCAAAAATAAAACCTTTTTTTTCTCAGACTGGTTAGGAATCTTCGTGACATTATGACAAAACTATTCTTAGCCTGATGGCTTGTCTTGAAATATAGCCACAGGTTGCAAGTTAAAATAGGGATGAGAGCCATCCGCTCCCCCGCAAGTCCGGTAATGATGACGAGGATGAAGTGCAAGCCATCGTCGTATGTCAGTTAGGAAAAAAACTGACTGAATTTGATAGATATTGCGTACCTCATATCTCCCTACATTATTTTATTATTTCGTCGTTGCGTTTCATTAGTCGTATTTCAAAGTTGTACTGAATATTTGTAATGCAGCTGTATTTGTTTTATTTTCAGGACTCTCCTCTAGTAACTCTGTGCTTCGCACTCAGTCTGCTCGGTCGGCGCGCGCTAGCCGCTGCACAACATCTATCTGCTTCAAGGTACATCCATACAACATTCTTACTAATATTGTATTTTTTTGTCCTATGACGTATCTCCTTATGCATAATATACGCCATCTGATTACAATCTAGTTTTGTAAGGCTAATGAGTAATTTGTTTTTAAACTAAACTTATAAAATAATTGTTTGTGTAAGAATGTGTCCATTAACAATTTTTTGATTGTCTTTATTAAATAAAACACATGGTTCTTGTGTAAATATAGAGTGGCACTTCGCTTTTTGTCACTAACTCAAAAGGTTTTGAGTCTCCACACTGTGGTCGCCTTCGTCGTCTTCTCGCGAATATTGACGACTTTTTTCTTATTTTTATATATGAAAAAATAATTAAGTTATTTTCAAATTACTATGTATTCGAAAAAATCACTATCAACCCATGTTCATGACCATGACCCCTAACTAAGCAGAGCTTGTACTATGGGCGTCAGAGACTGATATACATACATACAATTTTTTTGAATACATAACCACACTCAGACACGGAACAAACACTGATATTCATTACACAAATATTTGTTCCGAATGAGAATCGAACCAACGACTCTTGGAACCACCAGGCAGGGTCACTAACCACTGTTCCTCCGAGTGAGCCATTTATCTAATTGTTCCAGTGTGGAGTTCTTCCTGTACGGCCTTCACTCGCTCTTCAAGGGTGACTTCCGCATCACTTGCGCGCGCGACGAGTGGGTGTTCACCGATATGTCGCTACTGCACTCTGTCCTTGCGCCCGCCATAAGGATGGCCTTGAAACTGCATCAGGTATGAGCCGGGAAATCACGTCTTTTGTTTAATATCACCTAAAATTTATCTCTTTTTTCGTATGTTATTTCATATGTGTAAAGTTTTTAGTTTTTGTTTGCTAATCTAAATATAAAAGGAGAAACTGACTGACATATCAACGCACACTTGAAGTTTAGATAATTTGGAACTGATTGTCTGAATCGCTCACCGAGCTAAATACGACGCTGGAACTGCTATGATAAATCGATATTGGATGTAAGATGTAATGTTCTACGACTCGAGTATTTTTTTTAATATTCCATAGCGTAGTAATGTTACAAGGAAAATCTTCAGTTATCAGTAAAGTAACTCAGACTGACATGGTTGCCCTGACCACGTTTGGTGATGTGCATATTCAGCCGGACTCAAATCACTTTTCAATGATCAAGTCTCACCTCGAATTCTTATGTTCTTCACCAGGACCACTTCATGTTCCCCGAGGAGTACTGCAGCAGCTCAGCTCTGTATGCGGCGATAGCGTCGCACGCGCAGCGCCTCGTCATCTGCCACGAGGCGGCGCCGGCCTGGCGCTACAACGTGCTCCGCGGCGCGCCGCATCTGCTGGCGCTGAGGTATATATATATACTAGCTGTGCCAGCGACCTCGTTCGCGTTTCCCTCCGTTTTTTACACATTTTCCATTGTATCTTTGCTGCTATTAGTCGCAGCGTGATGTTATATAGTCTAAAGCCTTCCTCGATAAATGGTCTATACAACGCAAAAAGATTTTTTTAAATCGGACCAGTAGTTCC
Source organism: Maruca vitrata (assembly GCA_039566165.1). Classification (NCBI taxonomy): domain Eukaryota; kingdom Metazoa; phylum Arthropoda; class Insecta; order Lepidoptera; family Crambidae; genus Maruca; species Maruca vitrata. Next base: position 5,660,711 of record CM076926.1, read on the forward strand.
TGAGATTAGCGCGTTCAAACAAACAAACAAACAAACTCTTCAGCTTTATAATATTAGTATAGATATACAGCATAGAGACGGATAGAGAGCGATAGCGCGTGGTGGAGAGAGGTAGAGAGCGATAGAGAATGGTGTAGACAGGTAGAGATCGATGGAGATTGGTGAAGACCCAGAAAGTATGGTACGGATTCCCTGGATAATTAAATTACATGGGCGCGCTCTGTCTGTTGGCTCTTGCCTTCCGCTGACCATTGGTTGGTCGATAGTAACGTGGTTACGATATTGTATTAGCATTTTGCTGTACGATACCTTGCTCCTGTGGCTCCTCCCCTTAGAAAGCGAATGTTTTGTTAATTGCAGACACGTAATGGACGAAGGCAACGATGACTACAAGATAATAATGCTGAACAAGCGGCACCTCGGCTTCCGGGTCATCAAGCTGAACCGGGAGTGCGTGCGCGGACTGTGGGCGGGGCAGCAGCAGGAGCTGGTCTACCTGAGGAACCGGAACCCGGAGAGAGGCTCCATACAGAACGCTAAGCAGGTGAGTACCGAAGACTGAAGACTGATAGGTCGTCATGCTGAAAGAGAGGCACTTAAGCTCCTCACACTAGCGATAGTATCATCATCAAGCCCATACACGTCCCCACTGCTGGGGCCTACCCTAAACTTGGGCGATAAGGTTTAGTCAACCGCGCTGGCTTAGTGCAGGTTGGTTGACTACACAACCTAAGAATGTCTTCGTAGGTGTGCTGATTTCGTCACGACGTTTTCCTTCACCGTTAAAGCGTCGAATAATCGTACATATGAATTGCAAATTTGAAAAACACAATGGAAAGTGGCGGGGAATGAATTGGCGACCTCATGACAAGCAACGACATCAAGAAATAGTGATGGTATTTCTTACAAACCTTTTTTTATTATGATAAAATTACATACAATTAATGTATAGCAATGTCAAATAACGGTGATCAACCGCACGCCCGCAGCAATTTATGATTATGAATGCCTGATATTTACTCCGCCCGTGCTCGTTGCGAAATTGTATACCTTTATACCAGCCAAAACATTCGCTAGTATGAAAAGGCTCATAGACTCAAAATTACTGCTTCCAAGATTACAAAGTTTTATGATTAATAATTTTATAATTCCTTAATTTTAATCGTTCAAATTTTCATCCCAATAATTTGTTTCAGGCGCTGCGAAACATAATAAACTCATCTTGCGACCAACCAATCGGATATCCGATATACGTATCGCCACTGACGACGTCGTACGCCGACACGTCGCCGCAGCTGTGCTCGCTGCTGGGCGGGCCCGTCACCGTATCCGCCGTTAGGGGACGGCTTACGCAGCTTTGGAGGCGGTAAGACTTTTTAATTATAAGCTAACAAGATAACATCACTCCACCTGATGGTAAGCGGTACTGAGATCCAAAGATGAGGTCGACAGGCACAATATACCATATTGATATATTGTGCCTGTCGACCTCATCTTTGCCTTTTGCCTTGCCTTTCGCACTCACTCTGAAGGCCTGCTTAAATGCCGTTAAAGACGACTTAATTAGGACGTTGACCACGCCCACTTAGACTAAACGCACATTAGACCACTCCCGGGCCAAGACTAGACCGTCGACTACGTGTCCTTTCTGATCACCTCGTACGCCGACACATCGCCGCAGCTGTGCTCGCCGCCGGGCGGACCCTTCACTGTTTCTGCTGTTAGAAGACGGCTTACGCAGCTTTGGAGGCGGTAAGACTACAAAAGCAGACCGTGCGCGAGCACCGGTCACCATCCTTTATTTGCAGAAAAACTCACACGTGTATGTTAGGGTTCCATATCTAAAAGATTAAAACGGGACCCTATTACTAAACCTCCGCCATTCGTCTGTCTGTCTGTCTTCTAGCTGTATATCATAAACCGTGATAGGCAGAAAGCTGCCGTTGCCGCTATACAACAAATACCAAAAATTAAAAAAGATAAAGTATTAAGGGACCTCTTGAACCTCATAAAATAAACGTTTTTCTCATCGTATTTTTTTAATCAATATTAATAACGGTAACAGGTAGACGGTAAAAATTTTCACAGAATATTTACTTCTATATTACTTACCTAAATAATAATATAAGTAAAAATTAAAGCGCGGCTCCTATACAACACATGTAATTTTTAAGCAATTTTTACTCGGACTTAATAAATACATACAACAACCGTGATTTTCTATTATAGACGATAGTACCCTTCCGAGTCCGACTTGCACTCGGCCGGGTTGTTTTTATCTCGTTTCTAATCAATTTGTATGTATGTAACCAGTATCCGTCGTCGCTGCGGCGAGGGCTGCTCGTCGGGCGGCGGCGGCGCGTGCGCGGCGGCGGCCGAGGCGGGCGCGGCGCGAGCCGCCGCTACACCCAGACACAACGCGCTGCACCTGTCCAGGACTTCATTAGGTACGTAATTTAAAGTATAAGTATAATATTGTTTAATAAGATTCCGCAAGATATCATTGAATTGCCGTTGTATAAATTCAAACTCTATATTATATCTTGTCTTATGAAAAAGGGGTACTAGGTATAAAGTAGAAGACTATTTGAATGATAAGAATCAGTGGACATGATGAGCTGCTCGCTTGGACATCCAAGAACTATGTAACTTGTACATATTATTATTTATTTGTAATTAATTAACCTGTGATTTGACATGCGAAAGAATTTCATGATATCTACTTTCAGAATAAATTATTTCATTTCATTTCATTAAATTATTTCATTTCATTTCATTTCAAAGCTTTCGCGTGCCATTACACTAAATATAAGTTTTTGTGGGTCACGCAATATTAGGAGTAGCTAATATATAGCTACTTACTGGCCGACAGTTGGTCATCATGGTCGCGAGCGAACACAAACCAGTCGAGACGTCGGGCAGTAAGTAGCTATGTATTTGCTACTCCTAATAACGCGTGTAGACCCATAAAGACTAATATTCACTAGGTACGTCACTTAACAGCCAGGACGTTTTTTTCCTTACTGACGTACAATGATTGCTTGGAGTAGCCTCGTCATCATCACCGGACTTGCGGGTGAGCGGATGGCTCTCACCCCTAAGATGTTATGTCAGGGTATTATATGCGGACTATCTGTTGCATGCGATTATGGGCTTAAAGTCTAGGCCATGCGACAAATGATGTCTACTAAATTTGAAATTAAAATTAATTTTACGGGGTTAACTAGCGTGTATTGTTATTCTAAACATATTATTTAGAGACCTGACGTTTCGAACTCCCAAGCAGGTGGTACACTCTTGCCTATTGGAGTCAGGATGTTTTATTAATCTCAATAGCTTCTCTCAGCATCCTAAGGACAAACGTTGCTTTTTCACGAGGATTTCACGACTGTTAAACCGGATATAAAATTAGTTTTATTTAAAATGTGAAGTGTTAGTGTGCGATATAGAATATTTTCGAGCGTTTTCTTGCACTCCTGAAGTAATTTTTTTGTTTTGTCATACCAGCTGGAACCCGAGGTAGCTTAGCGAGTGCAGGCAAACCTACATCGTCAACGTTGGCTTCCCTGGCCGGCCTATTGAGAGAGCATTCGCACGAGAGGACGCTAGAAGAAGCAGGTATGTAACAGTAAATACTGTATCCATATGATAATGTAGTATTTAAATTAAGCTTATGATTAATTTGATGTAGTACTAAATACTCTATTAGGTATTTTAAGAGCATTTATTATATCAATATTGAATTAATTAATTTTTAAAGCATCTACTTATCGATCGCAGTCAGTAGTTCTAAATATCGGGTTAGAAATAATTATAGGTTTGTGAACTTGAATTTGTTAACTGCCTATTTTAAATATAATTGTATGTAAAATAAATCTATCATGACAGACATTGGTGTCTTAGTAATTTCAATTCGCATTCTCATAAAGAATTCGGCTTACCAGAAGGTTAGATACTGGTCTTTATGTGTCTATGCGCGATATTCGGAGTAGCAAATACATAGCAAGTAAATGTAAATAGAAGGCTAAGGACAAAAATTACGCCTTTATAAATATGTATGTATATCACTCTCTGACGCCCATAGTACAAGCTTTTCTTAGCTAGCGGTCAGATGACCGTGTGTGGAAATGTCCCAGATATTTTTATTTGTGGTTTCAATGCTATTTATCAAATTTTAAATTTTCAATGTCCCAGATATTGATATTAAAAATGTTCACCAGAAGTGCCTTGTTTGTCAGCGTACGGCGTGGGCGGGGGCGGGGGCGGGGGCGGGGGAGTCGGGGGTGGCGGGGGCGCAGTCCCGGCGGGCTCGGGCTCCCCGCGCCGCCGCAGCGACGAGCGACGCCGCGAGCGCGCGCCCCACCGGCACAAGCATAAGGACCCCGCTAGACAGGTACTAACTGAACCCTTCAACTTGTAATGCCAACCTGCCACCGTAATTTAAATCTTATTCCCTCAAGATAAGGTCGAAATGAACAAGCATAAGGACCCGGCTAGACAGGTACTAACTGAACCCTTAAACTTGTAATGCCAACCTGCCACCGTAATTTAAACCTTATTCCCTCAAGATAAGGTCGAAATGAACAAGCACAAGGATCCGGCTAGACAAGTACTGAACCCTTTAACTTGTAATGCCAACCATATTGCCACCGTAATTTAAATCTTATTCCCTCAAGATAAGGTTCTAAAGCAATGAACAAGCACAAGAACCCGGCTAGACAGGTATTGAACCCTGCAACTTGTAATGCCATTTGCCTAAATTTAAACCTTCTTCCCTCAAGATAAGGTCCAAAATCATCTTAAAGCTATAAATCATCTACCACTTTCCAAGATTCTCTGTCTTAACCAGTCCCTTTTTAGCCAATCAGATTCTATACAGCACATTGTTATCTATCACCATCATACATAGCTGCTGGTCTGGTGTGATGGTAAAGCACGTCTGGGCGCGATATCCAGAAGGATGGGCCGTGGTGAGGCAGTTGAATTTCTTTCGTTTTTCTAAGTATGAAATCAGGTAGTGCAAGCTTTAGTACTTTTTTTTAATTAACTTTATACATTGTCCCCAGGCGAGTAGCAGCCGCAGCCGCATGCGGCGCGAGCGCGCGATGCCGGCGTCGTTCCGGCTGCTGGCCGCCTCCGACAACCTGCGCGTCGAGACCGGCTCCTGCCAGGGCCACGTGGGCGAGGACGCGCAGGTACGCACACATAGAACTTGTACCATTTGTGGGATTTATTCATTTGTTTATTTATTACACACACTAACAAAGTAACAGTAGGTACATTATGGAACAACATGCTTATATACTGTGTTTAGGCTGTAACTCCACTTTCAAGTGTGAACAGCATGTTTGTTACAATCGATCTTAACTTCTATATTTGGTTACAAAATTAAATAAATAAAAATTATTGTCAACATAAAAATAATATTGGATGTCAACATAAAAATAATAAAATAGGATTGTCATTGTGTCCTATAAGATGCCTTTTGTGTGGTATGTTGCTCAAAATTCACTATACATTCTTTAGGGGTGAGAGCCATCCGCTCCCCCGCAATTCCGGTGATGATAACGAGGCTACTCCAAGCCATCATCGTATGTCTGTTAGGAAGAAAACTATACACTCAGAAAAAGTGTTAATTGGATGGTCCTGATTAAATATGTGGAACAAACTCGAGTGATTCCTATAACACCCACTGCAGGATAACAACAGTAAGAAAAATATACATGCTCAATCAATATTACAAAACTATTAAAGGGCTGCCTTTAATAGTTGATTGATTGATTAAACCAAAGGCTTACCTTTCAAATACCCAATGCCTTACACAATAAGCAACATTTTTGAAGTCGGTTTAAAAAAATGTAAAGGCTTTTCTTTAATTTTCTCATCAATTTCAGGGATCGACTGGCAGCGGCTGGGACGGCGCGTGGAGAGACCAGCCTAGACGCGCGGCGAGTGCCAAGGTTAGTTTAATAATAGCTTTTAACTTTATTGATATAATGTAGAAATTGGCTTGATACCGAATGCACTGATTAGTGGACCATAACTACTGAATCATGTAGACATTCAACATTTGATTTATTGGTCACTAGTGACCCGCCCACGCTTCTCTTGGGGTAGAGTTATATCATGACTGTTTAAAGTTTATCATGACTTCCCATGGATAACCACGATACAGATTCATTCTAGTGTGGGTATCATAGAATATTGTAAATGAATAACCTCGACAAACAACTTTAAGAATTCATCTTTACTCTCTTTAGGACTCTACTCTTTAGGTTTTAAAAGTGCTTTGTACTTAATAAATAAATTATTTAAAATTTGAATATTGATTTTTTTTTTGACTAAGTTACTGACATGCCTTATGTGATATTTATTGTCTGACTGGACCAGTGGTTAGTGACTGGCTGGCGGTTCCAAGAGTCGTGGCTTCGATTCCCACTCGGGACAAATATTAGTGTGATGGACATTGGTGTTTGTTCCGTGTCTGGATGTGATTGTGTATAAATATGTATCTACATATGAATGTGTATCGGTATCAGCCGCCCATAGTACAAGCTCTGCTTAGTTTGGGGTCAGTTGACCGTGTGTGGAAATGTCCTGACTGGCTCGGTGGAACAGTGGTTAGTGACTCAGGTTCACTGACAACGTTTCCAAGAGTCGTGGGTTCGATTCCCACCCGAGACAAATATTTGTGAGTCGATCATCGGCGTTTGTTCCGTGTCTTGGTGTGATATTTAATTTAAGTATATTTGTGTATCCACTGTTGATTCTGATATCCGTAACACAAGTGCTTAAGCTACTCACCACGGGATCAGATCAATGTATGTGATGTTGTGCAATATTTATTTATTTACTATTATATTTGTAGGTGTGTGGCAGCGCGCGCGCACCTAGCGCAGAGTCGTCTCTAGAAGACTTGGCGCCGCTCGGGCTGGACCTGTCGCTGCCGGACTGCAAGATCATCGCCAACAGGAACGCCAGGCAACAAGAGAGAGACTTCAAAAGGTACAGCCTCACCCGCCGACACTCACCTAACACCCACAGGCTTACAGACTATGGAATCCGCATCGATGGGATACTAAAACTATTAAATACTAGCTGTGCCAGAGACGTCATCCGCCTGGAAATCCTATGATAACGTAACAATTTTATTAGGAATCAATCCCGCGGAAACTCCAGGATAGAAAGGAGCCTATATGTTTATTAATAATTGTACAAGTATAAATAATATAAATAGTGTAGTCTGTTCTATCGTATTAGTTTAAGTTAGCCTGTAAGGATTTTGATTGATTGAAGATTTTGTTGTTGTTGATAAATAAATAAATAAATGTTTTAAAAAAACTGAAACTTAAATATAAGAAAGACAAAATTAAGGCATCAATGCAAAACCCGCGAGCCCTCTGGTCAACCATTAACGAACTCACCCACTATAAGACCCCCAAGAGCCCAAATAGTGAACTGCTAAAGACACATACATGTCCTCAAACCTCAATCAATAATGTCAATAAATATTTTGTTAATGTTGGACAATCTCTGGCTGAGGACATCTCAAGTAATTTCACTCCGTCAGAATCAGACAGGTCCAACAACCATAGTGAACTGTCCTCCTTCGTTTTACTGGACACCTCTGACAAAGAAGTAGAGGATACTTTGATGTCCTTAGACTCTAGTAGTGCACCAGGCTGGGACGGAATACCTACCAGGTTTCTAAAACAGGCAAAGGAAATTGTAGTTCCTTTAATCAGTGGCCTCGCCAACCTCTGTTTTAGCACCGGAATCTTCCCATACCTACTAAAGCGTGCAGTTATTACCCCTGTGTATAAGAGTGGAGACCGAGACAACGCCAATAGCTACCGGCCAATTGCTGTGCTGACCTCCATTTCTAAAATCATTGAGAAGCTACTCAACTCCAGAATAACAAACTACCTGAACAAGTACAATGCTTTATCTAGCTCACAATTCGGTTTTAGAAAGGGAATGTCGACGCAGCATGCCATCACGGAGCTTACTTCAATAATCACAAGGGCGGTTGATAAAGGTGATAAATGCTTAACGGCTTTTATTGACCTTAAAAAAGCCTTTGACACCGTCTCGATACCCATACTTATCCATAGGCTAAATGATGCCGGTTTCCGGGGCAATTCTCTCTCCCTCTTAAGCAGTTACCTTTTAAACAGAAAGCAAGGGGTAAAAATAGATGGGTACCTGAGTGACGAAGAGGGCATTACATTCGGTGTCCCTCAGGGGAGCGTTCTCGGCCCAACGCTCTTTCTAATATACATAAATAACCTCTGCAAACTTCGTGGCGTTGGGGGGAGGATACTATCCTATGCAGACGACACTGCTATCACTTTTACCGACAAGACCTGGGATAAGGTTAGGTTGAGAGCTGAAATAGGACTAGCCAAAGTGGGTCACTGGCTTAACGAAAATCTCCTCACCCTTAACACGCAAAAAACCAACTACGTATGCTTCGGACCATACATAAACTCACAGCCCCCACCAAATTTTGAAATAAGGATTCATTCCTGCCATACCCTCTTTGGTAACTCCTGTAATTGCCCAAAAATTGCAAAAGTATATAGCGTAAAATACCTCGGAATCCTTGTAGACCAAAGGTTAAGTTGGTACCCACATATAGAGCTAACCATAGGAAGGATAAGAAAGCTTATGTGGGTCTTCAAAACTCTGAGAAATGCTATGAGTAATGACCTCCTAAATAAAATATATGTGGCACTCGCCCAATCTGTCATAACATACTGTATCCCGACATGGGGTGGGACAGCTAAATCTCGTTTCATAGATCTTGAACGGGCGCAAAGATCCTTGCTAAAGGTTATGTACTCTAAACCCTTTAGATTCCCAACGGAAAAACTATATAAAATAACCAATTTACTCTCCGTTAGGAAACTTTATGTGTTGCATACTATATCAGGTCAGCACGAAAAGTTGTACTTCGAGCCGACTAAACTTCATAAGAGACGGCACGATATAATAGCTCCTACCTACCCAACACGCACAGACTTTGCTTGCCGTCAAAATTTAGCTCAAGCCCCTCGCGCCTATAATATAATAAATCGCAAACTAAATATATACCCAATGCAATTATATGAGTGTAAGAAGGCTGTGACTGAGTGGCTCTCCACTCTCAGTTACGCCGAGGTTGAAGACACTTTATTAAGGTCAACTTGAAGGTCTACCTATACTTCCCTTAATATAAAACAACAGACACACACACACATACACAAACACACACACACAAGCACACACACCCACACACACACACACACCCACACACACACACACACACACACACACACACACACACACACACACACACACACACACACACACACACACACACACACACACACACACACTCACACACGCACACATACACACAGCAGCATATTACTCTTTTTTTATTTTGTTACAAACTTTGATTTAATTTTATTCCCTTATCAAGTTACTTTAAAAATATTTTAATAAATGAAGTAGTAATGTATATCTGTAATAATCTAAATTGAAATGAAATTTATATGTTGTAAATCCAATTTGTTAAGTCTACTACGCAAGAGCGAGGCTTTCCCTCCACAAGTATCTTCTGATTACTTTCTGGGAAGCCCCGGCATTTTTATTGTAAATGATTTACAGAAATAAATACATTTTATTTTATTTATTATTTTATTAAATGTTATTCTAGGTCTTCAGCCACCTACATTACAAATTTGGTTTGCGTTAACCACGATTTCTTTTTAATGTCATTTTAAAAATTACAAGCAATCGTCATCTCTTACCATGACATTTAATTAAACATAACATTAACGTGGCCGCACAGCTATACAAAGACATATATTCCCATCACTATCTTCCAGGTACTTTATAAACGAGGGTACTTCGAAGGACTTGTCCAAGATTAGCAAAGAAATAAGACATGAGAGGGAAAGCTATAGGGAGCTGACCGGACGATACATCGAGAAACCGGAATCGATACCGCTCAAAGAGACCCACTACTCGGATCTGTCGCATAAGGAATCGGTGCTGAAGAAGGAAGCCAAAAAGGACCCTAAGGCGAAGGAGATAAAGACTAAGATCAAGCGATCGGACTCTGGGTCGTGTTCGCTCAGGATGAATGTCAGCGTTGGGAGTAAGGTATGTGTTTTCAGAAATGTATGCCGTAGTTTTAATCTATCATGGTTACAGACATTAGAATAGAATATTTAGAATATTTGCTTATTAAAACAGTACAACATTGTAAATATCCCGGATATTTGTAGTTTTCTCATATATATGCCATAAAATCAATTTCAATTAGATCCAGTTTTTTAATCTCAGTTGCGTATTAGCATATATGTTCTTGTATGTTTGGGTGCGCAAGCTTGTTATGTTCAGCAATGCAGACGAAAGTTTAGGGTAGGCTCGTGCCCCAGTGGGGACGTAAATGGGCTGATGATGTATATGTATGAGGATCGAATCAGAAATGAGGCGATCCGTCAGAGAACCAAAGTCATCGACATAGCTCATCGCATGACCAGCCCACTAACATTTTAGCTTGCTAACATCAGCCGTAGAACCGACGACCGATGGGGTAGACGAGTTCCGGAGTGGATACCGCGTCTCGGCAAACGTAGTGTAGGACGCCCGCAGGCCAGGTGGTGTGACGATCTGCGCGGGACGGCTGGTAGGAGCCGGATGCGAGTGGCCGCGGAGAGAGAAGTGGCGTGCATTCGGGGAGGCCTATGTCCAGCAGTGGACCACAACGGGCTGATGATGATGATGAATGATGTATGTGTGTGCAGGTGCTGATCACGGAGCCGCTGGGCGTGTACGACTGCATCAACCTGGGCCGGCGCATCGACGTGCAGTGGCCCAGCGAGGCGGCGCGCGCGCGCGGGGGCCGCTCGCACTGGGGCGCGTGGGTGCCGCGCGCCGGCATGGACGGACTGGTAACGACACCTATCAGTAGCTTTATCCTCTACTAGGGGACGCCCGCGACTTCGTCTGCGTAAAATGTTACATGTATTTTGATTGTAGAATCTGACCGTGTATTCCCGCTGTCCCCGCAAGCGTAATTTCCCCTCCATGCCAAGTTTTATGTATAAACACGTAAAAAGTCCTCCCATACTAATTTTCACCCCCACAATGACCGCCATGGGAGTTAAATTTTAAAAAATGTAGCCCATATGTTATTCCAGAGTGCCAGCTTCCATCATACCAAATTTCATGAAAATCGGTTCAGAAGTTTGAGCGTGAAAGAGTAACAAACATCCATCCATACTCACAAACTTTCACGTTTATAATATTAGTAAGGATGTACTGTTGACTACCTCGTTAGTCTATTGGTAGCGAGCGCTGCGTTAGGACCGAGAGGTCCCCGGTTCGAGTTCGGGTCAGGCTAAATTTATGTGAGACTAGTGGCCGCCCGCGACTTTGTCCGCGTATTAATGGGTTTTAGTAGCAATGATGTATTAAAATAGCCTACATGCCTTGTAAAATTTGTTATTTATTAGTGAAAGTTCCGTCAACGTTCTCCATAGTACGTTCCCCCCCACCCCCAATGAACCACATGGGGGTTGAATAAAAAAAAAAGGAGCCTATATGTTATTCCAGAGTGCCAGCTACCATCATACCAAATTTCATGAAAATCGGTTCAGTCATTTGAGCGTACTGGCCATTATACTCCATAATGGTCTTTCATAATATAAAAATTACCAAATTTTCTTACGAAAATGTAAACCACTAAATCAAAAATACATTGTATGATTGATAAAAATATTATATTAATATTCAATATTATTTATAGGTGGTGCACAAATGGACGCCCAACCATTGGGACCCGAAGCTTCGTTCTCACGTGGACAAAAGCATTCTCCTTATAGAAATTGACGACAAATACGTTCCCATAGCGGAGAACTGCGTTCAGGACCTCGGCGACGAAGTATGAGCACTAACGAATTTATACAGAAAGAAGAAAGAAAGAAAGGAAGAAAAACGTTTATACAGGTGTAAGTAATGTTTTGGTCCTGGCCTCAGTACGAGTTTATACACTTATAGAGGTACTAATCGAGTTGTTATCGCTGAACATTTGACTAAGGCCTTACCGCCCTAGTTTAGGGTAGGCCCGTGCTCCAGCAGTGGAAACGGATATGGGCTGATGATTCTGATGATGATTTGATATTCACCAGAATATAACATACTTATTTTTAAATTGATTTATTTTATTATACGATTATTCTATTCTTTTAGTCTGATGAATGAAAGCTAATGATTTCATGACAAAATTTATTGAAAAATATAAATCCAACTCTAAATTTTTTTCTGACTTTCGTGTAGTTTTTATGACGGGATAACAGATTTATTTTGTAAAGAACTAATGGTAACGTAAAAGTATTATTTTGTGTTTAACACCACTAAAGTGCCGTGGTTAAATTATAACATGATAATTATTATAAGTTATAAACTCGTATTTTGGCACGAAGTAGGACCCAAAGAATGTTCGGAACGGTGTGATCTTTAGACTGCCTGATTTTTATACATTTATATTGTTTTTTCTCTATTAAGTTCCTTCCTAGTGTGAAGTAGTGAGAATATTATCGCGATTCTGACCTGCCTCTCTTATGATTAGCCATTTCATGCGCCGATACTAAGATATAGAAAATAACATTATAATATCGAATTACAGTATACGCAAAATAAATTGTCTGGTCAAATCATGGCACGTTACAGAACTAAAAAGTTGAACTGAGAGTAAGCATGCTTTCCCACTTACACCTCAGAATGCGTATAGCTATTTGTCTCTTTCGTTCTTTAGTTCTTGAGCCTTACTTTGTCCAGCCATCTTATTTAGTGTATACTATTATGTAATTCCAGTGCCAAGGTTTTGTTGATCTTATTTGTCACAAAATAATGTTCTAGTTAGTTGGATTCTATTATTTTTAACATGATTGAATATTTATCATGGATGGCAACACAATTATACTCAGGTACAATGGGTCAAAATAAGTTTAGGGTTACTGTGAAGACGATTCGGTGAATTACCTTGTACATTTTGATGTACGCATATAAAGTTTTGTATGTAAACATATTAGTGTAATATAAATACTTATTATTACCAAAACGTAACGTTACTGTTTAGTTTGCGAACCCCAAGTCCTATGTATATACGAGTAAATGCTTTGTTGTGTGTGCGTAGCTTACAATTGACACAGGTCATCTGTACATATAACTGTATATAATGTAAAATAATATGTAAACAGTTGTATATTTATCTCTTTAATATATCAAAAACACGTATACTTTATTGTGGTAAGTAGAGTCTTTTTTTATTTTTGTTAATTTTTTTCTCTAAATTTAAGTCATAACTTACTCCCAAAAAATCATAGTCTTTCTTCGACACCAAATGAATCTTTAAATGTGAAGTATCTATTAGAAATTCTTAGGCAAGCCGAGTACACACGATCGTCAGTTTAAAGTCTGAGGTGTAAAATATCATGTTTGCCTTGCATTAACGTATTATAGCGATCGTGTGTACGAGGCTTAAAAACTTTATTTAATATGACTGTTGTTTGTTAAATATGTATACTTGTGATGCATTTTTATATATATGTATTGTTTATGGTCGGAAATGAAAAATTATGGCACGTTGAGTTTTATGAATTTAACGGGGTTTAAATTATTAATGTTATTGAATGCAAGCAGACTTGCGCCGGCAACGGCGTTATATCACTCGTGGTTATAAGCACATCTCGGAAGCGTTACAATAAGACTATTGTTCAGGCTAGCGTATACTTTTTCCTTCCTATGTAGTATCAAAGTCAGTACTCTACTTTTTATGAAGATTAAGTATGATTTTTTCAAGAAACTAGTGAATGGTCTGTGGTCAATGGGCGTTTGTCTTGATTATAGTTTCATGAGTAGATGAATTGATTACTAAAAATAAAAAAAATACCATCACAAATTGATGATGCAACAAAATGGTGACCATAGAATGAAAAGAATATAAGTGTGAAGCAAAGCCTAAGTGGTGAAAATATATTACATTATGCAGTCAGTTCAACCATGTCTTTTCAACTGTAATAATATCTCTGTATATCTCGAGTGTGCTTATAATATCTAAAGCTTAATCGTAATCCATTTTCTCTTTGAAATTATTCACGTTTGATCTTCCCCGACATGTTGAAACGTTAACATTATAATTATGTATGCAATGCACATTCTATTTAGTAGTGGGTGAATATATTGGTTTATGATATGTGACAATGACGCGATACGATTAATATTAACGAAAAAAATTAATAACGCTTTTTGATTTGAATTAGTTTTTTTAAGTCACTATTTTTACACTCAGTTTACTAAACTCTTTTCAAATTCAGTTGGAGATGAGTTGTCCTGACAAGATATTTTTTTTTCAAGTGACAGGTGATAACAAAAAACACTCAGTATTTTCTCAATTTTTGAGTAACAGTAACAAAATATCGATACGAATAGTTGTATTTTACATACGTTGTTATATCTTGCATAGTATGCGCGTTATTGTCAATAAGTATATCAAAACTATTGTATATTACCCGTTTATAACACGACGATTGGCGTGTAGCGACCCTCTCGCATTTGCTACCGATCTCATTGTGTCCGTATGTATACATTCCTAGGGCGATGTAGCTAGTACAAAACTATGATGGGCAACAAATCCATTACATTTGAGTGATGTAGACGTGGTAGTAAGTTGTTTTGAAGATGTAGAAAAAAAAATAACAGGGTTACTCGATAGAAGTGTCATCATCACGTATGAATAGGCTCAGTATTTTTTTTACAAGTTTCTAGTGTTTACGTTTGTAGAATATTTCATTGACTTCATTAAATGGTAGCAAATGCGACTGGGCTTCAAGAAAAATGAGTATGTATTCTCAAGTTGCCTTAATATATTTTAGACTGATTTTTTATAATCGTGAGCGTATCTAAGCCGATATTATATATTAATAGATTTATTGTTAAGGTATAGTATTGCGCTCTTGAATTAAATTATTTAACATGTAAGGACATCGCAATGTACTTATGCTCCACTTAAGGCGGTTTTACACTTCTAGCTCAGTTACGACCGGACCACGTGGCGATCACTTTAACGTTCATAAAATATTTCACTGTGTGTATTAAATGAATTATTTCTAAGTAAAAATTTTAAGACTTCATGAAAGTCGTATGTTGTTTTTTGTTTCCTTTTTTTTTATAATAATTTGTGTCATTGAATGAACGATAGGTATACAGTTAATGTTCTGCAAGGTGGCAAAAGGTAGAGATTTAACTATAGGAAGCACAATCCGTCCACAAAGATGTGTTTTCTGCATATGCGAAACTTTACTAGATAAATTCTATTTCAAACAAATTGTTTTACAATCAAAATAATTGAACCTCATGTAGACATATCATGGTCTCAAAAAATTAATACAAAGTTGGCTTGTACAAAAATAAATCAAAGGCAGATCCAAATGAGGCTTTCTTATATTTCTTCTGGCATATGCAGGAAAAAATTAAGTCACGAGTTCCATTAGGCATCGAGTGAAACCGCCGATATAACTGTTGAATTGTGTTATATGAATATCAAAATAAATATCCTGATTAAAATGGTACTTGGAATTATGGGCCTTTTCTTTTCTTTACCTGGATCTATTTCACCTACATTTAATAGTCGTGTGCGATTTTATTTAAGAATAGAATAATATGAATTCAGTAAAAATGTATTCTAAATACTGAGTTTGTTAACCCATCTATGGCTAATGTCGTTACTTTTCAGAAAGGCAGTGAATTGGTTAACGTTCGACAGTATGCATGTATGAAAACTTCAGATTTTATATTCAAACTGGATTTCAGTTTCACATACGTCATCATGAATCCATGTTTATTCTAAAAAAGTAAAAATGTCATTACTTGTTAGCTAAACTGTGATCACTGTCAACTGTTTATCTAAATAGATAGAGCATAGGAGCAGGTATCTAAAGTTGGATAAATTATAAAAGAAAAACTAGAAATTACTCAAGAAAATATTATATTTTTAATATAATTTTTACATTTCATAAATCTTTTTGATACATCTGTAAATTAAAGTCAATTCCATTCTGATAAGTCCGTCCTGTTGAAACACTACTTGCTATGGCTTGGCAAACACATTAGGGGCTAATGTAGCAGGGTATATCTACTGACAATAATCGTTATTTGTTATAATATGTTTTGACAAAGATTAAGAGAGTAATCCATTGCAAACAGTGCATGATATTCATACTAAATGGATGTATGTTAAGGAATGCCTTTGCATCATATTTTTTAATTAATAGTTAATAGGCGTTACATTTCGATAAATACAATGCACTGTTATATGATTATCTGTATTTCCTACTGTGCGCTTACAATATCTACCTACTCTAAATCAACAATAACACATAATATCTACACACATCACATCAAAAAAGAGGTAAAATGGACCCCGACATGGTCATACATTGGACATTATTCTAACGTAAGCTCGAACACTACCATTTACAAAGGGTGTGGGTGTAACATGTGACACTACAATAGGATAAACTTTATTTGAACCGCCGATTTGGCATTTTTGGCCGTACAATACTGATAGGCATTCAATATACCTGAACATTCGACGTTCTTTATCTGTTGCAATAATTTTCAGTGGAGACATTAAGCATGGACTTTTAACATTTTTAAAGGCAAGCTTTGATAAGTCAAAAATATACCTACTACCTTCGCCACAGATAGACACGTGTCTGGGAGCGTAGTTCGTTGTTTTTATCATTTATATTTGCATAATACTTGACGCGCAAAAAACCTCATCACGTTATTTACATAACCATGAGATGAGGTCAACCGCTTATGTTCAAAGGAGAATGTCACTATAAATAGGTGTAGTATTCAGAGCATTACAATTTGGGATAAATTCCTTTCTTTATGGCCTTGACTTTAAGATGATGTAATTTCCGTACACAATCTGAATGCTAAATAGGCCGTTTATCTTTACTATCTAGGTTTATCTACCACACATGAAAAAATCTATGCCATAGGACTTAGGACTCACGGATGGATTATTATCAAGCACCTCAACTGATGGACGCCAAGCAAGAACAAGGAGAGGGCATGTAGCCTGACTCGCATATTACCTACATGGTCACCTTTATGTTTAGTTGGTCAATTTCACAATACCACTTGCAAATTTATTTGAAACTAGCGGCCCGTCCCGGCTTCGCACGGGGGACTTAATAATTTAAACGATTGTTATGGGTAAACTATAAAAGGTAGACATATGCTTTCGCAGCCTTTTTTAAGATAATGTTAAGATGAACAATTCATCCATAGAGCATTATTGTATAACTTTAACTATATGCTCAGTGCACGCTACGGAAGGCCTCAGAAACGATACTTTTCCCCCGTTTTTGAAACATTTTCGGTTACTGCTCCACAACTATAGGACCTAGCGTGATATTATATAGCCTATGTTACTTCTAAATAACGCAGCTTTCTAATGGTGAAAAAATTATTGCAATCGGTCCAGTAGTTTTTGAGTTTATTCATTACAAACATACAAAAATACAAATCATTCCTCTTTATAATATTAGTGTAGACAACATAATATTTTAAGGAACTATGTACAGACCATTCACATGAAAAAGTCGCAAAAAATAATATAGAAATCAGACTACATGCCTTTATGTAGGTATAAGGATAGAAATATTTCTTTCACCTATGTGTTATACATACATTGACTAAGCATACTATCTTATAATATACTCGTATGTGATTTTTCGTAATTCAATACATATCTATAATTATGGCGAAACTTGCCTGAATTTCGCCGATAATTTTCATAAGATTCAAAAGTGGTTACAACTATCTACATAAGTATTATAAATTCTTAGCTAATACATAAGTGTTATAGAAATAACAGTCAAGTATAAAACTATAAAGTTGAAAAGTGTAGAAAAGCTTAAGAAATTGTATGTGATAAGTTGATATTGTATAATGGCGAAACTTCTTGCACCCGGTGCGAAATCAATTTTGCTTCCTTTCTCTTACAATACAATGTATTTGGTGAATCTTTTAAATTTCACACATCTGGCGTCATAATTACATTATACCTAAAAGGTGAAACGTTCAAGTGTCATCCTAGAAAACTAATGTGAATGTATTTAACTATTTCTTTAAACATAGCATGGAACCTCAACCGGCACGAGTTTGATATATTGCTTGATTTTATTGCTCTGACAAAACTATATTAGCAGATAAAATTTGTAACCATTTGATGATTTAAATCAACTACATATTGCACAAATCTAGTGTAGGCAAAGGCATATCCTCAAAACATATATAATTTATTAGAAAGCACCATAGTATGCATCGAGATACATATAAGGCAGGCTTGAGCAAGAGAAGCCAAGATATGTTCAGATCGCGTAACATGTCAACACATTAATAAAAACATACTATCATCTGAGTATGGCAAATATTGAGAAGCCATTTCCGAAAAAAGCACCAAATTTGTTATATTCCAAAATAAATAATAATAGGAACCAAATCTCTTAAAAAGCCGCTTACGAGTAAGTTCCGCTATTTTCACAAAATAGTTTATTTCACAACTATTCAGATTAAATTATTTTCCTGTTAAACAGTACTGACTATAGTTAAATAATGTTATATTGCCTACACCAAAAATTTAATATTGCATAGAAGTCTATTCTGATTTACATTCAAGTGTAAGGGCATTACTAACGTTTATTTGTAGGTAATATTGAATTAATAAGAAGACAGACCACAGCTTGTAACATAAAATAATGTCCCAGTAAATATACATTTATGTCCCCATCCAGACTACAGAAAGTGTTGACTTGATTGATGTTAATTTCAACATTTTCAACCATGTTTTTACTTCACTTTGTCTTTATCCATTTTAAGCTCAATTAGGAGACATCCATTTTGCAGAAGCATTCATAGAATCTCATAAACAAGCAAAACAAGTCTTCCAAAGACTAGTAAATGAAATCATTTGTTATTGTCATAGTAACTAATTAATCAGTTAAGGATTCCATCCATCACCAAACAAAATTAGGTAACGACTCTCTAATTACATTTTCAACAGTACTTATCGTTCTTATTGTACATTCCCAACCTCAATAAAATAAAACATTGAATAACAGTAATTGTGATATACTTTACCACTTAAGTGTACATCTGTGCACAGAACCCACATACCAAAAAAAGTGATGTAAAAACGTCAATACTGGTCGTAGCATACATATCAACTCGTAAACGGAACGTAAACGTTCAAATCTAGCTTTCATTATTCTTTGTATAAAACTCCCTACTGCAATACACAATAATCTGAATCGCCACAAGACGCGCGGCGATACGATAACGACCACTTTCAGAGTTGATATGTGTCCTACGACTTTAAGTCCCTTCAAAGACTCAAACAAGATGTCAAAATCAGGGGGCGAAGTTCGTAAACTTATGGCTTAAATTATTTTGGGACCAGCCTCTTCTTATCATTTTAATAGATGACTATACTCTTATAGTATGTATTTATGCCATGGTTGTCATACAATTTAGAGCCGCCCCTTATAAAGACAATCCACTTAACAAGGCCTTCAAGTAGATTCAAACATAATGCCAAAAAGTCTTAATCTTACTCGTCACAAGCATTAACTTCATGTCACAATGATATCACCGGCTGACTAGACCACCAATAGGAGGTGAAGACATAAACATGTAGGCATTATACTCCCTGTCAACTAGAAAGTTGAATTTTAAAGAATATCTACTAGACTTTACAACATAATTATTTGACTCTGTACCTAAACATACATATAAATGGTTCATTCTGTAGAGTGAGATATTGGTATATTATACATAAGCAGATCCAGAAGACAATAATTATATATTAATGTCTACAATTCTCTATTAATATTGAATAGTTTTACAACTATAGCTACATCTAGCAGATCTAAATGAATCCTGTTATCATAAAATGATCTAAATTCAACTATTCTGAAACATGAAGAGTCCAAAAATATGTGCCATTTCTAAAAATGTAAACTTCATACAAAATACTTAGATGTAGGTACAAATTAACCTAACTAAACATCTGAAGTTTAACATTATGATTATATGATGTATAATAGTTTAGGATTCCTTGATCTGTGAAAGTTTTACTGAAGTTGAATAACAAAAATAGCAGCAGACAACGCTAATATCATTTGGCATCTAAAACCATGGATTTGAGATTGATATAAAGAGATTTTTTCTTCTATTACTAGTTTATAATTGATATGGCAAATTGTGCCATTGAGCCTTAAAAATGTTCTGCTTTTACATGCAGTACCTAACTAGTTCTTCCGTGTTAATTTTCCAGTATTCTTGGTGAAAGTCCATTTCACCCACATTATTCATGTCATAAAGTCATACACAATTCGCTATGCTTTTACCATACCAATATCCCACTCAGTATAATATCATCTATATTAGTCTAATAAGATATTATCGTTAACATTTACGCTCCGTCCTTCTTCTTGCCGGACATGCGATCTATGAGGCTGGTGATCATATCAGCGTCCACAAGGCCTATAAACTTGTCAACTATCAGTCCGTTGTTGATCGCTATCACCGCTGGCACCGCTTTCACCTGCAAATGTTTTAATATTAGTTTTAAAATTAGGGGTGAGAGCCATCCGCTACCCCGGTGATTATAACGAGGCTACTCAAAGCCTTCATTGTATTTCAGTTAGGTAAAAAAAAGTTTTAAACTTTCATGTTCCATGATAATTAAAAACAAGGTTGTTCACGCGTCAGTAATAAGGTAATATAGCTATTTACTATTCAAGATTTAGATTAAGTTGGCAATCATGATCACAAGCCGAATGGGGTGAGAGCCATACGCTCCTCCGCAAGTCTGGTGATGATGCCGAGCCTACTCCTCGTTAGTAGTGTGCTGCTTTAAAATACAGGAGTAGGATTTTTTATCCCTTTAACGGGCATTACCTGTTGAAACTTTTCATTGGTTTTTGACCTTATGTCAAGCACACCTGTCATACGAAATTCATGTAGTACTGTGATGCCAAATATATGAAGATGTGTAAGTTGATAATTCTGTTAATTTATTAATAGAGTCTATGTTCACTCTATTTATTGCTTTATAGTAAGTAATATGATTCAAAATTTGGTGGTAATATATTTCCCTCTGCCCGCTAAAGGATTAAAAGTTCTATTTGCAGATTTTTACTTTTGTGAATTTCAAATCGATCAATATACCAAATATAATATATTCGCTTCTTTATGTAATTATGTGTGATGTCTCATTACATATTATTGAATTAAAGTTAGTGAGTTTAAGATACTCCAACAGATTTAAGATACAAACTCACCTCAAATGTATGCACCAAGTCAGCATTGTCCTCCACATCAACCACTGCCAGATCAAGATTGTTCAGTGGCTCAATGAGCTCCTTTAACTTCGGAGTCAGGATCTTGCACGGCTCACACCACTCGGCATGGAAGTTCACTATTACTGGTTTATTGTTGTTCATCACCTGGTAAGTTAACAATTTTATTGATGAGTTCTAGGTACTAGAATAAAAAACTGAAAGTAGACTTTTCATTTTTAATGTTATCAAATCACAATCATCCTAATGCGAAGACTTGTGAACGGGAGGCATATAATGCCTGACCAGCACACCTGAGAAATTTTTCATACATAAAATCACGCCTTTTTCCTAGGGGGGTAGGCAGAGATCACTTCCAGCGACTTTTCACCTCTGTGGGAAACTTGACGTGACGGGTTGTGGACCACATCGCTGCCATTCTGCCTTGTGCATTGTTTTAACAAGGTCATTGCGTTCCCACGAGTAGCAAGGATATATGGCGAGGGAAGAAAAAGGGGAGGAAGGATACTATCGCCTCGGATGATTTGGGCTGAGTTTGTTTTGGATAGACCATAATTGAGGAAGGCTTTAGGCTATGTAACATCATGCTGTGACTAATAGGAGCAAAGAAACAATGGAAAATGTGTAAAAAACTCTGGCACAGCTAGTGTTATAAACAAGTATTTGCACATTTACTATGCTTCAGTCTAACTAAAATAAAAGGGTCAAAATTCGCCTCATTTTTGTGATTTGGTATAAGTTTCAATAAATCATTGATTGACATTTGATGATGTACTTTATATGAAGGAAAAAGTTACCTTATTAATAAATTCCTCATTATTTTTAACTAGTATAGTCTCATTGTGGACTATTGATGTAGAGATGGCCTTTGCTTTCCTCAGCTTTGCTAAACTCCTGATTGGTGAACGGAGGCTCTGGCATATTGTATTAGACATTTTTCTGAAACAAATTTTGAATTTTGCTAAAATATGAAGACATAAAGACATTACAGTTTAATCTAGTAGGTTGAATTATTTATGGCTTATGTATTGGATTAAGCTTAAAATTAAAGATGATAGATTTATGACATATTGGATATAATCAAATAATGCTTCACCAGCAAATAAAAGGCATATAGTAATCTGTTATTTGATCAAGCTTTCTATGGGATCCAAATCTTTATGTTGTATCTACATAATTATGATAATGATATTCAATCATTAGAATACTGAAAATGTATGGGATATTAACCATGTTGTTTTGTTTTTATGAGCTCCATGTATGCTATGATCACGGGTGAACTGTAGGACAGTGCCGAAATATTGGGAGCTCATTAAAACAAAACCACACAGTAAAATTTCCTGGACATTTTCAGTTTCTTAATGTTACAGATATTGAACCATGACAGTTTAAAAAGTGGTATTCAATCAGTTAAAATGTTAGAATATTTGTTATCAGAAAGAATCAGTAATGACATCTCTGTAATCTAAATGATGAGATAGTATTATGGTTAGGAATAATAAAGCTTCTCACATACATACATACATAAAATCACGCCTTTTTCTCAGAGGGGTAGGCATCTCACATAAAATAGACAATTCAATAAACTGCCTACATAAGATACCACAGCTGATAAGTTAAGTATGAATAAGCCTTACATACTGTTTGTGTTAGAATAATGATTGTATTATGAAGTGCTGTAATGATATTAAAGTATGATATGCTAATATTTATTTGAGTGTAGGTACTCTAATAGCAGAATAATGCTGATGTATAACTTGTTATTATATTTCATACAAGGAATCATAGAACATTTAAAGCAACTAAAATTAGAAATTACAACACAAAGTGTACTAAATGACTCAGTGTCCAGAATATAGGTGACTGTAATGTAAACAATTAAAAAAAACAAACGCAACTTAAGGCCGACTTACCAAAGCAACACATGAGATGAATGATTAGTTTACAGAACCTAAGGCCTTGGCTTTCCGAGTCTCATGCGGCGCAAGGCAGACGTGCAAGAAACAAAAGACGGCGCCAGCGGCCGCGCTCGCGACCAACAGCGAGAGGATAGCGTACCGAGTCACAAACAATCGGTCGTAAAAATTGGCAATGTGAACATTCCCCGCGACCCCTTTTGGCAGCGACACCAGAACAATCGTCAGAAGAACAGATATGCCCACAGATAGCTTCCCGATAAAAAGCCCCGTACGGAAAGACACCCAACACAGCAGAAACGTAATAGACCACATCACAGTCAAAAAAAACCCCAATACCAAAATAAGACATTTTTATACAGACTCGAAATAATTAGGTGAACAAATGAGACACAAATGTTAGTACAAAGGAATCATGCAGCATCATTTGAGTATTTACGGTTTAACACAGACGGTGGCACTAAAATTCACAATCGGCTTCGCTCAAAGCGGTTCAAACTTGTTTGTAGATAAAAATATGATAAAAGCCTTGAAAATTACACTAAACTCACAAGTTCACAACCCGTCACGCACGTACCTACTGCCAAAAAAGCCAAACTGACTAGTATTCTGGTGTTGCCATCAAATTCAAAGATTGAATGAATGACACGAACGAATTTTATTTTTTTAGTGATGTACTCGTGCTTTTGTACAAAAATATTTTTGGACACTGATCAATCTGAACAATGGAGTTTAAAGATTTTTTGAACTGAAATCATAGCTAATATTTTTTTATTATTTTAGCGGTAAGCTATGCCAGAAAAATTGCATATAAAAAATTGCAATAGTTTTTAAAAAAATCGATGGTGACTTTCATATTGTTATTTAATAATAATTAAAAACGGTTTATGTAAGAAAACAATTTTGTATAATGTTACTGAAAAATAAATTATCCTCAAAAGAAGGAACAAGACGCAGATCAGGATTGCAACATGACATTTATGTTGAAAACTTCTCTCATTGTATCGAATTGTCAAGTTGTCAGCATTGATAACAGTGAAATTTCTTGTGCTGTGTGTGTTGCTGTCAATTTTTATAGAAAGGTGAGTGAATTTTAACTTTTATATAATTATCTCTATAGATTTCAGTGATATTATAGTGTATGTTTTATTTACTTTGTCTTGGGTGAATCAATTTATAGTTAAAAATTATCTTTATAAGTCCGAAAGAACATAAATTGGAACGCCATTTTCCGCTCCCCGTCTGCGAACTAAGGATTATTTTTTTCATTTAACATTTTAATTTTGGAGGATTTAGTCTGGTAGATTACGTAAAATGGACCTAACCCAATTTTATGGTACAAGATCCCACATTAGATATAAAACATTATTCTATTGACAGTTACAACTTCAATCTGTATTTGATGACTAATGCTCATTTAGCAAGGTCTAATAATTGCGGACAAAATGAAAGGCTGATCTACATTCTTACATTAAAGTTAAGTCATTTGTCGTTGAAACGCTCTGAAATATGTAACATAAGTAAATAAGCTAATTAATTGAGGTTTACATATTGATTTAATTTCTAACCTTTCTACTAGATATTGTCCTAAGAAGTAAATTGAAAATAGAAGAAACTAATCCCATTTGCCAAAAGATCCCATTTTATAGCAGATCACCTATATAATGTTTATGTTGCATATTATTTTTGATGGGGAAATACCCCAATATCACAATGTGGAAAAATGACATCAGTATTCTCCTGTTTAGTACTATCCTGGGAAAATGAACAGATTAGAATTAATTGGTACAATATTCTTTGTTTTAAAAATATGGCCTGTTTACTTGTCAATCTGATTAAAAAAATCAAATCTGGCTATGAGCCAATGTTTCTAGTTCATGTAAGATAATTGTAATGTTTACAGACAGTTCAATATTGAGTCATGAGTTATTCTACATTTCTGCTGTGCACCATACTTACTTAGTCATTTTTATGAAATTCTGACTTTATTTTTATTTCTATTTTGTTTAATACATTAAGCATAAAATAATAACAGAAAACTAAAATTTATGTGTAGTGTGTTATACTCATATTTATCTTTGAAATACTTATTTTGGAAGTTAGTTCTTTCTCATTAGAATCTATTTCATTGTATGGGTCAATGAAATTTTAGAATGGGTACCATAGTAAACCATAGAGTACACATATATTTTATGAAATTTTACTTTAAATTAGTAAGTTCATGTGAAATCATTAAAAAATAGTTAATAGTTTGTTTCCCATCACCTATGCACCCAAACATTCTGTACTGTAGGGGTCACTCACAATAATTTGTATTGTTATTTTAATACCTGTTCAACACATAGGTCTGTTCAACACATAGGTCTGAAATACCGTTGATGTTTGCCATTATGACATTACCCAGTTACCCCTTACTTACAACCTGCAATAGTGTTGAAATGAAAGTCTTAACAATACATAAATTGAACTGTATCTGCTTAGTAAATTTCTAATATAATTGCAATATTTAATATAAGACCATACTTTTTTTTATTGGAAATATCTACACACTAAATCATCATCATCATCAGCCCATTCCTGTCCACTGCTGGACACAGGTAGCTCCCCAAATGTTTTAACGAATATTTAAACCAATGCATTGTGTACATAAGTTCGATATTAACATAGCCATATCATGTAGGCTCGATAGCAATCAAGCGGAAAGGAATATACATATAAATAAGTTAGATTAGCCTTCTCCTTGGGACCTGGGTGCACCTCGACAGTGCCCCCAGCTCCGCTGATGCAAGGCACGCGGCCTCAGAGGTCACGGTCGGGCGGGCATAGCCGCCATTGCAGCTTGCACCGTGCGCTCGCGCAGTCCTTCACAATAGATCTACGATCGCAAAGCATAGTGAAGATTTAGCTCGATTGTTTAGTCTATGCAAAAATGTGCTCTATTGTGTTGAAGTTAAGGTTGATTCCTTCATGCACGACTCGCGGCAAGAAACGATAGTTATTTGTTAAGAGCGCTTATTTGTTGATTATATGGGTTCCAAATTTGATAGTTCAATACCCCCATACAAGTTTGGAGTTAATCGTCCCTTGAACTGTCAAATATTTATTGCCTTTTCAGTACAGGACGAAAACATAGAAGTCCCTGTTTAAGGTACATGAGAGTTAGAGTCTTCTTCATCTGATCATGCAAGCCTTGTAGAAAGGGACATTCGCTTCCCGTAGGTAGGCCTTTCTAGACATAGTTTTGACAATAATGCGCTTTCCAGACACTTCCTAAGTCCATGTTTGAGTTCCGCTCTGCCCACTGCTGACACTGGATATAACTTGTCTGTGATCCTGCCGTATCAGGTGTTTGTCACGTTCTGTTTAATCAGCCGGCGGGGTTGTATGGCACGGGCCTTTAATAGAATACCTGCCAACGTTATCTAACAAGCTGCATTGTCTTGTTACAGGAACGAATGCATTTGTTTCTGTATTTCCGTAATATGACAGTTTTCATATCAGATGCGATTCGTAGTCGTAACTAATTTGTATTTCGAGTTAACGTTCGCTTTTATTTGAATCACGTAAATAGTTCTTTTAAGTTGACATATTCGTTTGTTTCACAGTTCTCTTTTGTCAAACAAAATTCTCGTGTTGTATAATGTAGGGACGTAATTATTATACTGTTTTAAAACGTTTTTTCCTTTCATCATAACGGCCCATATTCGCGCATGAAACTATTTAATATTTCAAATTGCTTCTTGATACGTGCAAAGAATTCTTCATGCGCAATTGTGGTATGTATGAAAGAGACCTAAAACAGAGTCGTGTCGGAGTCTATTCCTGGATAATTATATCGACTGCCTACCATATGGATGGGTTAAAAACTGGTTAGTAGGCACAGTAACTTTGTCCTTATGCTGTATAATGACAAGAAGTATTTGGTCGAGTAGCTGAAGCGGTCGTTTTATTTCTCCATTACTTATTAACTGGCCCTGTCTCACCTTGAGGTTATCTTTAGTCTACAAACAAAGTAAGTTTAGGCTATTTTTATCAGAATTATAACTTGTGTCCATTCTGTTATTATTAAGCTTATAATGAATTCAACTTTCTTTCTATATGTAATGAGCGATTTTATGTTATTGTAGCTAATCGGTCAAGTACTGACCGATTAGCTACAGTACTGAATATACAAACGCATTACTACCACGCATTTGATGAAAACACAAAGCAATATCAATATTTACTAGTAACTAAATTAAGTGATGAACCTATTGTTACGACCACGAGAGACCGTGCAAGCGGAATTAGTCTTATCGTCGTATGGATAAGGTCTATACTCGCTTGCACGATACTACGCTACACACTCTGGTAGGTTGTAGCGAGCTCTAGAGTATTCTAAAGTAATAATAATATTACGACCTTGAGAGGCCGTGCAAGCGAAATTAGTCTTATCGTCGTATGGATAAGGTCTATATTCGCTTGCACGATACTACGTCACACACTCTGGTCGGTCGGAGCGAGCTCCAGCGAGTTCTAGAAATTTCGATCCCCGCGAGAAGATTCTCGACGCCACGCGAAGAGCTGCGTCCTCACTGGGTATAAAAAGCGGGATGTACGACGCGACGGGACAGTTCCGATTTGGAAAAGCGAAGCGAATCAGTCTCCTGCGAACTAAGAGTGATCGAGTGCGTTAACTGCGAATAGTTTCAGTGCAATTCAGTGTATTAGTGTGATTCAGTGCTTTAGTGTAATTTAGTGTTCCGTGTTTAGTGTTGTAATTAAGTGTTTTAATTGTGTTTTAAGTGTTTAATTGTGTAATTGTTAGTCGATAAATAAATTCATTGTCTTTTGGTGACTTTTGGCGTATCTTGAATTAAACGTACCCCGTTCCCGCAACAATTGGTGTCAGAAGTGGGATTCAAGATGCCTCTTACACCACGAGAAGACAGTGAGGGTCGAGTAACAAGGAGTCAAACCGCGGCCCTGCAAGAGGGCGAAGGTACTTCAACGGAGGGATCAATTCAAACACCGATTGGGCCTGTTGAGCTTGCAGATTTATTTAAAATGCTGAAGACACAAGCCAGCCGCCAGGAGGAGCAAGCCCGCGAGCAAGCACGCCGCCAGGAGGAGCTAGCCCGACTTCAGGAAGCACAATTTGCCAAGCTGAGGGAAGAACAAGCCCTTCGCCAGGAAAAGCAAGACCTTCGCCAGGAGGAACAAGCCCGCCGCCAGGAGGAGCAACTGGTCGAACTCAAGGAAGAGCTAAGCAAGAGTTTGTTGGGGGCTATTGAAAAGAAGCACGAAGTATTAGAAAAGCAGATTGATGCTCTCAAGGATGATGTGCTAAGCGTCAAGACCCAACACGAAGATCGACTGACCCAACACGAAGATCGACTCACCCAACACGAGGATCGATTGAGCCAGGTGGATGCTGAGATGCGACAGCTGCATACCAAAATGGCAAGAGTGGGGACCCGGGGTGCTACGGTAGTGTCGGACTCTCCGAAAATCGAAGTACCCCACTTCGATGGAACGACGTCTTGGGCAGCATTTTGGTACCAGTTCGAGACGGTGGCTAAAGGAAAGGGGTGGAACGAGGAAGAGTCCTTGATAGCTCTGACTCTGGCTCTTCGTGGAGATGCCCTGCTCACGTTGGAAAACCTGCCTTCGGATAACAGAACTTTAGGTGCTCTCCAAAGAGCACTAGAGGGCAGGTACAGCGACAAACACCTAGAACACGCGTATAGAGCACAACTCCGCGATCGACAGCAGAAGCCTGGTGAGAGTCTGCAGCAATGGGCAACGGAAATCGAAAGGCTAGTCAGACGTGCGTACGTGTCATGCCCGACAATGGTGGAGTCAATGATCCCGCAAGCCTTCTGTGATGGAATTAGAGACGCAGACGTCAGGCATACCGTGAAACTGAGCCATCATCAGACCTTACAGGAAGCTCTAGCCCATGCTTTGGAGGTGGAAGCCGTACGTCAAGACGCTAGAACTCAGCGACTTCGGGAGGTTGTGGTTAAGGAAAAACCTTCTTTGGGTCCGATGTGCTATGGCTGCGGCGAGAGGGGTCATATTCGGAGTAGTTGCCCCAGGCAAAGATGGCCGCATAGAACGACAGTAGCGTCCTCTACACAGGTGGACGCAGAAGAGCTGTCAGGAGCCAGGGCCGTGGGGCGGGCGCTGGCTGGCCAACATCGAGCCCCTACTGTCACTGTTTCACAGATTGGTAATGGGAACAATCTTACTGTGGTTGGACAGCTGAACAGCGTAACGTGTCATTTTACTATTGACACCGGTGCTTCAAGAACAATAGTGCGGCCGGAGCTATTGAAAAGGACTATTGTGTGGAATCAGAGACCATCCGTTCAGCTTCAAACAGCAACAGGCCAGCCAGTTACCGTCTTCGGTGAGACGATGGCGAACATAACCATTGGAGAACAAACCTTTGAATACGGCGTTCTCATAGCAGACATCACGGACGACTGCATCATCGGATTAGACTTTTTAAGAGACCAGAAGTGTGTGGTAGACGTCGCTAAAGGAGTACTTAGTTTCCCCGAACAAGAAGTATTCCTAGAGGGAGCGAGATCATGCGCAGTTTACTGCCTGCAAAATACGACCCTACCGCCGAGATCTGAAACTCTGGTCAAAGTTAGATTCCCTTACACTGCGTGTCAAGGGCGAAGCGTCGTCACAGAACACTGCGGCGACCACCCGAGTTGGATCACAGCAAGAACTCTGGCAATGACCGGAAAAGGAGCGCTGGTGCGAGTCATCAATCTTAGCGAAGATGAAGTGCAGCTACGAAGAAACTGTGTCATCGGACGGTGCGATGCAGGTCAATCCATCAGAAGGCTGAAAAGGACCCGGGAACCGGAATCCTGTCAAGGAGATGACGTCACGCCGCTCCTAGCAAATTGTAAGGACAAACTCTCTGAGCGGGAACTTCAGCAAGCTAAAAGGTTGTTGCTAGATTTCAACGACATATTTTCGAAGGGTGACCATGATTTGGGAAGGACAGGTCTCGTTAAACACAGAATAGACACGGGAGACGCGTCACCAATAAAGCAGCGGCCTAGACGCCTTCCATTTGCCAAAGAGAAGGAGGTAGCAGACATGGTTGCCGAGATGCAGAAGAACCGCATCATAGAACCTTCAACAAGCCCGTGGTCTTCGCCAGTAGTCCTGGTAAAGAAGAAGGACGGCAGCACCAGGTTTTGTGTGGACTACCGGTTGTTGAATAATGCAACGAAGAAGGACAGCTACCCTCTGCCCCGTATAGACGACACACTGGACATGTTGAGCGGCATGAAGTGGTTCTCAACAGTGGACCTTAAGAGTGGGTACTGGCAAGTAGACATCCATCCAGAAGACAAAGAGAAGACGGCATTTACGACCGGAACTAGGAATGGATTGTGGCAGTTCAACGTCATGCCCTTTGGTCTTTGCAACGCTCCGGCGACATTCGAGCGGTTGATGGAAAGGGTACTGGTTGGACTTCTTGGTGATGCATGCCTGGTCTATCTGGATGACATCATTGTCATGGGTCGAAATTTCACAGAGCATGTCAGTAACCTGAGGAAGGTTTTCACCAGAATACGAGAAGCAAACTTGAGACTCAGCCCAAAGAAATGCACGTTTTTCAAGGAGGAAGTCGCCTACTTAGGCCACATTATTTCATCGAAAGGTGTAAGGACAGACCCAGAGAAGATAAAAGCTGTCCAAGAATGGCCTATACCAGTTAACAAGACTGACGTGAGATCATTTTTGGGTTTATGCGCATACTACCGGCGCTTTGTAAAGAACTTCTCTGATATAGCGAAACCCCTTCTTCGGCTTACGGAAGATAAACGAGTATTCGCCTGGGACTCGGAATGTGATCAAGCCTTCGTCAGATTAATAGAACACCTCTGCACCAGTCCTATACTTGGCTACCCGAACAGAGAAGGAAGGTTTATCGTGGACACCGATGCCAGCAATACTGGCATAGGCGGAGTTCTATCGCAAGAGCAAGGTGAACGGGAAGTGGTGATCGCCTATTTCAGTAAGTCACTTTCAAAACCTGAAAGGAACTACTGTGTGACTCGTAAGGAACTGTTGGCGGTAGTGAAGACTCTACAGCATTTCAACAAGTATCTCGTTGGAAGACAGTTTACCCTGCGGACAGATCATGCTGCGTTAAAATGGCTCCTGCAGTTTAAGAACCCTGAAGGACAAGTGGCGCGGTGGCTAGAGCAACTACAGGAGTACAACTTCACAACAGAACATCGGAGTGGTAGAACGCATTTGAATGCCGATGCCCTATCAAGGAGACCTTGTCCTGTGGCCTGCAGTCATTGCTCTAAGACGGAGACTAAAGAAGAAGTCCGGATGATTACCACCCAGGGACTTGATAATGAATGGAGCGAAGACGCTATCAAAAAGGCGCAAAAAGAGGATAGTGACCTGAGGAAAATATTTGAATGGAAAGAAGTAGGTCAAAAACCTTCTTGGAGCCATGTAGCATCATCAAGCCCCATCACGAAAAGTTACTGGGCACAATGGGACAGTTTGGAGATTAAGGATGGAGTACTCTTCAGGAAATGGGAAACACCAAAAGGGGATCAAACGACACTACAGCTGATTGCAAGTTGCTTCTCTACTGAGGTACATACACGATGGGGTATCCGGGGGACATTTAGGCGTGAAGAAGACCCTAGAGAAGCTGAGACAGAGGTTCTACTGGATACACTGTCGGGAGGACGTCGAAGACTGGTGCAAGAAATGTACGTCTTGCGCATCAGTAAAGGGCCCACAAACCAGAAGTAAGGGCAAACTCAAGCTGTACAACGTCGGCGCTCCATGGGAAAGAATCGCAGTAGATGTAGCTGGCCCCTTTCCAGAATCCGATGAGGGCAACAAGTACATCATTGTGGTCCAAGATTACTTCACTAAGTGGCCTGAAGTCTTCGCTACGCCTAATCAAGAAGCAAAGACGGTCGCCAAGAAGTTAGTCCACGAGGTAATTTGCCGATTTGGTGTGCCTCTTGAGATACATTCTGACCAAGGAAGAAACTTTGAGTCAGCACTGTTCCAGGAGGTCTGTCAACTGTTGGGTATGCATAAGACCCGTACTACACCAGCACACCCGCAATCCGATGGCATGGTCGAGAGATTCAACCAAACGTTGGAAAACCACTTGGCCAAAGTTGTGGACGAGCATCAACGAGACTGGGACCAGTACATACCGCTTTTCTTGCTGTCCTACCGATCTGCGATCCACGATAGCACCAGCGCAACCCCAGCAACGGTCACGTTCGGTAGAGACCTGCGGCTTCCGGTAGACGCGTTGACTGGGACACCGCCAGAAGCTCCGAAACCAGTAACCGAATATGCGGCCGACCTACAGAAGCGCCTGGATGAAGTACATGCTCTCGTCAGAGACTGCAGTCTAAAATCCAGCGAAAGAATGAAAACCCGTTACGACCGCAAAGCCAACACCGACGGTTTCGATGAAGGGAGTCTGGTTTGGTTACATAACCCACTCAGGAAGAAGGGCAAATCACCAAAGTTCCAGCCAAGGTGGGAAGGACCATACAAGATCATCACTAGGCTGAACGACTTAACCTATCGGATCAAACAAGGGACAAGAGGCAAGCCGAAAATTGTTCACATTGATCGATTGGCTCGTTACCATGGGTCAAATGATGCTCGGGACGAGCATGACTAAGAGGGGGATAATGTTACGACCACGAGAGACCGTGCAAGCGGAATTAGTCTTATCGTCGTATGGATAAGGTCTATACTCGCTTGCACGATACTACGCTACACACTCTGGTAGGTTGTAGCGAGCTCTAGAGTATTCTAAAGTAATAATAATATTACGACCTTGAGAGGCCGTGCAAGCGAAATTAGTCTTATCGTCGTATGGATAAGGTCTATATTCGCTTGCACGATACTACGTCACACACTCTGGTCGGTCGGAGCGAGCTCCAGCGAGTTCTAGAAATTTCGATCCCCGCGAGAAGATTCTCGACGCCACGCGAAGAGCTGCGTCCTCACTGGGTATAAAAGCGGGATGTACGACGCGACGGGACAGTTCCGATTTGGAAAAGCGAAGCGAATCAGTCTCCTGCGAACTAAGAGTGATCGAGTGCGTTAACTGCGAATAGTTTCAGTGCAATTCAGTGTATTAGTGTGATTCAGTGCTTTAGTGTAATTTAGTGTTCCGTGTTTAGTGTTGTAATTAAGTGTTTTAATTGTGTTTTAAGTGTTTAATTGTGTAATTGTTAGTCGATAAATAAATTCATTGTCTTTTGGTGACTTTTGGCGTATCTTGAATTAAACGTACCCCGTTCCCGCAACACTATTTAAGGTTGGTAGATATTTTTTCAATGTAGTTCAGTAATGACCTTTGAAACCGCACCTGGATTAGGAGTCTGAATTCCAGAAGTGGTCACTCTATACATCTCATGCCACCTTGGGTATTCCCGCTTAACATGTGCATAACTCGTAAAATGCATTATCTTACAGAGACCTTCGCCTTGTCAATGGTCAACGATCGGAATGGTGTATTGAAACATGTTTTTGCCGCATGCGACATTCTCTATTCGTTAATTCGGTCCTGCGTCGTGGTGGCTTTTTTCCCCGCGTTTCATCGCGTCTGGCGGCCTTCGCCTGTGGATAGCGTTGGTTCGATGACTGGCCGAGGCTGTTCACCGAGGATTTAATATTAAAATTAAAGAGTACGCATAAGAAATTTCGTCTCTATCGAACAAAAACTTGCTATTTCTATGTTGATTGCCACGCTTCTATGTCTTTTGACGTTTGGTCTTCAAAGATGTGCGGGGTTGAGAAGTTCGTATCATAATATTAATCTAGTTTCATGCACAAGAACAAATAGTAATCATATTATTTACCTATCTAAACCATTATTTTCTCAGAATAAAAACGAAGCCTCGATAATTGACTACCTAATTGAGGGTGTATTTGTGTTAGGCATGTTACTATGTTTAAGATATTGCTTAAAGTATGAGATACTTTGTATGTAATAGCGGAAGAGTAGGAAACACAGTCATAATGATACCATCATAGGAAGTAAAGTAATTGGCACAAACAAATAGAAAGGCTCATAGCAAGCTCCAATTTCTCCGACAGGCTTCTAATTCAATTATTACCCGATATCGAGACCATAGATCCACTATTGTTGCCAGCCCTATGTCTTCTTTTGAAAGGATTGGGTAATCAATATCTGTTTTCCATATTTATACCATTAATGACTCGAACCAGTTGTGACAATGTTACTATTTGTGTGTCTATTTCAGTAGCATGACTATTCAGCTGTTTTAAAATAAGCTGTATATTTTGTTCGATGTTGATTAAATTGTTTTGCCTAGCAGGACCGAGCTTGTTATCTTACACTGTCCTTACTAATAATATAATCTGTGAGGTGGTTTACCTACAACATTCCTTCTCAGTGATTAAAACAATTAAGTCTTTGGTAACTTGTTATATCAACGATTGGTCGTCGATGTATAACATTTGACTTATATGCGATTTGATTTTTATTATTTTGCAGTCAATTGGTAATCTAATCTATGTTTTTTTTGCGTGAAGCCAATGTAGCTAATCCTAAAATGACAATGAACATTCAGTTATTTTTTGGATTTATTTTCACTACTACTAGGAGGTACCCAACGTTTGGCGCTATTGCGTTTTGATTATATAAAATGACCATTATTCATTAATGAAATTTAATGTGATGATGATAGCACTGACCAATTACAACAGACGTTGGGTGCTTCTCGATAACATTTGATTTATTATCCACCTTTCCTCCCGTACGTAAACTTTTCCTTTCTACTTTGATTTTTAGGTGAAATTATAATTTTATTTACCGACTTCATTACTTGTCGGTAATAATGCTGCGGATTTGCTTTTCTAACTTATTACGAGGCTATTTATAAATTATACAGTTCGTGTGGAGTGACGGCCCGTTTGAAATATTTAATAACTCATTGTAATGTCCCTTGCGTAACATTTGCCCAAGCTACTTGGAATGTATTTTTTTTATAATTCATCATTCAAATGATTCTAAGCTGTATTCACTTAAACTTTTTATAATATTCTTTAATGGTTGGCTACTTCATCACTTCGTTCGTGACATTTAGTATCTAGTGCGTAGTTATTTTCGCATATAGCTTCAGCTCCTCCGAAATCTAGGTTATTGTTAATCTAGTTTAGTTTCATTTAAAATACTATTTAGTGTTATAATTCTGTCGCTGTTGGCTTGATAATTTTTTGAGTCGAATATGCAAGACGTTGTCAAAACTCTGGGTGTATTTTTTTCTTTGATTTCACGACATTTGGAAACGTGCCTTCATCAACACAAGGAGGGAGAGGTCACTGAAACGTCTCCCCGTGGAACATCGTTTTTTGCATGTTATTTAAAGATCTGCGTGCGAAGTTCTAGAGCGTCTATTTACAAATAGAAACGTAATCGTGTTTAATAAGACAATGGCCGTGACCGGAGCCGCTGAGTCACGCCCAGCGGCCGGTTTAGGATCAATCGACTGATCTTTAAGTGTGAATCATTATAGCGGTTATTGATATGTAGGTACGTCCATTTGTAAAGCGCTAACTAGAACTGAGCTTTTAGCGCTAACTAGAACTGAGCTTTTTGTGCTAAGAAATAGCTTACAGAAGTCTTAGTGCTCTATACACTGTAGATATTGGAATAGAGATTTTGATACAATCAAACTACACTGTAACTACCTAGAGACTACCAAAAGTTAAATGTAATTCGGTCACTATGTTGCAAGATGTTGATAGTGAACGTACTCATGGGATCATTTATTTTGATAGAGATATTCATTGCGTGGTTATTTCGGTAGTAACAGACACACAAGACGAGTCTTTCAATTATGATCGAAGATGTACATACACATTATTTAGAATGTTAATGACTTCTGTGTGTCTAGTTGCGCAATTCAATTAAGTCACGCTTGTCATGTCTTCATTAGTTGTTTTTTATGTCGTGTGTATCTCACCTATGTGCTTTTCCCAGCATTTTTATGAAATGGTTACTTGCTAGTAACACTTTACTTGTCCATTCCCAGTCTCAATGATCTCTAAGTGGTATAGACTAATAACCTGCGGCAGTGATGTTATCGCCATAGAGGCGTTGATTAGAGTCCATAAACAACTGCTCTATCAGTTTATCGATCAGGACCGGTTCATTTTCCCTATGTCGACGTACAACCTAGCCTCATTAGGACCAAATTGTGTTTGTCACAAATACACGGATATACATACACAAGCTTGTTATATTATTATGAAGGCAAGTAAATGCTGGTACCGTTGTAAATCTGTAATATTCCTTCGATTTCATACCAAAATAATGTTCATTCTTTCTAAATTAATATTAGTAAGCTCAAATGTTCATGTAAGGACGAGCTGACCTGACATTGGTCGTGTATAAAAATTAAAGTAAACTATAGGAACCCAGTTGAACTCTATGACGAACTTGTCTTGTTCTCATTTCTTCTGAGTAATAATTTCCTACTTTACTGTGTTGCTCGAAACAATGGTTACACAACGTTTAGAAGCAAAATGTACTGTTTTAAGCTACAATGTCGCATTATTTTGCTGATTGACAAACAATACCTTCCTTTATACATGAATTGCTCGATTCTTAAGAGTGTTTGCCTACTTAGTAAACATCTGAATAACTTAAAACATTGTTTATAGTCAGGTTATTACGAAACAATGTCATAATTTTTATAATAGGTGTAGTTCCACTCCTTTTCCACAGCTTGGCTATAGATAAAATCTAATTTAACAATAACGGGCGTTGTACATCGCGCTTCGGTTTACATAACTGCAAAAACATTTCTTGTAACGCGTCAACTGCCTCTAAAAATAATTAGAATAGCGCAATTAAGATTTCACACGGACCAATGAGTCGGAAGTCATTGTGATGATCGTAGAAATGTTTACATCACACCTTTCTCTTTTATGATAATAAATTTTATTGATGACTAAGATTGATTGCAGGAGCATGCTAAATCTAACGATCTACCTTGACTGTCAATAGGACTACGATGTGATGTGCTATAGAACTACACCTCCCGAATAAGATGACATCACATAGTTGTTTATTCACAAATGTGTAGTATCTCAGAACACGTAAGCGTCACACAATCGAATTATGTCATCAGCGGTCCTTGTGTGAACGGTGCATGTCGGTGTAATTACTGATCGTTACAACCCCGTAACAATAACTCTTTGAAGTCTGTGTTTACTGCAAAAAATCATACGAACTACTGTTCATGGCGCCAAGTCAGTACATCTTATAATGATTGAAATGACACTACAACGTGATAATTATGGATGATTGGGCCTCGCTTTATTAGGTGTGGTTTCTGTTGGTTCCGATAAGCTTTTTACAAGGAATCCCTAGTATTCTTTTGTTCATTTCCTTCGTCTTCGTTTACCTATGCGGGCTTTTGATTCTTCATTCGTGTTTTCAATGGTTGCTTCACCAACACTCTTAAATCCTTAATTTGTAGCAAATGTAGCTATTACTTATAAGAGCGAGCAGGTTACATGATGCCAGATTCCCTTCTGGTTGCCGTAATATCTGCTAGCTGATAATGACTTTTTGCCTCTACCAACAATGTAACATGAAATTACTGGCCAGTAGCGCCATTACACTAAAGTCTGTGTATCCATTGCCTTCCAAAGTTGCACTAAAATTTACGCTGCGAATCTAAGTATTCAGTAGCGGTACCATGAAGTTGGCTATCGAAAACTTACGTACGTTAAAAACCTATCGAGTTGTTTTTTCATACGACCGATTTTAGTTCTAAACGTGATACGTCA
This sequence comes from Maruca vitrata, assembly GCA_039566165.1. Classification (NCBI taxonomy): domain Eukaryota; kingdom Metazoa; phylum Arthropoda; class Insecta; order Lepidoptera; family Crambidae; genus Maruca; species Maruca vitrata. The sequence continues at coordinate 5,698,911 of CM076926.1, forward strand.
TAGACATATTTACGCAGGCGATATCGAGTCCGTAACTTTTAAACTCATGGCAGAGCTACTGAAGTACCTAGTTATTTAATTATAAATAACTAGCGTTCTGCCCGCGATTCCGTCTGCGTTGTGCAAGCGTCTCATAAGCCGTCTACTAAATAGTCCGAACAAAGCCTGAACATTACTGGTTTGAGTAGGTGAGCCCGTTCTTGAGTTATAAAATTACATTTGATTTAATAGGATTCATAAAATAATTAATCGTTTCTTTTGTACAAAATTACTAAATGGTAACAATTCAATCAATATCAAGCGGTAATTTATAAAAAAAAATCACTTGAACACTCTCTTTTAAATTATAGAAACTGCTAGGTTTGGATCTAAATACATGATTACTGTCAAATAAACTATGGTATAATAGTATTTAAAAAAAAATGGTTACTAGTAGGATTGAGAAACGCTGATGTTCCCCGATTCCTTTGTAAAATGTATTTATGAAGCGAAAGGCTAAACAATATTACGTTTAGTGAAAGTAAACCAGACAGAACCTATCTATCTAGATTTATTGAAGTTCCTTCATGCACGGTAGGTAAAACAAAGAAACCGATTTCTCTTTGGATTTAATTTTATTATTTGTTTCGATTCTTATCGCTTTAAAAAAAAAACATTTATCAACATCGCTGAATGTTAAGCGCTGGAATAATGTGACCAATCTTAATTAGCCGTTACCGGAGTCCATTGTATACACCGTGAAATTTTAGTGGTTGTTTTCCCGTGGCTGAACGACTTGCCTTTAGTAATACTATCGAATCATGCAAATTATTCGACGAAAAAAAAAATTTTTTTTTTCGATTTTTCAGAATAATAATTTTCCAACTCGAAAACGAGAGAAGCTATCGTTGTTTTTGAAGATGTGACGTATTCAGGTACTGCTTGCCGCATGAAATCGATGCTTAAAGCTAAAGAAGCTCTTCATCCTAAGTCATAAAGCGGTTCGAACGTGTTTTCGAGTTACGGTTAAACCTTTCGCAAAACCGGCATTTTTTGATTTTATCAAAAAAGGACTGCACACATCTTTTGTACTACTAAGATAGAATCATTTTACTGCGGGAAAACAACCACTAAAATTTCACGGTGTATAGCTCTACAAGATTTTTTGTAGTCTTAGATCTAAAATCCCTGGTGTTCTGGCATCTTTAGTTTATATCCATCCATCTATAAACCACACCAGTAGCGCTACCATGAGTTAGCTAGCGAAAACTTACGTACGTTAAAAACCAATCGAGTTGTTTTTTTCATACTACAGATTTTAGTTTTTGCGTTACCGCTAAGGGCGCTGTACAAGTTTTTCATAGACATATTTACGTAGGCGATATCGAGTCCGTAACTTTTAAACTCATGGTAGCGCTACTGTTCAGGGGAACAGATTTACCTTATTTCCATCTTCAAACCACTCTGAACACCTTATTTTAAACAAAAAAGCAACTTGTTTGTTTTCGGTCCACGAAGCCAATTTCATAATAGCCAGCACAAGGCCCTGCTTCTGGATCAATAGAGAAAGTGTTTTTATTTTGCTCTACAATGTCTGCTCTATGTGGGAAATTATAGGCAATAAAATTACGATACGGTTTCTCTTCCATTGAACTTTGAACAGCAAAATGTGTAATACCCAGATGTGACTAATACTGTAATAATACCCTTTCTTTGCAAATGTTGCTTCGATGCTAACAAAGAAATGGTAAGAGAAATTTGTAAGAATTGAAAGCACTGTGTTGGTTTGTTTAGATCTTTCATCATCTCAGATTAAAACAAAACCGTTTGAAATAAGTATACAGAAGTAACATCATACGATATCCGACTTGGAAACTACAGACGAAGTATTTATTGGAGCATGAAGAAAATAATATTAATTGACTTGCTTCGGTTATGTATTTTGTTTAATTGTATATTTTACTTCAAATAATTGATGTTGTGACAGTTAACATTACTTGTATTTTAATAAGTATTATAAATGATGTTCAATGAACTTTCTACACAGCAGACTCGAGGTCTATATACATTTTTCTCTCCACTCTTCTAGGTGTAATACTAATATATTCGGACAGTTTTGATAGCTATTGGCTTATAACATTCATATCATAATCAAATATTTCAAAACTTTCGTGTTTGTACAATGGACTTGACTCATGTCAATCACTCTTCTCTTTTATTTTCACTCATATAATGTCGTGGAGTTTATTCACTTCCACTCTGCATATGTACACTTTCGTTAAATTTTGTAATTGTCTGGCAACATGCAACTATCTCTTTATGACGGTTTTCATATAAAATTGTTCGGCTTTACTCAACTGCTTGCGATAAAGGTTTATTAAGGTTTTTATTACCTATTTACTGTTGAAATCTATCGGTCAACCCTAATTGACAACATGTCAATTCTAATAGTTAGAATTCTGAAGTTTTCTTCGAATCTTGACGATAGGCAATAACCATTATACAAGAGACCATGCTTCCTGCATCGCAAGAGTTTCTGACGTTTTAAAGATGCAACTGCACATTTTAGTGCTTTTCCCTGCAGCAAGTAATCCGCTGCAAGAGATATTTGCGCTATGTTTGCCTCCTAGACTCTCTGGCGTCTGTGGTATTGATCCACCTGACCTTGTACCCCGCTTATGTAATTTCATTTGAAGGTTTCTTTCGCATCTCTTTTATGTCTTGCTCATTTATCAGACTCTTCACGCAGATTCTATTGGTTGTAAAAGTATGTAGATAGTTTTAGCAACCGAACGAAATTGACAGAGTCTTTTTACTGTATCAGTAATCGATAAAATTAATGACAATTAAGTTTAGAACTGAACTTTTGAATGGAGGTTAAAGAAACAGGTCAAAGTGTTTTGGAAACTTTTAACACGACAATGACAATAAATATAACGTGTTGTGTAAAATTAATTATTTGTTAGCACGAAGTTCTTTTCAAATATATAATAGAATAGTACTAGTAAACCAATTTGAACAGTACGTTTGTTTTCTTTATTCACAATAACAATTCTTCCTTTTTTAAATTGTTCACCATAACTTTTCATTTTGGGCTGTATGCAAGCAAGTATTTATTTCATCTCAACCATATAATTCTGCTATTATTACATTTACTTGCACACTGTTACTAATGGTGGTAGTATTGCTTCTCCTTACTATAAATTGCGTAGCGAATTTTTCGTCGGCGCTGAATGCATATACCGCAGCATAAAGCGTTTATTACAAAATAGCTGCTGTTCAAACTTCGACTCGGTTATTTTTGTTAGTTTTACTTACGAAATGTATATTACGTATATCCCCCAATAGTGCCAATTAGGGAAATGAATTGTTTTCATACATTTAGAGACTAACAAGGAGTTTTAAGTTTTACCAGAAATAGTATTGATGCGTTTTTTGGTTTGTGACACAGTCGAGACTGCCAATTTGTTTACGCATCCTCCATAATGATTCATCGTGACCCCCTATAAAATATAGTGTGTTTGAATGTGTGTGTGTATGTGCATCGATGTAAGTTGCACAAGTGGTTTTGTGTGCGTGAGCCGCAGGCGTGGACGGCGGTAGGGGTAGCCACCCCTGCTAACGCGATTGGAAAACTGTAGGGCGGTGTGTATGTTGACGAGATTGGGCGCAATTGTATTTTATTCGGATGAATTTCTTTATCGATGTTGTTAACGTCGAATAGTATTGATGTCAATTTATCCGGCTCTACATTGATCGTTGTCCTGAGAAGTTTTAGAAACATTGGATTTTGAAATAAAATAAGTTTTATCCTTTTGTTGTTTAATTTTAAACTAATATAATTCAGTATGACGTATTAAAACTAAGCCGATCACAGTTAAGTTTATAATGGTGGAGTAGTTGTAATTATGATATCAAATCTGTAGTATGTTATAGTCACATGCCCGCTCTGAGATAGTTTAATATGATCCTTGATTTTCTAAAACTATCGCCTAAGAGCCTTGATATTTTCTCTGATAATAAAATAACATGTGCTCCGTTTCACGATAGTACATGTCGTATCTATAGCCACGTCTCAATCGTACACGCTTTGCTTATCGTGATTATCGTCTTGAAAATAAATATTTTGCTGTGTGTAATCGTTCACTCGGTCGGTAGTGTGTCATACTCGTTCATTGTGTTTTTATCAGGAATATTATTATTCTTTAAAGTCTTATCCAGTACCGACACATATTAATTCGGTTTTTGTATGAAATGTTTTTTAAGACCACTAATAATTGTAATCGTTGATATTCATTGTCATTATCAATTGTAATCTGAAATGCTCTGGGTGTACGAAATTTTAACTATTGTATTAGAACAATGGAGTTGTTTATATTTATTATTTTAAATATTTGCATAATATTCATCAAAGTTGTAGTAAACATAGCTTTTCCTTTAAATTAGTTAGGGAGTATGTTAGGTTGTAAGCAAATACTGGCTAGCGATAAGATAAAAACTATTAACATTATATCAAAGGAATGCATCGAATTCACCTGTCCATCTATCGACTCGATGGTAACGGCGCGCTGCGTGCGCCGCACTAGCCGACCATTCGATTCACTCCAGTACGCATTTGGTAGTCGACGCCACCGGACGCGCGCGGCCGATCCCACGAGCCGGCATTAAAATAACCACTTTGAAAACGTTTACACGTCCATTTAGACAGCCGTCCTGAATTTTGCTACCGTAAATACCAATTATGTGAATTACAACGGCAACACCTTGGAAGGATCTGTCTATGTGTTTTCTCGACAGCATTTTGCAGTTTTCCGACGAATATTTTCGTTTTTGTTAGTGTTGAAGAATATACAAAGAACAGCCGCGGTTCACGTCAAAAAAATAGAAACGTTATTGCGTGTTTGCAAACGAGGTCTTGTAAAATCGATTACGTACCGAACTACGTGTGGCTACGTCAAACAAATCGGATACTTTGTGTTTATGATGTCCGTGTATCTAAATTAACTATCATATTTGTATAATACGAAGTGAAATATATTAAAACTCATCTGTTCAATTTATACGCACATTTTTTGTTACAACATTGCGAATCTGTTTTCTCTAGACATGTAATTAAAATTCCTATCAACGCGTTGATTGTTTTCCATTAGAGAGGAAATGTTCGTTGATTAGATCAAAGAAAGCTTCAATCTGTTCCTATCAGCTTTTACTCTTAATTTGATACTCTATTGGGACTTTGTTTTTTATTATTGTTTTCAATACACAATCAAAAGTAATCTTAATCTTATCTTATAAGTAATTGAATTATTTGGTTTTATTAGGACTGAGTAGGACAGTAGTCAATTTTCAATTAATTCTATAATGAAATAGCCCGAATGGAAAATAAAATTGAACGGTGCAAACATTATTAATGCGGCTGAAACCTCTCGGCTATTAACATTTTTGCACCGGAATGCCTCGTTTGAATTTTTAAAATAACAGTTGCGTTTTAGCCTCTATTCCTTTATACAAAAGGTGGATTATAAACGCACTAATGAGCAACTAGATCCTCAAAAATCTGATATGAAACACTTGCCGAAGTGTATCGGTAAAATAGCAGTTAAGTTATTATCAATTGGATTGCATCAATTAAGCCTGTTAATAGAGTACGTCCAATACCTTTAGAACAACGTAATCATAAAAATATTGATGTAATTGTCCAAAAATATGGTCGAAAGAAAAGAAGTTATAAACCTGGGAAGTTGAAAATGATTTTGTATAAAATTTTCTTCATTTGTAGTAGGTTAGTAATCAGTTTCTATTGAAGTGACAGCAGCTGTCAGCGCATAGTATAGGTGATTACAGGCGCTGATATACATACATACAATTTCCTACATTGCATTTCCGTAAGGAATTATCGAAGGATTTCAAGCCGCTTTGAATTCACAGCTCAAAAGCTATTTCCGGGTAACCATAAGAGCCTTACCCTTTACAGAGTTTCCCCAAAGGACCTTCGATGCCGTCATCCTGTGTAGCTGTTTCCGTATCGGGTTCCTTCTGATTTTGTACGATTTGCACTACATATTGTGTCTAATAAAACTGTACAAATTCTCGCGTTACAATGCGATTTTCTTTTCCGCTGTCTGTGCAGTAAGTAATAAATGAATTGTTCCGTAGAGAGGTCGTTGTCTCCTCTCCTTTCATCCAATATTCATTGGTGCAGGCTGCAGAGCTCAACGGAATCACGCAGTTACCGGAATCATCATTGCAGAATGCAGTTGTAATTTGCTCGTTTGATTCGGTATTATCGCGCGATTTCCACTTAGACACGCGGTTTTTACATTTGCTACTGACTTATTTAGCTTTTTGATTATTAGGGAATAAAGTAGGTAAATATAATCTCTCCAAAGATATTATCTTTAAATTAACGAACGAATGAACTTCAAGATGATTAGTGAAGAGATAGTTCATTTCACTGAAGTGGTAATGGACATAAAATTAATATTCGTTTATCTAGTAGCGCATTGCGGCATCGTTAATTCATTTACGGTTCATAAGGAGCACATTTCCTAGAATCTTAATACTAATGTCTACCCCATAGTCGACTATACTCATAGATATACTCGAGTATATCTAGTCATACGTACATAATAAACACACAGTATTTTCGGTTTGATGGACTAATACTACAGATCGTTTATTTTGTACTGTTAAACGGTATTTAATAACTGATTATGGTAACAAGTGCGTGTTTCCATAATAAGAAGAATTAGCATAGTACCTACTTAATTCTTTGTTATAAAACAGTCGATACAAAAGTAAAAACAAAGCGATGGCATTGTCAACGCATGATCTAAAGGGATCAACGACACACGAACCGCGGCGTTGCGTAGGAGTTGATCTATTTTAACTTTTCAGTTTGTATACTCGACTCTTTCGCACGCAAGGGTTCCGTATGCTGCTGTTGCTCACAGCCCACTAAATTGTGCAACAATTGGCACGATGAATATTTTCTTCTTGATGTGTGCCAAAAACACACGTGCATGACCTGAGCCGATATAGATAACACTTCCTTAATGGGTTCTTGCTATGTTTTTTGTTTATTTGATAAGCTATACGCCACCGTTATAGCTTAGAATATTCGTTTTAGCGTAAGATTTCCAGATATCAGTTGAACAAACATAAAAATAGCCAAGCTGTTAGTGGCAAAAAGTGTTTGACATTGAAATCACACAAAAATTAGCAATATTTTCCACTTTTGTTACCTAACTGAAATTATCATGCCTACTCATGTTATATTCAGTAGCACGACAATGAAAACATTTACATACATCCTTCCAAGGTCAAAAATACATTTTTCTTACAGAAATATACTAGTGAGGAGTTGAAATAAGTTGCGGAAGTATTTTTCTATCTGTTTATTAAAACGTGAAACTATTGAGTGATAAGAATGTTGTCAGTTACTTGTGTGTGGTGAAATGGATTATAATTGTTAGAAGCCAACCGATTGTATAATGTCGAAGACTTTAAACGCATACAGAATGTAAGTACGATGTCACTTTTGTTACTGTTAATTGTATTTGTCATATAAATCCAATCAAAAACATAAATGTGAAATGAGAGCCAAGTTCAATATTATGATAATTGCCTTGGTTGTTGACTTCAACGACAAAGAAGTGAGATCTAAATGGGTGCCAAGTTCAATGGTCAACCCTGAAATTTATTTATAAGTAACACTATAACATACCTATCATATCTTCTTATAACATAAGATAATGTATGGTGGTAGCCTATGAAGGTCTGTCTTGGCTAGTTTCTATAAACCTACCAACGTATTATTATGTTCGCTCGCTAGTTTCTACCAACAATCCAAATTTTCGGAATTATAAAATAAATACCGACAAATACCAATCTAACCAAGACAACTAACTAGACTACTAACTAACTAACTAAAGAAAACTAGCCAAGACAGACCTTCATAGGCTACCACCATACATTATCTTATGTTATAAGAAGATATGATAGGTATGTTATAGTGTTACTTATAAATAAATTTCAGGGTTGACCATTGAACTTGGCACCCATTTAGATCTCACTTCTTTTGTCGTTGAAGTCAACAACCAAGGCAATTATCATAATATTGAACTTGGCTCTCATTTCACATTTATGTTTTTGATTGGATATCGTTACTTTTTGTAGAAAAGTAAAGTAAAAAGTACTTAATTGTAAATAAGTGAGTATGTATACCTAAATATATACTTAGTGCTCTGCCTTCCCCGGTATATAGGCGTGATTAGGCACTAATTAGGTATTTATGTTAAGCGTTCATAATAGAACCTAACCGCAGCATGGTCTATTGTGCCTGTCGACCTCATATGTGGATCTCACTACCGCTTACCATCAGGTGGAGTGAGGTCATCTTGTTAGCCTCTTATAAAAATAAAAAAAAAAATATTAAAAAATTGCCAGTTTTTTATTTTTTCCTTTGTATTCATGTAATTACCTATCTGCATACCAAATTTTAACTCTCTAGGTCATTTGGAACTGGGTTAGAATTTTGATCTGTCAGTCAGTCAATGATAAAAATGAGGATTTTTGGACATTAATATCTAAATAACTGTTTGAGATAAGCTTATGAAATTTAGAACACATATTTATCTTGCAAGTCACAATATATGAGCCAAATTTGATACGTTTATGTGAAATAGTTTTTGATTTATGAGGGGTTCAAAAGTGGTTCCAAATGGTTCGTGTAATATTACACACGGTGCGGCTCGCCAGTTCTGTTTCTTGAACTTGGCTTGACACGCTACCGCGTGTCTAGATCATGTGTAAGCATGCATTGTTGTAACATACAATGCGGTATTTTTGTTGATTATATCGACAATATAATAAATTCTTGAAAACAAATGTTAATAAATCTTTGATAGAAATGTTTCTTTTGCTCTTTTTGACTTGTGAATGCAAATATTATATATAATCATCTGTGAAATGTGACTTTTATAAATTTAAAAGATTGTGAGTCCCAAGGTTTAAATCGATATTTATAAATGCACATAAGTTTATTCATAAAAAAATAGTATTGTTTATTCGTTGCGCGAAAGTAGGTAGTGTGCGCGAAAATACATGACATGTTATTCGATTCAAATGCAGTTAGAAGATTTAAATCCCCGACTCTATAATGTATCGTAAATGGTCGCGTGCACTACGATTGCAGAATCATGATCAACCCCATTTCATACATTGTGATAAATAAGAAATGAATTGATACATTTATCCCTACTTGATGTCATTATTTCTATGTGGATTACTTACCTACTATCACCTTGATATTATTAGAGACATGCGGTTGTCCTCAATTTTTAAAGATTTTGTTGAACTGATTAAATTCTTGGTAAGTATTAGTGGGTAAGTAATGTTGTACTAAAGTCCACCTTACTGGTGTATAATAAATAAGGTATTCGTGAAAAACTACTAACAATACTTAGTGAAAACTTATTGGGTGTATAAAGCACCACAATGAAGCAGAGTTGAGCACACAAATACGAACGATGCCAGTCAGCTCTTCGCCTCCTATATGAATCGAATTTTGTGCGGCATACGTTTATGCGCTCTCGAAATAACCCAATCAAGTTAGTTCACTTGCGTGCTGGCCACAAAGGAATATATGATCGATGCACACTGTTACCTTTGCATCTTAGCATTTATATCGTAAATGTGTATATTGTTAGATGTCCATTGCAGACGATATATTCATCTTATTATTACTATACCTCTGAAACACCGCCGGGCGTCCTTCAACAAATTACGTAGCCTTGACCTTCAAGTCCTTTGTCGCCTTCGCCCGGAGAAATCCCCGGGTTCGGATTCCAAGGCCTGGGAAAGCAATTTATTCTTCTGTTCTGTTCTGTATAATGTTTTTCTATAATTTGGTAAGCAGACGTTCAATTTTGATGTAACAATTTCAGATGCAAACATAATATCTACTGGTAAACACAAAACAACAAAATATACTTACGACTTGGAAACAAACCCATAAATTCTCCAGTCCTATTTAATAGCGTTGGACCAGTCATCTCGACGCCTCTACAAACTCCGCCATATTTATGTTACTTTAAAATTCAATGGCCGGTTCAGGTTTTACAGTCGTGCCTGCCATTGTGTCTAGACGCATCGATTGGTTAGCCTTTGTCCTTATATGAACGCAGAGTAATTGCATTAGGGCTAACTCTGCCCTTTTGTTGACTGACTGTCTTTGTGGTTTCAGCTAATGGTTCAAGTACTGAGATCATTTCGTAGTTACTATCGTAGTTATGGTGCTTTTAGATTGTCTATTAAGTATTAAGCCTTAAAGATATTTATTCTCATAAAGACATTGTATGTGCACTAATGTGCAGTCTGCAAAGAGATTCTAATTTCTCTAGGAAATATGACATTATTAATTTTAGCAAAAATGTTGAACAATTAATAACGTTAGATAAATAAAGTAATAAATAAGTTTGTAAGAAATATTTTTAATGTAAATAATATGCGAAAGAAATATCTGTGTAAAACCCAATTATTGATAATCGAAATTCTTAGTTTGCCTAACAATAAGCAATTCAACTATACTGTACTGTGCTGTAAATGTATCGCGATTCATTCTTATATCCTCGGAGATATGTTAGATCTATAAACTAGATCCATGACTCATTGATTACATACCAGTGTAGCGCTTTGGTCTATTAACTTGTCTGGTTTAGTGTTCATAAAGAGTACCCTTGGCATCTTTAACTAATAGTGCATTCTGGGAACTTGTGTTTCACCTATATTATTTTATGCCATTGTCATTCAAACTTCTATAAATCAGTCAGTAGTCATTCCTCAGAGTATTTTGCCTGGCTCAAGGCTTTGTTGAGTGCTATGAACTATGTTGAATCTACAAGAAGTGTGTTTTTGAAATAATATCATGAATAGCATATTATTACCTCCCTCCCTCGTTTATGCAGGGCAGTTTCCCACGTGTAGGTATTGTCTATGTTCTACAACTGTAGAGAAAATCTTACCTGCTTAAAAGGGTGTTGCGTAAGAAAGGTTATAATAATATGCCATGACTCTAATGGATTTTAATAAAAACTGCAGAAATTCTTGATGCCGTTAGCTACTTCCTTTGTCTTGGGTACAAAGAAAATACCACATATTAGCGTCATATTGCAGTATCATATGTACCAGTTGCTTCTGGCATGTGGCCAAAGGAAAGCCTTCCATTTCGTATGGTTTAACGAGAAAATGAAGACGGGGAAATGTCTGCGTCCCCGATACCCCATGTCTGCGTAACCCCGGCTTATATGGAGGGAGTTTTGTTTTATGACGGAATTTATTTCGTCTGGGATGAAACGGTCTGAATTTGTATGTGCGTGTGTGAGTTTATACGCGTACGCCTGTACAGGTCACTTGATAGCCTTTTCTCTGGTTTCGCATTCGTTCTAGTTAGTTTTCCCTATTTATTGGAATTGAGACCCGAATGTACTTACTTTTTATGGCATGTACGAATCATGAAAATGAAATGTCATGTCTGTTCCGTCAAAAACTTTACTTACTAATACGATTAGTTACTAGTACTATTAGTCAACACCGTCTTTACCTTCTTCAAAAAGTTAAAATCAATATTCCATCTCGTAGTCCTATCGTAGCTATCAACAGTATCGAAAAGTTCAAACTCCTGAGGATAAAAAAAGCCGACTAAAAACGAAGACTAATTTTCCTCTTCTAGGCCACGTAACACGTAGTAGGGGGTTGTCGCCCTTGGTAGCCATGGCAACGGGAATTTTATGCGCCCCACATCGCCCGTTTGCTCTCCCCCATAAGAGGGGGTTGCGATGGTTTCGGCCGGCCTGAGAGGCTTGATTATACAAACTAGTGGCGTTGATCAGTGCTTCGATAGACACCCTTGATTAACCGCTCGGAAACGATTGACGGGGCATAGCTACAGGTATTAGAGTAGGCATGTGGTATTTATGTCGCAGTCGTATTGTATAATCCGCTGAATTACATTACGGCTAGCCGTTATCAAAAACAGGGCCGTTATGTATTTCGGCGGATCAACGATTAGCCGGATTGTCATTACGATACGTTTTACATTTTGGCGACTCACGATCAGCCGTAATGCACTTTATTCAATATTTTAGGGTGACTACGTCATGTGATAACAAAATAAAACAGGGTTTAATTGAAAATCAATTTTAATGAGAAAAATAAAGGTTATGTACCTATTCGGTATGTAATAGGTTTGTACTTTGTGTTGCGTAGGTGCGAAAATATAATACATACCTAATATAAAAACTAAAGTGTTTTTTTTTAAGTAATTAAGAATTAGAAAATAAGTAAGTATTATAATACACTTAATATTTGGGTTTAGTATTTTCGAGTACTTATTTAGAACACGGCATTCAAAATCTTTGGTAAGTTGCGCTTTGATTCGCAGGTTGGGCATAGGGAGACAAATATTTCAATGGCCTTTTTTTGAATATAAATTTATTTTGTACGGCATACAGCATTTTGTCTCGCCCGCCGTGGCCAATTTCCTTATGAATTTCTATCAGAGTATAGAAATATTGCTCTTTGGGTATTACGCGAATGGTATGGCCTCAGGATTATTTTTCTTCAAGATAAGATAATCTATAATCTTCACCAGCAACATTCATGAGGTCATATTTTTTGTACCAATAATACTGTGTAGGATTCCGCCGAATACAACAAGAATCCATAGCCACTTTAGCGGTTTTGATATGCAATATAACCTCTAAAACTCGTTCTTTTGTCCATGGATTTTTAACTGTTCCACATTGAGACGAATAGAAACAGTTCAATTGCACGTCAAATTTATTCTTAAAGTCACTATTTACACTCGTATTTGTTTATTTTTTTAAAACCACTGTTAAAATCACATTTTTGTGAATCATTTTCTGTATTCGAGTCCATTGTTGTTGTTATGACAGACAGCGCCGCGAGCGCTAAACATAGGAACTAAAAACTGTCAAAGAGGCGGTTAACGATCCGCTCTTTGACATTACGGCTAGCCGCATTAAAGAACGTTTAGCGCCGAATACATCCCGGCGGATTTTCATTCAGCCTTATTCAATCCGGCTAATCGTTGATCCGCCGTAATACATAACGGCCCTGTTTTTGATAACGGCTAGCTGTAATGTAATACGGCGGATTATACAATCCGACTGCGACATTTACATGCTTGCTTCTACCCTGTTTGGATTCATTTGCCAGTGACTTGTACAAATTGTGTACTGAACTGTAGACAATGTGTAAGCTCCTATAAATTACAGACTTGTCGCTATCCCGGCTTTCATATTAAAATTTAATAATATTATTTTTAATCAGTATGAAAAGTAGGCCCATCGGATGTTACTTATCTCACAAAATGGCGATTGTGTGTGACATTGAGTTGTAATGATCAAATCATGTATGTACTTGTTTATTTAAGCATTTACCGTAAGTACATTGTTTCTCACGACTGTTTACATCTTGTTATGTGACCGTGTCTTGACGATCCTCCAAGGTTACTCGTTTTAGACGCGCTGTGATAACACTTTTGTAACACATTCATTTTCCGTGTTTGGAAATCAACAGTAACCTAGTTAAATAATCCATTAGTATGTATTCATGATACAAATATTTACATCACGTTTTTAGGCATCTGTACCTACTTATAGTAATGGTATGCTCGTTAATGAAAACGGAGCTCTGATATTGTAATGTTTTATATAATTTCGTTTTACACATTACGTGCTGCCTATCGTCCTCTGTCGTAACTGTATTCTTTATACTCTTTGTCATGTACAACATAATCTACTGTACTACTGTACTGTACATTTTTCTCATAGTCGTCATGTAAAACCTGAACATTTGGTTGTACCCAAGCTTTTATTTACACCACTCTATGCGTATCATTGTACCCAGTTCATCACGTAACTAAATTTGTACTTAAATTTTATAAAATGCTGGCATTCCACCCTTAAAATAGACTGGATTTTTTATTTCACAAGGTGTCGTCCCTTTGTTAACCTTTATCACATAAAAAAACCTTTTCACCGTCGCGACGCTATGCAGAGGACGAACTCTACCAACATTTCCAACAAAAATTAAAAAAGTGACTCTACAGAGATTTATTTATACAGTTTGTGTACACGCATTCTGCAGTACGGCTGTGTAATTTGTTGTAGTATTATAGTATCTTTTTATGTTGACGCTAGTTCTTTTTTTTTTTTAAACAACATTGTTTCAACAGAACATATAAAGACGTAGTATTAGCTGAAGCCGTATAATGAAAGTTCTATCTTTAGCACTTTCATTCTGATCCAAAGTCTGCCCGTTTGAAATTGTCAATTTCTTATTTACCGTTAGATTTTTCCAAATATAACAGTTGACAGTATCAGAGTCTATAATGTACCTATAATGATTACCCCAACACCTTGTAAACACTTATAGAAGCAATAAACTATTGAATATTGAGTTAGACTATGTTCTGTTTTAAAAAAAATTTTATCCGCCTTGACACAGTTCCATTCTCCTAAGTCCTAGGTTGTTTGGTCCCCGTTAAGGAAAAACTATTCTACTATTCTACATGACCCAGTAGCTTACACAGACGTAAGTCAATTAAGCCAGGAAACACTGGGGGCAAAGTTTCTAATTAAGGCTTTTACGGAATTTACTGCGAAGAAGGTTTTATACTGGTACTTGTTGTCTTTGAGTGAGGTTAACTTAATACTTCTTGTGTAGTGCATCACTCACTAGATAGTTTATTTACATATGTACGTACAATTGTATAAATATATAAACCCGAAGCGAAGCTAGAGCGGTAGCAGTGATATATAGTTTGTTCAAAAAAACTTGTGTGATGAATTTTAAAGCATAAGGAAAACAGTGACACTACAAAAATAATAAGCTCTAACATTCATAATTTGAATCATATTCTAATTGGTATCTTGAAAGCATTCTGTAACCTATTTTCATAGAATTCTAACTGTAGTCTAGTATTTCGTAGTCGTCCGGAATAACAATGATTGTCACCAAAATCAAAATGGGCGCAAAGGAAGTTCATACGAATATTAAATCATATTCCATAAACATACGGTCGTTTGTTAATTCCGTACCAGGCATAGGCACATAGTATCACGCCCCAAATGTCTCATTAGTAGGCGGCTCACATTTGTAATTAACAACTTGTATATCCTACCGATTACAATGTCAACATCTTGTATTTTGAATGTGATCGGTGTAATGTATTTTACAATTGGTTTGATATAGGTATTTATTTGTGTAATTTATTCTTTGATCGATTCTTTTTTTATCGATTTGTACCGCATCTGTAAAACCGAAAATAAATTGAATATGTACGTGGTTTCGACGGTGTTTGGTATTTACATAAGTTTTAATTACCTTAATTAATGTTACCTGATACTAATTAAGTTATGAGTATTTAGAGGTTAATCTTATTTATCACTTAATTCGTTTACGCAGCCAACATAGCGTAATGTATTTATTTCGCAATGTATGAATGATGGTTTGGCTTTATCACCGCCTCGTCAGATATAATTATTTTAATAATATATTATTAGGGCATTAGCACCAACGTTTTAACTTATCGCTAATAAATAAGATAATAAAAGACGTGTGGCACTCGGGGACTGCCGCAGTATAGCTATTGCATAGCATCATTAGCATCGTCCGATTTCGGAGCAGCTCGGCTCGATTCGTGCGAGTTTCTTAGAGTCGTACAATACGTCTAACCGCACGCACACAAACACCGTGCCGAAGTCTACCGAACTGAAACGATGTGAGACGATTGTGAGGTTTTTCGTTACGGAATTTCTTGGTTCGGTCACCGCGCTCAAAGCCCGCGATAAAAGCTATGCAATAGGTTTAAAAGGCTCAGATATTTGTGGATATGTGTGGAAGCTAGGAATCAGACAGAAAAGATAAATATAGAATGAGACTGAGAGAGAAGTAATAATTTTAAGTGGAATTCCATTTAAACTCGAAATGTATTGTCTCTAATCAGGATAAGCATGATATTGTATTATTCTGCGTACATGATATCTTGGCAGTAATCTTAATATTATTGCGTATCACATCTCAGTATTGAAGCTGGCTAATTGCGTCAAGTCTGATATACTTAATTAATCCGAGCCCGCAACGACAACAGACATGATCCCATTTATTTAGTGTGCCTGACAGGGCCCATAACAGAAAGTATATTATATGTCAGTTATCATCTGTTATGTACATTGTTTAGACCAATAAACAATAATTGTAGTTTTGAACATTAACCCGACAGTACCTTTGTACTTTCTATTACGTAGTTCAACGCGGCAGACCTTTTAGTTCAGTGGAACTAGTATGAGAGCCATCAGCTCCCAGCATGCCATTTCGTCCCTCCACCATCCATTTGCCGGTGATGATGAAAAGGCGACTACAACCCACCATCGTAGTCCGTCAGTCAAAAAGGAACTAGTAGAGAAAACATAGATACTGCCGCGCTCTGTCATTCGTAATCGCATGCAAATCCAGTTACCAGGATGTCATAGGTCGATCAGAAGAGTCCCTAACCGCTCCTCTTCCGTCCGGTTTACTTTCTCACGCACTTCCCGAATCTAGGGCTGCTATGCTATAGCTGGGAAAGTCTAGAGTTATTCCGCTGTCTATATGGCGTTCAATAATAGCATTGCGTCTCACAATGACAATGACCCGATGTTTGTTTATTCTCTTTCTGCGGTATTGGAATATAGAACTCTACCATTGCCTTATTGCATTCTAATGATAGAATGACATTATGTGCCCACTACATTTTAACCTTGTGTCTTTCCACAGCATAAATAAGGCCAGTAAAAATTTACATAATGTAATAGATATCACTATATAAATTTGTTTTTTAATGTGTTTACAAAGCTCTACAAAATCATTCCTGCACAAAATTTGCACGAAGTATGAATGAGTGGCCTATCATAAAGTCTTCTGACAATATTTCTTTATGATAAGGTCCAGTTTAATTGAATGTCGTGACTTTCAGCGGCTGGCAACCTTGCCCATTTATCAATGATGGCGGCACTCCCTGGCTTTCGCAACATCCGTCGTATCGTGTGTCAATAGCATTATGCGTGCTTCCGTAGTCTTCGCTTTAGTTAGTTACGTGTTGTCAATGGAGTTTTTACGTGCTTTATAAACGTACGTTGTCCATATATGGTTGGTCAATGTTGGATAATGGGCACAGACATAATGGTTAACGCACGTCGAATGTCCCCTTTTTCTTGCCAACAGAACACATAATTGCAATTCAATATTTATTAGACTGTAGAGAATTTCAAATGTGTAAACGTTGATGGCTAATCAACAATAACTTTACTTTTATCCTATATGTATAATATTTTTATTTATGTACCTTGAGCTTTGTTCTTATTAATGACATACCTTTTCACATATAATTAGTGATTAGTTCACTACTAGTGATGTAATAATAATTCGTAACTTTAATTTATGAACATTGTCTATTAACTAGTTCATAAAAATAAATAATTATTTTCTCTTCGAAGTCGACAGTTTGCGTTCACTCTCATCCATCATTGTATTCGCGCACCTTTCACGTAAAACCGCGGTCTTCAGTCAGTCGGTTCGATTTGTGTGCCTGTCGAGATCATCTCGTTTCTAGATGTTTGAATAACATCTGCAATATTTACAATAGTCAATACGGCGATTTTATCAGCGAGTGAAATTATGGCTTGAACACTGGACATACTTTCTCTATTGTAATCTCAACATCAATAGACTGTAACATTAAACTGATGACGGCCTCGATAAAGAACTGTAATGGGCTTTTCCTCTCAGCTTAATAGAATTAGAGAATTAATTGCACACTCGGTTTGTTTTAACAACAAGAAGATTTCCCTTGTTTATGATTTTGCATTGAGATAAGCGTATTTGTATGCGTTTGTTTATTTTTCTTTTATAATGTTTTGCATTTTACTATTATTTCATTAGTTTTATCCGACTATTACGGCTGTGTAGATTTTTTTCACATACAGGACCACCCAGCCAACGTTTTGTTCTCTATCTTGCTTAAAACCTGATAAACGATGAAAACAAATTATTAATTTTTGCCATAAATTGTAAAAGGTAACTTTTCTCTTAAAACATCTTTCACGTTAACAATGTTATTATCTCGGGCTAATGTGTAAGTAACGTGTAAACTTCACTTTACGGTATTTGTATATTACCTACTATATTCCCCTGTTGAGTCTGATTTACGTTACTTGCGCTTCAGCTACTCACCACGGGAGCACATCGATATACGTGATGTTGTTTACATACATACATACAATCACGCCCTTTTCCCAGAGGGGTAGGCAGAGATCACTTCCAGCGATCCACTTTTCACCTCTGTGGGAAACGTGACGTGACGGGTTGTGGACCACGTCGCCGCCATTCTGCCTTGTGCATTGTTTTAACAAAGTCATTGCGTTCCTACGAGTAGCAAGGATGTATGACGGGGGAAGGAAAAGAGGAGGAAGGATACTATCGCCTCGGATGAATTAGACTGAGTCGATAGTAGCTCGAGGAGCCGGGGTCGCTTACCCGTATACCGTTCACCAACCACCGGACAGATAGTTGTGACTTGTATCCCCTGATGTTCATTTATTTATCTATCCAATTCATTGTCCACAGAAAGAAGATCGAATCCCTGGGCAGGATGACGGCGATGACGCAGGAGGAGATGGTGGCCGGCGCGCGCACGGTCGCCGCCGGACTGGAGGCGCTGCGGGCCGAGCACTCGCAGCTGCTCGCAGGGCTCGCGGCCAACACGGAGCACGAGCACGAGAAGGCGTCGCTGGTCAGGAAGAGCATCGACGCGATCGAGCTGGGGCTGGGCGAGGCGCAGGTCAGTTTTTTCTTCTTTGACTGACTTTTTCTTTGACGGACTCCGGAGGGAAGACGGAGCGGATGGCTCTTACCCCTAAGCGGATGGCTCTCACCCCTACTTGACTGGCTACGATGTTAACTCGGAGTAGCCTCGTCAACATCGCCGGACTTGTGGGGGAGCGGATGTCTCTTACCCCTAAGCAGATGGACTCTCACCCCTACTTGACTGGCTACGATGTTGACTCGGAGTAGCCTCGACATCATCACCGGACTTGTGGGGAGCGGATGGCTCTTACCCCTAAGCGGATGGCTCTCACCCTACTTGACTGGCTGCGATGTTGACTCGGAGTAGCCTCGACATCATCACCGGACTTGTGGGGGAGCGGATGGCTCTTACCCCTAAGCGGATGGCTCTCACCCCTACTTGACTGGCTACGATGTTAACTCGGAGTAGCCTCGTCAACATCGCCGGACTTGTGGGGGAGCGGATGTCTCTTACCCCTAAGCAGATGGACTCTCACCCCTACTTGACTGGCTACGATGTTGACTCGGAGTAGCCTCGACATCATCACCGGACTTGTGGAGGAGCGGATGGCTCTTACTCCTAAGCGGATGGCTCTCACCCCTACTTGACTGACTACGACGATGACTCGGAGTAGCCTCGTCAACATGACTGGACTTGCGGAAGAGCGGATGGCTCTCACCCCTAACAGTGCAGGTCAATATCGAGCGGCGTGACGAAGGTGAAGGTGGCTTGGATTGGAGTAGTCTTGTCATCATCACCAGACTTGTTTCGTGACTTAGAACATGGATGGTCGCCGGCGCGCAGTGTAAATAAAGTACCTACTGTCAATTACCCCCTTCGCACACGAGGCGATGTGTATGTAATGTAATCTTTGACTAATAGTTTTATGGATTAGAGCAGCGACGAACCCATACACTTTTAAAGAAATTTTAAATATTTTCGAGAAACTTATAGTACCTGGTCTTTTAGCTTACCTTGGCCTCTAGTTTGCTCAAAATCTATCAGCTCTAAGCACAGTGTACATATTGTAGATGACACAGTTGTAGTTGTTGGTGTTAATTTGTTTCAATGGAGAGGCTAGTATCCGTCAACAATAATTCAGAAATTTGGCAATACACGGTAAAACGTAATCACGAAACGATATACCTACTTTGCTGAAATTTCGTTCTGTATAGAAAAGAAAATGTTTTTCCACAGTTCCTTTCGTGACTGCGTTATAAAGCATTTGAAAGGAATGACTTGTATCTATGCCCGTTATATTATGAAATGGGTTTCGTAGAAACGGGAAATTGATTACGTAGTTGATTGATGATACAGAATATCACTATTGCCGCTGTGTGGGCGTATCTTTGTATTGAGCACTTGTATCTCTCAAAAGCTTAGATTACCATCGCTATAAAAAGCTGCAACACACAAGTTGACTCCTTTAAAACACATGTTATTTGATCGGTCTTTTGTCGCGTGTCTTGCACATGTGCTAAGTCCAGTAAACAAAACGTGTTGTGTGGTTACGGCCTCGGGTTTCTACTTATACAATGAAATACAACGCGCAAATGGTCATATGTCGCTTTAAAGATCTGTTTTGCGGTTTGAAGGCGATGTCTCGTGGTTTAGACATCTAAGTCAACGATTGTATAGAGCTACATGTCTATAACTAGGTCATAATCATATGGTTCAGATAGACTATTACATCTATAATATGTAAAAGACTGCAATAAATCTGAATAAAGCATCAAATGCTGGCTGCCACTTTATGTAAATAGGTTTTACTCGCATGTCTGATAAACTTTCACTTTATCTACCTACGCGTATTTTATCTCGCATTAATTAATTTCATCCATCCGTCAGTATTAAGTTAATGGAAAGTTAAATTAATCGTTAGTGCTCTAGTCATATTATGTTGTTTTATATGTTTCAATATTGTGATACTACAAATATATTATTAATTTTACTTCATAAGAAAATTTATTTATTTCTCGCTCTGTATTTATTTGTTTTATACCAATTTTACTTTACCATGAATTTGTTTTGAACATGATATGAACTTACTTCAATTGTGTTTGTCGTGCATGAATATATAATTTGAAGGAGGAATGATGATTAGGGTGTGGAAAGATTCGTAGTCGGAGCGAGCTATCGAGTAATATTTTTCACACTGCGTCGTGGGAAAAGGTGTTCATATAGCAAGTTTTTCAAAGAAATAGCCCAAGGCATGCCCCACATTCAGTCAATGCCTTAAAGGACTTCGCGTAAACTTTCATTTAGGTCACCTGGCGCCAAAGCTCGCCTCGGGCCACTCTCGAGTAAAACGATAAAAATACTAAGAGCCGTTTCTCAAAGGAAACCTATCGTTTCCGTAATGATTTTCTTTTCAAGCCAAAGTAACTACATAGCATTAGAAAGAACAAGTTCCTCCATAAATGGACATTAACACTGTTCACTTCGTACCTCTTTTGTTTATCAAACTTAAGCAGTACATTTTTCGTAATTTAATATTGTAATTTGTTTGTTGTTAGATGTTTAATGTTATTTACGTTAAGTCATTAAATTAATTCGATGAAAGCTGCACTCTAATTGCGAGCCAAATAAAAGTCATCGATGCATGATAAAGTGTCAATAAATCTTCTCTACAAATCTTCCGAAAAGATTAAAATCTCCGTCTTCCTTGGTTATAGTCGGCAAAAACTCTTTAGAAACAGTCTTTAAGTATCACTCGAGTGCACGCACGGTCTATTCATCATACAAAGAATAATTAAGTGTCACTACATTAGAGACCGTTGAGGCGACGACACAAAAGCGTGTGCGACACCCCTTTGTGGGACTGAAGTGAGATTCAGTGCAATTTATAAGCGGAGAATTCGAAAATGTAGTGTGTACCAGTGGTTGCCAACCTTTTAATAGTGAGGAACCATGTAAGCTGTTTTGTCTTGGCCCTTCGATTGATTTAACGTTCTGCTATTTTTGTAGGTATTTTGAGTTTGAGTTTTTATATTAGGCACTTTAAAACTATGTTGCATAAATCAGTAAAGACACCGCTAGAGACGACTAGTGATCGGCGTATCGCCGGTTGAGAACCACTGATGCACTCTTAGATACGAGTTCAAAGCGTTTGTGCTACAATTTTCATATGCTGCAAATCCTTTGTATGTTTCCGAGCGTAGAGCATGTAAGTAGTTCGTTGTTTCATCGCTACGATGTTGAGTACTTCTTATTCTTACTGAAGCGATCCACGCTATGAGCATGATAGTTTCGTAAAACCGGAGCCATTGCATGGTTTGGAAATAAAATTACGATAAAATTATAATTTATGTATCTGCTACTTAAATAGAGTAAAATACTTACGAAACCCATAAGTTATGAATATGTGAAATCATATATGATCAAGAGTCAGGATAATATCCTTTACTTGAAAAGTGATACCAGGTATCAGATTTTATTACTAATAAAACCTTCTCACATGCGATCATTTAAAGTAAATACGAATGGTTATTCGTGTCCATAACTTACCTAAACCGTGATGCAACGCATTAAAATACACGGGAATGACATCAGCCATTTACAAGTTAACCCTTGATCAAATACAGCATGTAGAATTTTTTCATTGGTTTTCGCCGGTATTACAACTACATAAGGTTCAAAATCTGGTGGGAACTATTTTCCCCGTGTCTTATTAAGGGTTAATATTGTCATGTTTATAGATATTAAATCACGCATCAGATATTACAGGATATGATTCAGTAGAAAATAGTCTATTTTCCAGCTAGGCTATATTATAATAGAATAGAAAACTGTTTATTTGGTACAATTATCTAAAACTTAATAAAACTAAAATCATAAAAATTAAGATAAAAATAACAACAGTCGTACAATATTATTCTATAATAATAATGCTGTCTATGAAAAACAGAGAAAAATGTACCAAAGAATGTCGTTTAAATCACACTACTTTGCCGAAGTGTGTTCCAAATAAATATCTTGAAAAGTGCGTATAACTGCCTCTGGTTTCAAGTCAAGAGACAGTTATACGCTCTATAGTATAGATAATCAAATACACAGTGTTGTTTAAGCTACAGAATGCACCCTCTAAACTCTCTAAGTGGCTCACTGTTTTGACCTTACAATACTAATTTACCCTTCTCAACATTCCAGGTGATGATGACCCTCGCCTCCCACTTGCAACTGGTGGAGGCTGAGAAACAGAAGCTGCGCACCCAGGTCCGCCGGCTGTGCCAGGAGAACGCTTGGCTGCGGGACGAGCTCGCCGCGGCCCAGCAGCGGCTGCAGGCGTCCGAGCAGCGCGTGGCACAGCTGGAAGAGGAGAAGAAACACCTGCAGTTCCTGGCCTCGATCCGGTGAGTGATCAGACCATCATTGTGTGTAATGAGACCTGTGGGGCTACCATGAGTTTAAAACTTACGCGCTCGATATCGCCTACGTAAATATGTCTATGAAAAATTTGTACAGCGCCGCCTGGTGGTTACGCGAAGAACTACAATCGGCCATATGAAAAAAACAACTCTATAGGTTTTTAACGTACGTAAGTTTACGATAGCCAACTCATGGTAGGCCCTCTGTATCATTGTGTATGACGTGAGAAGATAGAAGTGTCTACTGACTAGAGGTGACTACCGCAAGTAGAGGAACTGAAGTACCACACTCTGGTGTTAGGCTGCCCATCGACGACCTACATTTGATGACCGATTTTTGTCGAAGTAATAGCAATGGAGCAACCCATGCGTACTAAAAATGTCGGTGGAATATTTCATACAAATTAAAATCGACCCGAATATCTGTCGTATAAAAAGTCAGACGGCAGCTATGAGGATATTTGACCTTACCTGAGGTCCCGGCTCTATCTTTACTCTCTAGGTTGGTACGCGGAACCTACCACCAGTAACGAACGAACGAGGCTATTCAGGAAAATATATAAAAGTAATTCTTATTAACTATGAAATTGTATACTTAAACGTAGTCAAATACCCATCTAATTGACATCCTTTACTTTGTTTTTAGTAAATATGACAGCGACGTGAACGAAGAGTCGGACAGCGGGCGCTCCGGGCAGACTGAGAACAAACGCGATGACCCAATGGTTGACTTGTTCCCCGACGACGATCATGAAGACAACAGGAATAACAAATGTAAGCAGTGTTGTATTTTGTGTTTACTGTTATGTTTACGTACAAAGGCCCACTCGTGAGACTAAATGCTGAGTAAAAGGGCCATTCATTAATCACGTCCGTCCTGTTATCTAGTTATTCTGAAATTAAGGACCGCTAAAAAAAGCTTGACTGAAAGGTTAGGTAGTCACGGCGTGTTTAAAAATAAATATACGTGTTATCTTATTGTACTTATCGCTGCCCTTGTAATATTTCGTGATGATTTTTGTCAAAGCCTCACCCCACACCTTTCAAGCCTTACATTAATAGGTGTTCCCAAACTAACATCACACTGCACACCTACGAAGAAATTCTTAGGTTGTGTAATCAACTAACCCGCACTTGGCCAGCGTATTTGATTAAGGCCTTATCGCCCTAGTTAAGCGTAGGCCCGTCCCCCAGCAGTGGGGACGTATATGGGGCTGATGATGATGATGATGATGAAACAAACATCCGATTACCGAAATCATATATAAAATATAAATGAATATAATTTTGCAGCCATGTCGCCCACACCGCAGTCCCAATTCGCTCAGCAAGTGAACTCCGGCTACGAGATCCCGGCCCGTCTACGCACCCTCCACAACTTGGTGATCCAGTACGCGTCCCAGGGCCGCTACGAGGTGGCCGTGCCGCTGTGCAAGCAGGCGCTCGAGGACTTAGAGAAGACGTCCGGCCACGACCACCCTGATGTAGCCACTATGCTGAATATACTCGCACTGGTGTACAGGTCGGTTTATTTTTCCTAACTGACTGCGATGATGGCTTGGGGTAGCCTTGTCATCGTCACCGGACTTGCGGGGGAGCGGATGGCTCTCACCCCTAAAGTACACGACGCTACGAGGTGCTACGAAGCGTGCTACGAGGAACGTAGCTTGCCACAGAGGTTTTGCTTTTGCCGCCAATGATGGTTGTCGTTTTTTTCCTAAATGAGAAATCCACTCGATGGCAAGACGTAGGTATATATGAGGTCTAACCGCTACGTGATATTGACAACTTTTTCAATGTCACGTCACTGGTGAATTTCTATCATTATACCGGAGCCGCTCTAAGTTGACTGATTTGACACATGTCAGACTGACTGCACTAGTGAGGGACAACGGTAAAATTGCCGAAGCATATAAGTAACAGTTATTTCCACTTTATAACCAAGCAAGGTCTAATTATATTTTTTTTTTATTAAAAACATTTATTCACATCCAGAAGATTGAATTGAAGTTTCTTATTTAAAAATATATTTATTTTTAAAATACAATACTTATTAAATCCTTCATGCTATTCTAAAAAAATACCTGGTGAGTATTACCCACTACGTCACTATGAAAACGTCTCAAATGGCGTAACCTTGTAAAAGCGTAATACGGAGTGGAAATATTACGTTTTCTTTTTATAATTCAATTATTTTAGGTAATAAAAGACAGATAATTAGATGCATTTGATATTTTGAAATAACGTCTTATTTTTAAAAGTTGTTCTTTATGATTCGCTAAATATGTTCCTCTTAACAAGAATAAATGCAAAATATAAAATAAAAAGTGTCAAATCAGTCATCTAAGAGCGGCTCCGGTTTAATAATTTATCACACCACGCATTTATATCGTATGCGATAATTTGATATCACAGTCGACAGACCGTCTTCATAGTCTGATGCTGAAATTATCTCCCTAGAAATAAAATTAACGCGTTGTCTATTTCGTTTCTCCAGGGACCAGAACAAATACAAAGAGGCAGCCAACCTGTTGAATGACGCGTTATCCATTCGCGAGAAGACGCTGGGCGAGAACCACCCGGCCGTCGCCGCGACTCTGAACAATTTGGCCGTTCTGTATGGCAAGCGAGGTAACGACCGTTTTATGAGGTTTACTATAAACTAGCTTTCTGGCCGCGACTTCGTCCGCCTTTTAGCGGGTAAAACATTACTTCCTTATAGCGCAGTCGGTAAAAAAATTGCCTATGTCCTTTCTCAGGCTCTGGACTATATCTGCACCAAATTTCAATTCAATCGATTCAGTACTCTATACGTGAAAGCGTAACAGACAGACAGACAGCCAGACAGACAGAATTTCTTTCGGATTTATAATATTAGTAAGGACATCTTTCATTTAGCGCTCGCTAATTATTTTAAAAAAATAGGGTGTTATTGCCCACATTTATTTGCTGGGCCGATAGAGAAAACCTTATTCGGCTCGGGAGTTATTGTTGTCCTATAGTCAAAATTTATTTTATTGTTATTTATTCAGGATAACTAACAATTGCATAATATTGCTTAATGCTACAGTGTTATTATCTAAAACACTTGAAGCAACACCATTATGCATGTATGAAAACATAAAATGTTCCATAGATAGAGTCATCGCTGCGTCGTGCGGACGCAGCAGTTTTGTATGAGCCCGTGCCGAAACAGCTTTTTTTTTTCCTAACTGACTAACGATGATGGCTTGGAGGAGCCTTGTCATCATCACCGGGCTTGCGGGGAGCGTTTGGCTCTCACCTAAGCCGAAACAGCGCAGCATTAAATGTGTGCTTGAGTGTCTAGCTGCAAACTATACTTAATGTGTGTATTCT
Source organism: Maruca vitrata (assembly GCA_039566165.1). Lineage (NCBI taxonomy): Eukaryota > Metazoa > Arthropoda > Insecta > Lepidoptera > Crambidae > Maruca > Maruca vitrata. Next base: position 5,725,524 of record CM076926.1, read on the forward strand.
TATCAGGCAAGTACCGCGAGGCCGAGCCGCTGTGCAAGCGGGCCCTGTGCATCCGTGAAGCCGTGCTGGGCCGCGAGCACCCCGACGTGGCCAAGCAGCTCAACAACCTCGCGCTGCTCTGCCAGAACCAGGTACACGGACAACTATTTCGACCTTCGATGATGGCTTGGAGTAGCCTTGTCATCATCGACGGACTTGCGGGGGCGGATGGCTTTCACCCATAAAAGATCGTCGATCACCGGTCATTGAAAAACAGTCAGCCGGCATTGACCATCCGTAATCGGTCATTGACCTCTGATTATCGGGTGACAGTTGTCGGCCACCACTCATTGGATACGGGCTATCGTCGCCCATTGACAATCGGTGACCGGTTACCGACCAGTCACCAGAAACCATTACTTATTATCCTCCATCGACTACTTGTTATTGGCCGCTGAAGTGGTATTCAGTTATCCGTGATGTATCACTAGGTACCCATTGGCTACCGATCATCCAATAACAATTCGATTCAAAAGTACCCGTAATCGACGACAAGCATTCATGAAGAGGTTGATGAATGTAGATGAAGCGAAAGTGGTGTGCCAGGACCGTTGCACATGGCAGGAAGTGATCTCTGCCTACCCCTCTGGAAAAAAGGCGTGATTCTTAGTATTTATGTATGTAATCTCATTTAAAAAAGCTCATAAACTACACCTTCTCTATCTTCTCAGAACAAATACGAGGAAGTGGAACAGTATTATCAACGCGCGCTCGAAATATACGAGAGCAAACTCGGACCCGACGACCCCAACGTCGCCAAGACGAAGAACAACCTCGCCTCTTGCTACCTCAAACAGGTCAGTTGAATTATTATTCATTAGTTATAGCAATCGTAAAATTTTAAAACAAATAAATATTTAGTTTATTTTGTTCTATTAACACTTTTTCTGTAAGCGTACTGGATGTATTACGATGTGGTATCCATTTTTTGTACACAAAAAACACTAATAAACTGGGAAAGTACGTACGTAACTATTGACTCAGTAGTACTGAGTACCGAGTACTTAACCCTTTAGCCAGTATAAAATTTTGAAAATTTCATTGCTTTTGGAACAAAGTCTTGAGGGAATAAATTTAAATTATAGTGCAATGCAATATGGGTGCCACTACCTTGTAAAGGAGGACAATTTTATTGTATGTATTTTTTATACTGCTGGGGAATGAGGGTTTTCGCGAATGAGAAATTCACTAGATGGCAATACGTAGGCGTGAGGTCCAACTGCATCATGATTGGTGAATATTGACATGTCTGTCAATGTCACGTCAAAAAAGTATTAAATAAATTATAACAGTTACAAGTAACGAATAAATGTTATGTTGTCCTTGTTTGATTAATTATGTTGTTTTAAAGCAATATTTCCAGAGGTTAACAACTATCAATATAAAAATTTAAAACAAAAATCAATAAAATCCATTTTAATGTTGCATTTCAAACTTCAAGGGCAAGTACAAAGAAGCGGAAACATTATACAAGCAAGTACTCACGCGCGCGCATGAGAGGGAGTTCGGGACCATCGATGGTAAGTGACACCCTACTCTAATATCTATGCTGTTGTAATATTCCCTCAATTAATACCATGGAAGGAAAACAAGTGGAAATTGCGTTTATTATTAGATTAAATAAAATGCATAGTTAAATTTATCCAGGGGGCAAGGATCGGTTATCAAAATCCTGACAGTGATGTTCTTTAACTGTCGTCTTGCTTTTAACGTCAATTATTTTTGAATTTATAGATTTTCCTAGCGAAAAATATATAGATCCTAAATCAGATATAGGAATCTATGAATTCCAACTTTAATGTGGTTAGTTGTGGTGTGTATAGGTAATATTATAAACTAACAAGAATGCCCGATTATATCGCGCTTCCACTTATTTTTCTTCTGTGAAATAACTATCTCTTTTAAAACATTAACGGAAAGATTCTTCTGTCTAAAATGGTCTTCTCTCGAATATATCTACTAATTTACAGTATTTAAGGGGATGATTAATACATTTAACAGTTAATGGGAAGATTAATGTAAATAGAATAGTGACAATTATTTTCCTTGTGTATGTTATTCCGTCCCGTACATCATGTTTCTGTTTACCGTTTCAGAGTATATAGCATCATTAAAAAAGCCCAAAAAATAACATTCACCCGCACCTACTGTATATTTATATTCTCCGAATGTCTTCTATTACTCGCAAAGAAGAGTTTGCAGTTACAACATTCCGTTACTATATAGACGTCGACCGATAGGCTGAATATAATAATATGTTTACTTTATAAGACATATAAGCTAATCCAGGATGTCTGAATCGAAGCGAATTTGTTACAATTTTTTGTTAAGTCAGCGGCATTATATGAAACGCGTATGCTCGAATCTTTTACCTCAATTTTAATGTAACTTCTAGTTTGTGCATTGGAAATTTTGTGTTCGCGTTTTCAACATAAAAAAGGAGAATACGCAGCGCTGAGTTTTGAATGTGACCTACTTATAGTAAGGTTAATTGCTATGAACCATGAAGAAATATATTTTTATTTGTGTATTCTTTAAATTGTGAGCAAAATTGGTTCTCCTTAATATTGCATACTTATCGACTTTGTAAGGGTACAGGGCGATATACTACATTTTATAAATTCAATTCAAAATGGATGGTAGATGATTTCTGGAAATACATATGTGCTCATGAACTGGGACCTATACCAGTGATAAAACCAGTGATGTGCCTTTTCTATTTATTTGGAATATTAAAGCCCTTTAGGAAGGTCATTAATCGGAAATCTGGTGACGGTTTTAAAATATTTTGACCAAAGCACAAAATCCAATAGTTCTGGTAAATGTTTTGTGCTATAAAGTGTTTAGATTGTTTTATTTATTAATTTCTATTTTTCTTTATTATTTTTGACATGATATTCCATGCATGTGTGTGACCAATGATCCGAATAATATTTTTGTATTTTTAAGATAGTTTTAAGTTATGTATTTAGTAGTTTTTCATATTAGTTACCCTATGTTCAAAAATAAAAAAAAAACAGCTGCATGGCTTCTTATTGTTAAAAAAAAACTTCTAAAGTTTTCTTAGTTTGCTTAGGTATCATTTATAGAAGTTACTTTATGTTTATGAAAAAAGTATAATAATATTATGTTCCTATTAGTAATGACATGCATGTTTTGTGATTTATACACGAGTAAACGGGTAGCTATTAGTTTTAAAGTGTGTGTACTCATTTTAATACTTTTCTTCTTCACTAGAGAAGTGTTCTTAAATCTGAATTATAATTATATATAAAATCTCGAAGCAAATGCTCATATAAATTAGCTTTACTGCGCGCTTATATTGAATGATCCACGGTAACTAAAACTAAAAGTTGTTCCGGTCAATCTACGTTGTAGCCTAAGGCAGATAGTTATGGGTTAAAATGGGGACTTTGACCTACTGATAGTTATTTTTATGTATTTATGTAGAGATTACAATGGGAAGGAGCTTTTAGTCTTCCGCCCGTATCCATTACTACATGCATCGTAATGGATTGCTCTACAAGCATATTTCTGTTCCCTTGTAACAAACAATCATTGCCATACACTAAGCAAACATTCGGATTTCCTTATTACTTAAGTAGCTAGCTTACCCCAATTAGAGTTCGCTTTGAAGAGTTTTGTTATACATTATTGCATATTTCCTGTTTTCCTTAAGATCTCTAATTGCATTTGATGTATTTTGTTGTTCATAGTGCTTCTAAATATTTATTGTTATCCTTGCCATTGGGTATATCTCAAAACTTTTATGTTGCTCGAAAGTATAGTTCTTATAAAGACGAAACTATCGTGGCAAAGATGTACGAATAGGCAGAATGACCGTCCGCATGCGAAAATACCGATTTTACAAATTATTGTGTGGTATTTTGTAGGTTACTTAATTAATGTCTGGTTTCCAAAACCAATGTTTTGGAACAACAAATATTAGACTATTGTAAATGATTAAATCGTGATATAAAATTACTTAAAATATGGTGCTAAACGTATTGAACATATAAATCCACGAAATGTATTGAGGTTTATGCAATCTAATGAAGTAAAGTAATTTTTTTGACATAGGCTTTTGAGCATAGTAAATTAATGTAATTGAAGGTGCTGGTAAATTTATATAATTAATACCAATTAAAATGAAATATAAAAAAAACTGTTAGAATAATTTTCATGTCTCTAAATTAAAGTCAATGGATGCAATAGATACCAATGATATAGATATTTTTTTAAACAGTGACTTGACTCGTTTCTGTTTTTCGTCTCGAAGTCACTGTAAAGACAATATACAGCAACAAATTAAAAGATATAGTAGTTTTAGTGATGATGGGGTATTTTCGCATGTAGACTATGTAGCTTAGCGTTAAAAGTTGTGATTGAATACGAGAGGCTTCGTGAGTGTAGTTGCTTGCGACAGCTTAGCTACGAATAAACATTCATAGACTAAAGCTCAAAATAAAGCCTGGATAGCTCGCTGCACACTCAGTTGCCTTTTGTATTTGAAAGGGATTAGGAGTGTTGCAGGATTATAATAAAAATCTTGATTTGATTCGACGTGCAAAAAGTCAATAGTTGTGTGCTATTGTGATAGTTATCATTTGTTACAATAATAGCACTTCTAAGATACATTGGCTATATAAATACTCGTTTTGCGTTGTTTTCTTTTGCACACCCACCAAAACATGCATAACTTCTTGTAAACTAAACGGAAACTCCGTTAATCGAATGCGAACATACTTTAGTGTACCTACCGTATTCCCAGTTAATACATTACCAAACGATATCCAATGATTAATGGAAATAAATTGTATCCAAATGGTTAATAGCATCTCCGTCCTTTAATGGCAATGGCTTTTTGCGCGTCGAATTACCTATGCTTACTTAAACTTAGATAATAAAATATTTGGTAAATGGTTTAAGAGAACAATGCCTTATTCAAAGAATAAATATCATACCAAGTGTTACTATTTTAAAGTTTATAATTTTTTGATGTTAGGAAACTGTTTACCAAATATCTTTTTTATATTTTGATGACGCTTTTTATTGTAGTGATAGAATTTCCGTTCATTGAAGTGTTTTTGTTACTTAGACCTTAGATATTTTTGTAGATATATTTTTATTGCAATAAACACCATGCCAAACTATTTGGAACATTGCCGCTGAATTCTATATAGTATTTATGAAGAGTTTTTATTATTTACATTGTGTTCTTTTTGTAATTAAATTTATAATTAAGCAGTTTTGTTTATTTTACTAGTACCTGACCCTTTCAATAGTGAAAACCACAAACGTTTGATTATAATTTCGTACGCATCAAGAAAAAAATAGAAATGAGGACAAAAGTTTTAAAAAAATGTAAAACGTTTCTGGTTTTTTTTTTTATAAAAAAAGGGCAATAGTTGATACAGTCGGTGCGATTGGTGATTGTTAATAGGTGAGTGACACAAGTTTGGATATAGTGTGGCACAGGTAGGAAAGGTTACGATGTCTAGCTTTAGATTTTGATTATTTATTTATGTTAAATTTATTTTCTTAATTTTTTAATTTGTGCGACTGCCAGTTGTGTCACACCTTCCCAACTTGTGTCACATGTTTTTATTCTCGTCGTGGTTTATATGGGCTACTTCATACTGTGGTGTTGGATTCGCTTCACTCATTATAACATACAACTATCTTTTATCTTACTCTTTAACTAATGTTTCAAAACTTATGCTTCAATAATGTGACATTACTATATTAAAAAAGTAACATTGATACTGGTTAACGGTAATTACTGCGAACTTATAAGAGTATTTTCTTTCAGGAAATCTCATCATGTGCATACGGCTTTTCGTCTGTTCGTCCTTAGTGTAGCTTTCACTAGAAATGTTAGAATACATCTCACTATCAGTAGCATTTTATGTCACAGCTGTAAACCCTACAAAAAGCCTATCCGTATAATTTAACACCGATCAACATCGTTGAAAAGAAAATACTTATCACAAAAAAATTTATGATTTATTTTTTACATTTCTCACGCTACTAAAGATTTAGACACTAATATACCGACAAAAAGCTATCAAAAAGCGTTATATTATGCGGTTAGGCTTTTTGTCATAAAGCGAACCATCTTTGTAACCAAAGCCAGTGTTACCGACGTCTCTAATGTAATTTGTATGTGTACAGGGGACAACAAACCGATCTGGCAGGTGGCTGAGGAGCGAGAGGAGAATAAACACTTGCAGAAGGAGAACGCACCGTATGGAGAGTATGGCGGTTGGCACAAGGCTGCTAAGGTGAAAAAAATAATGTTATCCTAACACAAGTGCACTATCCCTTCATTACGCAAGTACAGTCAGCCAAGAAAGTGGTCTACCACTTTTGACAAACGTTTCTGCGAGATGTAACGATCGCTAAGGTTGTTTTTTCACTGATACAATCTTATTGCCAGGGAAAATTGACCTTGTTGTTTCATGACGTTCGAACGAATCTCAACCGTAGGGTGGTAGAACACATTTTTGGCTGACTGTACGTACACTCGTATACCAGACCGGTAAGAGTTATTTGGATAAAGGGTTAAAGCAAGTCTATTTTTATGGCAAGTTATTCTAATGACAAATAAGAAAACACTTGACGAGTGTCTGAAAAAGATTTTCTTAATAATAAATCTTTAACAGTAATGCTTATCAAGTTACTGCAAATCCACAAGCAAAAACACTAGAAATACTCATGCTAAGTTCATTTCGGACCAAGAATTTAGGTTAGACTACCATCTTTGTTATAAAAATAACGAAAGTTACCGGTGTTATGTCCTGGCACAAGCTATGACCAAAAAGAATCGATCCTTACCTAAGTGAGTTTAGAAACCACAGATCTCACGTAGGATTCTTTTTGGATCGGATTGAACATTTCTTAGCTGATTAGTAACACTATTCCATTGATCCACGCATTCCAGGTGGACTCGCCAACGGTAACGACCACCCTGAAGAACCTGGGCGCCCTCTACCGGCGCCAGGGCAAGTACGAGGCGGCCGAGACCCTCGAAGACTGCGCCCTCCGCAGCAGGAAGGAGGTGAGTGTACTCAAACTAAAACTCATTGGTGTGCACTGAGTGTACTAGTACCTGGTACTAAGTGTGCATGTACCTGGTCCTAAGTGTACTTGTACCTGGTACTAAGTGTACATGTACCTTGTACTAAATGTACTAGTGTAGTACTGAGTGTACTTGTACCTAGTACTAAATGTACTAATATAGTACTGAGTGTACTTGTACCTAGTACTAAATGTACTAATGTAGTACTGAGTGTACAAGTACCTAGTACTACTAATGCACCGGTTGGAGGTTTTGTTATTTGAGAGCGTTTTTCAACAAGTATGGTGTTGAGTATGGGCTGTCCATTAGTTTGAAGTCGTTTATCGCGTTAATATGAATACTTATAAGATTCCTATCTCTGTTTCTAGATTATTATGTATACCGATACATTTATTTAATATCTTACTATACTTATGTTACGGATATTGAAGCCAAATATTAAAGTTTTACTTTTCTATTTATTCAACCATTGTTTTTGTTAGTTGGTTGAGTGGTTGGTAACTAAACTTCATGCTTGTTGAAAAAGAGTTCTCCACCGTTTGCGAAAGAATTTTCTTATAATATTTATTCTGTAGACTTATTTTTATAATCTGTAGACTTTTTTATGAATATTTATATCAATCTGAATATTTTATCTATATTTATAGTTATAGATAAGTTTCACTTAAATATCACTTAATATATCATTATTTATGCCTTTCTTTATCGAATCGCACAGAACACAAATTACAACACGATCTAACACATATCGTTATTGTATTGAAGTGCATATTTATTTATATTCTGATTTGTGATATTTAATTTATCAAGTATATTGGTAATTAGGGCTAGAGTGGGCACAGTATTAACATATACTATGTTGGTTTGCACGCTGCCAGCACGTTCAACAAGTAAGTCACACGGACTAAATTATTATGTTCACAACACGTTATATATTTCAAATTTCAGGTGGCTGTATTGATTGGCATTAAAAATACATTAGCGTGTGACCATCGCATTAGTTTACCCGATTCTACTCTTGTAGTAGATATTAATACTCAGAAAAAATGATACATTCCAATTTCTACTTGTTTTTATTGTTAATGTTTGCAAAGGTTGATTTAGTAAATAGTTTATGTCATTGTTAGACCAACATATAAAATCTACCACTAGGGGTTAAATAACTATACAAAAGTTTTGCTGATATACAATATTACCCAAATATAGATCATGCCTAAAAAGGTGCATATTTTTATCATCTGTCGTATATAGGATTATGTAGGATACTATTAACGCATTGGAAACGAATCTCATCCACTTCTTTTGATCTCGATTATTTATGATGTACACAATCTCTTTAAATGTTCTGCTCCAGTGGGTATCATTACTTACTTAGTAAATTAATTTATTATAACTTTAAATGTAAGTATACTTTTTAAAAAAATACGATATTAATTATAATTAAACGTATTCACGTATAAATTATTCGCGTAAAGATTTAATTTTACCGCAATTAAGTTTAAGTTAAACTTAAGTTAAGATATTTTACTAGTGAAATCGATTAAAGTCGTGTTAAATCTATTAACATCCTACTGATTATAGCGTTGGTAGTATTAATCCCTTAATTTTGTTTTCTAATACTATTTAAAGTGTAAAGTTAAAGTGTGTAGTTAAAGAACATTAAAAATACAAAAAATCAATCCAAAAAGTGTTGAGCTCCGTTCCAATCCGTCCCATACCACTAGTCTCCCCTATAACGGTCACCCATTTGACGGCTGGTGTGTCGCTAGGCGCTGGACATCGTGAAGCAGTCGCGGGCGCGCCCCGGCCGCCACGGCAGCCGCGAGTCCATCGACCACCCGGAGCACCACGACGAGGTTAGGAACGGACGATAGGTTAGGTGTTGGTGTCCTAGTGCCGAAGGCTGTGTGATAGAACAGGGGGCTTAGACAAAGTAACAATGTCGAAACGATAACGAAGTTCGAAAAGAATAAAATGTATGGGATTGACATTAGACGCGATAAATCACGTGGTCGATCTAATGTCAATCCTTATATTGATGTTGTTACTTTGTCTACGGTACCAGATGGAGTTTGCGTTCGTTACTTAGGACCCTGTGAGGCGAATAGCGAGCATCTGACAGTTTGCTGAATTCAACCGCCGACTCAGACAGGCCCCATTTGTGCGTAGCGCTGCGTTTGTATACGCATTGTATGCCACACCTGCATTGCTTGGGTGTGCTTAGCCTTCCGCTCTCACGCTAGTCCAGTGAAGCTTCAAATGCCATCTGAGGCGAACTAAGCTAAGCACTTCCAAAAAAAAAAGCCTGCATTGCATCAACGTTCATCTTTCGCTGTGGATAGATACGTTGACACAGCACCCTTCAACCCCTCGTATTTTGTCCATTGATCCGTTGAAACATCGCGCGCGATGATTTAACGGTCTAATGAGACATGTCATAAAAATGTATGGCAAAAGACACAACACAGCTCAACGCACAAATGGAGCCTCGCTCTCATTCTGTATGCGCCTGATACGCAGCGTTAACAAAGCCCCTAGCATCTTTATTGCCTCCGTAATATTGCTTAGTTTGGCATGTAATGTGTATTTTAACACGTGGGCAAACTGGAAGCAAACTGTTGGCCACTCACTGTGACCCTAGTGGAGACGTGGCTTTAGTCTCTTTGAACATCGTGTTGTGTATTTGTTTTGTTGTCGAAAGAAAAACGCAGCCATACAATTAAGAAGTCTGTCAGGAACATGTATGGCATCGTTTTGTTATGGTCTACACAACGATAACGATACGATTACAGAACGCTCTTTGTTCGAAAGGGTTTACTAACAAGCGATCATCTAACCATCATATAACTTGATTAAATTTGTTTTGTATATGTTAAATGAATGCATCTATTAATAAATACATACATTTTGCATTACCCGCATACTAAAATTTAATAGCACAATGATTAATAAAATCGAATATGGTACGCAAACCATCATTATCATGGGCTTTAAACTTCTTCTGTTACCATTATTCGACGTATAAGTAACAATATTCAAATGAACGCAAACTCTACCACCTACCTGATTGTCGAAATTGTCTCAACAAATCGTTTCTTGGAAAAGCGTATTTTACTAATTAAATACAAGTAGCAAGTTCAGATAATGGGTAAATCTTTTCACAATTCAACGATAATAAAAGTACTTTTTTTTATCTTATAGTGCCAAGATGTTAGTTAAACACGTTCAACATCTCCTTGAAGTTTCAAACGGTAAAACTTAAATTTTATTTCACTTTGATTATAGTAAATACGCTTTCCCAAGAAGACGAAATATTGGCTGTCTTGTGTTGCCGAATCGCACTCGATTGGTGTTTCAAATGCACTTGTGGGGCTTAGCATTGTCAATACGAACTGCACTTCAATGTAAACTAGGTTTAAGGATAATGTTCTATAGATCGCAAAAATTTGACTTAAGATGCTGAGCAGATGAAATAATATCATTTAACGTCTGATAATTTTGTAATGAATCATTGTAAGTAAGGCTTAAAAAAAAGTTTAAATCAATCTTATTAGAATCAATAAGAGAAGCTCATTCCTCAAAATCATTTTAATTTATTTACTTTAGTTTAAGTACTAAGGTATTTTATTATACCAGTATTTATATAAAGAAGGTTAAATCGAATTACCTTTAAAAAATAATTTTATTTAAATATTAACTTCTCTAGATTTGAGATCTCACACAGCGTTTGTTTTCTTAATAAGAAAAATTCAAAGACAAACCATGCTCGACTTTTTTTGACATCTGACGTCTATGTCTTTTGCTGTCTATGAATCCACGGTCTATGTCACTTGTAACGGCATTAGCTTGTTCGCTAGTCTCACTCGGATCGCAACGGTTCATCCTTCATAGTAACTCATTCACGCTTAGCTTCGACACAATCTCACGTCCAATGTAATCATTCAAGCTGTCGATGTGTGCTTAAAAAGCAGCTCAATTTGTATCTAATTGTTATTTTAAGATTAAGAGCTTTAAACATAACACCACTATTACATACTTGAATTGTAAACTGACTACAGTGTTTTGTATTTCAACAAAAAAGCCACCTTAGCATCCACAAAGACTATTAAGACTTAAAGGCAGTGATGCTGACCACAATATCTTGTTTTAATATTTTTTATTTTATTATCTCCTTATTTTTTTCTTTCTTTAATATAGCATTTATTTCTTTGTACATATTTTTTAAATTAATTTATATCACGTTCGACACAATCACAGCGTAACATTTTTAATTTGCACATTTTTTTAATTTTGTTTTTTTGTTTTTTTTTCCTTCCCTCCGTCATAGGGCACGAACCAAGCGAGTGAGCCACGCATGAACCTAAAATCAAAGTTGTTCAATGCGCTAGGGATCAACACTGGGAGTAGCGCGCCGCACCAGTAGCCTAAGACTTAGCTAACTAGGGCTTATGTTAAGTACTCACTCGCTTTCAACGTGCGTGGTCCTTCGGGTGGGATACTGTGCATAGCGGACGATGACAGTTGGCTTATAAGCGATTGATGCTGGAATACTCGCTCTACGAAATTGCTATGTTGCTTTACAAGCAAATGTCATTTTGATGGAGCTAAGCATCATTTGCTCGCAACCAAACGTCCGCAACGTACGGAATTACACCTAAGCGTCTTCGCACATTCAACCGTGGCAATATTCTCAAATCATGTGCTTCAAGTATTATCGAAATTAGAAATCACAAATATACTACCAATCATTTTACTGATACGTGAAGGCCTATCGGATATACGACTGTGCTAAGACACTCGCTCATTATATTTGAGGACCACGTACTGTCTCTTTGAGTGTGATCATTGCAGCGCTGATTCTGAGAGATATTCATAATGCATCGCGCTTCAAAAATCACACTGAACAGACCTTAATAGCTTAGTATTATTTATTAGCATTAGCATGCGGTAGGTAACCATAATATTATGCGAAAATAATCAAAACAAATAATATTGTGTGATAGAGATACTATTCAAGCATGGTAGCCGTCCTTATATGATATGTGAAAGTGTTTCAAAAATCACTTTCGACGGTGCAATTTTTTAAAATAAGATGACCTCATAAAGTCAGATAGTATACAGTTGCATTTTAAATAACTAATTACTGAATTTATTTAATTAATTGATTGAAATTATTTGTCTGTATTAGTTTGAATATGAATCGCTTAAGTACCAGTACTAGTTATTTAAAATGTAACTTCAGAAGATCTATTACAGTTGCATTTATTAAATTGTGGAGTGTCCGATTATATTTTATCATTGAATTGTATAATTTTTTATTTCACGCATGTTTTAAACAACGATTTTATTTGCTTACAATTTTTCTATTTTAATTTGCTGATATTTTAATTGTCGTTCTTTGTATAGAAGAATGCATGAAAGTGATTTTATCAATGTGAGCGTCGTTACATTATATATTTTATGTGTTGCCCGTAGTCAATTTTAATTATTTTTTATTTCATATTGTCAGTAATATTATGCTTACATAAACTTTCATTCCAGTTATAGTGTACGTTTATCGGTTTAAGCTTTATGTGAAAGTATAGGTGATAAAATAATATAGTATTTTTATATACAATTAATTAAATTTTTATATTTGTATGTGGGTGCTGCTTGATTGGTGTAATTGAACTCTATTTGCACTAGACTTATTGTTACTGAGACACTATCAGCAAGTAATAATTTGTAGCTTCAGTTTAATGGAACAAAACGAAAGAATCTCCATTTAATAGGCACATTATCCTGTCACAATGCTGAATAATTCGGATATTTTTATCGTCTCGATAATTTTGCGTCGAATGGTAATTTTTAATTGTTAATAAATATTTATGTAACATTTTTTGGTTTTATTTTTATTTTGAGTTATGATTTTATAAATATTATATTACATTAAGTAAGATAAGGTGAGTCTACAGTGTTATGCAATTTATAATCCGTACACTACAAGAATATAGTTCTGAAGACACATTATTTCGTTTCTGGACGAATACACTCACTAGCATGACTCCTTCTGAAGGTACTTGTATGATCAATGACACACGTTTTGTTTAACGGCTTTCGCTGTTAGATGTACTTAGATGCATGGTGGCATCTTATCTCATTCACCATACTTATTTAATCTGTACATTTCATATTCACTAGTGCCCTACATGTTAGTTTTGTACTTATCTTTTGCTATCATCGAGTATTACCTACATTGAGATATTTATTTAGCTTCACTATAAAAATAGTAATCCATATTACTTACCCTTTTCAAATGTCTTGGCCAAGATATCCAAGTGTACGAGCCATTCTTGTATTTCTATCTTTATTTATGTTTTAACCGATTCATTGACTTAAGATGTGTTTCCAAAATTGATTGTAGTTATACAGATTTTTTCGTTATAAATGCCAATAAGTTCTGGGGCATTCGTAGATTTGAATTCTTCAAAACATCATTTAGAAGATTTTTTTGATTGATGGTAATTTAGTAAAAAAGTTTATAGAAAAACAACTAAAATATAGACACGCCTCGCGTGCACGTTCGCCATATTTACTGCGCTTAGTGTGTACGCATCTGCTACAACTCAAGTGTCCCAATTAATCTACAATACGCACCTCAGGTCCCAATCAAATTGCAATACGCTCAAGTGTTCCAATGATTCTCCAATACGCACATCCAGCGTCCCAACGAATCTCCAATCCTTAAATCTAGCGTCCCAATGAATCTCCAATCCGCACATCTTATGGCCCAACGAGTCTCCAATCCACACATCTAGTGCCCCAACGAATCTCCAATCCGCACATCTAGCGTCCCAATGAATCTCCAATCCACACCTCAAGTGCCCAAACAAATCTGCAAACCACGTCTCTAGTTAAAATAAAACTAATTTTACGGACGTCTCTAGTGGCACATTTCTCAATCTAGCGTCCCAATAAATCTCCTCCGAGTGTCAATAAATCTACAAATACGTCTCAGACGTCACAATTCTCAATGAATCGGTTAACAGTACAAACATGGACTATAAATTGCATAACACGGGCGCGGCAGGGCCCGGGCTCGGTGTCCCGGAGCGCGAGTTTCTCGAAACTGCGCGAGTCGCTGCGGCGTTCCTCCGCGAGGCTACTGGGACGCCTCGCCGGCCGGCACTCGGCGCACCTGCCCCCTGACGTAGACTACACCGACCCGGAAAGGTAACGCCGAGATGGGGGGCTAGTCCCAGTGGGTAACAAAGGTAAATGGGGCATTTTAAACTCGCGTGTTTATTCTAAACATTATTTAGAGATCCGACGTTTCGAACTCTTTACAGCGTGGCCACGAGCGCTGTGAAGGGGTTTATTTCAAATGTGTAGTACTAGCGCAAATAATAAACAATACTATGGGGCATTTCACTCTGTTCACGCCTGAGATGGAAAATATTATAGGGGTTATTTTCCTTAGCCTCACATAACAACCCGATTATAAGCAAAAGATTGCCTTATAGACTATAATAGAATAATAGAATAAACGTTTATTTAGCACAAATTATAATACACAAAATTATACTACGGAGAAAACTGAAATTAATCCTACGTGCTAAAAAGGCCTTTTGGTTTCAGCGGGCCGATATGATAGGGCGATGTGAAATAACCCCTCTAAACAAACTAAGGGGTATATTAGGATTCTTGTCAATAAGTTGTCAATCAACCCCTGTTTGGGAATTAATTTCTAAAAGTTCCGTTCACCTGTACAGTCAAATAAAAATTTTGTTGTTTTACAAAACGTTACAGTTGCCCCAACTAAACGAAGATTATAGGGAGCTACTGGGACTAGCCCCGAAATAGGTGTCCACTGGCAATGTGTCATGTCCATGCATCAGCTTCTGCTATGAAGCCAACACAAAGTAGAATCATACAGTTAATTTCACAACACGTCATCTATAACATTGCCTTCGTGGAATGGAATCCGCTGGGTGCATTTCCGTTTTGAGAACAAATTCGTTAGTTATGTTTCACGCAGCGCATACGCATGGCTACTTGTTGGAAGATACTTACCTTCCAATAAGTAACTTGATGGAGGTTGCAAATGGACACCAGATATTGGCCTCGCCCAGCGGTGCGGTTTTGAAGTACCTAGAACTGTCTGTGTGTAGCCAGTTGTACGATTATCTAAGTATTTTTTCCGGGTTATTCCACTTACCCTCACCGGGCTGCCTCATTGAAGAGGAAATATTGCGTTTAGCTTTCAGTGGGGGCGACTTGGTCAAATTAAATTAAATTTGGTATATTTAAAGTTAACCAAATTATTAACATTTCTTTCTACTGGCTACATAAGGAAGCTTATATATCTACCAACCCAATTTTGGTTTGATTTTGATTATTATTATTATTTCGCGTCCGAAATTGTTAAAATGTATTTATATTTTTTATATTTTTATGGTATTGTTTGAAGAAATACTTCTTTTAGGGTTTATAAGATCTTTTTATTACATTGCTATTAGGTATTATAATGTAGGCATTATGTATTCAATATGTACCTACGAAAAATATAAACATTGTATAATTTTTTCTAGTCATTACGTCCAAAGGGATGCTTGCATAATGTTTACCAATCCGCATGTATATTATGTGCATTAGTAAAATGTGCTATGAGTTGGTAGTTTTATAGAAGACTTTTTATATTAGTAAAAACTGTAGAAGACTGGTTGGTAAGTAAGATTTTGAATTTAATTTTAAACTGGTTGGATATTCCGAACTTTAAACTCAAATGAAGGGGCCCATTTCAAAAATAGATATATGTTAAAAAATCTGATTTATCCATCTGATAGTTCCTAATATAAATATGGCTCAAATGTGACATGCTCAAACATTAGAAACAAGTTGCATAATTTGTACAAACTTAGAATAACGGTAGCTAATTGGACCTCCCGACTACTACGACGACTACCATCAGGTACAGTCAGGTCACACTGAGTGTTCCTTTTATAAACTTGAAAGTGGCATTATTAAGTCTCAATATTTTCGGAAGGTGAATTCCTTGGCCGCCCAGGTGCATCAGTCTGAACAGGCCCCTCTTACCCACTGGGAACTATGGGCACGTGCCCAGGGCCCCGCGATCGAATGGGGCCCCCTAGTTTCTGCCAGATTACCAAAATGATGACCGATATTTAAGTATTACCGAAAAATATTAATTTTGAAAAATCTGATGATAATGACTTAAATAAAAAAGAAATTAGAACCTTGTTGAAAAAGAAAGTTGACAACTTTCTTTTTCTATTATAACTAAATAGTGTTTTCTCAAGGTCATAGGGGCCCCTTGATCCTAATGTGCCCAGGGCCTCAAATAGTTTGAAGACGGCCCTGAGTCTGAAGGATTACCTACAACCATCTTGATGTTCCCAGCATGAAGCGCGCAAGGTCGCTGTCCGCGCTCAGTAGGGCGCCCGCGAGCCCGGCGCCCGCGCGGCGGTAGCGAGCGGCCCGCGCCCTAGCCTACGCCACCGTCACGCTGGTGCGTATCCTCACGCTGCAGCCGTGACGTCACCGTGCGCAAGCCGACTCCCACGTGTTATACACCAGCCGTGCCCGAAACCGACTCCACTCTACGCTACGTGTTTACACCAGCTGATATCAGTGGCGTAACTACAGGGTGGCAAGTCGGCAAAATGCCACGGGCCCCCACCCGTTAGGGGGCCCCAGCCTAAAGGGGCCCTCGGTCATAGCAGAATCTCAACTACCAACACACATACACATTAAGGTAAAAAAAAAGAACGTGGTGTGCACGGGGCCCCATCCGAAGAATTTTGCCACGGACTTCAACGGGTATAGTTACGCCACTGGCTGATATAAACCTTTTTAATGATTGTCGGAAGCGCGGATCCAGGGTAGGCAAGGTGGAATAGATGTAGATATCAACCATAGTAAATAGGTACTATTATGCACTGGCACTTATTAGGTACCTACATTATAGTATGTTTGTACTGGTAACATAAGTTAAAGTACATTCCTCTAAAATAAAAACAGTAGATAAGTAAAATTCTTACTATTCTCTACTAATTCTTACTATCGATTCTTTTCTACGCTGGATTTGCGCTTGTCCGAAACAAGTTTACTTTACCAGGAACTCGAGTTTACCTTATGAAATGATTAATTTAAAACCTATTAATTTTACTTTATTATTATTTTGTTAATAGCCTACTTGCTTACAAATTAATACCTACAGTTTCCATTTTGATATATTAGGTATAACGTTTAATTTATATAAGTTACATACATTTTCTTCAAAAATCTTCAATTATGTTACGTAGTTGGTTTATCAAGCCCCAACGTTTTCAATAACCGCTCCCCGAGTCGGATATTTCCACATTGCCCCACTAAAGGCAAAAGGCAATCTTGTCCATTCAGTGGGGCGAAGTGAAATAATAAATAACCCCTCGTATCACGACCCGGGGTGATCTGTACTGCACAGTGGTGTGTAAAATTGCGATTTTGAAGTCGACTCACGATTACAGTCTATCTGAAAGAAGCACCTTGTTTGTGAGCTTTTAGATATGCCATGACCAATTACGTCACACAATGTAGCTTGTACTTTAAGAGGAGACGGCTTCACCCACGATGTACTAAGTAGCGTTATGATCGGCAGTACCCTACACACGAGCGCACCGATTATTTTATTCTGGATTTGATATTTGAATAGCTAGGCAAGTTACAAAGTATGGTGCACGGATCGGAAATAAGACAATTTTTAAACAATTCCTACGAAATATACCTAAATATTTGTTTGATCTTGTCAATCTGTTGTAACTACATAATTACTTTTTGTTGTGGATTTCGGTTGTTAGTCGACTACAGTACCTACTTCTGTGGTGCGATGATTTTCTTGAAATGGTTACAGTTCTTTTCGATCAAACACTAAGATGAGAACTAGTAATCTAAGATAAGCCTACCTAGTTATCTAGACTGCAGAGACAGATATAAAAATAATTAACATTCACTGGATTCTGTCTACAAACACGAATGCACTTTTCTTTTTAAATAAATTTTATTGAAACTTCAAAATGATATGCTTGGAAAAATAGGTAAAATAAATATTATTTTACCTAGCTCCCTTAGACTAAATTGAGCTAACAAAACCAGTAAAATAACGAATAAGGATAATAATCAAAATCAGGGCAATTAATATAATTTTTTTTTAGATTTTCAAATTTTCGTTCTCTCCAAAGATTTCTAATTGTGCGGTATTTATAATCGTTGCAGGTGCTTACTAATCTATATATATTTACTTGGGTATGTTCATGAGATTCCAGTGATAATTTTAAGTTGGCAATTATTTTCAAGATTAAATCTCCAACAGTGTCATGATAATATGAATGAACATTGTAGTTAGTGTATGCTGACTGCAACAATTTTCTAAAAGTACCGAAGTCACTTTTATCAATTTAAGTAAATTGTAAAGAAAATTAGTTTGAATTCCAATTTTGTTAAATATTTGCCTAATTTTATATTTATGTGAATTATCAGTGGAATTTCAATGTAAGTAAATATGAGTAAAAAGTAGATAATGTATTTGACGCTCTACTTAAGATTTACTCCGCAATGCATTGCCGCCGAATAATTTGAATGTAGGTAATTATATAATCAATGAAGACGTACATTTAAGTGCACATATCCAGAAAATATTTTGAAAATATATTTTCACTGCCGGATGTTAAAAAAACTATAATTATTTATTTTAATATGTTTGATCTCAAAATGTAGGTATCATTTGAGCGCCTATTTAGTTAAGAAAATATATAATAGGTGTAGCCATTGTAGTATGTAGGATTTGAAGGACTAATGTAACGCTTAATAATGGCATCAATTCTGCGTTTGTGATAAAAACAAATACAAAAAAAATATCATGCATTACAAAATAAATCAAAAAATATACTGTAACCTGTTAATGTAGATAGTAGGTATTTATGATTTGATGACCTTTGATAAGAAAATAAATGATCATGTGGTTAGTAAACATGTGTGGTTTTAAATAGGTAACAAAGTTTCCTAATTAGTTAGGGTACACTATTATATGCTTAATTTGATTAAGGTCGATACAGAAATTAAAGGGACTTGAGGTAAGCGAGGCATTCTATGTGTTTGAGCAGCCTCATCCAAATGTGAAGACATTTTATTGTAAGTGTTGTAGGTACTAATTCTATGATTAGTGATTTACCTAAGATTCGAAACATCCTGAAAGTTACGTGTTAATAGTGTGAGAAGGAAGACACTTTTGTTGCTGACTGTACATTACTGTACAGTACCCACACCTACTTAACATTATCCCTAAAATTTCTGCCTCGACTGACGACCTACATAAAAATGAAGGTAAAATATCAGGTACAAACTTACATTTACACTAGAGGTGGGCTTCGCTTGTTCTTCAAACAATAAAGTGCAATTATGTCCTGCTTCGTACCTAATTATGATAGTTAACTAGTTAGGCATAATGTTAGAATCATGCGTTGAGAAAATCGAAATATGTATTGATATAAGTTTTAAGAATGGAGTCGCTATTTTCGACGCAAGCCTGCATCAATTGCATTTTGTATTTTCTAATTAAGTATATTTTTTACGGATGTCAGTCTGTGTTACTGTGAAATTTGATTTTAAATAAAAATGTTTTAAATTATTCTCTACTTTTATTGGATAACCTCTGCCTACCACACCACCTCGTGGTCAGAAATATCTGCATCACCGAACTAATAAACTGAAGAATCAGAGAATGCACCTGTGTGTGCACTCACACTTGTGCACTATAAATGTCCTATATGTATGTATATGTGTAAGGTTATGTGATA
Source organism: Maruca vitrata (assembly GCA_039566165.1). NCBI lineage: Eukaryota > Metazoa > Arthropoda > Insecta > Lepidoptera > Crambidae > Maruca > Maruca vitrata. Next base: position 5,745,477 of record CM076926.1, read on the forward strand.
ATCCGATAAAAAGAGTAGGTAACTATCGAGTTTCTTGCCGGTGTCTTCTCGGTAGAACCAGCTTTCCGAACCGGTGGTAGAATCACTTATCTTTTACTTATTAATTTTAATAATAATATAATGACGATTTATAAGTGCGTGTGAATGCCTAAATGTAAATAAAGAAATTTTGACTTTGACTATATCTTGGAGATCTGACCAGTTGGCTGATCTCCTTCGTTGGTAGCCATAGCCGAAATCGGTTGGACAACATTGTTATTATCTATTATAGCTGACTCATTAGATACACCATACATAGAGATATACAATTGTACATGATTCACATATGAACTAACCAAGTAGGTACCAATGTGTAATAAAAACACAAAAAGATATATGACAGGTTGCGATTACAAATAGAGCGACCCAAACCCGTGTTCGGATATAATGAAGTGTCCGACGATAAATAAAACGACGTAGTGACTTTAATCTGCGTCTGCGCAACTCATCAGCGACGCAGGCGCAAGATTTGGACTCAGGGTTGATACCAGAAAGGAGATTTTATGCAAATGTACATACCTATACTGTTACTAAGACCTAAATATGGTGGTTTTCCCATAGCAGAACGATTTACCCTTTAGCAGTACTATTGGATTAAGCTAGTTATTTCTGAAAAAAAAAAATGTTTTTTTTTTAAATTGTCATTTTAGTGATGAGTCATGAAATTGATGATTTACGCCCTATAATACGATTTTTGAGATATAATTATTTCACTGCGGGAAAAAAACCAATAGCATTTCACGGTGTACTTATAATCGGCTTCGATGGAATCGAATTGGTGGCTTGGACCGAAGTTCCAGTTTCGAGTGCCAGGTTGGACCAAACTTTTGTGAGTGTTTTTGTTAGTTATTTTTTAAGTCTTTACTCTGATATTATACCTATCTTTACGTTAAGAAGTTGGCATAAGCACGCCTCAGCCTCTAAAAGGACGTCTTACAGAACTATAAGAGTGAAGCATCAGAGAGTTATATTATGTACTTGTGTTTGCACTATAGTCTGTCCTGCGCAGTTGGCTGATCTTTATTGGGATTCACCTCAGAGAGAGAATGATCTAAACTCAAGAACGTTGGTCAAAATATTAAGTAGGTAGTAGTAGAGTAGAGGCCTTATCGCCCTAGTTTAGGGTAGGCCCGTGCCCCAGCAGTGGGGACGTATATGGGCTGATGATGATGATGAAGTAGTAGAGTACCTAGTACTTACCTACGTATTAATCAATTTTCACTGCCTCACTTGAGTCTTTAATACTTATGCAGCGCAGAGGTGACTATTCCAGTTGTCATCGGCACTGCTATTCGAACCAAAAAAGTAAATAAGCCGAAAAAACAGTCCATACTCGATATATTGATCATCGTGCCGCCGCAGCTGCCACAACAACGAGGGGCGTGCGCTTGCGCACGTCGCGTGATTTTTTTTTACTTTTTTTTTAATTGTCATCAGAAAAAAAATGTGTTCAGTGCTTTATTGTTGGCCTGTACCTTTTTTAGGGTTCCGAATCCAATAGGGTTCCTATTACTAAGACTCTGCCGTCATATCGGTGGTCCGACTGTCGCCTTGCTGTATTTCAAAATCTGCGGTAGCTAGACAGTAGACATTATGACAGCCGATGTCTGTACCGAATAAACACTTATTTTATTTTATTTTAAACAATTGATAGATAATGTTTTCTGTTTGTGCTACGGTTTCTGAGATACTAGTATTAGTAGGTTATACTTATTTGTTTCTTATTTAGTTAAGTAGGTATCTGTGGTTAAGTTTAAATTTTAGCTTTAGCGCTTTAGTATGACATGTTACCCATTAAATACCTATTTATGTAAATTTCTTGTAAATTATAAAAAATAGTTAGTCACTCTTCAATTTAAATTTAAAATTTTAAAAAATGCTCATTCATTACCCCGCCAGAACGGGGACTTGAACCACGGTCATGAATGCGAATTTTTCAAATTTACATTTAAAAAAAGCGTCGATGGCCGAGTGCTTAAGGTCGTTGCTTGCCAAGGGAGAGGTCGCCAGTTCAGGCCCCGCCAGGTACATACCACTGTGTTTTTCAAATTTGAAATTCATATGTAGGTGCACCTGTAGTACCTTGGACAGTGTTGTACCTAGGACAATTGTAATTTTTCCTAAACTCCCGCCCTTTACCATAATATTGTATATGCCACACGGAGCCTGCTTTGATAAGACTCACGTGAAGTTAGTTGTGATCCGCCGGCGCCGGGTCAATGCAGTTAAAAAGGTAATTTATTATTTTTTGCCTTAAAAGTTCGTTGTTTGGAATTTACTTATGGCCTCTTAATTTGTCACGATACGTATTTATAAAATATCTTTTACTTTCGATATAATCTCAGTTTATTAAGGTTTTAGATAGTATAATTGTCAGAACCCAACCTCAATTAAAAGTGTGTTTAAACAAGTTGTAACTAAAAGTTGTTATGATGTTGTACCTTGGCCCCCCAACTGAGTATGTACCTTGGACATAGATAATACATAGATAATTTTGATATAGATAATAGGTATAACCTTATAAAAACATATTTTTTGATTATATTTTTATTCTATTTATATAAGGCAAAAAATAAATATTTAAATATGTAAACATTTGTTATGTTATTGACACAAAATAAAGAGACAAGAGACTATTAATTAAGGTAACTGTTAATCTACTATGTACATTAATGTTTTTGTTGATTACAGGTATGAGCATTAGTGTTGTACTTACCTTTATTAAAAATAAAACTCTGCTGCAATTGCTAGTGTTTATCTTCATTCTACCCTGGAATGTCCAAAGTACAACTGGAACGGTCCAAGGTACATCAGGTCTGTTGTACCTTGGACAGTTTTCCCTTTTTTTTAAAGTTGCTTTTGTTTCCAGCTTTACTGAAAATCCTCATATTTTATGTATTTATTATATAGTTGAGTAACTGATCTTTCCATTATTCCCTATTTGACGGATCTTATTCTTACCATTTATTTATAAAAAATAAAAATATCAAAATCTGGCCTAGGTACAACAGGTTCCCCTACGATTATTTGACGCTTTAACAGTGAAGGAAGGAATGAACATCGTGAGGAAACCTGCACACCTACGAAGAAATTCTTAAGTTGTGTACCCGCACTTGGCCAGCGTGGTTGACTAATGCCTTATCGCTCTAGTTTAGGGTAGGCTCGTGCCCCTGCAGTGGGGACATATGGGCTGATAGTGATGATGAAATTTACATTGAAGCTTAATAGCATTAAATACAACAAATAAAAAACACTCTTCAATTTCCTATTCGGAAGCTATAACGAGGCATCACGATCTAGTTCGCTGTACACAGACGCGGCAACATCAATATTGGACAGCTAACGAACCGCCGCCCACGATGCCCAATGACACGCCTTGATCGCTCGCCGTAAGGAGGTACTTGGCCCTATCGCTTCCCGTCTATCTAACTGGACTAGACCACTGTGCCACACTTATTGGTTAATGTACTAAATACAAACCTAACTGATTGTAGATAATATACTAAAATTAAGGATCGCCAAACCTAACTTTTGTCGATGGTCGAGTGGTTTAGATCGTTGCTTGCCATGCGAGAGGTCGCCAGTTTACCACTGTTTTTTCAAATTTGAAATTATTACGATTATTTGACTACAAAGTAAATCTTAGGTTGTGTAGTGTATGTAGTCAACCAGCCCGCACTTGATGATGATGAAACCTAACTTTATGCAATCCATCCAATACTATAAGTTAGGTTTGGCGTTCCTCAAAATCCACCCTACAAGAATGACATTTCTTCCATAAGGATTTCGCTGGCTTGACAAAAATACATTTTTTCTTAGGCAAGCGCACATTTTTCTCAGCACTATGAGCAGGCATATACCACAATTTTACAGTATGATATGTTGCTGCAACGCAATATCCCAGGTCCATCAGTACCATTTAATAAAAAAGCATATAGGTATATGGTCGAATTGAGAAACCTCCTCCTTTTTTGAAGTCGATTTAAAAAGTAGATAGACAAATTAAACATTTCTCGCAAACCAATCTCTTGTTATCTTTGACAGTTAAAGTTTTCATCGGCGAGTCAAAACAGGACTACCGCCATTAATCTGCCCTTCGGAGAGCGTGGGAACAGAGGGCAGAGGGCCGGTCCCAAGGGTTTCGCCAACACCGCGCAACTACAAACAGCGCCGAGCCCTTCACACATAGATCACTTAATTAAACTATTAGGGGTCCCTTAACTAGTTACATCGGATTGGAATAACAAGGGAATCATAAACACTACAGGCCCCGTAGACAAAGTAACAATATCGAAACGATAACGAAGTTCGAAAAGAATAAAATGTATGGGATTGACATTAGACGCGATAAATCACGTGGTCAATCCCATACATTTTGTTCTTTTCGAACTTCGTTATCGTTTCGATATTGTTACTTTGTCTAAGCCCCCTGAGGGCCTACCATGAGTTGGCTATCGTAAACTTACGTACGTTAAAAACCTATCGAGTTTTTTTTTTTCATATGGCCGATTGTAGTTCTTCGCGTAACCACCAGGCGGCGCTGTACAAGTTTTTCATAGACATATTTACGTAAGCGATATCGAGCGCGTAAGTTTTAAACTCATGGTAGCCCCACAGCACATTTATGTTTAAAAGTGATACGTATTGTAGGTACATGGGTTGTAGGTACTTAGGTATTGTATTGTCACATATTGGATTACAATTTCTATACATTAGAAGTTGTAACCCAATATGTGACGATCTTATCTATTTGTACAACTTAATTGCATACCTAGTATTACCATTGTAAAAAATATTTAGGTCTAATACGTATTAGTGTGAAACTATGCTCTATACCAGACATATCTTGTTATATATATAGGTAGTTATCTATCTTACACTACACTATGACAATTATGACATGAGTTGTTACCTGAAAAATCAAAATGTTTGTTTAATCAAAACACTTCGGTATTACATAAGTATCTTAAATTTAAACCGAATTACCAAAGGTTAGCGAGCGCATTTTCCAATAGTAAATGTGATTACAAGACAAAAACAAAAAGACATGCCCGAGTCACATGTATCCCCGCCCAGCGCACGCCCCGCCCTCCTGAAGCCTGCGCCCGCGCAGTCAGTGCCTACGAAGTGGAGATGAACTGTGCCTACTCCGTTACTAAAGTATTCAGTATAATTACGTGTTAGTAATTTTAAAAAGCGTTTCTTGAGTGCGGGATTTTTAGTTAAAGAAAGTGTGAAGAGATGTTTAAATGTGAATTTTAAGCTAGAATTATTTAGCACACGTACCTAAATAAATTTATTCATCTATTTTTTGTTACTTCGGTGGGCGGGAGTAACGTGTCTAACTGAAAGTAGATTGTAACCTTAACATGCTAAAGCAAATGTTATTTATCTATGTGAAGATACTTCGTGCTAACTGAAACAAATGTGGTCTTAGCTAAAACTGTAACTACGTATATATAAGGAATAATTTCGTTGTTTAAAAATAATTACTCCTCAGTCCATTCGAACTGAGTTCTTTGTTTAATTGGGAAGACTGTCCCAATGCTTTACATCAAAGCCAGTAAATAATGAGATGGAGTTCTTCAGACCTGATTTCCTTACACCTGACCCAACAGAGGGTCATATAGAGACCTACTTCGACGGGATCCCGTACCCTGAGGAGGTTCCTCATCAGGAGTTGTTCCACCCTGGGTACCTGCCGGTGTTCTATGACTACCGCGTGGGACCCCAGGGTTCTAGTGAGGGCCAATGGGAGGAGTGGGAGGAACGGCAGGTGCTTGTTAAGGTGGAGGCTGATTTAGAAGCTGCTGCGCGGTCTAGCTACAGTGAGGAAGGTAAGTCAGTTCAGTAATTTTTCCGTTAGTAGGTAGGTATAATTTACATATAAATCTTGAGTACCTAGGAATTTAAGAGAAAATTGACATTTTCTGTGCAAGCGACGTAAGACGTTTGAAATCTTGATTGTATCTATTTTGATCTAGAAAAATTACACCCAATCGAAGTAAGTAAAAGATTATTTCATCGAATATAAGATAAGGTGAAGAACCGTAACGTAGATAAATGTTTATCCCGGTCTACCTCTCATTGTCTTCAGCAATCGAATGTATATGCGTAGGCACTAGATAGCATATTATGTCAGATTCTACTGAGGTTTTAGGAAACAAAAATAGATTCAAGAATTTTGTAGGCACCTAACTACCTACAATTTCGGTTATAAATGTATCTTAACTACCTATTTTCATAGCATAGGGAGTCGTAATTTCACATTGTTATCACAATGATTTTATTGCCACCGCGCATTGTGTACAGTGCGCACTGGCAGGCGCGGTGGACAGCCATAAACCCCACCTGGGCAGGAAGCCTCGTGAGGAACTATAAAATCTTCGAATCTAAACACTGCACAGGCGCCGGCGCCAGCATATGCTAGTAATCATTGCGAACCGTATGCAAACACGGAAAATATTCAGGTTTATCAATATACAGTTACATACACGTTATGTAACGTAACTAACGGGTACATGAAGCTTTGTTTTGTGACTGAGACCTTCTATCCAAAAGAGCATTCGAATATAGGCCTAGGCAAGTTATAATTATGAAAGGTACTGTCAGTCTCCAGTTATTGCCCAGTTTTGTAGTTTTAAACTTCAAGTACAAATTTGCTTTGCGTTTATTTACATGGGTATAGGTGCTGAGGTAGTATTGCCTAAAAAGAGATAGATAGGCACAATAGACTCTATTGAGCCGGTCGCCCTCATCCTAAAGGCCTGCATTGGTGCCGTTTCACGCCCCGCCTCAAAGAACAGGATTGTAGGACGGAGGGAAAAAATGAGCTGGAAGGGTATTTCATGACTTAATGGCACGGGGCAAAAAAGAGGAACTGACTGTTCGGAAGTGGAAAGGGAATGGGGGACTAATTGGAATGACTCTTCGATGCATTCCCCATTATAGAAACCGTAGAGAACATTAGGCCACCAGAAACAGTGTGTCATTAGCAGTAGGTAATAGCGTGGCCCGAGTGATCTGGGCCCCTATAAGTACCTACTCTATTAATCTTCTTATAAATAAAAATGGATTGCTGTTCGTTAGTCTGACTAGAACTAAAATGGCCGTATTTAGGTAACTCGATTTAGGTAATTTTAATGTTCGTAAATTTTCGTGATAGTCCACATGGAAGTATTGGCGGTATGAAATTCGCCGGGACCTATTAATATTGAATAAAAATCTTTTTTTTAACGTCACTTGTGATTGTTTACTAAAATTACTTTTAAACCATTCTGGCTACTAGGTAACTAAGCGGTTTGAAAGTGGACATTACTATAGTGAACTAAAAAAATGCAACTTGTGGTTTGGGCTACTCTTTCCTTTACATTATTATTAAAATTTTGCCGTTTCATTACAAAAAGAATACAATAAAAATGTTACTCTTCCACAGAAGTCCGTTCGCCCAGTAGCACGCGCAAAGAGCGCACGGCGTTCACGAAGGCCCAGATTCGAAGCTTGGAGGAGGAGTTCTCCCGCGCCAACTACCTCACGCGCCTACGACGATACGAGATCGCTGTCGCACTCAGCCTGACCGAAAGACAGGTCGGTTAAATTTCAAAGAGGTTAACGCTGCTCAGTCACGTCCTATAGGTAATCGGTGACCGATTTTTGTCGGAGAAAAATGGAACGTACTGATTGCAATAGAGGCAATGCACACGTCCTAGACTAAACACTTGGGGAGTGAGCCTTCCGCTCCCCCGCCAGTCCAGTGAAGCTGCTAAAGCCGTCTGAGCCTAATAGCTAAGTACACCCGAAAAAAAAAAACACGTATAAGTATCATACAAAATCAAGTTGGCCTGACTATCGGTCCTACAAAAAGTAGGACGTGGGCGGACAAAATTTCATTCTGTCCCTTGGACCACAGAAGTTGTTGTTTTCGGATTTTTCTACTTTGCGCAAGCCGCTCCACTGAATGGGGAGGGATGAAATTTGTTTTTAGTAAATATGTACTGCACTACCCGCCTAAACTACAAGCACTTACATGTTATGAAAATATAAAAAGGCTTTTCCCCCTCAGTGGGGCGAGTTGGTAGGGCAAGTGGAATAATCCCATTTTTCTTCAGTAAGAGCTAAAGGCTAGGTGTCAACCTATAGGTACGCATCTCACGCATAGTACCTACGCATCGGAGCTTCTTAAAATATGTACAAGCATACGCAGGTGGTATTATATGTCTGACTTTTCATACGATTAATAAATGAGAAGTAATTATTTGGTCGGCAATAATTAAATTAGGCGAGCCACAAAATAGCAGCATTTAAATAGTTTGGTCAGCTAACAAATATTTTGTAAGCTATAAAAAATATCGAGCAGCAATCCTTGATCAGCAAATAATTTTAAAATTGGTCAGAAATTAAATCATGAATAAGCAGCTTAAAATTACATGTGTTGGTATAATAAATATTCTGCCAGCAAAATAATTATTTGGTCAGCAAGATATCATTATTGATCAGCAGAAAAAATATTTTACTTGGCAAAATTAACTTGGTATCATTTTCCTTCCATGAGCGTATTAGGCTCATAGCACATAATATTTTGTATCATAAAATGGTAAATAGGAAGAGCCGGAGCCGTGATAGGAACCATGCAATTTGCATGCTGCATCGCCCTAGTTTAGGGTAGGCCCGTGCCCCAGCAGTGGGGACGTATATGGGCTAACGATGATGATGATTCTTGACACATGTTATGATAGAGAGTACTAAAATAAACAATCATTTTAACTAATTGCCCTTTGAAGTGAAAGAAATGACAAGTAAGGTTTTATTGTATACCCATATTCTTTACTTACCAGTGGGTAAGTAAATAATATGTCCACTCAGTGGAGTGCTCATCAAAATTGAATTAAATTTGAGCAGCATATTTCAGCTCATATAATTAATTTGCTGATCAGAGATAATTATTACTATCCAGAACGACATAAAGTGCTGATTGATTTAGAATTTTTTGCTGGCCATTAGTTGCTGACCAATCAGCCATTTCTGCTGACAAATTATATATTTCTGCTGACCAAAGAACGATTATTATGCGAACCCGTTAAATAACACCCTTAATAAATCCTTTTGTTGAGATACGATCGCTAAATAGAAAAGACTGAATAAAGAGTATGCATTTCATTACTTTTTATTTCAGTGATGTTTTTAGGGGGCCCTAACCAATGAAAACTTTAATGCCTTTCCAATATAACACATATACTATGTTTGTAGGTAAAGGTGTGGTTCCAGAACAGAAGAATGAAATGGAAGCGGACCAAAGGCGCCACCAAACACTCTAAGAAGAAAGAAGCAGACACCTCTGAGCAGAAGACTCCTTGAGAAGATAAATAGAACAGATTACTTCGTACTTTGTATTTCAGATTTAATCTTAATCATTTTCATTGTATTGCAATCATTAGATACATAAGTATTAAGTATACCTATTTCGTTTTTAAAATATATAGATAAGTACATAATATTTACATTTTAATCATCGAATAAAAAAGATGACCGCCTGCTAACACTTAACAATAGATATTACATAATAGCTGTTCATGAAAATGAACCAAATGTGAAATAAAAAATTAACACATATCATTCGTTGCAATAAGATCAATACTTGATCTTAGGCTGCGCGCCCATGTCTTATTATCGGTGACCGAAAATTTGTAGGAGAAAAATGCAACGTACTTATTGATTGCAATGGAGCATACATCCTACAAAAAGTCGGTTAACTAAATGTGGACACAAAATCAGTGATAGAATCGGAAGAAAAATCGGCCCGTCTAACGGTCCTACAAAAAGTCTGACGTGGTCGGGCAGCCTTATGGTTAAGTATTAAAAGGTGCCTCAGAAAATCTATTTACGCTAGGTAACTGTTATTAAAATAAAGTAAAAAAAACACAAAGTTCAGGAGATAAGGATATGTTTATTAGACAATTCATACCTCCGGCACGCGCGGACAGTCGCGAGCCGAACATAAAACTAAAAAATAATAATAATATTGTAAACTAACACACTATCTTTGGAAGAAACTAAGCATCCGGGCTATGAGGGCGTACAATTTGTTCACGCGCCGGGGCGCCGATCGAAACAAGGGAACAGTGTTGAAACTTCCAAATACTAAAACACTAGCAGTATTATAACGTTCGCGGCTGGCGGGGCGGGGACTTCGCGACCCGTCGATACATGAGCATTACTCCGAGGCACCGCCCCACCAGACTCTATTCTGTACAACACCTAAGTTAACATTGGACCGTATGTATTAATGGACCAAAATAAAATACTAGTAATTCTCAACAATAGATATATAATATGTATATGTATTTAAACATACAATTTTCAAACATGAGCTTTAAGAATATAAAATGGGAACTTTCCTGTCTGGCTCTTGTGTATTTACATAAACTGCAGTGCTAACATGTGTATGTAACATTATACGAGATGTTTAAATCCGTAAGTTAGGCACGAATTTAATCACTTCCATGTAATTTAGATGCATGTACCACTCGGTAGCGGTACACTGTCAATGTTATTGTAGATATAAGTAATTATTATTATTATTCATTTATGTTATGTGGGTTTATTAATAGTACATAATATAAGTTACATCTAATTAAGGACCAATGTCATTTTCTATTACTTACTTTATTAGTTTACAAAAAGAGGATAGTTTAGATTGTGATGAAATAGATTTCATTCATAGTATAGTTTCCTTTCCTTTATTAAAAAATATTAATTTATTTAGAATGAAAGGGTATTTTGGTAGATTAATTGGTCTATTGCATAATATTTCGCAAGTTTATTTGTAGGAAATCTTAAAAATACAACAATGGAAAAATATGCTTCAGTGAAATTCCACGTATTTTAATGCTATACAACTCTATACATAGTAATTGTCTACCGTCACGCAAATGATACGAGGTGGGAGCGGTCGTCGTGAATCAACCAAAATAACTTATAAATGCATATAAAACCTGACTAGAGAATTTTGAATATCTATTTTTCTCTATCTGTGGCAAGGGTCCCTTATTAATAAAAAAAATAAGCTATGTGTAATGCAACACTGACTTACATAATTGGCAGTAACATTTTAGGATAGCCCATGTATTGATTGATTGATTAGTGTATAATATGATATTGAATATAATATAATGAGTAACATAATAACACAAAAATAAATGAAATAAGCACATTAATCACGTTGTATTATTCACATATAAAACAAAAAAAGACATTTAATAATAACCACTGCATTCTTTTAATGCAATGGTTACAAACTTATCAAATACATAAAGCATGATCTTGTATATAACCCAATTTCGAACATGATAAAGAAATGAAAATTCACTACACAACCTTCGTATCATTTGCACAAACTAAAATATAATAAAACCTAACATTTGAGAGTACGATATATTTAACACAATCCTTGTCACCTTATTCACAGCGCATATAAATGTCCGAATCCCTACCCTAGTATATACACAGTATATAATTATTAAGGCTCATCCGGTGTTCTCACTTGTCATATTGCATCACTCCGCCACTCACATCACAGTCCACTGTTCACTAAACATAAGCGATATGAAAATAGGTTTTATCAATAATTTAAAGGGTTAAATAGTTCAATAATTTAGAGTTCGGGCGTGACTACACTACCGATATGTGTTCCGTCACATCGTGCCGATCTCGCCCGCCGCGCCGCCGTTCCCTTCACCTCCGATGAGACAAAGCCAATCCCGTGGGGAATAAGTGTCACTCGCTTATCATGTGGAATCGTTTTACTGACGCAGCATCCATCGAGACCAGTATCATTCGAATCATCAACCACCAATACAAACAATCGATATTCAAATTTCTAGTTACGGTGCTTATCGATTTCATTGTCTATCAGAGTCCTCCAATCTGTAATGGAATCATCTGAACTTTCGAACCCACGACACACTGACAATCTCTTTACTGCACTATTGGTTCCATATGCCATCCATCAGAGGAATATCACTGTTCACTTTCTTCATCTGTACTTTACTGTAACAACTCAAGTGCAATCAATTCTGTTACTCCATCTAACAGAGAAACATCACCGTTCACTGTGACATCTCTACACTGCACAATCAATTCCTTCACTATGGATTCCACTATTCCTTGAACAGTCTTCGACGTGCGACACTATTGGCTCTCACTGAGGTCCACCCACTGTGTCACCGTTCACTGTGATATCTCTTCACTGCACAACCGATTCCTTCTCTATTCCTTGATCTTCCACGTGCGACACTATTGGCTCTCACAGAGGTCCCTTTGTCTTTACGGGCCACTATTTGGCCTATCTTGAGGATCCCCGGATTGGCTCTCAGTAAGGTCCACCTACTGTGGATAAGGTGGGAAGGACGTCAGCAGGCGCGGGCGGGGCGGGCGCTAGAGCAGCACCAGCAGCAGGGTTCGTTAGGGGCGCGGCGCCTGCGCGGTCACGGTGAGCGAGCGCGGCAGCCGCGGCAGCGACACCTCCGCGCCGCCCGCCGTCACCAGCAGCGACGGTGACGTCACCAGCGGCGCCGGCAGGCTCTGTGACGTCACCGTGGCCGTCTTAGCCGGGATCGGCGCTATCGTTATGTTCTTCAGCCCGACGTTCTTGAGTATGTTCGCCGCGTTCGAACCTATTTGAGCCTCCTCCTCCACCGGTTTGTCCTCGACCGGCACCGCTTGGAGCACCGTCCCCCCGTTGCCTAGCAACGCGGACGTCTGCACCTCGGTCACGACGGTCTCCTCGACCTTCTTGGAACCGTCTTGGATCTGTTGGAGCTTCTCCCGTCGCATGATGCACATCTTGTTGTAGTCCTGGAGCGTGATGTGGTAGCGTTTGCCGGACGACATGACTTGCACCAGGCTGGGGAGCGTGCGTCCGTCCACCGCCACTTGGGTCGGCTCTCGGGCTATTTTCGCCAGGTTCTCCTGGAAAGAGATGGGATGAGCTTATAAAATACCTATTCCAATTATGTATAATTTTTAGGGATTTGTGAAGGAACAATGACTAAGGTTTTGCTGTCCATCTGTCTGTCTGTCTGCCAACTGGCTATAACTCAAAAACCGCGATAGCTAGATGATTTAAATTTTCACAAATGATTTATTTTTGTAGCCGAAAACCAAATAAAATGACTATTTTAGGTGTATTAAGTATGTATAATTAAAATATAGAAGCTATCTCTTTAGAGAGGACTATGGAAGAGGTTGCAATAAACAAAAACTTCGCACAGTTCTAATGTCCGAATGAAAGATATAGTGACGTGACAGGTATAGGCCGTTTGCCGATACGCCAATGTCTGGCTAGCACGTTATTTGACAGTTAAATTTAAAAAACTTAAAATATATATCAACACTTACCGCAGTAATGGGCATGAGCGTAGGCCGCCACGGCTTGCTGGTGGTCTTGGTCTTCTTAGGCGTGTCGGACTTGGGCGTGTCCTTCTTCTCCTTAGGCGGGATGATCGGAGCGTCGAACTTCGGAGGGGGCGGGGCGTCGAACTTCGGCAACGGGAGAGGCGCCGACGCGACCTCCGTCGGATCCGACGCCGAAACACCTTTAACCAACTGCTGAATATTGTGCAGAACATTCTGTATCGCTTTCCTACCCTGAGCGTTCGGTGTGTTGATCGCTATCAACTCCGGAGGCAACGCTTTCGACTTCGCCTTCTCGGCAGACTTCGGCGCTTTCGGCTTAGGCAGAACCGGAGGCGGCATGAACTTCTTCGGGTCCTTCTCTTCTGCGTTCTGATTGGACTTTAGCAGACTCTTCCCGTTCATAGCCGGCTTCTTCCTATACTCTATCAGGCTTACCGGCGGTTCGGGTCGCTTTGGAGTCTCATTCGGGATATTGTCGTATGCCCGCAGTCTGCTCTGCACCGAATCGCTATAGTTAGTCGCGTTAGGCGAGGCGTTGTGTGACAGAACTAAATCGCCGCTTCGGAAATACTTCTCCAGTAACACTAGATGGCGTAGGAAGCTCGATTGGTTCCCGTAAGGCCGTTGAAGCTCATTCCACAGTCGCTTTGTCTCAACATCGTATTGAATCATCGTGTTACACTTCTCCCAGCCTTCCGGAGTCACGCCTTTAACGTTGCTAAACTCTATGTTACACTGTAAGTTCATCTCTTCCTCACCGGGGAACAACTCCCGCACAGATATAGAAGGATTAGTCTCCAATCTCTTAACAGGATTCGAGTACTTCTCAGTCAGTTTCTTCGGCTCCTTGTCCAACTTCTTGGACAGCTCACTGAGATTCTTCTTAACCTGTGTAAAGCTCTCAGACATCTGCCATTTGTTCTTTAGAGTATTAATGTCAGCCGGTTTCTTGTTCGGTATAGTTTCTATCGTGCACTCGTCGTTAAGAGATATATTCTTGATGATCGGAATGCCGCCCTCTTTGCACTTGTCGGGATCAAAGATTTCCATTTCATCTTTCTTCCCTTTGTCTTTATGGGCCACTATTTGGCCTATCTTGTGGATCCTCTTAGCATTCTTCTCACTGATCCTATGCTGTTGTCCTGGTTTCTGGATACCGGACATGGATTGGAGCTTCATAATATTCCTTTGTTTCTGTGTGAGGTTGGTCGACTTCATGAACTGAGCCGGATTGTTTTGCTTCTGCAGTAGATACTGTAGTTCCGTCTGTTTGTCCAAGGGTAAGAGGGGCATATCCATATCGAATATCTCAGATTCTGAGCCATCGCTGGTAGTGTTTTGTTCGGTGGGTAGTTTGGCGCCGGGTACCAAGATTTTGTTTGAAGAGATGAGACTCTCTATGTCTTCTTCGATGGGTTGGTTCTGTTTCTGGGGGTCGTTGGATTCTTCTTTCACCTTCTCTGGGGAGCCATCGGAGCCCTCATTAGGGGTGGTGCTCTCTGTGGAGTCTCTGTCTGAAGACTGGACCGTCTTGTCGGGGTCAGTGGACTTCCTCTGCTTGGACTTGGTCCGTTGCTTCTTCTTCTGCTTGTTGTTGGTGATGCTGTCGTCCTGCAGCATGGCGTCGACTGGTTCATTCTGGATTTCAGGCGGTACTTCGATGTTGTATATTTGGAGGAGTCTGTAAAATATATGAAATGTAACTTCAGCAATGTCATCTAAGGCTTTACTTTTATATGGGCATTATGTTCCTTATATAGTTTATAGTTCCAAAAAAGAGTCGGATCACTGATCAGTTTCTAATTATTTTAAGTGCAACCAAAAAAAACAAAAATCAAATGAAATTTCATATTCATGTGACGTAAACTCGACACAGGTGCAGTAATCTCGATAGTTTCCACTAAAGTTTACATAGACTGCACTGTTCAAGCTTGCCTTATTTCTAATGTCAGTAAAGGTTTTTCTCTATTCACTGTGACATACCTAAATGTAACTATCATTTAGCAAATATTTAACGATGTTTCGTAATGATCGGTGAAAAACTCTCTCAGTATCGAGTCCTATCACTTCTCGTTTCGACCCGAACAATCATTTATTACTGAATTGACGATTAATAAGTGCATGTATTATGTCTATACAAATAAAGGTACTTTGATTCGATGGCGATAGCTGCAGTAAAATTTTACATAGCCACATTAAACTTGACATATTTTTCCTTTCCCTCGCAAGTCCGGTGATGATGACGAGGCTACTCCAAGCCATCATCGTAGCGGTGAAAGCCATCCGTTCCCCCGCAAGTCCGGTGATAACGAGACTACTCAAAGCCATCACCGTACGTCAGTTAGGAAAAAAAAATAAAGCAGTCACGTGTATACTGACTTGCGTCGGTAGCCGCGTCCCTGCGGGTGCGCGGGCCCGGCGCGCTGCAGCAGCGTGCAGTACACGCGGCACAGCTTGCACAGCAGCGGCCGCTCCGAGAACACCACCGGCACGCCCGCCGCCGCCAGTATTGGGTTCAGCTCCAGGTAGCCCTGCACGAAAATAATTATTATTTTTATTTATTGAAAAGGTACACCAACAGTATATGAAAAAATACAAAGATGCTTGATTATAGTACAGGTACTCTTTAAAGGTGTACACGACGTTAATAAAAAAAAAACATACGGGTCGAATTGAGAACCTCCTCCTTTTTTTAAAGTCAGTTGAAAATCTACGTAAACACAATAAAAATAAATAAAAATAATTTTTGTGTGTGTGTGGGTGCTGCGGGAGCGCGTGTGTGTGGGTGCTGCGGGAGCGCGTGTGTGTGGGTGCTGCGGGAGCGCGTGTGTGTGTGTGCTGCGGGAGCGCGTGTGTGTGTGTGTGCTGCGGGAGCGCGTGTGTGTGTGTGTGCTGCAGGAGCGCGTGTGTGCTGCGGGAGCGCGTGTGTGTGTGTGCTGCGGGAGCGCGTGTGTGTGTGTGTGCTGCGGGAGCGCGTGTGTGTGTGCTGCGGGAGCGCGTGTGTGTATTGTGTGTGCTGCGGGAGCGCGTGTGTGGGTGCTGCGGGAGCGCGTGTGTGTGTGCTGCGGGAGCGCGTGTGTGTGTGCTGCGGGAGCGCGTGTGTGTGTGTGTGCTGCGGGGCGCGTGTGTGTGTGTGCTGCGGGGCGCGTGTGTGTGTGCTGCGGGGCGCGTGTGTGTGCTGCGGGAGCGCGTGTGTGTGTGTGCTGCGGGAGCGCGTGTGTGTGTGTGTGCTGCGGGAGCGCGTGTGTGTGTGTGTGCTGCGGGAGCGCGTGTGTGTGTGTGTGTGCTGCGGGAGCGCGTGTGTGTGTGTGCTGCGGGAGCGCGGGTGTGTGTGTTCTGCGGGAGCGCGTGTGTGTGTGTGCTGCGGGAGCGCGTGTGTGTGTGTGTGTGCTGCGGGAGCGCGTGTGTGTGTGTGTGCTGCGGGAGCGCGTGTGTGTGTGTGTGCTGCGGGAGCGCGTGTGTGTGTGTGCTGCGGGAGCGCGTGTGTGTGCGTGCTGCGGGAGCGCGTGTGTGTGTGTGTGTGCTGCGGGAGCGCGTGTGTGTGTGTGCTGCGGGAGCGCGTGTGTGTGTGTGTGTGCTGCGGGAGCGCGTGTGTGTGTGTGTGTGCTGCGGGAGCGCGTGTGTGTGTGTGTGTGCTGCGGGAGCGCGTGTGTGTGTGTGTGTGCTGCGGGAGCGCGTGTGTGTGTGTGTGTGTGCTGCGGGAGCGCGTGTGTGTGCTGCTGCGGGAGCGCGTGTGTGTGTGTGTGCTGCGGGAGCGCGTGTGTGTGTGTGCTGCGGGAGCGCGTGTGTGTGTGTGTGTGCTGCAGGAGCGCGTGTGTGTGTGTGTGTGTGCTGCGGGAGCGCGTGTGTGTGCTGCGGGGGCGTGTGTGTGTGTGCTGCGGGAGCGCGTGTGTGTGTGTGCTGCGGGAGCGCGTGTGTGTGTGTGTGTGCTGCGGGAGCGCGTGTGTGTGTGTGCTGCGGGAGCGCGTGTGTGTGTGTGTGTGCTGCGGGAGCGCGTGTGTGTGTGTGTGTGCTGCGGGAGCGCGTGTGTGTGTGTGCTGCGGGTGCGCGTGTGTGTGTGTGCTGCGGGTGCGCGTGTGTGTGTGTGTGTGCTGCGGGTGCGCGTGTGTGTGCGTGTGTGCTGCGGGAGCGCGTGTGTGTGTGTGTGCTGCAGGAGCGTGTGTGTGTGTGTGTGCTGCGGGAGCGCGTGTGTGTGTGTGTGTGCTGCGGGAGCGCGTGTGTGTGTGTGTGTGCTGCGGGAGCGCGTGTGTGTGTGTGCTGCGGGAGCGCGTGTGTGTGTGTGTGTGCTGCGGGAGCGCGTGTGTGTGTGCTGCGGGAGCGCGTGTGTGTGTGTGTGTGCTGCGGGAGCGCGTGTGTGTGTGTGTGCTGCGGGAGCGCGTGTGTGTGTGTGCTGCGGGAGCGCGTGTGTGTGTGTGTGTGCTGCGGGAGCGCGTGTGTGTGTGTGTGTGCTGCGGGAGCGCGTGTGTGTGTGTGCTGCGGGAGCGCGTGTGTGTGTGTGTGCTGCAGGGGCGCGTGTGTGTGTGTGCTGCGGGAGCGCGTGTGTGTGTGTGCTGCGGGAGCGCGTGTGTGTGTGTGTGCTGCGGGAGCGCGTGTGTGTGCTGCGGGACGCGTGTGTGTGTGTGTGTGCTGCGGGAGCGCGTGTGGTGTGTGTGTGCTGCGGGAGCGCGTGTGTGTGTGTGTGCTGCGGGAGCGCGTGTGTGTGTGTGTGCTGCAGGGCGCGGTGTGTGTGTGTGCTGCAGGGCGCGTGTGTGTGTGTGCTGCGGGAGCGCGTGTGTGTGTGTGCTGCGGGAGCGCGTGTGTGTGTGTGTGTGCTGCGGGAGCGCGTGTGTGTGTGTGTGTGCTGCGGGAGCGCGTGTGTGTGTGTGTGTGCTGCGGGAGCGCGTGTGTGTGTGTGCTGCGGGAGCGCGTGTGTGTGTGTGCTGCGGGAGCGCGTGTGTGTGTGTGTGTGCTGCGGGAGCGCGTGTGTGTGCTGCGGGAGCGCGTGTGTGTGTGTGCTGCGGGAGCGCGGGTGAGTGGGTGCTGCGGGAGCGCGTGTGTGTGGGTGCTGCGGGAGCGCGTGTGTGTGTGTGCTGCGGGAGCGCGTGTGTGTGTGTGTGTGCTGCGGGAGCGCGTGTGTGTGTGTGTGTGCTGCGGGAGCGCGTGTGTGTGTGTGCTGCGGGAGCGCGTGTGTGTGTGTGTGTGCTGCGGGAGCGCGTGTGTGTGTGCTGCGGGAGCGCGTGTGTGTGTGTGTGTGCTGCGGGAGCGCGTGTGTGTGTGTGTGCTGCGGGGCGCGTGTGTGTGTGCTGCGGGAAGCGCGTGTGTGTGTGTGTGCTGCAGGAGCGCGTGTGTGTGTGTGTGCTGCGGAGCGCGTGTATGTGTGTGTGCTGCGGGAGCGCGTGTGTGTGTGTGTGCTGGGAGCGCGTGTGTGTGTGTGTGCTGCAGGAGCGCGTGTGTGTGCTGCGGGAGCGCGTGTGTGTGTGTGTGTGCGGGAGCGCGTGTGTGTGTGCTGCGGGAGCGCGTGTGTGTGTGTGTGTGCTGCGGGAGCGCGTGTGTGTGTGTGTGCTGCGGGAGCGCGTGTGTGTGTGCTGCGGGAGCGCGTGTGTGTGTGTGTGCTGCGGGAGCGCGTGTGTGTGTGTGCTGCGGGAGCGCGTGTGTGTGCGTGCTGCGGGATCGCGTGTGTGTGCGTGCTGCGGGAGCGCGTGTGTGTGTGTGCTGCGGGAGCGCGTGTGTGTGTGTGCGGCGGGGGCGCGTGTGTGTGGGTGCTGCGGGAGCGCGTGTGTGTGCGTGTGTGCTGCGGGAGCGCGTGTGTGTGTGCTGCGGGAGCGCGTGTGTGTGCTGCGGGAGCGCGTGTGTGTGTGCTGCGGGAGCGCGTGTGTGTGTGTGCTGCGGGAGCGCGGTGTGTGTGTGCTGCGGGGCGCGTGTGTGTGTGATATTGTGCTGCGGGAGCGCGTGTGTGTGTGTGTGCTGCGGGAGCGCGTGTGTGTGTGTGTGTGCTGCGGGAGCGCGTGTGTGTGTGTGCTGCGGGAGCGCGTGTGTGTGTGTGCTGCGGGAGCGCGTGTGTGTGTGTGCTGCGGGAGCGCGTGTGTGTGTGTGCTGCGGGAGCGCGTGTGTGTGTGTGCTGCGGGAGCGCGTGTGTGTGTGTGTGCTGCGGGAGCGCGTGTGTGTGTGTGCTGCGGGAGCGCGTGTGTGTGCGTGCTGCGGGATCGCGTGTGTGTGCGTGCTGCGGTAGCGCGTGTGTGTGTGTGCTGCAGGAGCGCGTTGTGTGTGTGCTGCAGGGGCGCGTGTGTGTGTGTGTGCTGCGGGTGCGCGTGTGTGTGTGTGTGTGCTGCGGGAGCGCGTGTGTGTGTGTGTGTGCTGCGGGAGCGCGTGTGTGTGTGTGTGTGCTGCGGGAGCGCGTGTGTGTGTGTGTGCTGCGGGAGCGCGTGTGTGTGTGTGTGTGCTGCGGGAGCGCGTGTGTGTGTGCTGCAGGAGCGCGTGTGTGTGTGTGTGTGCTGCGGGAGCGCGTGTGTGTGTGTGTGCTGCGGGAGCGCGTGTGTGTGTGCTGCGGGAGCGCGTGTGTGTGTGTGCTGCGGGAGCGCGTGTGTGTGTGTGTGCTGCGGGAGCGCGTGTGTGTGTGTGTGCTGCAGGAGCGCGTGTGTGTGTGTGTGCTGCGGGAGCGCGTGTGTGTGTGTGCTGCGGGAGCGCGTGTGTGTGTGTGTGTGCTGCGGGAGCGCGTGTGTGTGTGTGCTGCGGGAGCGCGTGTGTGTGTGTGTGTGCTGCGGGAGCGCGCGTGTGTGTGTGTGTGCTGCGGGAGCGCGTGTGTGTGTGTGTGTGCTGCGGGAGCGCGTGTGTGTGTGTGCTGCGGGAGCGCGCGTGTGTGTGTGTGTGCTGCGGGAGCGCGTGTGTGGGTGCTGCGGGAGCGCGTGTGTGTGTGTGCTGCGGGAGCGCGTGTGTGTGTGTGCTGCTGTAGCGCGTGTGTGTGTGTGCTGCGGGAGCGCGTGTGTGTGTGCGTGCTGCGGGAGCGCGCGTGTGTGTGTGCTGCAGGGGCGCGTGTGTGTGTGTGTGTGCTGCGGGAGCGCGTGTGTGTGTGTGTGTGCTGGAGCGCGTGTGTGTGTGTGCTGCGGGAGCGCGTGTGTGTGTGTGTGCTGCGGGAGCGCGTGTGTGTGTGTGTGTGCTGCGGGAGCGCGTGTGTGTGTGTGCTGCGGGGCGCGTGTGTGTGTGTGTGTGCTGCGGGAGCGCGTGTGTGTGTGTGCTGCGGGAGCGCGTGTGTGTGTGTGTGCTGCAGGAGCGCGTGTGTGTGTGTGTGCTGCGGGAGCGCGTGTGTGTGTGTGTGTGCTGCGGGAGCGCGTGTGTGTGTGTGCTGCGGGAGCGCGTGTGTGTGTGTGCTGCGGGAGCGCGTGTGTGTGTGTGCTGCGGGAGCGCGTGTGTGTGTGTGCTGCGGGAGCGCGTGTGTGTGTGTGCTGCGGGCGCGTGTGTGTGGGTGCTGCGGGCGCGTGTGTGACTCACGTGGTGTATGTAGTGCACGTTGTGGTGCTTGGTGATGCGGCGGCGGCAGAGCGCGCAGGCGGTGAGCGGCGCGAGGAGGCGGTGGTGCGCGGCGCACAGCGGGATGGTGTGCAGCCCCGGGTAGTCGCACTCCAGCTTCAACTGTGGATAGACATAAAATACTTTGTTTATACATACTTGTAAATTTAAACATCAGAGATCACTTCCTGCCGTGCGCTACGATCCTGGCACGCCACTTTCGCTTCTTCCACATCCATCGATCTCTTCATGCATGCTCGTCGATTACGAGTACTTTTGATTTGAACCTTCTTCAAAATCTGACCTATTTGATTATGGAAGGTATTTCTTGGTCTTCCCCTGCCAACATTTCCATTTATACTTCCTACCAAAAAATCTAACTTGAAACACATTATGACTTGAATCCATCTCATGAAATACATTTTACTGTCTTTTCTTTAGTCACCGTCGATTTCTTCCCACGTAGTTTTTTTTTCCTGACTTACGATGATAGCTTGAAGTAGCCTCATCATCATCACGGGACTTGCGGGGGAGCGGATGGCTCTCACCCCTAATTCCCGCGGAGTCAAGGGCGACCCGCGTAACAACTAACGCATTCACACCCTCAAGACCTCTTGACTGGCTCTCGAATGGCTCTGTGGAACAGTGGTAAGTGACCCTGGCTGGTGGTTCTAAGAGTCGTGGGTTCGATTCCCACTCGGGACAAATATTTGTGTGATGAACATTGGTGTTTGTTCCGTGTCTGGGTTTGATTATGTATTTAAGTATGTATTTATAAATATATGTATATCTCTGACGCCCATAGTACAAGCTTTGCTTAGTTTGGGATCAGATGACCGTGTGTGGAAATGTCCCAGATATTTATTTTATTCTAAAGCTCACCACTTTGTTGACGCTGGAGCGCATCTTGATGAGCCACTTGCGCCGGATGGAGTGCTCCGCCCGGGCTCCGCAGCCGGCCGTGTGGCACGCCGCGCCGCGCGACCCGGCCTCCGGGGTGCTGGCTGCCGGGACTGATGGCTTGTCTTGGCTCCTGCAGGAAAATTGCATGATAAGTGGACGCTGAGGGTACAACTTAATGGGGGCTATCGCGCGTGAACTGGCCTCTAGGGGCGCTCGTTTGACACTTAGAGGACCTCCACTCGACAGTTGAGGTCCTCTAAGTGTTAAATGCCACTGTCTGCGGGTTGCTTTTGGAAATTTTTATTATGCGAAGGTGTAGCAACATCGGTACTGCATAAAGGAGCTATCAACAAAAAGCCTTGAGCTGTCTTCCTTGCCGTCCGATCTTACTCTCAAGACGCAACATATACAGTGCGACAGGCTCAATACGATCTATTGTGCCTGTCGACCTCATATTTGGATCTCACAACCGCTTACCATCAGGTGGAGTGAGGTCATCTTGTTAGCCTTTTATATAAAAAAAAATACAGTTAGCGCGGCGGTCCACGTGCTGACCTCGTGACGCGACACTTACACAGCGAGCGGCGGCGAGCTCAGTGGCGACGCGTCGGTAGTCGGCTTCACCAGCGGCCGCTTGCGGTACGAGGGACAGTTAGCTCGGCGGTCCACGTGCCGGAAGCAAGCGTCGCACAAGCAACTGTCGCTGGTTAGCTTCTCTTCGTCTGGAGCGAAAGAAAAATACAATATTCAAAACCTACACAAGAAATAAGTTCTATCTAGTATGAGAGAAGGAGAGTTTAGCCTCAACATTTGGTAAGGAACTGACAAAAAATACGAATGCATACTGGTAGTAATAGAAGTAAACTACATCAGAGGACTATCGAATGTTATTTATGCCCAATGTAAAGGTCAATTATAGGTACAATATTGGCAAGCACATTAACGTCTGTGCATGGCTAATTATTCACAATGTCTATATGTATTTTTGAATTGACAACTGTATGAATACAGTTTCACAATCAATCTTTAAACGTAAACATTCCCAAAACGTTTAATTAAGGGGGCTTACTAGAATAGGAAGCAAGCCCTTAAGTTTATGCAAGTTTCTCAAGAGGAACACTCAAAACTGCATGGTGAAACGTTGTGAGGGAAACGAAAACTGGCGACTACATAATATTAATATGTCGGCAGCAGTCATCGCTCGCCTTCATTATAGAATGAGTAACAAGCTGCACGTGCACGGGTCACGTCACCGACCAGCTGCGTCGTTAGTCACTCCCCCTCGCCGCTCGACTCGACTATAAAAGGCGCTCACTTTGAACAGTGCAGGCAGTCTTGGCTCTGGCGTGGCACGGAACACTCGTTGTACCGTTGCAATAGCTTATCCTAGACACCTTTGGATAATTAATTCGATTGTCGAATTAATTATTATCGTTAATTATAAAACTGCTGCTGTGCAATTTGTAATTAATAAATCAAACTCTAATTGTAGTTTATGTCTTGGGCATTTGCTACAATTGCTAAGATTGTTATTTGATAAAAGTGATAAGTGATGGATATGGTTCTCATTAAGAAAAGTAATAAAGTATTTGCTCGGTTTTGATAGACCTGACGTCTTATTCATTGTTAATTATGTAGTTACATACCCCCGCTTCCTACATCAGAAGTGGGATGAGATCCACACCCACTACTTGGTCAATAAAAAATGTGTTACAAGAAATGTCTTTTAAGGGTTTATATGGTCGTAAGGTATAAAAAAAGAGAGTTAAAAAAGAGCAGAGTTTTGAAGGGCTGTTTGCCGGACCAAAACTGGTATAAAAAAGTAAAGTAAAAAAAAGAGTAAAGTAAAAAAAGAGCAGAGTTTTGAAGGGCACGTGGCCGGACCAAAACTGGCTAGTGTTGAAGGGTTCTTTAAAAAAAAAAGGGAGAGGGAACCGGACCAATACTAGTGCCTGAAGGGTCTAATTAGAGACCGGACCAGAGCAAAGTGTGTGATATACGAAGGGTCGATGTGGACCAGACCAGAACTATTGTAATATATCTGAAGGGTTAATTGTAATATATCTGAAGGGTTAATTGTAATAATATTTCTGAAGGGTTAATGTAGACCAGACCAGAACTAATTGATTTGCAGGGTCATTATAGACCGGACTAATTAATTTTGTCAGGATGATCGAACGATGCTTTTGTTACAGAAATCTAGACATGCTTTAGTTGAAGCGTTCGAGGACGACCGCTAGTCAGGTTGGCCGTGTCGGCAGCAGTCATCGCTCGCCTTCATTATAGAATGAGTAACAAGCTGCACGTGCACGGGTCACGTCACCGACCAGCTGCGTCGTTAGTCACTCCCCCTCGCCGCTCGACTCGACTATAAAAGGCGCTCACTTTGAACAGTGCAGGCAGTCTTGGCTCTGGCGTGGCACGGAACACTCGTTGTACCGTTGCAATAGCTTATCCTAGACACCTTTGGATAATTAATTCGATTGTCGAATTAATTATTATCGTTAATTATAAAACTGCTGCTGTGCAATTTGTAATTAATAAATCAAACTCTAATTGTAGTTTATGTCTTAGGCATTTGCTACAATTGCTAAGATTGTTATTTGATAAAAGTGATAAGTGATGGATATGGTTCTCATTAAGAAAAGTAATAAAGTATTTGCTCGGTTTTGATAGACCTGACGTCTTATTCATTGTTAATTATGTAGTTACATACCCCCGCTTCCTACAAATACATTTCTGCTGTCATCCAACAACATATCTATCGCATACTCTCAACACTTATATAAGCCTTCGCACACAAACCCAAATCGCTCGAGCAATCCAATACTCACTGTCTAAAACCTTCTTCTGTCTCTCGGCACTCTTCATCTGCGCGATGTGGCAGGGTGTGTCGAAAAGACCGAATTTGCCGCCGCAGTAGAAGCACTGGTCTTGGCACAGCCGCCCAGGGTGGATGCTGAACGATGACGCCTTCTCGGGGATCACCAGGTTAGGGGTCTCTTTTGGCTCCACTGGTTCTGGGGCTACCTCAGGGTCTGAAGGTCAAATTGCACATTAGAGTTGTCGGGTTAGGGTCGTTTTGCCATGGATAGTAGTAGCCGAGTCGATGAAAAGGTGAATATGAAAATAGTGTTTATAAGGAAGATTAATTTATCTATCTCATGAACGCTACTTTCAACTTATGCAACTAAAAGTCATAACATCAAATATTATTAATTATGTAGTAATTTTCAACATATATTTATGGGATTTTATATGTATTATATAAAATAGATAAACAGAGTTTTAACGTGAGCCCGAAAAGATCATGATCGCTTTTTTAAAGGTTTCTAAGTGTGTCTGAGGGGGTTGTATTCTCTCAATTATATAGACAAGTCAAGGTCTTCAATGTTCAAGATCAGTTTTAGATTTTAAAAATATTTAATAAATAAGGTTCTATTAGTAGCAGTAATTCGTCAACCATGTAACAAGACATTAATTTAGTAGATTCATGCAGTATGTTACGATTATACTATCATGCTTTCCATAGATCACAGAAACAACTGATGAGAGATGATGAGAAGAATGTGTTTTTTACAGTATTTAAAATAAGATCTTTGATTTTTAACAAAAGACTTAGTTTTTCATGCTTCTGTGATCTAAGTTAATTACCTTCTACCATAACAGACCAAATAGAAATTTGGACAGCACAATCAGACGAAACATAATTAAAATTTGAGAACATGTGACAAAATGTAAACACAACATTTTGTATTAATAAAGATAACATCGTGAGTGTCAAGCATTCATGGTACCATTGGCATCTAACCTGCTAGAGTCACTTGTATGTTGTCCAATTTATAACTGTTATCTAACCACAACAGTGGTTTGGTTTTGATGATAGCAGATTTAATATAAGGGCATGTCTGCAAAGATGTAAACTTTTGGACAATTACAATGAAACTCTAACAGATAGAAAGTAACTTGAAGCAAACATAGAGTTTTTATATAAAAATTCAATAAGGGTAGTTGTATTTAAACAAAGAAAGTTAAACTGATATGACAAGATCCAACTTTATAAAAATAACAAAACTCATCAATATTACTACTATATATCAACAGATAGTTTGATGTATCAGAGCAAATTATCTGCCTAATAAATCTAAGTTCAAACCAGGCAATTGATTCTACATTGTACTGAATAAATGTCATCTGTTGTCCATCTTAAGCTCTGCTTAGTTTGGGGTCATATGCCAGTGCTGCAGGAGCTTTTGAGCTTCTGCAGTCCAAGCTGAGGCACATACCTTGTTGGTCACATGTCAACAAAATAAACAATTTGACATTTGAAACTGTGTTAGAGAGACAAGTCTATGTTTGCCCAACGTTACAGAGTTAAGTGTGAGTGCAATATCCACACACCATGATTGTTAAGCCGATTACTGTAATGTGACTTTCTGTGCCCACCATCGGTAGTAGCAGCGGCTCCACCCTGCGGACCAAAACGGAACTCTTACTAAATGACTGAAAGCTGCATGTTGTTTATCGTTCCAGGTATTATCATGATATCATATACCTATCATGAGATAAAAGATATAACTAAAATGAAAAGCATGAAAGAAACTCAAAAAACGGGACCACATCAATATAAGAAAATGTAGTAAATATACACGAATTTTTTTATGTATGTAATCATGACAGTTAAAGACATCAAAAGGTTTATTTTATATAATAAAATAACTGCAATAATAAGTCTAATAGAATTGCATTTATGATGCTGGATTTTACAAATTGTGATAAAAATATAAACAAAATAATGAAGACCAATATGTCTTTCAAACCATCTTTCATTATGTAAACATGAAAAAAAATTACAAATCTTAATTAATTGCTCCTACCTATCATAATTCAACACCTACACCGCCTTTTATCATCTGCAGATTTAGCCTAATTCTTGCAAAATGTCTCATTGTTAATTTGAAGTGAAATTAATAAAAACCAACAATAAACCTAAACAATTCTAACTGTTTCATGTTGCCAAATGGGAATGAAGAAAATACATGATATAGAAAGTATTGTGAAACTCACCTCACGCCTCTCAATGGTGTAGTAGGCATCGTCGTCGTCGGCTGCCTCGCCGCCTTCTGGCGCCTGCTTCCCGGACCTGTTCTTGCTCTTCTGGAAAGTCATCTTCAACGAGCTCCTGTACTTCTTCTTATCCCTATCCCCAGCACTCCTGTTCAACTTTATCACAGCCTTCAAACTCCCCGTATGGACCACACTTGCCCCAGAAGCAGACTTAGCCGCCTTACTCTTGTATATCCTCTCTTTCTCCTTCAACTTCTCGATCTTCGCCTCCTTTGCTGCCTTGTGAGTCAGCAAACCTAGAGTCCGCAAGATATTCTCTTTCCGTTTCTGACTCTCAGGAGTCTCCATTAGCACATTGCTAGGGCCAGCTAGGCACTCAGTAGAACTCCTAGACTTGTTGCTGTTCCTACTGACGCTTCTTACAACTGGCTTCGCTACTTCAGGTTTCACTTCCGGTTCAGGCGTGACCTCTGCTGCCTTAGCCTTATCTTCGACTGGAATATCTTTGTTATTGGAATCAGCAGGAACTTCAGTTTCCTTTGGCGTTTCTGCCTTAGCTTCAGGCTCAGGCTGTTCATCTACAACCATTTTCTCAGGAGACTTCTCTACAATAGGCTCTATGACTGCTTCAACAGGCAGTTGCTCAGTTTTCTTCTCAGGAGTTTTTACAGGTTCAGTTACCTTAGCCACCTCTGTTTCAGATTTTTTAACTTCATCTATTTGTGTACAATCAGCTTTTGGGACCTCAGTGGTCAAGGATATATCGTCAGGAATAGCTTTAATGCTTTCAATTGGTGGAGGCAAGGCCTCAGTTTCTATTGGTTGTATAGTAGCCTCGGATTTCATCGCAACCGGCGCGGGGGTTATCGATATAGCTGGAGACTTCATTGGGTGTGTTGGCGATTTTATCTTCTCCAACGTCGCCAGCTTTTCTTCAGATTCAGTGGCTGATTCTGATGATTTTCTAGAAGACAATGACTCTCTTGATTTACGTTTTGTGATTAATTGCACGTCATTGCTGTTAGGCTTCGGTTCGGTAACGACACGAGGTGTAATAGAAATTTGATTGGTATCCAATACAACTCCACCCACTTTATTCTGAGTTGGAGTATTAGGATGAAGTGTGGCAAATTGATTTAGATCTATCTGAGGGGCTGGAGAAGCCTTGTTATCCACCGATTTCCTTATCTCAGTGAGTGTTACATCCTTGCCCAAGGATTTCTCAAAATAACTGATAGCATCATCTTTAGAATGATTGGAACTTGTTGATTCCTTCCTAGCACTGATACTATTTCTCTTTATTAGAGTGACTGAGTTGGGTAAGTCAACATCTAGAGATCTCCTCACTTGATCCCTTTTGACTATAGATATTGCTGAATTATTCTCAAAACAACTTAGTACATTCTCTTTTTCAACAGGTTTTTCAGGTGACCTGACACACTGGATGTCCTTTAGATGTTTGATATCTGTACCAGATTTTTGAATTAAAACAACATCATTAGTGACCATAACTGATTTTGAATCATTTGATTTCGATTCAGATTCTTGTCTCTGTCTTCTCTTATCAAATTCCTCGAACTCCTTCAGTCTGTCCATCAATTTGTCTATACTAGCTACAGGATTAACTTTGTATGTAATTTCACCATGTTTAGGGGTATCTGCTGTTTTCTCCACAGAGTCATCATCATAATGTAATCGAATGTTTTCACTGTCATCATTCTTTGAGGGTGTATTTTCATTAGCGATAGATAAAGATGATATTGAATCTTTATCTTTCACTGGAGTCTCTGGAGTGATGATACTATTATTATCACCAAGGGGTTTTGAGAGTCCATAAAATTTAGAGACTGTTTTAGTCTGTGACTCTTCTATATTATTGACCACAGAATTGGTGGCTATTTCATGATCCCGGTCAATGTTCTCGTCCAAATTATTGATTAAGTCGTCAATTTCTTTAGACAATGTCTCAAGCGTTTCTTGTTTGTCGTCAGTTCCAGCGTCGGCCACGATGGCGCTGCTGTCCTCCGCCACGGACGCGCGGGCCGGAGTGCTCGTGTTCGGCCGTGATGCAGCTTTCCTTCCCCTCCTTGCTCGCCTAATATTTTTAGACATCTCCTTCGAATTAAAAGTCTTGGACATACTAGTCAGTATACTACTACGAGCATCAAAAAGCGTATCGTTTTCAGTCTTCATCAATAATTTTTCTTCTATGTCTGACGAATTTAAATTGTCTAATTTTAGCCTATTACTATTATTGTTGTCCGAGTCTAATGAAGTACTTCTTTTTAATAAGCTCAATTTATCCTTATCCTTTTCATTGGTGATGCAGCTAGGTTCTGCATCCATTTTGGTTTCAGCTATATGGGAGTCAACAGTAAGAGAAGGCACTTTTTCTGTAGTTGAGATCTGTACAATATTTTCAATATCTATATCTAGGTCAGTCTTAGATTTATCTAATTTTTTGTTGAGCTCCTTGATGTCAGTGTCATTTAGTGGTTCACTCAGACTCAGGTCCGATTCAGTGATGTCCGAGCATTTTGAGATCTCGCTGCCATCACGGGAACATGAACGTCCTCTCTTCAACTTCTTGATTTCGTCACTAGCCTCAGTGGCTTCAGCTGTTTTGGAATCAGAGAGCAACCTACGCCTCTTTTTCTGTTCCTTCATAACAACTTCATTTAGTAAGTTATTTTTAACTTTTCTAGGTTTCCCACTTCGAAGATTTTTGCCATCAGATAGCAATGGGCTATTACTTCGCTCAGATCTCATAGAGTATGGGCTGGTGCGCGGTCCAAGCACGAGACTGCTTGGGGAGTCTCCAAGGACAGATTTCATCATCATCATATCAGATGTCTGCCTCGGTCGTCTGCCAGCTGTTTTAGGACTCGAAGATCTTGAGTTGGGTGTATCGTCAACAGGCTCCTTTTTTATTTCGGAGACTGGTATCAGTGGGACGGTTTCCTTTTCTTGAGAATTTCCAGGTTCAGTTTTAACTGCAGCTTTCCTCGCTCGGGTCACAGTCTGTCTAATGGCAGATTTGAGTTTGTCTTTTGAAACTACTCCTTTTTTGCTCCTAAGTGTTTTCCTGATGCCAAGCGGCCTTTTCTTGACCACTGCCTTAGGCTTTGTCACAGCTTTCCTTGTCTCTTTGGATGTCTTCGGTTCATCTTGACTGGGCTTAGTTTTCTCCTCCTCGGTAATGTCTGAAGCTTTCTTGCGAGCACGAGTCTTGGGTTCTACAACTGTATCCTCATCAATGCTCTTGTCTGACTCATCCTTGGTCTGTTTAGTTTTCATGTTGGAATGTGTGGTGGGAGATGATCCCGTTCTTCCGACATCAGGTCCAGACTGGTATTCTGTCCTATTCCTGCTAGACGACCTGAGATTGATCAATGAGTTAGCACGCTGCTTGTTGGGACCTCTTTGTTGGCAGGCGTCGGACAGATCTGTGTCGTCGTTCTCTTCCAGCAACTGGGTGTCAGCCAGGGACTCCTCCGGGCAGGTATCACAGCCACTATCGTCTTTGTTAGCGCAACTAGAACTTCTAGCTCTCAATGGTTCCTTGGCTTTTGAATTAGCACGACATTGAGCCATAATACGCCTCTAAAACATGCCATCTGGACCTGAAATTTAATAAAATAACAATAAATCACTTATCTAACAGTAATTAGCAACGTGGTATTTAATAAAGTCCTATCGAACGACATCAAAACTTAATGGCTTATTAGGTTCACTAGTTTCATGTATTTCACATGTTTTCTTAATTAAAACAATAAAGTAACGTTTTATACGTCCAATTATCACTCATTTTGACCCAATTCTCATACAAAATGAATCCACAAATCGTGGTAAACAAAAGGCAGAGCGCGGCGTATCCCCAAGTTCGCGCACAATTTTGACATTAAATTAACCAATGGATTTCGTATTTATTCTCATATTTGACTTCACAAAGACTTACTTGGTCGAAAAAGTTGTCAAAACACTTGTTTACATTTGTCATTGCTTAGTAAAACGCGCCGGAAAACTCATGAAAAACTCGATGTTTTGGTCTCTCCTCGCCACTGACACCTAACGCCACCTACCAGCTGAGCGAATGCGTGTGCGTCGAACGAAAGCACCAAATCATTTCCCTACCCGTGGCGCACCTCTACAATGTCCTCACAAAATACTCACAATTTATCCAATGAAACCTCCAAAAACCACAATAAACAGTTAATTGGACACACAATGCACCATAATATGCGAAAAAGTTCAATATAAACACGCGATTAAACTTAGAAAACGATTTTTGAAAAGCCCAAATGTCCGCAGGCGTCCGCCATAATGTTTCCTTCGAAACGAATAATATAGTTCTTATTGCTCTTGTAGCAATTCGCTCTATTCGCTATTCAAAATGGCGACGGTGCTGCGTTCACGGTGCGCGTTTGCGCGACTTTTTGCTGGAAAAACTGGACAAATCCTGAACAACGCGATTGATTTGGGTACAAAATCGGCCCCGGGATCACTATCGGTAATTATTTTATTATATTTCCACTCGCGTTGCGTTGTAATGTCGTTTAGACTCCGACATGTGACAGAACTATGGGTGTACATACGTCCGCAGAGGTTACTCTCGGAATTTTTTATCAACAAATAATATTCTTAGTATGACATTGTGTCTTAATGTAAATTTTTAAATTAAATTGTACATTGTGGTGTTATATCAATTAATATTTTATAAAGAACAGGTTATAAAAGAAATTGAGAAGTAGGCACCTAACCTAAAATATTTTTATTTCATTTATAAAATTCATGATTAATTTCTATGACAATTAGCCCTTGTAAATAATTGAATTTTTGATGCGTTATTTATTCTGTTTTTATTAGATAAATATTTATAAAAATTGTTTTTTATTGTTACAGGTGTTTGGTACCAACAACTATTCCAGTTATGCAAAATCTCCTTTTGTGGATAGGATCACTGAACAATACAAGTATGAAGTAGCGAAGAATCCATCGGAATGGCAGTACGTGGAGAGACTCTTGCCTTTTGAAACCATTCCGGCTGTAAAACCCAAAGAAGCTTACCCATCTGGCTGGATCCCTCAGAAAGAAGAAGCCTTAAATCACCCATATTTTCTGCAAAGGTCGAAAAATCATGAAATCCCAATATATCTAAATTTATCTGAAAGAGGACAACGAAAAGTAACTAAAGTTAAAAAAATAGAAGGCGACATCTGGATGATGAATGAAGAAATAAAACAATTTTTAAAACAAAAGAATAATAGATACATAGAAACGAGAGTGAATGAACTTGGTAGATTTATCGAAGTTAAAGGCGATTGGCTCAATGATGTACGCGAATGGGCATTTTCAAAGGGTTTTTAAAATAATGTAGTAAAAGTAGAACCAAACAAATGTTTTAGATAAAAAATAAATAAACAGAAATTCAAATATACAATATGTTTTTATTTCCCTGTTCCATAAATAATATGATTTTTGTAAATCATAATAAATTATAATGTCGATAACAACTGAATTTATAACAATTTTTTGTATATTTTTGACCAATAAGATGGTTTACATAAAAGTTAAATATTTAACTAATGTTGTTTGAGTATATTCAAATATATAAAACACCAGCTAAAGTAAATAGTACCTAGTTTTTGAGAAATTACTGGTAACTCGTATTAAAATACGTAATGAAACCTAATTTAAATTTACATACATACCTGACTCACCTTAAACTGAAATAAACCAACTTAATTAAAGGATATTTTCAGGTTTAGAAGCAATACGATATTTTGTCCATAACATTCATTTATAAAACCTTTTAATAAACCATATTAGGTTAGTTGGTATGATATTTACAGCTTTGGAATATAAAACAAATGCAAGAAGACTCGACTCGAAATATATCAATGAATAATATTAAAATTTAAGTCGTCGGCGAAAGCTCTTTGGAGCACTGTACACTCAGCATGAAGTCGGCTTCGTTCAGACGCCGCTAGGGGCGCTAGCTACGGCGGAAGGTTTTATCTACGTAGCTATATAACATCCGTTCGGAATATGTTGGGCCTCTTGCAATATATTTTCGACTCGTATCAACTTCTTTGTTCAAAACAACTTTTCTGTATCATATGCGCGATTTAATAAACGCTTTGGCACGCTTTTCAGACGACAATGGTCAGTCACGGCGTTTTACTTTGTAGGTTACTTTTATTGAAGCGAAATGTGTTTTATTGTAACTCGTAAATATTTTTAGACGCTTCAAACTTGTTTTAAATGGCATTAATTCTCTTACGCGTTAATCAGAAATCGATGTTTGAACGTAGGTATACGGCGGCGTTACGTAAGATGAGACAGGCATAAAGTACAGACTTGTACATAGTTGTTAGGTAGGTATAATGATTTTCAAGGCTAGGCGCTTTCAGTACACGTGTTGACGGTCTAGGCATTGTAATAGAGCGCAATAAATAAAATAGCGCGGGGGTTGATTTATTTATCGGTTTGTAGGACGATTGTTTACGGTAGGTACGTATCGCGCTCGGTGACGTCATTCATTATTTCAACATGGGCCTCGCTTGATTCTGCTGTAAAGTCAATGCGTGGTAATAATTAGAATATGCGTTGAATTTGCATTATTAATCACTTAATTAGTTGATATGTCGTAGAAATTATTATTAAGTAATTAAGTTTACAAGTTTATCTATCTAATGCCTTGTGACTAAATAAAACTACCTAGAACTACTTACTTACGGCTATTAAAATTATTATGTATTATAAATATAAATGCAGGGTTTTTATCACCTTATTTATTTTACGAATAATATCTCGAATATAATTTAATGTTTTTGATAAAATTTTAACCTTTCCATTACTTAACAGTATCATCATCATCATCATCATCATCAGCCCATACTTGTCCACTGCTGGACATAGGCCTCTCCAAATGCACGCCACTTCTCTCTATCCTCGGCCACTCGCATCCAGCTTAACAGTATAATCGTTAGTTATTTCTAATCTACTACACTTAGTATTGTATTTGAGGATGATTATCTTGTTATATAATTTAATATAAACCATGTTCAATCTCGATTGTCAGAGTCACTAATATCTGGGTATTATTGATTAACAAACCAGTAGGGTTTTTACGGATAAATATACATAGGTACAAAACCCAGCTCAAATTGCAAATCGCTTATTACATCGACGAACTTAATTATCGTGAAAAACCCTTTTAGGGTTTTTAGTTTACACTCACTCCTACTGCGTAAAAACAGATTAAGTACATATTTATTTACGCACTAGGAGTGGGTGTAAACTAAAAACCTTACTAGAAACTTATTTCCTAAGCCTGAGAAGCTAGATGAACTGGCTATAATTTTACGTGAACCTAAACCATAAAGCCTTTAGTCCTTATAGTCTGGATCATGTATATTAATTCCGATAATTTATATCCAACTAGCTTTCCGCCCGCGACTTCGTCCGCGTTTAGCGGGCAAAACATTACTTCTTTATAGCGCAGTCGGTTAAAAAGTAGCCTTTGTCCTTTCTCAGGCTCTGGACTATATCTGTACCAAATTTCATTTAAATCGGATCAGTCATAGAGATGCGTGACAGCGTAACAGACAGACAGACTGACAGAGTTACTTTCGCATTTATAATATTAGTGAGGAGTAAGGATAAGGATTGATTTTGTAATAATTCAGGATCACAAAGGGACTTTAGATTATTAAAACAAGATTTCTGAAATAAACAACATATTAAAATCGTTCTAAACCGACAGTCGCAAGTATTCGACAGAAAACCAATAACGAATATTTTTAACTCTCGTTTTTGCGAAGGTTTTCTAATAATCTAATGATACATACGGTCTACCTATATATTTATCCTGTAATTCCTTAGGGGTAAAGCAGAGGATTTAACGATAAGCTCCTTGAACACACATTAACTGAAGATAAAGTTATATTTGAACGCGTAATGAGTATATTCCACATACAGTCATAATAAGGTATTTGTTTAGAGACAGCGTATTTACCATTGAAATAAGACAGACTAGAAATCTAAAGGTATAAGTAGGTGGGTAACTTTATATACTTGTTATAACGATTTATCCTAGCCACTAAGTAACTCATTGAATGAGATTTTTTAGCCTCAGACTTAAGTATCTCACAACATCACTTACGCAATGTTCCGATTCCGAAGTGCTTATGCACTTGTGTTACAGATATCAGAAACAACAGGAGTATACTCTAATAAATAAAAAACAAATCCAGACACAGAACAAATACCGATGTTCATTACACAAATATTTGTCCCGAGTGGAAATCGAATCACGGTTCTTAGCGCAACAGGCAGGGGTATCTACTATGCAAAGCGCTATCGAGATAGTCAAATTATATTGTTGTAAAATCTATACTAGTAGTATTACAAAGCTGAAGAGATTGTTTGTTTGAACGCGTTAATCTCAGACTAACTAGTTCGAATTGAAAAAAAAAATTATTTCGGATGGACCATTTATAAATCGAGAAAGGCTTTAGGCTATATAACATCACGATGCATCAGAAGCAAAGAAACAACGGAGAATGTGTAAAAAAACGGGGCAAAACGCGGACGAAGTCGCTGGCCCAGCTAGTTTAGGGTAACTCGAGCCATATCTTCCTACTTTTAAATGTTTCATTTTAGAGCTATCAGGTATTACGTAAGTACTCAGATATTCAGCCTCCACTCCGTGCTGATTGATATTGCGGTATAGTTTCAGTAAAAGAGTAAGCGAGACCTTTAAAACCTTGGACAGCACTTGATTAGGGAGAGAGAGCATTTCTCATCTTTGTAGCAGTTAAAATAAAAATTGTAGTGGCCGGAGTCAGGGCGGTTGGGCGGGCGCGTCGTCTAGGGCGTTGGAATGAGAGAGCGCAATAGAATAAAATTCATGTTTTTAGGATTTCGCTCTGGAAGTATACCAACGGGACCCTAATGATATACCTCCGCTGACCGTCTATCCGTCTGTCCGTCACAGATCTCTAGCTAATCATCATCTACCGCGAGAGGTAGATCATTGACATTTTTACAGTACCTACAGTATAGTACAGTCTGCACATGTCTATTGTTGCTATAACAAATGTTAAAAGTGAAATGTTAAGAGTGAAAAAAATATATAATATACAGTGACAGTGGTGGCACCCGTATGGCACATAGGATTTTTTTAAAATAATAATGTTACGGAACCTTGCGACGATTTCGCGCATGAAAAATCCAGTTTTTTATATTTCAACATTTGTACGAGAAGGGGCGACAGATATATATCGTCCAACATGCCGTAGAGAAAAACTACACTGTTTTTTATAGTACTCGGAAAATATTGGTGCACTATTATTGAAACACGAAATAACATTAAAGTTGGTAAAAAAATAGAGATAACATTTTCTGACGTACCTCACCATATCAAGAAAGAGCGTGTTATTGTTTAAACTATACATACTCGTAGTGGCTAATCGGTCCTATATTTGGATTGAACGTTGGTATTTCTATTCCAATAGTTTTGCTACCGAGCATTTTAATTGAGAGCGTATTTGAAACGGCGGGATCCGTTAAATAAAAATATTCCATTTTCTATCGAATATCTATCGCCATAAAATAGAGAATTCTACTTCCCAATGAAACAAATTCCAGAGTAACTGTCTAATATTGTTATTATATCTATATTTTAGTACATAGATATTTTCTATTTAGAAACTTCAGTATTCAAGTATGAATCATCATCATCATCAGATCATATTCTTCCCCAATGCTGGGGCTTGAGCCTACCCTAACCAGGGCGATAAGGTTTTAGTCAACCACGCTGGCCAAGTGCGGGTTGGTTGGTTGACTACACAACTTTAGTATTTCTTCGTCTTCTTCTTCATCGTAACTCACACCTCACACATCGTCCTGCACAGGTGTGCAGGTTTCCTTACGATGTTTTCCGTCACTGCTTAAGCGTCGAATAATTGTACATATGCATTATGATGTCAATGGTATGTATAAAGGGCAAACGATTTGGAAAATACGACTCATTAATGTTTATTTTGCGGTCAATATCCCACAGATAATTTTAACTTGTTTTCCCCTAAATGACATGGATAGGTAACCGAATATTTTTATTTTCATTAAAATAGATTTTCGTTGTATTGTTAGGTTATGAATTTGTTATTGTACGAGGGTTAACATTTAACTTGAAAGATAAAAATATTTATTACAACAACAAGGCGAGTTACATAAAATAAAATGAATATTTACATGATCTTACCGAGCTAATTATTTTATAATATTTAGAGTGAATAACTGTTGTTGTTGTCGGCCGTTATATAGGGGTGAGAGCCATCCGCTCCCCCGCAAGCCCGGTGATGATGACAAGGCTCCTCCAAGTCATCATCGTTAGTCAGTTTGAAAAAAAAAGAAAAGTCGGCCATTATTGTGATAAAAAACGGGCCAAAAATCGTCTGCTGAATGTAAAAATTGAAGTTCGTTTCAACTGTCTGCTACAGGTTTCGCGGTTTTTGAGATAGAACTTGTTAGCACACAGACGGACAGACAGGATGCGAGATCTTAGAAAAACGATCCCGGTTATCGTAGTACTTCTATCACAGGTTAACTTAAAATCTACATATAGGAAATAATTTTATCACCACTTCATTTTTGTTTTTAGTACACATTTTTTTTTCTAATACACAGATTTATTTAAGAATCAAGATTACTCATCATAATAAGCACGATTTCATGCGAGCAAAATAAAATGCGTAATGTCTGTTGAGAGAGAATACTGCAAATTTGCAATAAAGCTCGCATCATGAAGATATATAAATATAATTATTTTTTAGAAACCAGCCGATTCGAGCTCTAAACGGTTGTTAAAACAGCCCTCGAGGTCACGGGAAAATAAATTAAAAAACCATAAGAAAATTAAGAAGGAGATAATCTGTTGGTAGAGATCAATTTCTATTCCTATCAGTTTTTGAGCTAATTTTAGTAGGTGGATGGATGAATGGGACAAAAGTTTTCAAATCCTATTCGGTATTGTGAATTTCATGAATTTTTTTGTCCCGACTTATACAATAAAACTAATACCACCGTTCCTATGCATATGAATAACGACTACAAAAAAACGTTGGTATTGCTTTTTGGTTTTAGAAAAGAAAAGATAAGCCTAAATCTGTTGTCTAACGTTCTACCACGGTTTATTTTAATTACATACGGCGGGTTCCATATACACGATAACTTAATAAAAAAGCACTAGAATTAAACAAGAGTAAAGTACCGATACTAGTGAGTCCATAGCCTAAATATTCCTGTTTTCTTTCTTCGGCGTTAGACTTAGACAGTCAAATTTCGGTCAAAATAGAAGTTTACCAAATAATAGCATCATAAAGTACCTTCCGATGGTATTCTATTCATGCGCCCTCTGTCAAGAAGTATCAGTTAACATTTTACAGCGTTGCCTCGATCCGTAATGAGTTAAACACACCAAACTAGTCCAGTAACGAGGTCGTTAACGCCGTAATGGTCATAACTGGATCCTTCGCTCGTAAATTTACATTGATGCGTTATGTACTTTGGACGCAAAACAATAGATATCTATGTATTTAGCGCATATCTATTGTTTTTGCTGGGCGATCTAAAACCAACGCGTCTACTGCAGCTATTTGGAATATACTCTAAAGATGCTTATTTTATAGAAAACTTTTAAATAAATATGTTCGGGATATTTACCAGGTTGTTTTATTTTAATGAGCTCCCGATGTTTCGGCACTGTTGCAAGCGCTCTGTTGATTACGGGTGAACTGCAGGACTGCGAGAATGACGCTAGGTCTAAGAGCAGACTGTATATCGGTCTACCCCCTTTTCTAAGTTTTTTATTACGCTTGACTCCACTACCCCCACCACCACGTACCTTCCTATTTTTAAGTTAATTATTGTGATGTTACGGCAAAACTTTGTTATTCATATACAGTGTTATCTATACTTTTCTCTTGTCGTTAATGAGAAACGGGTAAGACGGTTCTTAACGGGAGTCGGAGGGAACAGATAGTAAAAATGTGTCAGTGTGTACTTGTGCACTATAAAATATTGGTTCGGTGTAACAGTGGTTAGTGATTCTGACCACGAATACCCAGAAACGAGGGTTCAATTCCTTCGAATATTTGTGAGACAAACATCTATGTTTGTTCCGTGTCTGGGTGTGTTATTAAATATATTTAAGTATATTGCGTTTCTGATTATCGTAGACCGTAACATAAGTGCAGAAGCAACTTACTTTAGAATCAGAACAATGTTTGTATGTGATATTTATTTATTACTAGCTGACCCGACAGACTTCGTCCTATCAAAAAAATGTGAAAAAGAAAAGGGCTGTTTTTAGGGTTTTCCCGGCAATTATTCGATTTTTTCTCGCTGTAAGAACAATACTTGGACTTCAACGAACATTTAAAAAAAATAATTGGCCAAATTGGTTCAGGCGTTGTTGAGTTATGCGCTTACCAACACATTTTGCGATCCATTTTTATATTATAGATTACATATCTATGTTTTATTCATTTATAAAATATCCTGCGCAGATGGCTGATATTAAAATCGACCGTCATGGCCGAAATCGGTCCTACATCTTATCAATAATTTTGTTTTCATGTGCTGGGTAATATAGGCTAGCTCTATTTCTACCCTAAATGGAGCATTTAAGTTTGACTATAATATTAGCGAGTATTTGTGACTGCCCCATCATATCGATAATTTCGGGTAGTATGGCACGTGTAAGTGTTTGGAAATAAAATAAGCATTTCTTGAGATAATTAGTAACTGGTTTGATTCGTTATGTTTAATTTGATTCGTCATTAAGTATACAATGTTGAAAATATAGCAGGGCTTTTTCCACGAAACAAGTACAAAGAAGAGTCGTCTTAAGTACCTGAATCACTTATTGCTTTTTAGAAATTATTTCTTACAAAAATTCTTCTTTCTATATGCGCCGTGGTAATTTCCCATGTTTATCCATATAAGCCAGGCATTACTTACTTACTTACTTACCTTTTTCGGCCATATGAAAACAGTGGCTGGAAATTTCTTCGACGTGCTTTCCTTCGTTACAGATTCAAAACATACATACAGACACTCATATTTTATTCACACTCATTTTTATTATTATTTATCATCATCTTAGCGCTTTCCCGATTGCATCCTTGCGGAGCCCGGGGTCCGCTTTTCTGCTTTTACATCTCCACTTCGCACGGTCTTCGGCATCCTTCACGGAGAGTTTGCTGGCACGCATGTCATCCACGACGACAAGCCAGGCCTTTTT
The DNA here is from genome assembly GCA_039566165.1 of Maruca vitrata. Taxonomy (NCBI): domain Eukaryota; kingdom Metazoa; phylum Arthropoda; class Insecta; order Lepidoptera; family Crambidae; genus Maruca; species Maruca vitrata. The sequence goes on from CM076926.1 coordinate 5,785,693, forward strand.
GGTCCTTCCTCACACACAGACACAATTTTTTATATAAATGTAGATATGTTTTTCTGACTGACCCGAATGGCGTATGGTGGATGGTGCTATTGTCTCTTGCATCTTGAGTCGTAAGTTCCATTCCCACCCGGGACAAATATTTGTGAGATGAACCTAGTTGTTTTTTCTTGTCTGGGGTGTGTCATTCATTATACACCGTGAAATTTTAGTGGTTGTTTTCCCGTGGCAGAACGATTTGCCTTTAGTAATACTATCGAATCATGCAAATTATTCCTCGAAAAAAAAAATTTTTTTTTTTCGATTTTTCAGAATAATAATTTTCCAACTCGAAAACGAGAGAAGCTATCGTTGTTTTTGAAGATGTGACGTATTCAGGTACTGCTTGCCGCATGAAATCGATGCTTAAAGCTAAAGAAGCTCTACACCCTAAGTCATAAAGCGGTTCGAACGTGCTTTCGAGTTACGGTTAAACCTTTCGTAAAACCGGCATTTATCGATTTTACCAAAAAAGAACTGCACACATCTTTTGTACTACTAAGATAGAATCATTTTACTGCGGGAAAACAACCACTAAAATTTCACGGTGTATACTTAAGTATATTTGGATACTCTACTGTTGAATCTGATCAACGTAACAAAATAGCTAACTACTTACCGTGGGATCAGATCAATGTAATGGACCTAATGTTATATTCTGATATTTAGTTTTACATGTTTAAACATAAAGGCAATATGGATGAAAAAGGTAAGCGCTTATTTATCCACATTAAAATAGCTTCTAAAGACCGTTTGTCATCTTGTTTTCCTTCGTTACAGAGCCAAAACATAACAGTTACTTTCCATGGGTAAAAGTTTTTTTTAAATACTCCGCTTTAACTCGTTATAGTTAATTAATCGAGCAGGTATAGGTTCCCTGAGTATTTGGGTTGCGAGGCCATGACCCGAGGATGAACGAGGACGAATAATAGAAGCGGGTCAAACGCAGATTTGGAGCAGCCAACCACTCCAAGTTGTCTTGTATAGTTTTCTAATCAACGGTTCATTAACGTCAAGTTAGAATAATATAGTTTTAAATTAAAGTGGTAACATGTACCTACTTCTTTATTTAAAATAAAAAATAAAGATTAAAATAAATTTAAAATTTGAAAAAAATCGCATTCATGACGCCCGCCCGCCCCGGGGTTACCCGTTCAGACGGGGTCAAGAATGCGAATTTTTAAATTTTTTTTAAGTTAAATTAAGCTTTAATAGCATTAAAAACAACAAATAAAAAATAATGATTAAAATACCCAAGTTAAAAATGGGTGGAAATTCTTTTCCACATGTAGACCACATTTTCATTACACACAATTATTTACATATACACAGTATATACTAATTATTCAGTAAATAAAACAAGGGTAAACTAGCTATCAATACTAGTAGGTACCTAAGTCTTAGTAAATACCAAGTCGTGTGTGAAATTGTTAATCATGGTGCAATTAACAAGCTATACTAAGCTAAGCTACAACATAACAATATTTAATGTAATACCTACATTCTATATCGACACATGAAATGACTGATGGGAGATCACGCGCAGGATCAACGGCTTAACGTGCTTATCGGGGCATAGACGTTAAATCTACTGACTTCCTTTCTTAACAGAAAACCTCACAAAATATTAGCTCGATATTATGGATCCGGTAAACATATTGATATTTGGCATAGACATCAAATAAATGATTAGGGCATCGAGTTCGTAAACAATTCATCTACTAGTACATAGGTAGTATAGTATGTAGTACATAAGCATTGGCTCGATATTCTCATTTCCGTGACCATTCGACTCATGGCCGCGTCGTTATATGTATCAGCTTTGATGACACACAAACAGAAAGCAAATATTTCCTATGCGGTTATTTCAAAACAGGGTCGTGGTAGATAGAACCCAGATAATTTAAAAACATTAAAAGATTTTATTGTCATTATAGACGGTTTGTAATTTTTCACTAATGTGCAATTTTTTCGCAGTATCCGTTTGAAACAACCAAAATGTATGCAACTACTTATATGACACAGAATCAAAACCATTTTAAATTTTATATCACATCCAAATATTCAGAAAGAGTACAAAGAATATAATGTGTGATGTTTGGTGTGACACGATTGACCGTCACTCTTTAATAGGCGAAGCGGCCGAAGGGCAATCAAACGACAATTTGAAGGTTCGGTTTTCAGACAGTTTAGTTGTCAAGTCGATGTTAATACACAATCGTAAGTTCGAAACCAGAGCGTCAGTGATGTTGCAATGAATCGCGACCATTGTGTTGTGTTGAATCACTCGCTTTATTTTTGATCGTGATACGCATTGTATTCGATTATACAACATGCAAGCCACTGTGGAACTGCGATTCAGGCGATCTAAGTCGTACCTTGAAGTTTTGACCGCAACTGGCCTTATGTAAGGTTATTAACAGTATATAATGGTGGTCAGGACTGATGATGTTTGCATTAAACTAAGGTATGGGTATGTTCATGTTTGAACGAATAGGCAAGAATAAGCCATTTTCAGCTATACTTCAAGATGATTATTATTAATATGTGATCATTGAATTTAGACAGTGCATAAAGCTTAATGCTCATATCTTTATTTTTAACCGACTTCAAAAAGGGAGGGAGGTTTCTCAATCCGAACCTATGCTTTTTTTTAAAGTACATTACGATAACACATCCTATTGAAAGGTTTTGCTAAAAATAATTTGTTTCCTAAGGGTCTGAACATGATATCACAGTGGAATAAATGAATGATATTGACAACGATATCCTAACAGTTATGTTCGCTCACGATAACTATGTAATCTGTCGGTAACTTTTTAAGATTTTCCCATCAAAACTTTGCGGATAACTACACATTTGACGATGTCATTGAAACATGGCATTAATTGATAAAAGTAACTAAAATTATCGATGAACTTATTAATGGAAAAGCGTCGATGGCTGAGTAATTAAGGTCATTGCTTGCCATGGTTGCGAGAGGTCGCCAGTTCAAACCCCGTCACGTACCAATGTGTTTTTCAAATTTGAAAATCATATGTAGGATTATTTAACGGTGAAGTAAAACATCGTAAGGAAACCTACGAAGAAATTCTAAGATTATATGGTGTGTTTTATATAATCCTGACCCGAACATTTGATTTTAAGTTCCATTTACCAGCCATTCAGTATTCGCATGGCTAATGTCTATGAGTCATACTTTTGATGCAATAATAAAAAAATACATATATTTTTCTTGTGAAACTAACTTGAAGTTACACTTAGCTAAGCGATGTGGGGTAAGTGGTTTTATTATGTAATACATGGTTGCGAATATTATACAGACATATTTGTGACGTGTTATAGGGGTATGAACGTTGAGAAATAAAAGTAGAGCTTTTGTTGTTCATAAACAAAATGAAGAGGTTGATGGATGTGAAAGGAGCGAAAGTGGTATGCCAGGACCGTAGCACTTGGCAGGATGTAATCTCTGCCTACCCCTCTGGGAAAAGGCGTGATTTGATGTATGTATGTAAACAAATTTTGTTCATGAGTATTGTAGTATTTTCTACGGTTTGAACATAAACCATGATAAAATTTGTCTGTAACTGAAAATTAGGTTGAGATAACATTATTGCTTCATTGCAAGATGCTCCTTCCTCGATTGTCAAAAGTATGGGCTCAATGTTTGCAGGTATATCTATATATATGAATATTTTATATTGTTCCGTGTATGGACATAGTTATTTATCATTTTATGGAAGTCTATTTGTTTCAACCACTGTTGTCCGATGTCAACGTTACGAAATGTTTATGTGTATTTGTACTTGGCAAGCCCAAGCCTTAAATAGAGATCTGTGGACAACTTTGGAGGAGACCTTTGCCCAGCAGTGAGATCACACGGATTGATAAAAAAGAAATTGTCCTTGAGTTTTTCAAGTGTGACTCTCAATCCCAGCAGTTATTAAACTACTCGGAGAACCGTAGATTACTGTTACCCGTAGATAAATTAAAAGGTTTCGAATAACTTTTAAGCTATATCTGATAGTGTGTCATAAATGATGTTCACCAGAAAGTAACGCTACGTTATTTTCAGTAGGTTTGTAGCGAGGTTGAACCCTATTTAATACTGTAGCTCTACATCGTGAAATTTTAGTGGTTGTTTTCCCGTGCCTTTAGTAATACTATCGAATCATGCAAATTATTCCTTGAAAACATTTTTATTTTTTTCCAATTTTTAAAATAATAATTATCTAATCGAAAAGGAGGAAACTATCGTTCTTTTATAAGATGTGACGTAATCAGGTACTGGTTGCCGCATGAAAATGATGCTTAAAGCTACAGAAGCTCTACACCCTAAGTAATAAAGCGGTACGAACGTGCTTTTGAGTTTCGGTTATACCTTTCGTAAAATCGGCTTTTATTGATTTCAATAAAAAAAAACAGCAAAAATCTATTGTACTACTACATAACTAAGAAGATAGAATCATTTTACTGCGGGAAAACAACCACTAAAATTTCACGGTGTATAACTTATTTACTAAGTGAATCGAATCGCCTCAGAAAATAGCGCCCAAGGTCACTTGGTTATCGGATTTTTTGTGGGGTGAAAAATTGTCAGACGATGTTCTGCAGCTGTAAAAGTAAAACTAAGTCAAAAATAAAAAAGTAATCGATCGATTATGGCCACGGTCGCATCTCATATGAGGATATGTCAACTGCGAAGATTATATCATAGTACACAAATGTGTGCGCAAACGCACGTCACGCTCTTTTTGTAGGACTGATAGTCGGGCTGACTTTTCTTCCAATCATTTTGTTCGCCGACAAAAAACGATCACTGGTTTATTGGACGGGCAGCCTAAGACGGCAAATCTGACCGAGTTCATGACCGATGAGGGATGAGGCGCAGGCTTAGTGCTTGGCGTAACAGCTTTGAAATAAAACTAATTTTACGGTTTGAACTCGCGTGTACTGTTATTCTAAACATATTATTAAGAGACCCGACGTTTCGACCTCTTTACAGCGCTCGTGGTCACGGGCAAGACTAAAGATGACAGTTGTCTTTATAAGACAAAAGAAAAAAAAAGAAAACATTTATTGATCACACACATTTACAATGTTTAACAAACACACATACAGTATATGAGATCAACAGGTTCTGCCTCAGCATGTGCTGCAGCGGCTGCTAGAGCGCTGATATTCTGGCAGAACCTTTGATTAACTAAAGACTAAAGACGCGAGTTTAATCCGTAAAATTGGTTTTTTTTCAAATGTGTAGTGTTCGCGTTAATAATAGACAATACTATGTAACAGCTTTGGTCAACAGTAGAATATGAACACATATAAGTATGATTTCCGAACCATATATAGTGTGGGCGGGCGTTATGTAGGATGGTACGGACGTCCAATGTTAATGGTCAAAAATCTGGGGCCACGTGTAACGTTTATGTTCATCGAAGGTCAATAGTGTCTAATATGTAACAACGTACTTTTATACTTGGGCTATCATCATAATATTGGTGCAAACCAGTCGAAACGACGGGCAGTAAGCTTCTATTTTATCGTGTAGAATCTTTTTAAATAATATTGAATCTAACGTAGCGCGAAAGTCTTAAATTATATTTATATTATTCAACCTATTAGTCGAAAAAATCAGACTAGTGAGTAAAGTGATACTGAAAAATAAAAAAATTAAACGTACTTAAATACTTTAAGATCACATTATTCTGATTCCATAGTAAGTTGTGTGATGATTTTTTTTAGTAGACTAACAAGATGACCTTACTCCACCTCCATCAGTGTTACAGGTATTGGAATATACAAAAATAATGTTAAAAAAATGACACGTCCAGACACGGTTTGCTAAGAGCCGATACATACAATAAACTGTTTATTTACTTGAATCAAGTAAATTTATGAATACAATTACTAAGAATATGTTTGGTGAAAGTTTTTTATTTACCTCCAAGCATTCAGCTTGCGTCTTCGTCCGCGTAGCGCTATTGTTTTTATTAGTTTTTTTTTCAATGTAACAAGGTTTTTCATTGTATCAAAATGAAAATAATTAGTTTCATAGAATTAGTCGGCGTATTTTGATATTTCTGTTACTCATATTTTCTTAAAAGTGTATAAGGTAAGCATAGCGTGCCTGTATTAAAATTAGTTAGGGAACTCTCCAATTTATGAATAGATCATTTAAAAAAATATTAAACCTTCGGGGCCCTGACATATGCTACGTATACTATACGTAGCATATACGTATACTATATAGCTACGTCCCTGTAAGGTATTCATTCCCACACACAGTTTATCAACGTTTATTACGTTATTCGAAAAAGTCGCAATAGTAAGTATGCATGAAAATTTATTACATAGATAACTGCAATGAGTGAATGTTACAGGGTGACTTTCAACGTAAATTGTTGCGTCATTAGAGCTCAGGCTCTGACGTCATGCCTTTTCAAATAGTGCAAGTATACATATCGATTCCTACGAATAACGAGAAGTTTTTAAGCTGTTCTTAAAGAAAAACGGTTTTCAATGTAGCACGCAATTTTCCACACATTGGAGATTAAGTGAAGGTTTCACGTTGATACTCTTATAAAAAAGTTGTTCAACCGATTACGGTTAATAGCCAATCTAAATCAAGATCGGGCAACTGCGCAAGAGGTATAGTAGCGCTATTATATAGTCCATACATAGATGAACTACTGCCTCGTTGGTCTATTGGTAGCAAGTGATGCGTTAGGACCGAGAGGTCCCCGGTTCGAGTCCGGGGTCGGGCTAAATTAGTGTGAATTTTCTATTAGGAAATTACTCAGCCCGAAGTCAGGAAGTTGGCGGATGCCCACTCGTGATTCGGAAAGCACGATAAGCCGGTCGTCCTGATCTCTCATCGGTCATGTCGGATAGCCGTCTGTCCGAACTATAAAGTAAGGTAAGGCAAAAATATAGAAAGGTAAGGCAGAGTGCACTTGTGTTTGCGCGTACATTTGTGCACTATAATATGTCCTGCGCAGTTGGCTGATCTCCATTGAGTTCGACCGCCATGGCCGAAATCGGTCCGACACCTAACATAGATGTATGTATGTATGTAGGTATGTAAACAAACACAGATGCCCTCTCGCTGGTGATCGTCTCGGTTCGGTGACGGTAAAAAGCTCCTGACGTCAGAGGTACGTACAAGACGGGGTTTCCAATTTTCCATTTACTTCCTGAGCCTGAAAAAGTAAAACACCTAAATTTGATTCAGCAAGTTTATGAACCCGAAGCCTTACCCCCTTCTATTCGGTGAGCTATGTTTCCATAGACCAACGAGTCTGTTGATAGAAAGATCGAGTAGTTTTAAAGATCTAAGCGCACATAGGCAGCGTCGGACTGGCCATACAGTCAGGGTGGCATTTGCCAGCCGGGCCCCAGCCTGCGCGGGCCCCCCACAGGCTTGAGATGGCGGCCGGGGGACAAGGGCCCCCACAAACTTGAAGTTCTATTGACCAATGACCACCACAAACATATTCTAAAAATAAAATTGCGTCCTCTCATTAAGAATCCGAAAAATCTCGGAAACTAAAAATTCTAAGTTAATGCAATAAATTGTATTCAATAGATAGAACACCCCGTGGGGCTTCGAAACACCCCCATGTATGGATGTATGTTCCGCTATTTTTTGAGTTATTATTTTTTATAAACTTTTGAGAATATTTGACAAAACCGATTAAAAAATTCTAAAAAAAAGTAGGTATTTAACTTTTTTAGAAATTCTTTTTGCAAATCAATTTTCATGAGTTCTACTTTAATGCCTAAAATATTCGTCTCCATAATTTAAATGGAAGTTTTCAAAATGATGGTACAAACTGAAAAATTATGTTCTGTAAATAATGTCTTAAATTTCCACTTAAAATATTAGGAGGTAGCTGCATAGCTCTTTAGTAACCTTAAAAACTGCTTTCATAATGTACCATCATTTTGAAAACTTCCAATTATAGTTTTTGAGTTATGATTTTTTTTTAACTTTTGAGAAAATTTGACATAGCCGATTAAAAATTTAAAAAAAAAAAGTATTTGACTTTTTTAGAAAATCTTTTTGCAAATCAATTTTGATGAAAACATATCACAATTTTAATGATAATTTATTTGCAAAAAGAATAAAAAAAAAATTATTACTTTTTTTTTTTGGATTTTTTCTAAATCGGTTTTGTCAATTATTCTCAACAGTTTAGGAAAAAAACCATAACTCGAACGCTATAAAAATCGCGGAACATGAATGGGGTGTACTAACTCAGGACATTCGCTTGACACTATTTTTTGGGCACCCTGTATATTATTTGTTATGGGATTTATCTGTAATTATTATTTATCTCGATTACTGTTTATCTCGATTTGTGTATCTCAGTATTTTTTGATAGTATCCCATCACCGTGATATAGTCTCGGGCCCTGGGCTACTTAGAGTTATGAGCCATCCGCTCACCCGTAAGTCCGGTGAAGCTGAACAGGCCTCAGACGGCCATCAGCGATCAGACCCTTCCGAAAAAAAAAAACTTGGGCCCTGGGATTGTGATTTGCCACCCGGGCCCTTGCGGCTCAGTCCGACCCTGCACATAGGGATATAGGGACAGAAAAGGCGACTTTGTTTTATACTATGTAGTGAAGAAAGCCGGAGGTCTCTGGATAAGATTGGCACAGGACGAAGGTGCATGGCGTTGGTGGTGGGACATTTACTACACTGATGAAAGCACTTAATATACTTACTAATAGAATGTTGACGCGTTAGGTAGTAGGTCTTCGGTGGATCTTCGGTGTTTCAGGGCAACTTTGTATATCGGCTGCTGAAAATACTTGCACCTCAGAGAAAAGAAAAATAGAAACAGATATCTTTTTAAAAATACTCTTTTGTTTATTTATCAAAATTTTACATCACTTAATGTTTTTCCCGGGTGGGGTTCGAACCCACATCTTCTGAAACCACAGACAGGGCCACTCATATGTATATCCACCACCGAGACACTCAGTTGGCTACGTCAAACTCCAACGATTCTTACCTTGTCTGGGACAATGGACATGATGAAAATGTATATTGTATGGGTAAAGTTCACCCATACACAATACACACACATACATCAGAACTGCTTAAAATACTATCTCATAAGAGTTATTTTTGATAAGAGGCTTTCACTCCACCTGATGGTAAGCGGTAGTGAGATCCAAATATGAGGTCGACAGGCACAATAGATCGTATTGAGCCTGTCGCACTCACCCTGAAGGCCTGCTTAAATGGCGTTTCACGCCCCGCCTGAAGAGACCTGAATAATTTGAAGAAGGGAAAAACATGAACTAGAAAGGCCTAATTGTATTACTGTAAAAGTGTATGTTATATGGATTAAAATAAATATCGAGCATTACGTTTAGGTCATGTGAATTTACCCATACATATTTTAAACATAGAAACGCAGTATTTATGGTAATGACAGCAAGCACTTACCTAATAAAAGTGGGTGATATGGTACGGGCGGTCGGACAGAGTATATAATTGCTTAGTTATTATTATTTAACATAAACCCATATCAACTCAAATCTGATGTATCATTATAATTTAATAAATAAATGAAGCTTTTTTCGAGTACATACACAAATCATTGTAAATATACACTAGGATTGAAATGAGACCAATGCATATAATCATCACAACTCTTTATTTCAAATTAAATGCAGAACAATTATCTGTCATATTTATAAAATTGGCTTTGATTGCAGGTAAAATCAGTATTTATATAAATTCAAAATATTGTGAACAAGTAGCTTTACTTGCTATAATTAATCAGGCAATATACTTATGTACGTCCGAATACTGAAACTACTTAAATATTTGACATTTTGAGAGAAGCTTATAAATAATAAAAGCATGCGAGTTTATAATTTAGAACTTTCGTAATAGTATAGGTAGCGATTAAATATTTAAATATCGTTTCAGTATTCGGCCATTAACCTATAACCCTTATAAGACTGGTCACCATTTTAAAGTAAGCCTTTTTTACTTGTCAGTACAGTCAAAAGTCTAAACATTTTTTCATTAAAAACTTAACAGTCTAAAAATGTTAAAGGTTACTTGAAAGTCACCACAAGTTTTACTGTCGAATCAACTGAACAAAAGGCACTACCCGTAAAGGCGTGTGATATAAGATCTACAAACATATTTATATCCAATTAAATGTATGGTTAAGTCAAATTAATCAGCTAATTCGTAATGACACCAGACGGTGTGCTTTATATAGACAATTAGTGTTTACTATTGAATGTAAATCCAATACATCGAACATAATTTTTTAAATCAAACAATCGAATGTGGAAGTTCAAAAAGACCACACTGACCACAAAACGCACACAATGTTTTTGTAATGAGTAACAAAAAAGTGAAAACAAAAATGTAACTTTTACGAGAATGATTACATTACAATTTTTATGCATCATTATTTATGAATTTTCAACGAAGTTATGACTTGAATTATGTTTCTGACATGTGGTAAGTATTCCCCAATAAATCGAGTCATAATTTTAACAAAGAGAACATTTAACTACAAGAAAATTATAATATCAAAAAGTAAAACAATAATACGGATAATCTTTTCCGTTCCGATAATCTTTTTAGTGTTAGTTACTTTGCGAAGACTCAATGTAAGTATCGTATACCATACATACACACTGTAGATACTTTTAAAATAAAAGTTATAACAGTAATATAGAAAGTCGCCTGTTTGATAGTAATTACAAGGGACTAAATTACAAAATGACGGGAAATTGTAGTGAGTGGGTAAAATGAAAATTATACATCATGAGTTCAATTTACAACTTGTAGACAACTCAGATCTAGGTCAAATATTATTATTATCGTAGTCTTTAAAACAATTGGGAGATCTTTAAAAAGCTAGGCAACTTTTATTTATCTGGTATACTTCCGTTTCTTAAAATTTATTTTGATAGTTATTTAAAATATGGAAAGTTTAAAATATCGACTTTTAATTAAAAATGTTTAATCGCTGGCCAGTTGAAAATCTGAAGGCGACTTCTTCAATATGCAAGGATAAGCTTAACTCATCAATAGATAAATTACATAATATTGTGTCATTTTCACACCGAAGTAGAGATAGAAATAAGTATTTTTATCGATAACAATATTTGGATCAATTGTCTCTCAGGGTTTATTAGGCCTTTTATCTGTTAAGTTGTTTATTACGTAAACTTAAAATTATCAAGGGTCATTCAAGAACATTGTGAATATTGCTTAATAGAACGAAACATAAGTTTTGTTACTCATACATACAATCAGCCGCATCAAGGTTATCTCAATGACATTCCAGAAAATATATTTTTGAACTTTATTTTTAAATTGTAAGCTTTTCTTAAGTGCCTGGCGGGGGCGGGCTCATACAATCAATTTCACGTCAATTTTGTATGAGTCGGCCTCCATGCAACATTGGCCTTAATAGTTTTTGCTACGATGTTCTATGTAATATACACGATTTAGAGTGCTAGTGGCTGCTTTGAATTTTCATTTTAATTTATCATAATTAAATAATACTATATTCTACGTACCTTATAATAATAATATTCATACAATTCGAACATTTACTCTGTCCCATTTGATAGCTCTTATAAAATTCTACGACACAAATTAAAGTCAATATACATATTATTTACAAACATAATATGTATTACCTAATTTTCTTTAAATGTTATGTATATTACAAGGTATATAATGTCCACATTGTATTTCAAGGAACTAAAAAAACGAACAAAAAAGTTCCTCCCTCTTACTTTACTAAAACTACACAATTTTGAAACCACACTACTTATATAAAATAATACCGACCAAAAGTTTAAATAACTTACATCTACCCTGAAAATGTAAAAAAAAATAAAATTTTCACATCTTTTATTTTTAGTCAAAAGTGTCAATACAATATTTCAAAACAATCATTTTAAAAGGCCTGTTTGTCTTTATTGTATCAAATTAACTTGCAAATGAGCTTATTTGTTTAAATTACAAACTGAGTGAAACTAAATATATGAAAATGTTCAGATTATGATTTATACGTTTAACAATAAACGAGGAAGCCATTATTTCAATTAAGTACAGTGTGTGATTTAATAAAAGTTAAAAGTGTGTATAAATTAGTGGATTTTCTGTAAAGGACATAAACAATCCCCGGGCCACCGTAAAGAAGTTGAAATGTTTCTGTTTTTAAAACAGCTCATGCAAGCTTTCGCATTTAAAAGCATGAAATTAACCACATAAACCAAGGTGAAGTGTTACATTAAGCCTTTTCAAATTACAATTACATAATTGGATATTTGTTTAAAAGAAAAATGAAATAATAATAAACGATTGCCAGTTATAATCAATCGTAAAACTTAGATCGACGGAACTATGCATGAAAATGATTAAATTTTGTATTTGAATAAAACTGAAAATGAAAAACCAGTTATTTATTTTAAAGATGCCATGCCCGTGGCTTACAGCTCAATTTAAGGCTATTTTAGGAGTGGTAAACTATATTAGAAAAATATATCATCCGTTACTCTGTAAGTTGATCATTCTCGTCAGTATGAATTATTTTCTTCTTTTTGTTTCACGTAAGAGAACAGTAAATCCAAACACATCCATATATATATTTGCTTTTAACCCTTTACATGGTAATGGCAACCATATTTCCACCATGACAAGGTGTAAAAGCAATGAAAAAACAAAATAGTGTACTGGTTCTACGGTTAAAAAAATAAAAAAGAACCTTGTGTTTAATATCTATCGACCCCTGGTGTAACGCCCTTCATTGTCCAGGTTCTAAACCAAAATAATACTTATGTATACGGCGGCTAGTGGTCAGGAATAGTTGAGGAACAATAAAAAAAACTATTAACTTCGCTACTTGCGAACCGACGCGCATGAATAAAATAATTTATTTATGAAACGCGTGCGATACGTTTCATTTAAATGGTTTACGTAACACTGTGAACTGGCTTTTGCATATTAAACGCGCATAATAATTATTTGCCAGCGCGTGACAAAGCTGTAGACTTCTTGTTAAGTGTTTATACACGAAAACGTTGTGCCATTCGCCATCTTACTTCAATTCAGTGCACATATCGTCTGTCTACTTATGAATGGATCTGGGACTGCAACTTTTTATTGCACCTGTTTTTTCTTTCAATTTAGGATTTTTTTTAATGTATGCGATAATGATAAATATGTTACCGTGGAAAATGTGACCTCTTCGAAAACTAAAAGAAAATTCGTCGTTCAAAAAATATCATGTTATATTTTTAGTAGGTTTAGATAATACAATACAATTTTGTAAAAATCAATTAGATTTACTATAATGATCAGAACTTAAATAAATAACTCATTATACAATTTTTACGGCTGAATACTGAAACCATAATTAAATATATTACTTTTGTTTAGTAAAATAAGGTTTTAAATTCAAAATCATAGGACATATTTATTTAAGTTTACAGTATTCGGACATTTGCTTATTCATGATATTTGGCACCATATATCAAATCATAACGAGTACAAAGAAATTTGAGACATTACGTTAACATATCAAAAAATATTCACATAATTATAAATTTCTTAAAGTTCCATTCTTCTCTACAAGTTCTCAGTGTATTTTTAGAATCACTTAAAAAGGGAAATCTTACGAATGGACCATTGGGCTTTGGATTCGTTTGAGTAACTAAAACTAAATATTGACTTAAAGTCATCTTGACATTGTGGTTACATTGCCACAATATCGCAGCACATTCAACAAGGCATCTCAAGCTCCACTACGGCTGATGCAATCCTTTGTGTTTATCGCACCATATTTGTGAAGATGCATTTGTTATAACGTGATTAATAGTTTTCTCGTGATTGTAAGCAGTAAAACATATTATTTATTTAGTGAACTAATACTTAAGAATTATTTATATAGTTCACGTTTACTAAAATTCTTCAATCAATTTTAATACAGTATCAAAAACTGACTATGCTGACTTCCATTATTTCCTTATTTCATTATTGTTTTTTACTCATTCTACGGTGCAATAAAGTTTCCCAAAAGCTCTTTTTATCCGTAGCTATCCATCATAAACATTCAAAAGAGAGCAAGAAAAAAAAGAATCACAAACTGCACTTTTTCGTAATCGGAACATTTTCAACTACAGTCAACTCAAATTACGAAAAGAAAGTTAGTAAACAGTCCGTAATGTATTTTTTGCTGTTGTGACACAAATCAGGTTCTGGTATTAAATGAGCGAACAGCATGTTTCAGACGGAAGTAATATGATTAAATAGCATACATGGCCGTTACTATGTTAATGTTTTTTAACTTAATGTTGGTCCAATGTACGTTCACGGTATTAAAATGTCGTTTTAGCAGAGCTGATAGAAATGGCGTCTATAACTGTTGACTATTAAGAGGACACAGAGTCCAATAAAATAATGAAAATTAACAGTAAAAGGCCTAATGTCCACGTAACCGCTAGTCATGCACGCTTTCGTCAATTGACGGTTACAAGACGAACGTTTGCTGTTTTGCGTAGAAACCTTCAAAACTGCGATTACTTGGAAATTAAGACATGCGTACGCGATCGCAGAAGTATTCTCTCAGAGCCATCGCTATAACAGTATACACAATTAACATTATATTATTCTTGGAGGTTTGTTTACAGACTTTCACCAAATAAGCTCAAATGTACAACGCAACTTTCAATGTATCGTTCCTCAATCACCAAAATAAAAAATCAACACGTACAAATAGGACACCATCCACGCACCACTCACACTACTTACCTATCCATATTCACAGTAAATCGTCTAGTCGGCTCTTTCAAGTAGCTTCCTGACCAGCCTCCAGTCTTCCATGATATCTGCATCAGGGAGCATATAGACGACGTAGGGAGGCGACACAGTGACTTGCCGCTTGCGCCTGCGCCGGCCCCACTCCGTCCCGCAAGGCCAGAGGTCCACGGTGTGACGTTCCTCTTCGAGTTTCCTTATTTTCTCTTCTATCTCTTCTTTGAGGGTTTCGAACGCTAGCCACTTTTCGCTCTGTTGACAAAGAGAGATGCATGTTAATTATACAGTCGAAGCAGGCTAAGAGTTTTTTTAAGTCTTCGAGTTTGAGGGGTCATTGACGTGGAAAAATAAAACTACAAAACACATAAGTACAGTTTTTTTAAATATTCTATTTACAAATACATACATACATACATAAAATCACGCCTTTTTCCCAGAGGGGTAGGCTGAGATAACTTCCAACGATCCACTTTACAAATAGTGTGCCCATATATATAAAAGGGGTAAATTAAAATTATTATCCCCCTGTGGACATCCCAATTAAGGGGTTTAAGCTCATCCTAAACTAGGTAGATCGGGCTTTAGTCAACCACCCTGGCTAAGTGCAGGTTGACCGACTTCACATAAATCATCATTATCATCAGCTTATATACGTCCCCAAAGTTGGTCTCTACCTCTAAATCATGGCGATCAGGCCTTAGTCTACCAACCTGGTCAAGTATAGGTTGATCGACTTCATATAACCTTAGAATTTCTTCACAGTTTTTGTTCCTCGTGAAGTTTACCGTAAGAATATCGTATAAACGTACATATGATTTAAACAATTGAAAACTCATAGGCAAGTGGCATGGTTTCATCTGGCGGCCTCTAGCACGTAAAGCCTTAACCACAAGGCCAACGACACTCAATGAAAAATTATAACAAGTTGTAAAGCTTATCACGATCGTATACATATTTATACAAAGCTTTAGGAACATAGACATGTTGTTTTGTAAATTATAAGTGTTCCTTCGCTCTTCAAACTTAGCCCTGGCTTTAATTTAAGTGCAATTAAACAGTTATTTACGTACTAAGCACTTAACGTGTGCGGCATTCCCTAAGAGGACTTATTTAAATGTTATAATTAAACAGCAAGGAAAATGATTTTAATGTTTATTACCCGTTGGAAATACAGGCATTCATGTGCGAAAGAGATACAGACAGGAAAATATGTGAAGGCTGAGTACGAAATTCAATTGCAAACATGTTATTTCGATGTGGGACGAGTATTCACTATTTGATTTAAAGTAATTTTGTTTGGTAAATAGGACACGTTATGATTTTTTGTATGTGTTCATTAAAATGGATAATGATGATGTTTTTAGTTAATTATGCAGCTTTGAAGTCTTTTGTAAGATTATAGACTTTCGCGTTCCATTACACTAAAATTAGTCTTTATTTGCTACTCCTAATATCGCGTGTAGACCGATAAAGACTAATTTTAGTTTGAAGTCTTTGATAAACTGAATCGATATGTATAATTCGTTTGCTCATACAGTCAAATTTGAAAACGTTATGCGTGTTTAAAGTTATGACCGTTTGCACTTTTCAAACAAAATCATCGTAGGGCTATTTTCGTAATTTAACGTACAAAAATATAAATTAGTTTTGCAAATATATTCAACGTGCCAATACATAATATACCATTTTGAAATTGAGACACAGTAACATTCACCATTATAATAAAGTTCTCCGATAATATGGTCTCTTTTGACATGTTATTGAAGAATTTAAATGAATAAGTTAATCGAGCAGTTTTCAATAACTTAATGACTTAACAAAGCGTTTTACAATTGTTTATTATCATGATTACTCGATCGAAATCGATGATAATACGAAATGTCATTAAAAGATACGATGTATTGTTGATGTTATCAACAATTTCGTGATTTATCACAAGGTATTTGAAAAAACAATAGTATGAGAGTTCGCTATTCGCTAATGAAAATCCAGGTAACATCTACCAGGATGTACAATCCAGGTAGATGGATCTTAGTGCGGCATTTTCTTGGTTTATCACATTAACTAACAATATTCAATTCAAAAACAGAGCCATGGTCGTATCTGTATTCTTTTATGATAGAGAAACGAATCAAAGTTGCCTGAAAGGGCAACTTGATACTTGTTTTCATTTCAGTTAAACCAAATATGAGACAACAGAATATAAAAAGCTTCGTCCTTTTTGAAAAGCGTTCCGCTCAAATTCAAATTCACGCTGGAACGTGATCAAATAGGTCTTACACTATTGTAATAAGGTTTATTGTCCGATACATTTGGCGGTTAAAAGTGCAGTGTAGATGTGGTTAAAACCTATGTAGTCATTTTGCACGTCGCTCCCTCGGCACGGAGCGCCCCCAGATGAGCGAATTATATGCGATCTAAGCGAGTTCCGACTGGTGCAATGAATATTTTATTGTACAGACTATAACTATGGCTGTGAAGTGTAGCAATGTCCCTATTGGCAATAGGGAATACATTAGACAGTATTTGTACTCAAAGTTCTAAAAAAAATATGCTTGTATTCGAGTTTGTTCAAAAACGTTATTAAAATTGATATTTCTACTAGTAACATATAATTTTATACGTCTATGGACTATCTATTGATCTTCCCAGTCAAATAAATACATAAATTGCTATTAGTTAAAACTATACAAACTAGAGAATGAAAACGACTATACCAGAGTCGCTTTAAGTTGGCCGATTTGACACATGTCAGACTGACTGCACTAGTGAGGGACAACGGTAAAATTGCCGAAGTATATAAGTAACAGTTATTTCCACTTTGTAACCAAGCAAGGTCTAATTATAACAAATTTTTATTAAAAACATCCAAAAGATTGAATTTAAGTTCCTTATTTATAAATATATTTATTTTTAAAATACAATACTTATTAAATCCTTCATCCTATTTTAAAAAAATACCTAGTGAGTATTACCCACTACGTCACTATGAAAACGTGTCAAACGGCGTAACCTTGTAAAAGCGTAATATAGAGTGGAAATTTTACGTTTTCTTTATATAATTCAATTATTTTAGGTAATAAAAGACAAATAATTAGATAATTAGGTGCATTTGACATTTTGAAATAACGTCTTATTTTTAAAAGTTGTTCTTTATGATTCGCTAAATATGTTCCTCTTAACAAGGATAAATGCAAAATATAAAATAAAAAGTGTCAAATCAGTCTTCTAAGAGCGGCTCCGGTATACTATACGTAGAAATGTTTCAAAATTAAAAATAAATCTCTTCTAAGTCGCCTTGTTCTTTATTTGAATTGCACACAAATATCGTTCAAAATAACTGTCATTCAAACAGAATAATTGCAATAGGATGTTATTGTTCAGTTATTTAAACTTTAGAGGAATAAAGTTGAAAGAGTAGGAACTCTACATGAAACATAGCTAACATGTTAAGAGAACACTCAATAACAGACTTTTCCCAGCATCGTGGCTCCTTCATCCGCTCTCTATTCATAACCCACAAGGGCATGCATACAAACATTTGCAGTATTATCTTCAATGACGTATGCGGTGCACGGTAAGCCCGCGTCATATCAACCACGGTGATCTCAGTTCAAATTAAACTGTGTCCACTCAGGCCCAGATTAGCTGGTGACGTCAGAGTTTATTATTACCTCAGCTAATAACATCATGAAGTGGAGCGACCGGCATTAAATACAATTCGAGGGAAAATTTGAAAACGTAACTGGTTTTAAGGCGATCGGCTTCCGCATTCATGTCTTTCAGGTCTTAGGATTCGGAAAATCTATGCTCTATTACTATCAATCTAATGAAGAAGGTTAGAAAAAGCAGGTTTCCCACTTTGACAATTTTATTCTAATACATTGTAAGTATGGGATCAGGTTGTGGCCATTAGCATAACTGCATCCGTTAGGAACTGTGTTTATTTTAATAAAAACTCTTTAAAATGTATGAAATAAGCTTTGTGTAAGTAGTAGTTCACTTAATGAAAACTAATGTCTAGAATATGACTACTAACGTGAAATTCACCAATCGCATATGGTAGTCAATATGTTTTCAGTATTATTAAGAAATTATATAAATGGTATTGGTAGGAAACGTAAATTAAGATAAGAATTTATAAAACATTTTAAATTAGCTGTCCCTCGATACAATCAATCTACTTATATATTTACTTCGACAAAAGCTTAATATTAATTTCATGGAAGAAGACATACGATAAACTAACAAACAGTTTCCAAATGCAGATTAATATTATATTGACAAACAGAAAAAGATTATATTCCATAATAACTAACAAAGCATTCTTTTGGTTTCCTAGAAATCAAGCAATTTTAATTCATGATGTTTGAGAGAACCGACTGAGGTCGTTTCATTGACCTTGTTCAGGTCATTCAACTATTTAGCTTTGCAGCTTACAAAGGAAAGCTAGCAGAGTTTGAAATCTATTGAAATACGTATATAAGTTGAGCACTGAAAACTATTTAAAAAGTACATTAACTTCAGAACTCAGACTTCCTTTTAATGATTATATGAACATTTAAGTACACACTTTATATCATGTGTTCGTGTTTTTGCGTCAAAGATATGTAGGCTTATAAAGATTTTTCTGCATTACATTTAAATAGTTATAGCCAATTGCACATTCAATTGTTTAACAAGTCCATAGACAATATAATGAGTGTCATAATCATCATCAGCCATTACACGTCCCAGTAGTGACTGGGGCAGGGGCCTACCCTAAACTAGGGCGATATTGAGTGTACGGGTGTATAATACGGGTATATGTGTAAATAATATTCGTTACACAGATTATACAAAGATTCATTTAATAGATTGAGCTTAGCACGTGTGTAGAACAATGTATGTGATGTTGCGAGATACATTTTATATTTAGTTAATGTTAACTAACATTCATTACATAGTATTGTCTATTATTTGCGCGAACACTACAGATTGAAATAAAACTCTCGTGTATTGTTATTCTAAACATTTCCATTATTTGGAGATCCGATGTTTCGAGCTCTTTAAAGCGCTCGTGACCGCGAGTTTAATCCGTAAAATTAGTTTTATTACATTCATGTAAGATTTTTGACTTTCGCGTTCCATTACACTGAATATGAGTCTTATGGGTCTACAACGAATACTTCGCCCGGCGATCGCTCGCGACCATGATTGGTGTAACCCAGTCGAAACGTCGGGTATGTAGCTATGTAATTGCTACTCCTAATATCGCGTGTAGACCCATAAAGACTAATATTTATTTCATTCAATATATAGAAACCGAAAAGTAAGATTATATTCATCAATTTACTTATAAGCTTTATAAATAACTAGTGACCCACACTCGCTTCGCTTCGGGTAATCCTTTCTTAGCGGACGCCTATGTCATAACATCTATGCCAAATTTCAGCCCGATCCGTCCAGTGGTTTGAGCTGTGCGTTGATAGATCACTATGTCAGTCAGTCTTTGAGTTTTATATATTTAGATAAGCTGTTCTAATTCTCTGCTAAAGAAACGCGCTATGTAGAGACGTGGTGCTTAGGGGGAGAATCTCTAATACTGAAGTTGAATAGTCATAAACTACACACATACTATCAAATATTATACAACGTATGTATAGAGCGTTACATTTCCATAATTAATCATCTTTATAGTCACTACGTAAAACAAAATACACGTACATAGTGATGTCGCACGTATAGCCAGTCGTAAATGTATTTTTGCCTCGCATCATCCTCGGGTATTGGGCAAACCGGTTGAACGGGGAGCTATTTACCTGGCATCTCTTAGAGAATCGATCAACCGTCACTGCAGACCACGACCTTCCTTGAACAATGAACGGCAAGATAACAAATGATGGGGAACGAAAGGAAATTGTGTTCGGCTAATATCTTTGGGATCGGTTGCAGATCTTATCTTCTAATTATTTATGGGATTAAGTATATGGGTTTAATATTAGTTTATTTATAAGTCATTTTGATAACTGTCGCAGAAAATTATTTTATTATACTTTTTGCCCGTGGCTTCGCCAAGGTGGGCCATTTACTACAGTACTTTCGATATATATAAATTAATTAATTAAATAGCATATGCTACGACATTGGATGTAGTTTCTCACTTTTATAAAAATGTAAAATCTTTCAACAAATTATTTCATCATAGGTCAAAAAGAACATGTTTCTTATTTTGTTAATGTATCAATTGATGAAATTTCGTTTTCATTTATGTAGAGATAAGTTAGGAAATGTTCTACAAATGCTTCTTATAATATGGCATAGATAAAGAACATACGTGGTACTCGATCTGTACCTGCCGGTGCAGTTAATAACATTTTTGTACTTCGACACTGGTATATCTCAGTGGACGTAGCAAGTACTTTTAAAAGAGAAAAACCCCATATATCTCAAAACCAAATTAAGATAACATATCAGTTGCTTGATAACGTTATTATGTTTGAAGGCACATAATTTTGTTCATTGTAAACATTGACGATGAACATATTTAAAAAAAAATAAGTTGTATTGTTTAAAAGCGAAATCTGAAATATTCTAACATTGTCTTAACATTATCCTTACTTATATAATAAATGCGAAAGTAACTCTGTCTGTCTGTCTGCTATGCTTTCACGCATAGAATACTGAACCGATTTAAATTAAATTTGGTACCTACACATATAGTCCAGATCCTGAGAAAGGACGCTACTTTTTACCCGACTACGCTATAAAGAAGTAATGTTTTACCCGTTAAACGTCTCTACGCGGACGGGGTCGCGAGCGGAAAGCTAGTATGATATAATATAATCGAGTGTGCATGAAATAAACTCAATCTGTATTAAGCTGTCTATTCCAAATTTGATGTATCGTTTGCAAAGCTCATAATCCTTTCAACGTATCTGCCGCATCTGTAAATATTGACGAATGATTGTAAAAGTCGCTCTGTCAAAGTCAATACTTCCGTCCATTTATTGAGGAGAGCTTTCGAAATTCGATATTTATCACGCGACACAGCTTAGGGGTGAGAGCCATCCGCTCCCCGCAAGCCCGGTGATGATGACAAGGCTCCTCCAAGCCATCATCGTTAGTCAGTTAGGAAAAAAAAAAAAAAAAAAGCGACACAGCTTTGGTGAGGCTGCAAATTGTTGTTCACGAATATGAAAATATGCTTCGAACACATTATTTATTTACTTATTGGACAGCAAGAGATAATTACATTATGCTTCGTAAATATATACAGAATCCTTGAAGGAATCTGTGTGCTGTTAATTACTAATTGATTACTGTGATCTAAGTGGTAAACAATAAGTCATAGAACTTTAGTTCGTTTTATCATTAGTGACCCTGGCTGGCTGTTCCAAGAGTCGTGGGTTCGATTCCCACTAAGGACAAATATTTGTGTGATGAACATCGATGTTTGTTGAGCGTCTGGGTGTGTATATGTATTTATATATGTGTTATGTTATTTATGCATATCGGTCTCTGACGCCCATAGTACAAGCTCTGCTTAGTAAGGGGTCAGATATACAGGGTGTAACAGGGGGTGGATCATCGTAAGTCAATCGATGGGGACTTTAATACCTATCGATATAACCCCCATGTATGTTCAGCGATATTCAATAGTTCCAAAGTTATTGAGATTTTTGTGAAATTTTTGTAAGAAGCCGGAATTCAGTATAAAAGTCTTCACTGTAGCTTAACTACTGGACTTGTTTGCATGATTTTTTTCTAGATATAGTTCAATAGTGGGTCTTTATAATTACGATACCAATTTGAGTCATAACCCTATCATATTGGAGTAAAAAAAGAATTCTTCACAAAAAGTTATACGAATCGAATTGTGTCTACCAACTTTCAAAGCCTCCAGTGAAAAAAAGTGCCTATGTTTTTTCTAGAACTTATTTTAAAAACTACCTACATTCATGGATAGTATACCCTGAAAATTGCGAGTCTGGAACTGGACTCCGACATTCGTTTCTTCACCGAACTGCTAACCGACAGAACATTTCGTATATCGCCGCTTCGCCAACAGAACCTTTCGCCAGCGTACGATTCGTCGACAGCACCGCTCGTCATCAGACCTTTCGCCTTCGAACGATTCACAAAGCGATTCGTCGTCAATTAACTATTCCTCTTGAAAAATATTCAAATAAAATATTTGCAGATTTTTTCAATTTAGCACTAGGGATACATAAAGTACCTAAAATTAACTTACTTTACTGTACTTTTTCTTCATAAACAAGAACAACAACCGTACATGGCGTACAATTTACTTCTTTATACTTGTATAAATTAGAGAAAAATGTTCTTCTGCAAACCTAACAAAATAAGGAGCATACATACATATATAGATACAGGTCAATCCGAGAACCTCCTTTTTGAAATCTCAAAACATTTACATATATTGAACAAATTACTATTAAAATCATCGAAAAAAAAATTATATAAAATTAACTGCTTTCTAAATTTTAAAAATTTGCATACAACTTTATTTGAATATCTGCAAATAACTTTATTTGAATATTTTTCAAGAGGAATAGTTAATTGACGACGAATCGCTTTGTGAATCGTTCGAAGGCGAAAGGTCTGATGACGAGCGGTGCTGTCGACGAATCGTACGCTGGCGAAAGGTTCTGTTGGCGAAGCGGCGATATACGAAATGTTCTGTCGGTTAGCAGTTCGGTGAAGAAACGAATGTCGGAGTCCAGTTCCAGACTCGCAAATTTCATACCGCTACTGCCAGAGCATCAAAACGAAAATTGAACGCGAATGGCACAGGTGCCATAAATCAGTGTTTTTATTTTTCATGTAAAACTTTAATTTAAAAAATAAATCGATATGTTTCAGCAAATTTATGCTATGTTAGTAAGATTAGTAGCAGTAATTTTACAGAATTGCAAATTGAAGGGGTGAAAATCAAACA